>OX411308.1:65125160-65810160 GCA_948150685.1 Rhaphigaster nebulosa
AACTTCTAAATAAAATTTGGATATAAGAGTTTTAGTCAATCCAAATAATATACTACATTCTGGTTAAAGTTGGCCAACCGGAAGTGGCACTTTACCGAAAGATGTTTACAGTTTATTTTTATTTTTTAAAGTGTCTTTTTTAATTTTAGGAATAAACACTTCAAATAATGCTTTTAGAAAATTAAATTCTGCGTACACCGGATCAAGTATTATTAAATTAGAACTTATTACTTATTACAGAATGCACCTAAATATATAAAAAATAATAGGTACGATTATTAAAGAAAAATCTCGATAAGTGATATTGAGCATACCTTCATACTGCGAGAGATAAGATGCAGTTTCAAGTAAAGTATCATTTCCGGTTTATTAATATTGAACTGGCGGGAGGTCATGTGCAGGCCACATCATATTTCTTAAAATAAAATTCAGAGTTACATCCATTATTACGACTTAGTGCACGGTCATACAAGTATCGGACGCCAATAGACGTCGCGACGCTGATTGTCGATTTTAATTTACTGCTACATATGGAATCTAGTAATCACATGGTGATGTAGGATCACGTCTTGAGCCACTGATTTATAGTTTAATAGGCGCAAGAGGAAGTCATATGTTTTCCACATCAGATATTTTAAATTTATATTTTGCTGATTATAGGAAATAAATTTGTTATTTTTTAAGATCATGCTCCATAGATTTTTTTTTTTTAAATTAATGAAAGGACAATTCTAATGTTACGAATAACATCAAATCATATTTTTCGTCAACTAATAGAATTAACTGCATTGAGTTGGTGGATTTAGATATAATGAAATTATTAAAGTCGTAAAAATTGTACAAACAAATTAATAATTAAAACTTTTGAATGTCCTAAAGTTATTCTCAAAATATAAAAATATAAGCAGATATATTTCCGATCGGTTGATTATTTTAACCATGAAATATCCACTTAGTTCAAATATTCACTCAAGTCTAAAAATTAAAATTTAATTGTTTTCAGAAAAGGCCATACAGCATGAATAGTAAGTATTAAAAAATATAAAATAAAATAAGACAAAATTTATATAAAAACATTTATTTCAAGGAAGATTTTAAAGATGCTAATGCTCATATGTAAATTTGTGATTATGCATATGAGAGGAAAATAAAGAAGCTACTGGTCCTAATTAAAATACTTTATTTATCGTAAACGTAATAATACATTTGGTATATGAAAATATCTGATGTGGGCAACACATGACTTCCTTGTACGCCTATTAAATTATAAATCCGTGGCTCAAAAAGTGATACTGAATTTGGTTACTAGTTTCCGATAATTGGCACTCTGCGTCCCGACATCCACCTATTGACACAAAAACACACACTCTTGTTACTGGAGGTCTCATTCCGGTTTTATATTTCGTTTTCCTTCAGTAGGTAACTAGTTTCCAAGATATTTCTCCATGTTCCGTGACAACAATAAAACAATAAAAAATGGGGAGGAAAACCAGTATTTTACATTCTATTTAAACACTTAAAACAAGTAATAAAAATGTTTAATTGGAAAATGCGTTAGTAACCTTTATTACCGAAACATATGATTTATCTTTTAATTTAAATATAATTTTTGATGTAAGCTTATTAAGCTTCAAGTAAAGTACCCTTTTCGGCTCACCAATTTCAACCAAAATCTATTAAATACAATAAATCTATTATATCGATATAAAAGTTCTATTTACCAAATTTGAGATGTTTTACATAATACTTTAATATAACTTCTGATGAAAGTCTAATATGACCTTCAAGTAAAGTACCGCTTCCGGTTTTCAAATTTAGACCAAAATCTAGTCTTTTATTTAAATCAATATATACATTATAAATACTAAATTTGAGAAGGTTTGATTAATATTTTAATATAATTTTTGATGGAAATCAATGATGACCTTCAAGTAAAGTACCACTTCCGGTAATCAAGCAATGACCAAAAAGGGAGTTTCACAACTAGATTTTACAGCAATCCTAAATACAAAATTGTAACTTTCTACAACTAACCGTTTTTGAGTTATGCGAAATACGAACATACGTACAGACGCCCTGACGAAACTAGTCAAAATGGATTCAGGGATGGTCAAAATCTATATTTCCGTCGAAATCAGAAATTCAAAAAATTTCGCGATTACAATACTTCCTTTACTTCGTACAGGGAAGTAAAAAATACGATTGAAAATTTGTGCATTAATGGTTGATCATATGGTAAATCAAGAAGGGGATGGTCCGTGTGGCGGACAAGAAAAAAAGCCACCTGCTTAGTCATAATTTGTATAGGACTCAAGATAAAATAAACAGATGGATGAAAATAAAAATTTGCCTCTAATCGATGAATTAATTATTTTCTTTGATCATAAAATATTCATGTATAGTCGAAATATAAAAACTTAATTATTGGAAGAATCGCACACTATGAAAGGTAATAATAAAAATTCGCAATTTTTCATTACAAAGAAATTTGTATTAACATATTTATTTAAAGAATAATAGATTTTTTTAAAATATTTATTTCATTTTCAGTTAGATGTTAATAGGATTGACTGTATATAGTAAAACGTTATTCAACAAATTAAAAAGTTCTTAATAGATTTTTTAATGCTTGTTTGTACACTAGCCAGAATGGAACTTTGATATCGACTAATGGTATAAAGTATAAACATAAAAACTTGCTAACTTCAACAAATAACCTGCTGGGTACAAATTATTATAACGGGTTCTTTCAGCTTTTAGCAATATGAATTGTAATACGTTAAATGAAAGTTGGATATAAATAAGGGATGAAAAAAAAAAATTAAAGAAAATTCGCCACCCTGAGCCGGCATTGTTTTTGGCAAGCTCCCCAGACCACCGATTTTTCTCATAAAATGGTCTGGAACCACACATTTGTCATTCAGTGGCCTAAATTTAACTCATGATTGATAGTGACCTAACCATTAATTTTTTTTTTTGAGAGAGCAATGGAATCAACTATTAAAAATAGATAGTTCAATGGCCTGATTATTAAAAATAAAATAAAAAATAGAAAAAAAATAGATACATTCCAAAAATTACTGAAATAGTATACTAGGAACTATAATTGCATATTAAAATGAATAGCTTTATTTACGGAAATTTGAATTCAGAGAGTAAAAATATGGTATTTAAGAAAAGTGGATTTTATTCACGAGATAGTTCTTAGACATTATAGTTCATAAGTTGTATCTTATTAACAACTGAGATTAATTGATCTCTGTGTGCTATCAGATTACAAAGAATATTTATTTAATTAGTAATTTATTTTGGAGTAGAGATCACTTTGCTAGGTAATGGAATAACAGTTTGCAACTAAGTGTAGCATTTAGTTCAACAAACAATAAAAATATGGCATAAAGATGATTAGATTTTTCAAAGGATGGGTCTAAGCCTCATACTTCTCTTTAATATAACATAAAATAAACGCTAATAACGTGAAACTCCATAAAATAAATGATTTATATTAATTTTTTTTTAATTTATGAATAACAATAAAAAACTGTTCTCGTTCTCTTCACATATATGAATAAAATACAACGAACGAAATAATAAAGGAGCGAAATGTGCATTAAATAGTTTAGTTGTAGGATTTCTTAGGTCCACTTAAATGAACTATACTTCTTTCAGCGTAAGTTATTGTAGCCAGAATACAACAAACATATATATTAAGCAAAAAGGAATAGGGAATGAATCACTAAAAATTAAGAAATTCACATTCAATTAAGAAATCACTAAAGCAAAGCAGATACTTCCAAGCAACATTATCATGCATAAGAAAATTTAGAATTAGAACAGTCGACAATTATTTCATTAAATAGTAATCTTCTGATTAAGTATCGATAATAAAACTTGTCAACAACACCTCTTTGTGAAAGAATGAAAAAATCGAAATGAATATTAAAACAAAATATAAACTAAAAAGGTTTAGTCGTAAATCAAATACAATCAATTTGTTTGACATTTTTGTTTACTAGATTAAAGAGCAACTGACAACTTCACTCGACGAACAGTAGATCGTTTTCATGCCTGAGCTCTCAAGAAAATTGAAGTCTTGAATTCAGGTCAACCAGAAGTCACTGATCTTATGAAATAAGCAGATCCTTCCATGGCGACCAAAAAAAAAAAAAAAAATTCGACTGAAGAAAATTTCAAGAGGAAAATATTCTGGCACCTTAGTAAAATAATAGTGTAATAATTAAATCGAGATAAAATGGGCTATTTCTAGTACGCACGTGATGATATAAAGATTTTATCGATTTTTATATCATTCCTTTTTTTTTCAGGTAAAGAAAAATAATTTTTCAAAGCTCATCAAATATTTTATTTATCCGCATCTACTCTTTCTGGTCATTAGCGGGCCACAATTCAAATCATTGCATTCACACAAAGCGCATAATTGCATCTGAAAACGGCAATAATAGTAAAAACAACTAAAAAATATTAAACATCAACAACTCTTTATGAAAGAGTTAAAAAATCGAGATGAATATTAAAACAAAATAAAAAATCTGGTGCGGTGCGTGCATCACACAACTTTCGCTTGCCGTCCTACAATAATTAGTTTTTTAATATAATTTTAAAGAGTTGACATAAACACTGCTTCTAACTCAGCAGCATTCACTTCTTCTCCCACCTCAGTACAATAAAACAGTTTTTTTAAACAATTTTAGTACAAGAATTATGTACACTACCTATATATTTTAACTTTGTCAAGTTCCAAATATATTTTAAAAGTTTCTGGTTTAGTTTCCATGGAAACATTTTCTTTCCATTAAATAATGTGAAAGTAGAAATTATTAAGTTAATTTCCGCTTTTGTATTCTTAAATTACTTTGTTACAGAGCGTATTGTTTACAACAGATTGGCGGATTGGTGAGAAGAGGTTCGGTCGCATACATCTCCTTTCGGATGCGCTGGGTTATCCATCTATTTTATGCCCCTCATAAAATACACCGTATCTTTGCTAATACTGGTCCGATTTTGATTTTTGTTTTTTTTAAATAATTTACAATAAAATGCATACTTTTTAAGCCATGAGCAAATAAAATATTCTTTTCATCATAACTTTTTACCCTGCAATTCCTCGGTGATTTACTACATAAATGAAAAGTTAAAGGCCTTTATGAAGAACAATTTAGGAATGTTTCATCAAAATCGTTAGAGCCGTTTTCGAGAAAAATGTAAAAAAGTGTAAAATCCATGATATAATAGCTAATTCCGGTTAGTCCGATGCGCTGTATCTTGGGTAATACTGGTCCGATTTTGATGATTCTTTCATTTTTTTTAGATAATTTAATTACCTTCCATACTATTCTATACATATTTTTTCCGTAAAATGCATGCTTTTTAAGCTATGCGCAAATAAAATATTCTTATCATCATAACTTTTTTCGCTGCAATTCCTCGGTTATTTACTACATAAATGAAAAGTTAAAGACCTGTATGAAGAATAATTTAGGCAAGTTTCATCAAAATCGGTAGAGCCGTATTCGAGAAAAACTTAAGAAAGTGTGAAATCGATTATATAAAGTGGCACTTCCGGTTAGCCGATTTTGACGAAAATGTTGCTGTAACATCACATGCATGTGCCAACCTTAAATACGTAATTTCAGTATCGTACAACTTTTCCTTTTTGAGCTAGACTGTTCACATACACACACAGACACACAGACCATTTTGCGAGACTTGGTCATTTGGACTCAGGGGACCTTAAAACGTGTATTTCCGTCGAAAACTCGAATTCGAAAATTTTCACGATCTCAATACTTCCCCTTACTTCGTATATAGGTAAGGGAAAGTAAAATTAAATAGATTTAGTCGTAAATCAAGTTCAATCCATTTTTTTTACTATATTAAAGAAAAAAAGGTAAGTGACCCTTATTCTTTCAGACTTCCCAGGTTAAGAGCAACTGACGACTTCACTTGAAGGACAGTAGACCTTTTTCATGCCTGAGTCCTCAAGAAATCTTGAATTCAGGTCAATCAGAAATCACTGATCTTATGAAGCAAGCAGATCCTTCCCTACTGACCAAAAAAATTCGGGTTAGTTTTGGAACACGCGTGATGTTATAAAGTTTTTATCGATATATTTTTTTTTGTCATTCCTTTCATTTTTGGGTTAGGAAAAATAATTTTTCAAAGCTCATAAATTATTTTATTTATCCGCATCTACTCTTTCGGGTGATTAGCAGACCATAATTCACATCATTTCATCTGTAAACGGCAAATTAGTAAAAACAACTAAAAATATTAAGGAACAATATTATTTATATATTTTTTTTTAAATTTTCTACAATACTTTGGCAGGCAGCAATGGAATATTAAGCTTCATGTGTTAAAATCATTTATTTACTACATTTTACACGTTGTATGCTTGACATTCCGGTGAGGCGGGATCTTATTTATCTGCGAGGATGATTTATCGAGATCGTCTTTTTTTATTCGGTATAAACAATATTTAATTACATATATTTATAAACATAACACATAATTTAACACTTGCATAACACACATAATTGAGTATAAGTGAAGACTTTTCAAAAAAACTCAATAAGATAATCCTCCCATTATTGTCGAACATCAATTCTATTTCATAAAAATAATTACTCATTATTATTTCTTCGCTACAAAACTACTGTAATTCGTAAATAATCTTCTATCACACCACACTTGATGTTCCCATTGGGTACTTCAACTAAAGGAACATATCGTACCTGTCGTAGAATAAATGTACAATTCAAAATCGTTGGATTTTATAATTGTTGGAAAATTAGATTTAAACTTTATTTTTCTACACTTTAATTTCTACGTTGTACCGTACGAACGGATATCAAGAATGTTCAGTATGCTTTAATGAGAGAAAGTGTTCAGAAGTTTAGGAAAAACATTTTTAGCTATGATTACCCAAAAATTTCAAATTTTGAATTGTTCCTTTATTCTATTGCAGTACCTACTTGCTTATATGATGTTTATTTTTATTTTGTTTCCAAATCCTAATACTGCTCTGAGTAAACCATCCCAAAAGTGATAAGTTTAGAATTTTTTTATTCAGAATTTTTTTGGTCAGTAGGGAAGGATCTGCCCTACTGACCAAAAAAATTCGGGTTAGTTTTGGAACACGCGTGATGTTATAAAGTTTTTATCGATATATTTTTTTTTGTCATTCCTTTCATTTTTGGGTTAGGAAAAATAATTTTTCAAAGCTCATAAATTATTTTATTTATCCGCATCTACTCTTTCGGGTGATTAGCAGACCATAATTCACATCATTTCATCTGTAAACGGCAAATTAGTAAAAACAACTAAAAATATTAAGGAACAATATTATTTATATATTTTTTTTTAAATTTTCTACAATACTTTGGCAGGCAGCAATGGAATATTAAGCTTCATGTGTTAAAATCATTTATTTACTACATTTTACACGTTGTATGCTTGACATTCCGGTGAGGCGGGATCTTATTTATCTGCGAGGATGATTTATCGAGATCGTCTTTTTTTATTCGGTATAAACAATATTTAATTACATATATTTATAAACATAACACATAATTTAACACTTGCATAACACACATAATTGAGTATAAGTGAAGACTTTTCAAAAAAACTCAATAAGATAATCCTCCCATTATTGTCGAACATCAATTCTATTTCATAAAAATAATTACTCATTATTATTTCTTCGCTACAAAACTACTGTAATTCGTAAATAATCTTCTATCACATCACACTTGATGTTCCCATTGGGTACTTCAACTAAAGGAACATATCGTACCTGTCGTAGAATAAATGTACAATTCAAAATCGTTGGATTTTATAATTGTTGGAAAATTAGATTTAAACTTTATTTTTCTACACTTTAATTTCTACGTTGTACCGTACGAACGGATATCAAGAATGTTCAGTATGCTTTAATGAGAGAAAGTGTTCAGAAGTTTAGGAAAAACATTTTTAGCTATGATTACCCAAAAATTTCAAATTTTGAATTGTTCCTTTATTCTATTGCAGTACCTACTTGCTTATATGATGTTTATTTTTATTTTGTTTCCAAATCCTAATACTGCTCTGAGTAAACCATCCCAAAAGTGATAATATTCATAGATAACAAATGTTGGTCAGTCAACCCAATCAAGTTTCAGATGAGTTGAGGAAGACCAAGGCTGTATCTGTTATAAAACTCAACCTTTAAATACTTCACTATTAAATGATAAAAGTTAGTGGAACTATCTAATAAATATATATATATATATATATATATATATATATATATATATATATATATATATATATATATTTATATATATATATATATTACATACTATTTTACAAATGCAGAGGTTTCAGTTCACAATTTACACAATTTAGGCCTTCTTTGGGGCTACAGAAACTAAATACAAAAAGGGTATGAGAACCTCATACACAGATATTACTAACGTACTCTTACATAGAAGGAAGCATGAAAGTAGGTATACAAAAGATACATCAGGGAACAGGAAATCAAGAGTTCTGCCGATTAAAATCCATTTTCATCATTAACTTTGATTACCTTTTAATCTCTGGCAAAGAATACTCCTACACATTGTATTCTTTCATTAAAATACCTTCATAATTTCATCGAAAACTATTCAGTAGGTAAGCAGAACGAGGATTAATTAGAAATAGAGAATGACAAAAAACAAGAAAAAAACACTTTTTGTTTCCACTCAGAGGCTTCACTTTCTTATGTACTTGAGGCGATATAACTTACTGTATGTACATTTTAATATACGTGAAAGAATCTTCCAACATACCTGATTGTTTTAAGATAAAATTAATCATATTCATGTTAAATCTTGTCTTCTTCTTGAATGGAAAAATTAGTAAAACAATTTATTTTAAGACTAGAATGATCTACCACTGAAAGGTCATGATACTATTTATAATAATAGGCCTGAATTTGGCGGGAAACGAGTGAAAAGTGAGGAAAAGAGATCGAGATTGGATATGTCACATGTGGGCTGATATGAGTCAGTTCCGTCCGTAGGTCTGGCTCTATTCCGAGTCGTACCAACCCACACAGAAATAGCCTCACTGGGTCGGAGAGCCATGAAACTACTTGACACCAATTTCGATCAAATTCATCAGAGAACTGTAGGTCGGTTCATCCCCTTAAATATTTTATTAAGTAATTAATTATAAGATTACTGAAAGATTGATGATCGATTGCGACAAAAAAGGTTCCCGTCACATGCGACAGTAGAAAATATATCGAGATGCGAGAGAGTAAGATAGAATAATACAATGAAAGAAATCTTAAAAAAGAAAATGGGGGACGTTTTATTTAAATTACGAGGGGATTAGTGATTAAACCAGTAAATAATAAATATTAAAATATAAACAAATTATTAAATAAAAATTTTGTTCACACTTATGGGTCATTCTATGTCAAATCAACCAATGGTCTGGAACTTGATGACTCAAAAATCAATGATTTTATGTATACATGTAGAACTATCAATTAGGTTAAAAAATGAAAAAAATAATTTTTTTCCCAAATTTAGTTTTTGAGTTACATATAAATGAAAAACAAAACAAAAATTGACTGTTTTACACCTTTTGGAACATTCAAAAGAATAGAGAATATATAAACATGCTGATAATAACAACTTAAATAGCCAAGTAAATGGCGTTGATGACGGAAGAAGTTTTACGCAATTAAAAAAAATGAACCAACGAAACACAGGGTGATCTTTTTTTAAACTTTCTCTTCTTTTCTTTTCTAGAAAACTATTTATTGTTCATTTGTGATTGATTCTATAAACAACCATTTTGATCCTCGTAAACATACAATTAAAGAGGCAGGACGATCCTCAATTCTTTAGCAAACGTTAAACTAGGATCAGCAAGAAAACAGCAACAGATTAAAGATTTAAAAAAAAAAAACGTATCCCTTAGTATTTAACCATTAATTCTATATTAAGAAAATCATATCTTGTTTATAGATTTTATGAAATTACTTAAAATAGGTCGATTTGCATTCAACTTACATTGAAACGAAGTATTGAATTACTTATATTTTTATTACGGTAGATGGTATTGATAAAATTTTACATAAAAGAATATTTACTCTTTTTTCTAAATACGGTACCAGAAATAAAAATTAATTAAATTCATGTTCATGCTCTAATTCTTAAATCTTGTCTTCTTCGTGAATGGATTAGAGTCAAAATCTTGATTTCGTGAATTTACAAATCCCTCAAATTTTCGAATAATCATCTTAATTTTCAAGGGTTATACATAATCATTACAGTCATTAATTTTCATGAGAAATCCATATCCATTTTTTTTTAAAACATCTATATTTTCTGACAACAGACAATTTAGTGCTCCATGCTAGGACTTTAATCTTTCATCATGGGATTCTAGAATAATAATTAGGTTCTTCCTTTATTGTTATAAAAACTAGATGTAATACATCCGAGAGTTGATACACTTGAATAAGACAAGACCTTATAAAAGAATCTCATCAACCTTGCGCGTTACGTTGTTGTGAATGGTTAATATTTCCAGTTTTCAAACTTTCTTGTTGATTTGTCCAAATTTATTCTCAGTGTACTAGTATATTTTTCAGTGCCTCAAAATGGTCTAAAATAGAAGAAAAATTAAATAACTGTAGGTGGAGGGTGGCAAATAAACGACGTAAAATGTTTGTTTATTGATAAACAGCTTCTAAAGTTATTTTGCTCGTATAAGTCGACTTTATTTATTTTTCTACACCGAAAGAAACGATCAATGATATTAAATGGTAAAAAAGTACTTAAATAAATAGCTGTGAAAAACAGGTTTGCAGATGTGCTCGCCAAATGTTGGATTCTTGGAAAATCTTTCTACTTGGGAAAAAAAAAAAACCGAAAACTACTAGAACATGCCCGAACGGGAATCGACATTTGCGCATTGGAAGCTCGTAGATCGACATTCGCCTCTATTACGGCCACACGATACGAATTATATTCGAAGAACATTCGGAGGTGTTAGCAGCATCGTGTTGCCACGGCTAAAGACGAATGTTCGGAACTTGGCATTCGGGGCTCGTCGATCGATATACGGTCATACGATTCGCTAAACATTCGAAGGTAAGTAGACAAGTGTAAGTATTAGTTTTAATTCAACTAAATTGAAAATATTTTTTTTTTATTCCATTACATTTTTATTATTACTACGTAATTGAATAATCTACAATAACAATCAAATTTCTTTTTATAGGTATAATGACACAACGCTCTCAGGTGTTTGACAAAGAGAGGTATCAGGACAGTTCTAAAATTTCTACATGTCTTATGAAGATTCTAACTGTCCATTTTCAAAGTATGATTTAATAAAAAAAATTCAAAATGGAGAAAACTCCTTCCCAGCTAGTTAAATATGAAAAGAATATCCTATGCTCCAGTTATTACGTAACACAGCTAACCGAGTGCATTATAGCAGTTCGCGATTTCCATAAGTTAATGGGCAGTGGGAACTGAGCGCACTGCCATTCTACAAGAGTGAAAAAAAATATGGTCGGAGCAGCTGCCACGGAGAACTTGGAATAAAGGAAGCACAAAGACACTAACTAACAAAGTAAACCTATGTACACAGCGAAGGGAGTGGGGTTCACGCTTATGCCTGAGCAACTCCCAAATTTTGTATGGCATGAAATGCATGGTACAGTGTTAAATAAACGAACATATTCGTGAGATTAATTCAATAAAAAATAATTATCACAGTTACGTAGTAGCAACTGAAACTGAGCATATCTACTGAATTCATATATATTTTTTTAAATTTTCTTAAACTTGAGAAACTAATGTTTAATATCAATATCAAGGCACTAAATGGATCGTAAGATGTACTTTGATCATTACCATAATAAAGTAGTGTTATGATCATCCCAAAAATCGGTCTGTTTATGTTGATATTACTAATCCTTCCTTTACAATTGAATTGTGCTTACATATTTTGTTTATTATAGCATTACGTAATCTTCTATTTATCATGTTTCTGATGGAGAAAGTTAGTTAGTCTGTGCTGAAATTTCGATTATAATGAATCTCCCCCAAAACAACTTACGCCATGCTAAGCTGCGGGAATTCAATAAAGGAGAAAATGCTGCTTCAACTTATCGGAAACTTGCAAAAATATATGGAAAAAACGTCATTGGTTAACGGCAAGTGCAGGGTCGATTTGAAAAAAAGGTTTCGAGCGGGAAACCGCAAACTTGAAAAAAAATTCGTGTTAAGTTAAAAACCAGCAATGTTTGTTATTTCTCAGTTGAGAAATTGCTCTTTTCGCCTTCTATCTCAGGTACCTGCTAGGAAATATTTCTTGAGATTCAAACTCGATATAAAAATGGTTCTAGAAATGAAGATGGAACTCCCGTTAGGGTTTTTTCTTTTTGTTCCTTGGAAAAAAAAATTCTAATAACAATAATACTAAGAGGTAAACGGTAAACCAATATGTCCAAAACTGGAAGCCAAAAATGACTAATATAATTATAGATCCAAATTATATCAGTCAGATCACTATAGAAGTAACAGAATCCATCAACACGGACGTCATTTTTACAAAGGCAATAATGAAAAAACTTTCTATATTTTTCGTAATACAAGGAAAATAACAGGCAATATCGACCTTATCAACATCATTCCAGGATTAAGTGCTATAAAAATATTAACCTTATACGAGCAAAATAACTTTAGAAGCTTATCACTAAACAAACATTTTACGTCGTTTATTTGCCACCCACCATACACACATCATAAAAAGTTACATACTTTATTTTCTTTTTTATACCATTTGGAGGTACTGAAAAATATACTAATACATTGAGAATAAATCTGGACAAATAGCCACTGAAAATTTAAACACTGAAAATATTAACCACTCACAACGCAAGATGTCAAATATACTTACGTAACATCGCAACGTAAGTATGCTCCACGTAACATCAAGTTATTATAACAATAAAGGAAGGACCTAATTATATACCTAGAATCGTAGGATGGAAGACTAATGTCCTAGCATGAAGCAATTGTCAGTTGCCAGAAAATATAGATGGTTTTTAAAAAAACGATATGTATTTTTCATGAGAATTAATGACTGTTATGATTGATTAATCTTATAACCCTTGAAAATCAAGAAGATTATTAGAAAATTAGAGGGATTTGTAAGGATATCAACAATAGTATGACAATCTCTTTCTAGGCCCGAACACCTAAAAAATATATAAGTACCTTCTTGTAAAGATATTTACTATAGGAAGATCCAAAAAAGCTGAGAGTCTTTCAAATGTCATTCAGTAAATCATCTTAATTTAAAAACCATCAAGATGGGAAAACATAAATTCATACCAGATACTGTCAACCGAGGTGATAATTGACATAAATAAAAGGTTTTCTGTTGTCGTACACCGTACCCTTCGGTTTTTAAAAATCTTTGGGGTGATGTTTTACAGTACCTCAAAACTCCTTATATTTCTAGATTTTTAAGTTTGTGTGCGAGTGAGAGAGAAACATATACCCACATAGTCACCCCATGTTCGACTTTTCATCACAATCGTATATTTAAAGCCTAGTGTGAGTATGCGAGAAAGATAATGTTTTAAACGCTCATAAATATTGAAAAATACATGTTTTCTTTTCATTGTATTGACGCATGGCTAAGAAAAATAAATACTGCAACATTTAAAGAATCTAGACGTTAAATGTTTATTCTAACGTTATTCTAGAACACAAATTTCACAAAAATTAACATTAAAATTTTCGTAAAAAAATACAATAATATCTACAAAATTAGGAGATCTTTCTCCTCATCGAATTATAGCCATCCTCTTTTCTCTTTTTTCGGGAGGAGGAGGAGAGGGAGCTAGCCATATCACTTAATAAAAGAGCAGATACACTTTTAATTAAATCTTCACAAACTTTTTTTTTTTAGGAGCAGTATGGATTACACAATAGTTCGGATTAGAGAGAATCCGCAGTACATCACTAAATAATTACATATTGAGCGCAGTGTGAGAATGGCAATGAATCCATTTGGCCATTGTCACTCCAAACTGAATAGAGCTTTGGGTGACGTTATAAAATTTGCTAATATTTTCATTTAGCTAACGAAATATTTGAAAAAAACTTTATTCGCAGAAGGGGTTGCCCCATCACCACAATAAGCTCAAATTCACATTGTCCCTACTTTTGGCCATTCTCATCCCGTCGACCATTCATGCCCTGGCTGACGGTAGCATATCTCACATCAGCAGTTAAAAAAATAATGACCTAATAGATTATATAAGGTTTAAATTATTTTTCATTTTAAACGTTTCGGCTAATGAAGCCATCATCATGGATATCTGATGTGCCACATGAGAAATAAACATTTGGTGAATTAATTTCAGCTTTATATGATCTATTTATATCCCTTTTCACCTTAAACTCAACAAACATAGCTGGCCAAATAGAGACAGTACGCCACGTCAAGACAGTTTAACTAACATACTACATTAACATACCAATTCAAGTAAATGAAGAACTGTCATGGATCGGTGCAATATTTCTATTCAGGTTTAGCAAGTGTTTCTTGACTGCCGGTGTGATCAATGTGTTATCAATATCATGCATTTAAGTGAACTTATCTTTTTGAGTCCTGATATATATATATATATATATATATATATATATATATATATATATATATATATATATATATATATATATATATATAAGTTTTACCAAGAAAATCTTCAGAACATACAGGGTACAATGGAACGAATGCAAAAGAGAGAGCAGACAGTCTGTCTAAGCAACGAACCAAATATTCTCAAATACCCACCAAACTAAGCCTGGAAGAAAAAGAAACAATGCATGTAAATGCTGCAGTCAAATCGGAAAGACAACGATTAATACCAACTCGCAAAGATATATGATATTCCATAACGAATCTACATCTTCGTTGTAAACACAGCCAACAAAATCTATAAAACTCATTAAACTGAGCCCTGGCCCTCTCAAAACTATAAACCTCAAGATCACATAGAACACAAAGCTTTCGCCTTCGTTTCGGCCGGTCTATCCGTCGGTTAAGCGCTATATATATAATTGACATACATAGCTTTTTAAGTATTCGTTCATTGTCAAGTTTAGCGACTTAACATGCACACTCCTATCGTCGTTTCCATGCATACTCCTATCATCTCAAAATTCGCTAAGAGAGAACAAGTTTTATTATATTTAGTTTCAGCGACAGAAATCTCTGCCCTTATGATACATCCGTTATAATTTCATATAACAAAAACCAGAACTGCAGGCTCCTATAACATCAACCAACGCAAGTCTAGCCCAGCCATACTGAGCAAGAAACCAAAGCGGAGGATCCAAGCATGGTAAAACATGGTAGTCAGCGATTGAATCAGGCAGATGGGAGACAATTCTGACCACATTGGCTTCTAAGAATATACCGTTTCATATACATTTTAATTTTATTCTTTCTTTCTTTCTCATTCCTAATTTCATTATTTGTATTTTTGAACTTTGGTTTACGTATTACAATTACAATTTTATTACTTGATAAGTACTCTACTAATCGACTTCGTCATTAATTGATTGTTTTTAAACGCGTCACAAGTTTCAATACAACACCTAGAATTATTGCGATGCTGTGAAATGGAAAAAAATAATAGCTATACAGAAGTATACGTGAAATAATAAGTGACCTATCAGACAAAAGATCTACTGAATTGATTCTCGCTATTTAATAACAAGCTTTTGAAATAGCCATGTGGGTTGATCAAGTCCTTTTTAAGTTTCATAAACTTTTTTTTTTTTTTGGTTAGAGCATTTTTCAAAGTGAAAAGAAATACATAATTTAAGTAATCAAACCTACGGAATTCTTTGCACTCGTTGCACAATTAGAAAAAATTAATTAAGTAAAGAAGTAATAGAGGCTCTGAGTACAAAAGGTAATAGAGTATAATGTGAAGCTTGTTTTATTATTATTACATGTCTACAAGACGGCAGAGCCACTCACTCTGATTGGAAAAATATTATTTGAGTACTTTTCCTTAATGCAATCATAAATGGGTTATGTCAAGGTTATATTATAGTTTAAATTAAAAAATAAATAAATCGATGATGATATATATTTGTAATGTCACCCTGCTCAACCTGTACATCTAAAAATGTATTTAACTAAACGGAAAATTAATAATAATTTTGCATCAATTAGACATGGGATTAGTTACAATAAAATACCAAATAATTTAATTATAAATACTAATAGATTTATTTGCACTGAAAACTCCTTAGATTTGCAATACAATATGTAAGAAAAAACTAAGAAATATGCAACAAAATTTCTTTTAATTTAATGTATAATAGATAAAAAATGCATTTCTCTAAACAGATTAGGATAAGGAAAATAAATAATTCATAAAATTAAAAAACAATTTGATTATAAAAATTTATTAGAACTATAATATAATAATTTTAAAAGCACATTCACGAAAATGATTAATCAATTTTTGGCTCACTAATTGAATGTTATAATAATTTTATTTCGAATAATTAATACATACATTTATAGATTTTTTTTCCTGGAAAATCGTGCCTCCGATCACTAAGAATCGATAATAAATAAATGGGAACCTTGAGGGGCATTCAGGTTAATTTATATTTCTTAGAATAACAACCTGAATTTCATGAAGGACAGAAATTTCTATATTTACATGTTGTACTAGTTGAATTTCTTTTCACACGTAATTTTTTGCCATATTTTTTACAAAATATAACTTATCCGTTTGACGTGAACATTAAGATCTGCGATCAAACATTGAAAAAAAAAATAGATGCAATTGCATACAAATCCGGCATCTACAACATTGCACAACAACGATAACATTTTTCATTTCGATAAGGCCTTCGATAAGATATTTTTAATTTACCTCCATATTCGAACAAGAAATTCAGAAAAATGAATGGTAAGAAAAAGTAAGATATTATAAAGCAAAGTTCAGTATTCAATCAGACCTTTATCGACCTATATTAATATTAAGGACAACCAACATAAAAGATCACCAGACTTGTTATTTGATTGTGTAAATAAATAATAATAGTAAATGTTTAACAATGTTCAACCCTTCCTTAATTTTAAATCGTAGACTCCATTAATCTACATTACCCCTAATTTAAAAACGCTGGCAATTATTACACAATGGTTTATTATTTCCAGATAGTAATATTTAAAAAATATCTGGTGTGTCCATCGCTTTCCTTTAGAGTTTAGTCAATTAAATTATTTTTCATATGAGCATCTGGAATATTTCGGGAAAGTTGGAGTGTTGTCGAGTAATTAAATAGCTAAACAAATGTGAACCAGTTTCTAAAGTAACATGTGCAGAATACTTTACAAAACATATCTACCAACTTCAGCAAAGAAATTAACCAGTAGGCACCTATGAAGCAGAAATTTGGTGATTGTGTCAAGATGATTGCCGTACACTGAAAGTGTTCGAAAGAATCTGCATCAAAGAGGGTAGGCTAATAGGGATGGGACGTGCAATGAGAGGGTAAAATTGAACAGAGGAAGATGTTGGCAGCGGTACGGTTGCCAAAGAAGATAATAGAAGGGTGACCTGGAGGAGTGAGGAGAGGTAGACCACCACTCAGATGGTCAGAGGATGTCGAGGCGGATCTAAGGCGGACTGGTGTCAGGCAGTGGTGGGCTGCTGCAGCGGACCGAGAACAATGACGACGAATTGTTGGAGAGATCCAGGTCCTTCCAGGATTGTAGCGCCAAGGAGAAGAAGATGTTGGAGGCGCACTTCAGTGAGAAAACAAAAAGGGAAGATCAAGCAGCTGGAGGAAGTGGAGAAATAATCAATAGAAGAATGAAGTATAGATGTGAGGAATCTAGGAGTCCACAATTGTTGTCCAGTAGCGCCGGAGAATTAGTCTACAAAGTTCATTTCGCTACCTCTCAGCTAATACTGGTCCGATTTAAATGATTATATTTTTTTTTTTAGAGAAAATTTTAATAGCTGTATATTGAACATAACACATAACAAAATACAAATTTAAATACAACTTTTAGACTAAATGATTTTTTTTGTATTCGATATTTCGGTTGAAGACATCTTGAACCGTAAAACCTAAAATTTTTAGGGGAGTTAACAAAAATTTCTTGGACAGTAACGGCCTGTTATTGAAAATAATAAACCAGAATCATTTATATAGATTTTTTTCGTTTTTTAATGTCTTAGCTCATTCCAAAATACTTTACACTTCCCTTCTTAATGAAATTGAATGTTCAGTTTTGATAATCAATATTATTTATGAGTCCGCGAACAGCAGAGCCAGGCTGATCGTGGATGCGGAGAGGTGTGCCAGTAATGTAGCGGAATGGTGTGAGAGGCGAAAGCTAAGCATGGCCGCTGCCATGTTACTGAGAGGCTAGACGGATAGGCCTCACCCTATCAATCTGAACATAGCAGGAGAACAGGTACACCTAGGTGACGAGGGGCCTGAGGTACCGGGTCACTAGAACCATCTATAAGGGAGTCGTGCTGGGCATCGTGAGATATGCAACTTTTGCCTGGAGCCGTTATCCTACACAAACGTAGAAGAAGAGCTGGCGACCATCCAAAGACTAGCAATGATGACGGTCACTAAGGCATACAAGAGCTCTGTCGCATGAGGTGATGCAGGCATTGGCTGGAGAGATGCCCTTGGATCACATCCTGCGAGAGGACATCATCAAATTCAATGTTAAGAGGCAAGAATTTGGCGCACTCCCGGAGGGACTGCGGCAGAGGATAGGTGGAAGTTGTTGAGAGAGGACTCACAGGATGAGTGGAATAGACGGTGGTTAACTTGTGAAAAAGGTGCAACTCTAGTCTACTCCAGACTAGCGGCGAAGTGGGTTTATCCCGATTACTGTCCTCACAGATTCTGACAGGTCATGGGGGGGTAAGCTGCGAAAGTATGGCAACAATATCGATCCCAGGTGTCCCACCAGGTATGCCTGATACAACCGATCACGCAGTAATATCCTGTGCCGCCATAGATGGACATCGAGGCTCGCTATTCAGGAAAACCGGGCAATAAGTATTTGACGAGACCGATTTCCTGAGATTAGTAGAGGAGGGGAACTACCCGTTCTTCGTGGAAGATCTAGGAAGGGGGAGAGAGGTCGTGGGTCCCACACATTTCACCCTGACTCTGGATAGTGCAGAGAGGAGGTTCAGAGTGACAAACCAAAGGCAGCCCTGACCAAACGAATCAGGAAGAAAGGACGTAAAGCTGCAGCCCCTTTAGTAAACGGTCTGCAGCCGCGCACCGGGCTGCACCATTGTTACCATAATTAAAGATATCCTCCAATTATGTAATGAGAATAATAAATTAATAAATAAAGCTGAGTTCTATTGGCGGCAGTGGCATACGTATATCCCATGTGTAACACTCCATAGCTGCTGAAACCCCGTATGCCAGAAATGGCCAGGTAGGGGAGGAAAAAAAAGCTCCTGAGTAACCCTTAAGCTGTTCGATGAAAGGTGGTCAATTGAGATTTAGAAGCGATAAACCACAGATATGTTCGACAATTATGTCGTGTCATTGGCAACTTTTATCAGCTATAATCTTCTTTTTAAAATACAATACATACAGATGTCATGCGTGTGATGAGCCAACCAACATTTTTAAGAAACTAGTTTCGCCAATATAAAGTTGCAGAATTGTTACAGAACACTCTCAAAATGAAAATAAATCACTACCACAGAACTTTTGAATTTGTTCTTAAACACCTTAAGTATAACATGTGGCTTGACAAATTATCCGACTCAAATTAAACCGAACAGATTATATAGCCCAGCATCTTACGTCAATAAATATAACAATATACAAGAAGAATTTGCAATCATATTAAAACCACATAATCCATAAAGGTGAAAGAAGCTAGGAAAGATCATACTGGATAATCTTCATTATTTAAATTTATTGAGAAGAAGAAAACATCATAGAATTATTTTTTTTTATATTTTTTTGCACAAACTAAAAAACGATAAGTGGTTGTCCAGGCCAGAAAAAAGTAATATATGTACCTACATTTTTTTTATTACAGTAGGGTTATTGGTTATATCTTAATAACCTTCGCATCTAATCTATTATTTTTGGCGGGGGAATTTTGGATAACGATCTAGGTAAAAGCTCTGGCTGGCAAACCAAATTTTAGTCGACCTGAAAATAAATGGGCATTTAGGATCGATGTTTGACTTATAAAATATTAATCAATATCTGTAATTAGGTGATAAGTCGATGTGATAGGAAAACAGTACAGATCACACAGTCTGAGGAATACACGATAACCACGAAATCGCAAACACCTACCGATTTAATCGATCAACCACATTTTTGATCGTCTACTTGAATCATTTATTTTATACCTAAAATAAAATTTGAACCATTATGCTCCTCCGAATCAAAAAGTACTTTTTCACTTCGGGCAGTAAAGTCGTAAATGAACTCGCTACACAGTTAGTATGTACATGTAATGTACCAATGTACATTTACATGTTACCGGGTAATAATTTTCAAAAATATTGCCAGCAATGTAATATTTTTATTGCTCGCTTAGGATGCTGACCTTAACGAGCACAGAATGAAAGCCTTTCATGAATTTCATCCCATACTATAAATAAATTACCTTTAACCGTCAACATGATTACAATTTACAAAAAAACGTAAACAAATGTGTGTTGGTTCAGGCTAATGTCTCGAATATATTTTAATTGGGAAATTGGACATAATATTCGGTTGATAATAAGGTCTTTCCCAACCTTGGAAACCGTGGTAAAGCTGTAAATCAAATTTTCAAGGGTACTAACAATACATAAAATATCCTTATTTTTCCCCTACACAGCCTTCCATACAGCTCATGTAAATTCACTGTTATTGATTGTACAAAATCTTCTAGATTGAGTAAAATACAGATACTGATAAAAAATAAAAGGTTCAAATTAATATTTCAATTTTTTTATAAAATTTCGGTGCAAATTTCGTCATTGCTTATTATGATGACAAATAATATAATGAATATAAAAATTGTATAAACCATGTGGTTGCTTATACAATTTTATCATCTAATTAAGACGATAATTAAACTGACTTATATGTAAGAGTAGGTAATGCATCCGAAGAATGTCTGAAGAGTGGTCTACAGAGGAGTTTACTCAACAAATAGGTCTAATGTTTGATGGTACTCCTGGTCCTCATAAGCCTAGTACATCTAAACCTATGAAGAGTAACAAAACTCAACATCGTGAAGTCCCCTTAGAAGCCTGGAAAAGATCAGTCATAGAACGAGTAAACCAACTAGAATCTAGAGTAGCAAGCTTAGAGACAGCACTAGGTAGAGTAGAAATGGAAAATAAAAACCTAGGTGACTATGACCGTAGGGGACCAAAGGAGTCCCCATTACGATTCGTGAAAAGTCTAGATGATCCTTAAGGCATATCTTAAAGGTATTATCACTGCAGAAAGCACTCAAAAGACAACATAATAGAAAAATAAAAAGCTTAAAAATAAATAACTTACAGTATATTGATATTCAATTTTAAAAGAATAAGTAGGTCAGAGAATGTAGATTAAGCCAAAAAACTTTGTCGTCGTAACGTATCATAATGACGAGAGAAAGCTGTGAATAAGATTACTTCGCAATAAGAATCAAATGAGATTATTTAACTATTTTTTTGCGAACTCCAAGAAAATTAGTTGTTTATCAACTTTACACTTAAAATAATATTTTCGCAAATATATCTTCTAAGAAATAATATATAGGATTTATATTATGTGATTTGGTGTATATAATGAAACTTATGGGAAGTCGAGCTGAAACATACCATAAATAAATTATGTATGCAATAAATTAATGGTAATATTTTTTTTATTTTTATTTCTTCCAATATTAATTTGCTCCTCTCAACAGTAAGTTGAGAATCAGCAAATGGTCTAATGATATGGGAGTAATAACATGTAAGACATGAGGAAGGATAGGATCCAGCACATCCTCCTTGGCTTGATTCTCTTTCCCTTGATAGTTAAGGAAGGAGATCATTATCATCATAATAATAAATCTACGAAAACATGGTGAGGGTATCGGTAAAAAGTAAACATAAAAAATTACATGAGTGTTTAATGAAGGCCGATGTTTTAGTATACTTTGCAGTTTAGAAAGACGAGTTAAAACAAAAATTATTATATACATAATGTAATATTGTATATATAATGTTATATCTTGTCTATATAACCCTCGAGAAGACCTGCAAAGCAGGTCAAAACGTCTGCATTCATTACATAGTTTTATACAATTTTATGAATAATTTTGACATCAACTTGACCATTTTTCCCCAGACATACAAATATAAATACAAACATATATTTATTAATATCAAAATAAGTGGTTAGACATACATAAATATGTGACAGTTTTGCATAAACATTGATGGAGTCTATTCGAAGTAAATATTAAAATATTTAAAGATTCCAGAGTTGTTAACATTACAACGCTAGTCCTGTGGTACAAACTCCGAAAAGTTTTTGAACCACTAGAGATGTACAGTTTTCAAAACATGTGATGAATTAATTGCGAATCACAATAGTTAACGAACGAACATTATTCATGATATATTAAAACATAACTCTTTATGCTTTAGACTCTTTAGTGTTGATGTTTTAGACTCTATTAACAATAATCAATTATTTTTTTTCAAAGCCTCTTATGAGCATAAAACGCAATTCATAGGGAGAGTTATTTATCATTAAACAAAACTAAACTTATAGATCGGGATCAGTATAGACGAATGTTTTAGAAAGAAATAAGTATGAATTCCTGCCAATAATAATCATAATATAATAATTTGTACTACTAATAATATGTTAATTTAATAACCTATTATAACTTTTACTTCGTAGCTCATCTCAAATGGAAAAAGAATTACCAATTGCATCATACTAGGGAGTAACGGGTGTAAAATGCTTATTTAACCAACAATCGTTATTTTTGTATCTTTATCTCAAGTATACTTTTTATCCATCTAAATTGGTCTTTTTTATTATACGCATTGCACGAAACATTTTATTATCAGGAACCTACAAACGCTGTTGTTTACTTAGCACTAGCAAAGCGGATCCATAAAGAACAGTATATTTAACAAATTTCTTGTAAATCCATACTTTCAGATTATTTTACTGTTGGATCAAATTAAATAATTTAACAAAGGAAAAAAAAACATTCCAGGCTCACTGATATATCCTCTTGAATACTGTTTCTTTTATAGATTGTGAAACAGAAAAACTCAATGATAAAAACCAAAATTAGTTAAGGTAAATTGGAAGATTAAAAAAGCCTCAAGTCTCTCAAATGTCAGTAAATAACTAACCAGTCAACGTTTAGCCAATTCAGGCATCATGAGGACGGAAATAGAAAATATTTTATTATTGTATCTCAGCTATAGACTTCATGATTTCAGATGTCTTGGAATGATGGGCAGCCGTAGTCAATGAGTCTTCTTTGATACGAGATGTGCTATCTTTGGGCTATATTTAACTTATTTCATCATTGTCTGTCCTGATGATGCTTGAACTGCCGAAAAGTTGATACGCTAGTTATTTACTGGCATTTTATCAAATTTAAGACTTTTTTCAAATTTTATGCGAAAAATGATTTTTCGCCTCATTTCGAGTTTTTTTTTCTCTTACATATTTAAAAATTTCAATTCATACTGCTTTAAACAAATTTAAAAGTACTTATTGTTTTTAACTTAGCATCGATCAGAAAGACGATCTGGCCAAGCTACTAGAGATCGTTTTGAAATATATAGAAGGTTCTTTGAAAGTTAAAGTAAAATTTTAGACGAGATTAGACTGTTAATACATTATCAATTTAGGGGTCGTAACAGAGATAGGCCAGCTTCGATCGTGAATTTAGGATTGTACCATAGAGACCAAAGATAGAACTTTTTTTTTATTCACATTTATCAAAAATGTTGACAACCAGTCGTCTCAATTTTCAGGCTAAAAAATTGATATTGTTGCTTGGTAAGCATGATAGAAAGTAATACCCAGAGGCATCTTTTCATGCCTTGATTTCTGTATACAGTTAGGCAAGGAGGTCCCTCATCCAGCTCT
Organism: Rhaphigaster nebulosa; assembly: GCA_948150685.1. NCBI lineage: Eukaryota > Metazoa > Arthropoda > Insecta > Hemiptera > Pentatomidae > Rhaphigaster > Rhaphigaster nebulosa. Next base: position 65,149,388 of record OX411308.1, read on the forward strand.
TTTTCAGCTATCTGCGAGATAGAATTATTATAAAAAAGTATTGTTTTTGCCACGACCAACAGCATCATAAAAGGATATGGACAGAATATAAATTATGGGGTTAGTTCATTTCATTATTGATAATTGGACCATTTTATGTAAGTATGTCCACATCTAATACTCAGCTTTAGAATTCATTTTTTTTTTTTTTTTTTTTTGGGCTGGTTGAATATATTGCACCTGGCAGGCAAGAAATATAAAGTAATAAGTTTGAAACTTTACTTCAGTAAGATCCGTTGTTGGGCTAAGAGGAAAATCTTTAATACTCTGAATATAGAGATGGGGCAGTTTGGCCAAGTACAAACTCCGGTCAACATGCCCCGTGCCCATTTTTAATTCACTTAAAATAGTTTATGATGGCATATTGTAATTTTTAATGTTTTAGATATAATTAAAAGCGGTACGAAATTAGGTACGCAAATAAGAACAAGGAAAAAATGTCAGAAGAAACAATGTTTTGAGGGCCAACTTGCCCCAGCCGATGGTCCAACTTACCCCGAGTAAGAGTCACATTAAAACCAGTTTAAAAAAAAAAAAAAGGAAAATATAAAAACAAACAATTATGAACTTTTAATAACGCAATTTTGAATAGTTTTCGTAACCACTTTTCATTAAAAAACATTACTAAATAAAACATGAAAACCTAAAAATTAAATAATCAAAGAAAAAAAGTGGGGCAACATGACTAGGGTGACCCTATGATATAATCGAAGAATAATGATTTTGACCAAATGCCATACGTCATGATGAATACAATTCATGATCAGCAAACAGAAGCATCAGATAGAGGTTATATAAAATTGTTTAATCGATTTTATAATAAGTATAAGGCGATTTAACGGCTATCCCGGAGTTGAATGAGCAAGCTAAAACGTTATTTTAAGAGACATTTAAATGAGACATACCTCTATCATTTTCTAAAGTAAATTTTTGATTTTTTGAATAATCTAAGAAAAAATAATATTACGTTGCATTTCGAAGAGCCTTGGAAGAAATCAGATATATGACCCAATAATCCCAGTAATCCCTCGTTGGTTACAACGAACTCAAAGGGACCAGAAAATCACCTGATCGTTATAACGAAGTTCGTAATACCCTCCCCCCCCAAAAAAAAAAATGAGTAGGTTAATAATGCAGATAAAAACAATTGCTTTAAAGTAACGGAACATGCATACCACTTAAAACCTTTTATTATAGATACAGAAAGACTATACTTATGCATAGAATCAATGAAATAAATAAAAAAGCAATCAAATCCAAAATAAACAATTAGTAAGTACATATTAAGGGAAAAAACAAAAAAAAAATGATTCTTACATATATACATACATGTGGCATATTACTATAATTTTTCCTCTAAATCTGTATGGAGAGCGAGGTGGATGCGTTTTAAATAAGATGAGATTAAAATGCATATCAATTAAATCCTTATTTTTTATAATGGTCAATAACGTAAATTTTGAAATTCTCTGCTTCTCCCTGATCTGTTTTTGGTCAATATTACCGATTTCGCATCTAGTAAGATCTGCAATTTAATACTATATCGAGTTTAATTTTTACTTTTGACATTTATAACCGAATAAGAAAATAAAAACTCGAAACAGAACCTTTCTATAAAAGGAAACTAAACTGAAGATTTCTTATTCGTAAACATTACGAAAAGGGGGACAGCGATCTTGGCTGCAAAGGGGACTTCCCGAAAGAGGAGGAGCCATAAGACATTCCGAGCGGTTATATAACCAACGGACCATTCTCATTGAACCATTATCTATACAATTAATAGTATAATTAAAAGGGAAATAAATAAGTATCCATTTAGCAGAAGAGACTCGATAAAATTACAACGTAAGTAAACATAAAAGTAAAGGCACGCAACAGCAATAGCTATTTCACCAATTTATTTATTACGATGCAAATTTTCGGTCTACAAGCCATCCACAGGCATCTTAAGATTATTTAAAATCATTTAAGGAGTTTCACCTGTGATGGCTGTGATGACTGAGATGGCTCCCTTAGTGTTATATCATTTTTGAAGTTTGACGCTGTATATTTCGACTTGGTCCGGATTGCACTTAAATATGACAGTATATGCATTTTATATATAAATCTAGTGATATATATACATATATATATATATATATATATATATATATATATATATATATATATATATATATAGTGTCGGTGATCAGTCAAAGATAAAAAATAAATAAATAAATGAGGGTCTCTCGACCCCACGTCTATCCACGTAGATATAACAGATATAACAGGAAATAAATTTATTCCCCTACTCGGACTCGAACCTGAGCCTTGGATTAGAAATCTAGAACCTTACCCACTGGACAATTCCACTCTTATTTATTGTATAAATAATTAAATAAAAATAACAAACTAATAGAATAAATAAAACAAATACGTACTATTTTGTTCTTATTTTGACGTGTTATTTTGACCAAGTACTAAAAAAAGAATATCTTATGTGGACAAAACATGACTTCCTTGTACGCATATTAAACTATAAATCGGTGGCTCAAAAAGTGATCCTGAATTTGGTTACTAGCTTCCGAATATTGCAGTATCTCAAAAACGACACTCAGCGTTGCGACATCCATCTATTGACAACCCACACACACAAATGGGGAGGAAAACTTGAGTATTTTAACTCTTAAAAGGGGTAATAAAAATGTTTATTTGGATTGGAAACCAAATTGCATTTGTAACCTTTATTACCGAAATGATTTATGTATTTAATTTAAATATAATTTTCGATGTAAGCTTATTATGGCCATCAAGTAAAGTACCCTTTTCGGCTCCCCAATTTGAACCAAAATAAAGTAAATACATTCATATCGATATAAAAGACCTATTTACCAAATTTGAGATGTTTTACATTATATTTTAATATAATTTTTGGTCAAAGCTTAAAATGACCTTCAAGTAAAATACCGCTTCCGGTTTTCCAATTTAGACCAAAATCTAGTATGTTATTAAAATCAATATATAAGCTATAAATACTAAATTTGAGAAGTTTTGCATAGTAATTTAATATATTTTTTTATGGAAATCAATTATGACCTTCAAGTAAAGCACCACTTACGGTGATCAAGCAGTAACCAAAAATAGAGGTCCTCAACTAGATTAAAAAGCAATCCTACATACAAAATTTCAACTTTCTACGGTTAACCGTTTTTGAGTTATGCGAGATACGAACGAACGTACGTACGTACAGACGCCACGAAAAACTAGTCAAAATGGATTCAGGGATGGTCAAAATGGATATTTGCGTTGAAATCTGAAAACCGAAAATTTTCGCGATTACAACTTGCTTTACTTCGTACAAGGAAGTAATAATCATTATAAACTATATTAGTCAACGTTTTATCAGTTTTAAAAACATTTAATTTAATTAATGAAGATAATTAAGAATTCCGAATATAAAATATATGACTGTTTGACATCCAAATTTATTATAAAAAAAAATAAATAAAGACTGGAAAATAACTTATTTCATCTTTTACCACCACACCATTTACAAAATATATCTGTAGCAAGGATGCATAGGAATGGAATGCACAAACTAATGGGAAAAATAAATTTAAAAAGTTTTTTTCCCTTCATTTACGAAATCAAGCCGGAAAGAAAAATAAACAATCATTGTATTTGTAAATTGAGTTTAGAAAAAAAAATCCATAAAGAGGTAAATAAAGTAAAAGAAGAAAATAAAACAATTAATGGGAAAGAAGATAGCGAGAAGGCTGTGGTAGTCGAAGCTATGTTTGTTTTGGCGATTGCCCCGAAATGTAATCTAAACTAGAGTAGCTTCCTGCTGCTGGTATTTTCTTCTCTTATAAAGCCGCTGTTATTTTTATTTATTTTTTGGCAATCCGTGGTCTATCGAGGTCTGTTCAGTATCTCCTTTTCGTTACTCAGCACGAGTAAACTTTTCCGAACTAGAAGCAACATTTTGGACATGGAAGGAAAAAAAAAAATTCAATTGTAACTGAATGTCTAAATATGCGTTTTCGCAGTTAAGACAAAAATTGCATAATTGATATCAGTAATATTATTATTATTATCATATTATTATTATTAATTATTATGATATAGTTATATTATTCAGAAAAATAAATTTACAATTAGAACCACAAATATTCGTAAGGATTATTTTTGGGAATTAGTCAATAAAAAACAAAATAAAATAAATATGATACATTTTAGTTTTATTTATTCGATAGCCTAACAAAAACTTATTGCTAAGTCTTTATATTGGCATACCATTACAAAACCCCCTAAACATATATAAATAATCATAGATCAGTAAATAGAAATCAAAAAGGCTATTCGGTCACCAAATTTTTTATTTTATTTTGCATTATTTCGACGTTTCGGTCATTTTGGACCATTCTCAAGTCTGAAAGTACAAATTTGTTCAGTAGATTTAATTATTTCTTTAACATAATATGTATTTTCCTATATAATTATTAAAACATTTATTTCATTTCAATAATGCCTAACCATGTAAAAAGTACTTCATTTAATTGTTTATATGAAATAAAAGCGTCAACATGTACTATTTCCTTACATTTTTGTTACATCTTAGTATAGTTAAATATTACAACACACAATTAATCTATTTAAATTTATTGCTGTAAAGTTCATTAAATATTTTCAAGTTCTATAATTACCCTTATTGAGTCATTGCAAAAAGTTTTCAAAAATAATCCAGATCTCCTTATAAAATCAGATAAAACTAAAAGGACAGTTATAATTTCAAAAACCGATTATAAAACTAAAATACACGACCTATTCGATGATTTCCAAATGTATAGATGTCTTAGGAAAGAAACCTCCAAAGATATTCAAGAAAAAATAATATCTTATGTGAATAAACTAACTTAAAAAAAAATCATTCAGAAAAAACAAAAAGGCAAATTATTAAATAAACATTATTACCCTACCTAGATTATACGAATCAATTAAATTACACAAACAGAAACTTTTGATATGAAAAATTCTATCCAGGTTCGAGACAAAATAAAAAACATAAACAAGATAGATGAAAATGAATGTCTTGTAATTTATGACGTGGAATCAATTATTACAAATATCCCACTTGATGAACTCTACAAAATTTTAGATAAGAATCGAGAGGATACTGAACCACACACACACACACACATATAAAAAATAAAACACTTTTTCTTAAAGAGAGTAAACTGGTGTGCGATAATGGATATTTCACTTGCAATAATACATTTTATAAAATGACTAATGGGAATATATCTTAATAATTTCTTGGAAATAGCAATAAATAAACTAAATAGAATACCTATGCTATTTATAAAATATGTAGTTAATATGTAGATTATTATTAAAAGGCTTAGCGAACCCGGAGGCTCGATGCCGATACCACCAATCACTGTCTACAAATCTCGGTCCACCGACTACCGTCCAAACCCAAATTCCTTAGATCACTCTTAATACTATCCTCCCACCTACGTTTCAGTCTACCCCTCGGACGTTTACTAGTCGGCTCAGCGTTTATTAACGTTTTAGGAATTCGTTCGTTACTGAGCCCAACAACTTTGCAAGCCCATTTCAACCATCACTTCGGTTATATTAACAGGGTGCTTGCTCTGCAATTCCGCGTTGTGTAATCTCCTAAATTCTCCAGTTGATTCATCCTTTTTCGGACCAAATATTTTACGAATATTCTCGAAGACCTTAATGCGTTGTTCGTCCTTCAAGGTTAGCGGCCACGTTTCACACCCGTACAGAACTGTAGGCAAGATAATAGTTTTGTATATTCTAAGTTTTAAGTTAATGGACAGAATGCGCGACCTAAGTAATGTTGATACCGAAAAATAACAAGCATTTCCCGCCTTTAACCGCGCCTTTATTTCCTCTTGAATTTCGTTTTTTCTAGTAATCACAGACCCCAAATACTTCTTTCCTATATCTATATCCTCAAAATCGCCTCTGTTTCTATTGCTAACCATATATTTCGTCTTATCCGTAATTATTTTGAGGCCAACCTCTTTCCCTGCTGTCATCACCGTTGTTGTATTCAGTTTTATAGTTTCCGCGTCCTCACGTAATAATACCAAATAATACCCAGCAGCCAAATAATTTTTTAGACATACTAAATTCCTTATCAGATAAAATAAATAGGTGTTGAGAGGATTGCGCCAAGGCTGGTCTTAAGGATTTGGATTAGGAAAGTATTCGGTGGACGGAGTATGTGCTCTTATTCTATAAAATAAATTAAAACGTTAAAACGTATTAATATAAAAAAGACTAACTGAAATTTTTAAATGCCATCAACAAGAAGTACAAAGCAATGACAAATGAGTCTGCGATTTCCATGAGTTTTAAAGTTTGTCTCAAAACTACTATTAAATAGTAATCAAAGGAGCTGGAAAGTGATTTCGCTAAGTGCTTAGGCCAATCTACGACACAGAGCTCTAATGATCTTCATTAAAAATTCACCTCAGTCACAGAGACATTGAAAACAAAAATAATGTAATTATTATTCCTATTAGATCTTTAAAAGAAAAATAAGGATGGAATGGTGATTTATCATAATTAGAATTTAATCCTAATGGATTATTTTTTCCTACTTGAAGAAGAAAAAGTAATTAAATAATTTCTATAGCTGTAATAATAAATGGTAATAAAAAATGTAAGGTGAAGAATCAAGATGGAATGGAAGAACCATGTTAAGGTTGCATTATCTACAGAAAATCCTTTATCTAAAGGATCCTTTATCTACAGAAAATACGTTACCTAGAGAAATAGTTTTTATTATATTATTTCTATTTTTTTTTAAATCTCTTTATAGATTTTTTGTGTAGAGCTAGATTTATTTCTTATTTATTAATTGATTTTTATTTTGAAGTCTTATGGCCATATACTGTTTCTGTTTTATTTGTCCGATTGTATTATTCTTAAGGGACCTAGTCCTAGAATAAAGTTCTTCTTCTAAATATATATATGTGTGTATATATATATATATATATATATATATATATATATATATATATATATATATATATATATATATATATATATATAACCAATAAAATTTCAATAAAAAAATAAATCAAAGAAATAACGAAAAAAATAAATGCTTTTCAACGTACTTTCTGAACTAGGAAATAAATCCATTAAAAATTAATTCTAATCTAATTTTCGTAAATCTGTTTTCTACTTCAAATATATTTAAATTTTAAAAAGCTCCAATGGAGTCTACTAATGTTCAATGAGCATCATTCCAAAAAAAAAAAAATTAAAATTGCAATACTTTATCTTCCACTATATTTTCGTCACGTTTCTTATAATCTTGATGCTTTTTTAATGATAAAAAAATCCTATGAATTTTTGCCAAATTTAATTGTGTTACTTTTATGTTATTTCCTTTTTCCGTTAAAACCTTAAAAATTGTAAAAAATTTATTTTTACCATAATTAAAATATCCACAAATATAAATGGTCGCATGTTTTATATTGAAATTTATTTCCACGATTGATCAGACCCTGAGAAATAATTCGAAATTGAAAGATGTTATTTTACAGAAATAAAAAATGTAGTACTTAGCAAAAGCAATATAGGTTATACAATTCGTCTAAATACCAAATGAAACAAAATAGACGAAGCCACTAAAAACCGATTTTAATTAAATCAAGTAATTATTACACTATGAACAGAAATTCTATACAGTGACAATCTTTTCAACAATGACAGCCGAAATATGGTCCTCCCATATGATCGAGTTAGGTGTTTTTTGATCGTCTCCTAAACCTTCTGCAAACAGTGAAGATGCTGGTTACTCACAGATCTCCTCTATAGCTCGGAAAGATTTAGAGATGTTAGTTATCAACATCTTCAAATTGTGCAGAAGGCTTGAGAGATGATCACTTTAACACAAAACTCAACAGAACTATTTTTCAACTTACCAACTTACACCTTGATATCATCGATTTATTCTTGAAACTGTTTGCGTTCCTTACGAAGGTGTAATAACAGCGGCATACCGCGAAATGCTCGTCAAAAAAGCGTAGAATTAAGAATCCTTAGAAAATTGAAACAAAACGAAAACATTCATATTTTTTAAATTAAATTAAGTAAGACATTGTAAACTTTTTTTATTTACCTATCACCATTCTTGAAATAGTTTAGGTAATTAAGGAAAAGTACTAATGAATAGAAAATTAATGAATAAGCAATGAATGAAAAGTGAATCGTGATTTCAGAAACGCATGTTCCAGTCTATAAATATACGACATGTGGTGTTTCTGAAATTCATGATTCACTTTTCAAAGAAATGCATGAAATGGTTATATCAAAGGAGCCGGATTGCGAATTGGAAAATAGCCTAGGACACATATTATGTCCTACGATCAAAATTAGCACACAAAGCCTATATAAGCTGCTTTTCGACGAGTTGCTGGAAAAAGACCGGTTCCTTGCCATGGCATAAGTCGACGATCTGACTGCTATTGTGGCCTTAAACAGCACAGCCGGTATCATAATACTATAGAGAAAAGGACTATTAAAGTAGACTATTAAGTAGTCTATCTCTTTTTGTTTATTAAACGTAAAGATTTTTATGAATTATTTAAATTAAGAATCATTTTGAATGTTTCTGTGTCATTCGGGTGAATCCGAAAAAAAAGCATGCTAATTTAAATTGGTATATTTAGAAGACTAGACAAACGTACGTGCATTTACGAACTTATTCAAATAATTTAAATCTATACTCTGTAGTGATTCTCACAAAAAAAAAATTAAAACAGAATACTAGTGATTGGCGTCTATGAGAATACGAAACAAAATTGAATAAAACTAGTTCCTTCCTATCAATATAAATCCAACCAAAACTCACTTATTATATATAAGATCAACCCTTATTTAGAAATAAGAGATACAGTAATTTAAAAAAATAGAACCAGAGATGAAAAATTTTAATATCTCTGATAGCCTCTTCTATGTCCACACTGGTCGATTTTCGTTTCGATTTCAATTTCTATTCCTCTCATATCATGACTATTGAAGCGAGTTCCTTTTATAAATTATTTCTTTATTTCATTATTATCACTATCTAATTCATTTCTAATATATTAAAAAAAAAAATAATTCATTTGTATTCCAAAATCAACATATTGTTTGCTTTTTTACCTGAGATGATATAAAGTGACACATTGGTTGTGCTTCTAATGTTATTTTCATTAGAAAATTGATATATTTAGCACTATTTTCTCATTTTAATTAATCAAATTTATTAATTAATCAGATATAAAAAAAGACCAAAAACCTATAATTTGTATATGCAAAAAAATTTAGATATAATACAAATATTTGAAAATTTGTATTATATCCACTCTAAATATCAGAATGTCGCCGTCTTGTCAAGAAATTTTGATATATTGTTTGTATTTTTACTTGAGAAGATAATTCAGCCATGTATAGGTCATTTTTAAATATAAAAAATTAAGGTTTGCTTATAGTTTCATTTTCATTAGAAAATAAATATATTTAGAATTACTTTCTCATTTTAATTATTCGAATTTATTCGTTAATGAGATAAAAAAAGGGACAAAACCTATAACTTTGTTGGAAGTATTTTATTCAGAAAAGAAGTAATAAATAATGAACTTATATGTTATACATGAATAATGAATAAATTTATTAATAATTTTTTCAATCAGTAGTCAAATTCAAATAATCATTCGAATGAAAAAAAATTATTTCAATAAATAAAATTTATTGGAATAAGAAAATTTTGTCAGAATAGAAAATAATAATTTAACTATTAAAAAAACTAAAGCATGCAAAGTTTTTCGACTGTGGAATTTCCTCAATTCTAATCGCATGCTTTATCGCTAGTGTATCAAACTTCTTCATATATTCTTTATATTCCATTTCGACATTCCGAACGACTAAACTCTTCTATAAGTCAGAATATTCCTGTCTTGAGAAGAAATTTTAAATTTTATAAATTACAGATGGGGAGCGGTCGTCACCAGTGTTGGAAAAATTTGATTCAGAAAAAAGTAATAAATAATGAATACAAATCATATTTTATTCATGAATAATGAATAACCTATTTATTCGTTATTCTGTAATTATTGAACAACTTTCAGTTTGCAATCACTAATCAAATACAAATGTTTTATCGCTATTGCATCCAACTTCCTTGGATTTCCTTTCGATATTCCGTGCGAGTTAACTATTCTAGAAGTCAAAATGTTCCCTTATTGTAAAGGAATTTAAAATTTTATAAATTTCTGAAACTTGTCCGTGCTCAGTGGTTATAAGGTGGAAAAAAAACTATTTTTAAGGAATTGGAAAAATCATTCTTTCTTTAAGATTCATAAATATATTAGTTCCTTACAATATTTTATCAATTTAATCGAAAATATTTTAATTTTTACACTTGTAACGAATTTTTAAATCCATTCATGGAATAACTTTTTATTTTTAAGAAACAAATAGTCATTATTTGCTAACAAGGGTGAGGCTAGAATAATTATTCTTTAATATTCAAGCATTCTCTAACTATCCTCGGCATTCCGAGTAACACTGCATCAAGGTCCAAATCCTTGATGGTATCGTCTGTCATTTCTGAGATCAAGCCATTTGTCGAAATGATCAATGGTAAAACCCCCACTTTGCCCAGTTTGTACAATTGCTTCAGTTTCTAACCCAGATCTCCCACCAGATGTTTTCGAACATTTTCTGAAATCACCTTTTGAAGATTATCATCCGACGGTAATCCTATTTCAATGGTCTTTCCATATTTTTCTTCCTTTAAGATGTCCGGGTTTGTTGTGAGGAATAGTGTGGCCAGTTCGACATGTCGTCTATCAATTATTGGTTGTGGGCTGTACTTATAATAGGCGCAGGTGTCGTCCAGAGTTTTAAATATCTTGACAAATTCTTGGTGAACAGTTTTTGCCATATTATTTGCTGTGCCTCAGCAAATATTCCTTCCCAGCGAGTACCTGGCAGCCTGATTATGATATGTTCAATTTATTCGACATAATTCAGTGATAATTTATCCATATATGCGGCGCCTGTAGGCTTTTATAGGAATCACCTTTTAGATTTCCCATGTCTTTTTTTTTCTCAATATATAATAAATTCGATTAATTAAGCTGAGGAAGTAATGCTAAATATATTAATATTCTAATGGAAATAACACAAGAAGCAAACCTATATTTTATTTTATATCATCTAAGTAAAAAAGAAAGCAGTCCGTATATTGATTTTGGATAATTTTAGAATACAAATGAATGATTTGTTTAAAAAAAATATAAGAGGAATGAAATAGGTAGTGATAATAATGAAATAAAGAAATAATTTATAAAAGGAACTCGCTCAAAGAGAAGATTGGGAACATAACTTAAGAAATGCTCAAACAGAAATGCTAGAATCTTCTAAGGAGAAATATCATTACAAAATGCTTGTTCCTGAAAAATGTTGAATTTGAAGTTAACCATTCTGTCAAATGAAAGGCTCATACGAACGTCGTTATCAGTAAATGTCTACTTGATTACAAAAAGTACTCAGCCTAATTGGAAAAATATTGTTTGAGTAATTTTCCATGATTCAACTAATATGCCTATTTTCCTGTTGTCTAGATTAGGTTGATCAGGAAAGTGAATCACTAACCATCTTCTACTCAGTTACATCTGCGGATCAACGTTATCATAGGCTTAATTTACTTCAGGGTGATTACAACGGACAATTTATTTAATATTATAGGATGAAAATGTAAATTTAAATATCTGATGTGGACAATACATGACTTCCTTTTAAGCCTATTAAACTATAAATCGGTGGCTCAAAAAGTGATCCAGAATTTGGTTACTAATTTCCGAAAACTGCAATATCTCAAAAACGAAATTCGGCGTCGGGACACCCATCTATTGACCATCGCTGAAATTGACGGTTTCGACATTTTAAGCGGAAGAACCCACTTAAATCTTATTCTCCTGCAGCAGATTTATTCATCTCACAAATGGGAAGAATAAACAGTATTTTACACTCAATTTAAACACTTAAAACAAGTAATAAAAATGTTTAATTGAGTTGGAAATAAATCGCGTTTGTAACCTTTATTATAGTAAATATATTGGATATAAAAGTCCTATTTACTAAATTTTAAATGTTTTACATTATATTTTAATATAATTTTTGATGAAAGTCTAATATGACCTTCAATTAAAGTACCTCTTCCGGTTTTCCAATTTAGACCAAAATCTAGTATGGTATTTAAATCAATATATAAGTTCTAAATACCAAATTTGAAAATTTTTCCAAAGTATTTTAATATAATTTTTGATGAAAATCAATGATGACCTCCAAGTAAAGTACCACTTCCGGTGATTAAGCAGTGACCAAAAAGGGAGGTTCACAACTAGATTTTACAACATCCTAAATACAAAATTTCAACTTTCTACGGCTAACCGATTTGAGTTATGCGAAATACGAACGTACGTACGTATGTACAGACGCCACGAGAAAACTAGTCAAAATGGATTCAGGGATGGTCAAAATGGATATTTCCGTTAAAATCTGAAAACCGAAAATTTTCGCGATTACAATAATTCCTTTACTTCGAACAAGGAGTAAAAAAATATATGATCATGAAAATGTCCGATAATTGTTAATCATGGGTACGTTAGCTATTTCGAGTACAGAGATATCACCCCTACCTTAGACTAAAACACTAAACATTGAACGCAGAGGACAAACGTGACCTGGGTGTCGGAGTGAGGAAGCTAGGCTGACCACTTCTCTACTCATCTCATACACCCGGTAGAATCTCCCGAATTGCAGTCCACCTTCTGACAGCATACATATAGCCACATCAACTTTCTGCGGTCAGAGGTGGATATCATAAATAATAAAGGTGAAAAGTTGTTAACATCGGCAGAACGTGTTTTTTTTTATGTATCAAACTTTTATGTTTTATCATTAATATGATTTAACTGTCAAACTTGACAATTTATCATCATAGTAAAATTACATTATTTTCAAATTATTCCCTACATGAACAAATGCATTGTTAGATTTTAGTTGAAGAAAAAAACCCAATGAATTTCAATAATACGGCTAAATAAAATCATTACATATCTTATACGAAATAGTAATTTCTTGATACATTAATATTTCCTACTATGAATTTTAAAGCTTTAATTCGAATTAACATTAAAATTGCCACAAATATTTTTCGTATGTACAAACCTTCAAGATTAAAATTTATTATTATTCATCATTTAAAAAAAAAAAAACTAATGTTAAAGTAAATCAGCCTCAGAAAAACTCCTTTCAGGTTTATCAGCACTTTAGAATGACTTGACCAATTATGAAGAAACTTGGTACTCTAGTTTCTCGTAGGGCTTAGAATGATTCCTTAGTTATAAATCACTTGATCTCTACCAAAATGGAAGTGTACATTTTATACACTACGGCAGAGTGTAGTTTGTGCAGTCACTTGTTTTTTTGTGAATTGGCACGATTATATTGTGTTCCTATTCTCGTGCGATCTTCTTCGTATCCCATATCTTTTGAAAAAGCACCAGCAGAACTGGAATGAGAAAAGGAATGGCTATTAACTCCACTAAAAGTAAAGTCCTGGCAATCTCAAGAAGAGAGGAAGATGTACACCTGTTCTGCAACGGCGAGGAACTTGAGACTGTTGATGACTTCACATATCTCGGAATGGTGATTAGCAACCCACCATTGACAAAGAAGTATCCAGCAGAATTGCAAAAGCAAATAAAATATACTATCAGATTTGCAACACTATTGTAGGCAAGAGAGAGGTCACCAAACAGGCCAAGATCCACATATTTAAAGCTGTCTTTCTGCCGACTCCACTGTATGATTCTGAGAGTTGGGTAACGTTGGACAGACACAATAGCCGTATGACTGCCATGGAAATGAAGTACCAGCGTAGAGTGGCAGGCAGAACACGAAGAGACTGGGTCAGGAATGAGGCACGAGGGAGCAGTTGGCCATATCTTCATTGAAAACCACCTTCGAGAAATGCCAATTAAAGTGGTTTTCATGTGTACAGGATGAGCGAGAACCGAGACACAAGGAAGATAATGGAAGTTGACATCCGCATTTCATTTGCCACTTCTAAAAATTTATTTTATTGAAAACTAGTTTCGAATGTTATACATTCACCCTCAGTTCTAAAAACACACAAAAAAATCAAAAATAAGCAATTCAAAATATAGTTGGTATTATTATACATATGAAAGGCATCAAAGAGGAAGGAAGAGAAGAGAAGAAGAAGAAGATGTCTACAATGGAAAGGGGGTTAATTAGCACTTTAGGGGGGACTCTGTTGACATGATCAAAATTGGTACATGTGCTTGATAATAACCCCCTCCCCCCCCCCCAAAAAAAGGCTGAATCAAGCCACTCCATTCCCCTTTTACTTTACTTTTATACGTATTTTAGGTATGTTGCGTATCACTTAGTTCAAACAATTTATTCATGTTTTGTTATTACTGTTTAATTTAAAAATGGCTCTTATTAAAGCTGGAACGTTATTACTCTCATAAGTTTCAGTTCAATTGTTTCGGGGGAGAATCCGATGTTTGGAAACGATCTTATAAAACGAAACAATGAAAACTGAAGAAAACAAAAAAAATTAATGGAATCCTTATTGGTTGGGTTTATTTTTAGTAAGAGGAACACCCCAAAAATTCCGTCTATCCTGCCATAGAAAAAGTTGGTAAAGACTTAAAAAACGAATGATTCACCATTTCACACCCATTACAAAGTTTTTCTACGGTGAATTTTAGCTAAAAAGTTATATGAATTAAGAGTTAATAAAAATAAATTATGATGCAACTCGGATTAAAAAAGTGAATTATTTTTATCTTTCATGTCACATTGTGCCGTAAATTAGGATTACTTTGCACAAAATTAGGAGAAAGTTGAAAGTTCTGTAGCCAATACTCATTTTATGACATCAGAAAGATAGCGTGACCAACTTTTGAGGTAACAAGCCTTATTTTTACAAACAAGGAGAGGATCCCACATGCGTCTCCTGGATTTTGATGAAACATTTTTAGGTGAATCTAAGCCTTAAAATATTGGAAGGTGTAAAATATTAGGAGCCCACGCTCCCCAGGGGTCCGGACAAAAACCGTAACTTTGCATACGCAAAACACATTTTATTTTGGTTCTAATGAAGTTACAATCATGAGATTAGAATCAAAATGTCTCTATTGCCGAGCTAAATAATACAAAAAATTATTCTTGTTAAACAAATTAAAAACATCACAAAAGCTCTCAAAATAGTAATTTTATGGAGAGGAACATTAGTTTTCTCAGAAATAGAGATCAGATTTGGATTTCCCACTTCAAAAAATAGTTGATTTCAAAGTTTTATAAAAATCTGAAAAAAATAAATAATAAAAAAATAATAATAAAAATAATAAATAAATAAATAATAAAAATAAAAAATAAATAAACATTTGAAATTTCGCACAAATTTACACTATAATGTAGGGTCCATTTTGGTTGGCTGTTTAATAGTAAAATAAAATTTGGTTACGATTTTCATAAAAAATTGAAAATATTTTTACCCCTGTATTCAGGAGTGTGAAATCCAAATCTCAGTTTCTAAGAAAACTAATGTTTCTATCCATAAAATCACTATCTTGAGTGCTTTTTTGATGTTTTAATATTTTTACCAAGCATTTGAATATTTTGATGACTTATTTTTTATTATTTCGCTTGGCAATAGGAATATTTTGATACTAATATCATTCTTTTACCTTCAATAGAACCAGAGATATAAAATAAAATGTGTTTTGAGTATTTCAACAAACTTCTCGATTATTTTCCGGGGTACCCGGAGAACGTTGGCCCCAAATATTTTACACAGTAGTCCAATATTTTAACGCATAGATTCACTTAAAAAAGTTTCATCAAAATCTAGGAGACAGACAGAGTGGGGTTCTCTCCTTGTTAATTATAATTATGGCTTTTGGAGGTTACTCTGAGCATTGGAAGTTTACTTGTATACTCTACACTTGGTGGCTGTCTGTTCATGTAATAAATTATTTTCGTCTTGTTCATTTTAATCCAATTTGCAGGTAAGTTCCTTCACCATAATTTTGTTATATTTCTAGTAGATAATTCGTTTTTTTGTTTTTGATTACGGAGTATCGTATGCCTAATTTTTTTTAGACTTTGTGAGATAGTAGATTTGTACCACGAGACGAGGTAAGCTCCATATGAGTGGTGCAAAGTAATCCCATTGATTTGTCTAAACGGGAAATACCGACACAATCTGGGATTTCACGAAGAATTATCAATCATAAACGTCAATGACAAGCCAACTGTTTCCTCGACGATGGAAAAAAAAAATTTTGCGGAATGCATTTATAGAACTTAGTAACTTTGGCTTTCCTTAAGATTCTTATGATTTAGGGATATAATAAGATAAGATAAGAACAAAATTTGATGTGCAGTGAGTGTATTGGCAAATAATTTATCGGGTCGGGAATGGTTTTATAAATTTCTACAACGCCATTATCAATTAACCGTTAGGCTTGCATCAAACATTGAAAGAAGTCTAACGGCTCCCACAACTGATATCATATGCGACTAAGATGGATCATATTAGTCAGGAGATCCAGACAAAAAAATATTCTAACAAAAAGAGGAACTTAATAAAATAAATAAATATCCTGTGGAAAAGTCACGTATCTTTTCTAAAACCAGTATTTCTATAACGTTTGCGAGGAATGCACTTGGAGAAATTCTTCCGCCATACGTCCATTACAATTTCTGGAATTTGTGGACAACGTGGATCGAAAACGGAACTCCAGGAGCGCTTTATAACAATATAGAAGGGAAAATACAGGATGCTCGAATTCGAGAAATTCTGGTGAATTGGTTTGATAAATTGCCTACCTTAACTTCCTTATTTGTGTTTATTTTGTTATATATATAATTATAATTATTCAGGTTTTTACTATTATATTCAAATAAGCATTATATTATGCACTTACTTCACTTTTGAATATTTAATACATTTAATTTCTATCGTTAAATAAAATATTCTTTGCTCGTTTCATTGTTGAAAAAATTATATTGATGATAATTCCTTTAAAATAACAGATTTTCAATGTTTTACTTTGCATCATGTCCCTTCTACTATTAACTATTGAAAAAAAAAAACCAGGCGCCAAGTATCCTGCTAGTATGGGTAACTTTGCTCCTAAATATAAAAATATGTACATAAAAAACTACAGGGTATTTAGTAAAAAGAATGACATGATTTGCTAATTAGAAAGGTAAAGATGAATAATATGTGCTTCAAAAATTTTCAGAACTTTTATAAAAATAGCCTAGATAAATTCATTAAAAAAGGGATATATGGTAAATGATGTAGTGGCATTTTTTTTTTTTTTTTATATTTCTAGGAAAAGTTCCAACAAAATTGAAAACATTAATCAGTAATAAAAAAAAACATAAATGAGGAAATATTTTGAACTTCTGCAAAGCTTTCCACCAAGCCCACTTTCTGGTGCCATTCTTGACTAATGGATGAACATGTTTAAGATGGTTTATTTTAAAGCAACTTCAATTTGTTTATCTTAATTATTTACTTATATTTCTATTACTTAATTTATTTATTTGCATTTTTACACGTAATAAATTAATTAGCAGGGAACTAGGACTTCCATTATACGATTGATTTGTTAATCACTCGCATTTCATTTCCGTTATTCGATGTTTCGGAGTCTTGTCAAAATTATTAATAATATTATATTTATACTTAATTTATTTCGATTTTCTTTATTTATCATATTATTTAATTTATTTTTATCATTAAAAATATTGTATTCATTTAAGTAAGTTCATTTTTGTTTAGTCTGTAAATATGGTATGGATGGTTACTCCATTAGTTCAATAACAGTTTATTAACTATTTCCCTTTTAACTGTGGTAGATTGTATAATTCTACAATACAAAATATTTAATCTCAAAAAATATAATTGAAGTAGTCGAAGAAATAGGTTGGAAAAACTGCAAATTTACGCTTATTTAATTTGAAGTAAGCAATACAAATTATTCACTCATGTCCATCATTTGAGGACATAAGAACAGATTTTGAGGGCAACGATAGAATATATACTAAAATATATGTCTACAATTGGACTGCAAGGGATGACTAAATAAGCCAACGGACTCCTGCCGTAGAAAATAATAATAATAATATATATATATATATATATATATATATATATATATATATATATATATATATATATATATATATATTATCCAACAATAATAAATATTTGAAAACAATATAACCGCAGAACGTAAATATAAAACAAAATATAATAGGAACTTGACCGGGAACACTCTTTATAAGGGACAATGTTTCTCATTATCACGTGAATATTCATCTAAAGGAATTTTTCGTTATAAATAGAAACGTATGAGGGAAATGAAAATATTTGAATTTCAAATGAAGTCAGTTATTCCGTCATTCATTTCCCGAGGAACGTTTTCATGCGAAATATCATTAATCTTCTCGCAGGGAGTTCTGGTAGCAGCGATAAGTTCAGCCATATAAAATAAAATACGTCCGTAGGGTATGACGAATACGTGCATTTTTTTTTTTTTTTTTTTTTACAAAAGCTCTGCTATTTAAGGTATATAAAACAATTATAATTACTTTACATAGTAGCAAACTGAATAGCTATTCATATTAAATATCTCGGAATTCAGTTAAACTTTCAACGAACAACGTCAATATGAACTTGAAAAACAACAAAAAAATCTGCTAAGCACAAATCATTCATAAGATAAGTAATAATTAATTCAACAAGGATTTATATACAAACCAAAAAATTGTATAGACCACTAACGGAGGATTAACTGTTTCAGAACTCTTGAAGTTACCGTATTTTCGAAATGGAAATAGCTAAACCGCAACTGATATCAGATTGTTATGTATAACGACTTAAAATTTTAAAGTTCTTTCAATATTTTGGATGCCATTTAAAAAAAAAAAAAATAGTCTATGAATTATAATAATAGAATCATAAACATTAGTATAACAAATAAAATTATAAACGTTTTTAATAAAAAATACATGAGGAAATGTGGGGTAATTGCGCAATAGATTCTACGAAGTTCGACTTTAAATGACTGTAACATATTAATTTTTTGAGCTAGATATTTTCCTCATTTTTTTTCAATGTTCCTTGGACGATTCTGTTAAAATATTTCATCCAAGCCCAAGTTTCAATCACGTTCATTTTTATGGGACTGGAAATGAATTTAGTAGAAACTAGTACGCATTTGCCTCTTCACGCATTTAAGGGGTAAATGCTTACGAGGTATCACATTATTCGAGCAGTACCAATTGTGTAGTTAAATAGTTTATTATACTGGTGTAAATATCAAAAAAAGTTAAAACTTGTCTGTGATTAACATTTTACATGTTCAGTGGCAGTTATGAAAGTGGGATGTGGAATGTATTTGAATAAATGTATTGAAAAAAGTACTTTTACAAAACTTGACGGTAGAAGCAAGAGTACAACACACGTACTTGTCCCATGCCAGAGCTGTGCACTTACCCCAACTATCATATTTTACCAGGGCAAATCCGGTCAAGCACTTAAAAACTAGAACACTGTGAAGGAGAAATCAAAATCACGAAGTGTTTTGAAGAACTGCTTCTGAAATTTCCACTTCCAGCAAAAATTAAAAAACAAAAAACAGGCCGGTTGGTGGATAAATATCGATACAGCTGTAAAGCAGAAGATGAAAGATCCTAATTAATCAACAAGTAGGAAAAAAATATCTTTACAACCCGTTATAATTCAGCACTGAATTGTGATCCAACACATTTTGGATTTCATGCTTCATAAAGGGCAGCTCTTATCACTTGAGGATTTGGATTTAAAGAAGCCTTTATGCACTTGTGCCCATAATTATGAAAGTGGTCTAAGTCAAAATAAAAAAAAATGAATTTATCACTTATTTCACACGACATGATTTTAAACTAAATTTATTCAATGTAATTTTTACGATATCTTCAAAAATGAACCTTTAGATAGTAGTTGTAATTACAACGTTATACGGAATTCATTTAGTGTTAATAATTGTGTTAATAAAATAAGTGTTAATAAAGTGGTCTAAGTCAACAATTTAAAGAAATTATATAAACATAACTTAAACTATTATATAAACCTAAAAGAGGAAGACCAAAAATATACGAAAATATTCAATTACTTCCATTATACAACACCACTAGACCAGTAACGGAAAAAAAACATAAAGATCTTACTACCATACATCCCCTCCATTTTTTCAGGAACATTTTAAAAATCTTAAAAAACTCGAAATTATGATAAAAATGGATTACTTGTTAAAAATGATTAATAAATGTTTATGAATTATTTCGTTAAAGTTGTTGTTTCAAATAAAAATCACAATGTTTTATTACTTTAAGTCAATTATAGGACATTCAGTTAATTTTGAAAATGGTCTAAGTCAATTCAAGCTTTAAAAACAACATTTTCCTATGAAATTCACACACAATTTCATATCTATAATAAATTTCCATTAATAGAGACTAATAGAATTATAAATTGAAATGGCGCATAACATAAAAATATTTTTTAATTTATTCAAATGCGATTCATTAAATATCTCGAAACAAGAAATATATGACTTAGACCACTTTCATAATTATGGGCACACTTATCCACCAATCTATTGAAAATAACAATGATTTGTTGCGAATAAAAAAATATGCAATTACTCTAAATAAAACAAATAGGTTCCTTTAATTTGAAACCAATACGAATAAGATTACTTAAACAAATCAATACAAATGAATTCAGACGCTTACAAGATACTTTGTCGATATTTAAATCCTTAAAAACCGTTATTTAAAATCAACCATCACAATTTAATCACAAAATAAAACAATACTGGACATTAGATGATAAGATTATAAATGACTCAACCGACAACTATTACAACTCAGTTGCTAACTACAATAAAACCGGTTTGGGGCAACCTCAGTTGCTAAAATTTGTCACCTCAATAAATCTGCAATGACAATCTACACTGGACTCAAGTTTGTAGTAGTTTGGATATTTTTATTTGTATTTCTCTTTTAATTTGCTATTTAAATAACTGCCTCTATTATTTAATTGTGTGTTATATATTTTTGTTTTGTATATTATATTTATAATTGTATGTTAAATATTTAAATATTTTGTACAATATATTATTTCGTTTAGTTGTCAATATTTTTTTTTGTACTTTTTTTTTATTTTGCTTTATGATTTACTATTTTGTGTTGTATATTTGTTTCTTTGCGTTCTTATTTTTCTTCATACTTTATAATATAGTGTATTATAATGTCAATTTTGCTTTTATATTTTTTCAATAATTATTATTCTTAACTAATTTCAACTGAAGCATGTATTACTGTTGCATGAAATCTGTAAGTTTTATAAATACGCGATCTTCATATTGGATTACTAAGGAAGGAAAAAAACACAACTAAAACAACACTATAACTATCAGAACTCTCCTGATTCCCCTGATTTATGATTTGTAGCAGGCCATGAGATTCTAGAATGTTCTCAAAGTTTCTATAGACCATTCTATAATATTCAATATGACAATTTACATATTTCCATATTTAAACATAATGAAGATATTTTCTTATTCCAAAATGTATTTAAACGATTCATAAAAGACTCAAAAGGTAAAATTATACGTGTGTGTGTGTGTGTGTGTGTGTGTGAGAGAGGAGGAGAGAGGGAAAGAGAGGGGGAGTAGGAGATAAATATCCTTCGAAAACTGAGCGTACCTGATAAAACATTTTACAGTAATTTGTGATTTTTTTTCATAACACGGTTATAATTCAACATGGCGGTTAGCAAAGATATCAGTATGTTAACTGGGTGTTCGAATCAGGAACAGGCTTTATCAGTGTTGTCACTACGATGGGTCTAATGTGAGATCGATAGGTTATCTACTAGACCTCTGATACAGATTGAACTAACCAAATTTAAAATCAAAAATCTGAATACAGTGACAGTGTATTGATTACCATCCGTTAACACATATGAAAATGGCGATTAATGAACGTCTGACATTGTATTTAAAAGGACAATGTTTATATTAATTAAATTATATTAAAATATAAAAAACGATACTCATGGTCGAATATCAGTTTTTATAATATGCTAATATTATTTTTTGTAAACACTAAAAAGATAAAAATAGTCAATTGTAAACAACAAAAAATGAGAATGAACTATTTAAGACATAATTTAGGGATATTAAATAAATAAATATATTTATATATATTAAAAATATGGCAACTAAAAAGGCAATTAAATTATTTTTCATCAATAGCTATTTCAATTAATGACTAAACTGATTTAGTGAAATAATGTGTGTTCTAAATAATATTTTCCCAACGATTTAACCACTCTGCTCTTACAATTTCTCAATAATTATGAGTTGAATAGTAACAAAATAACATAAAAAAGAAAACATTTAATTAATTCCTTTTCACATACATTCAAATTATCAATTTCACATTATCGGTGACATAAATAAATTCGCTATATCACAACTAAAATAAATTGAATAATTGTATTAAAAATATTTTAATTTTGGAGTTTTTCTCAAAGAGTTCGAATAAATATAATTTTTTTGTTGTAAAACTTCCCAACAAGAAGTATCGAAGTTTTTGAGGTTAGTCGTTTACCTCTCCCTAATGACCTCACTAACTAGACTCAAACAATAGACACTAAGGGCTGTCTAACCGCTGGCACTAGAACCAGAAAAGGACTCTAAGCTACAATTCCAGGACAGATTTAGGTGATTCGTAAAGGGTCTTCAAAATGGATACATTCTGAGCTCTACCCTGCTAAGTACAAAGCGCTTAACTGCATTTGAGGTAACCTTGAGAAAATAGAGTTTGAAGTTCTGTTGCCATCTTTTTTGTTCCTTAAATAATTAAGAATATAATGACTGCCACATCCATCATTCTTGTTTAAATCTTTATTCATATAGAAGTATAAATCCATGAATATCAATGAAGCACTGACATCAAATTCGTGATTCACCAAAAAAATTCAGTTATCCACTTTGTGCTTATTACGGCAGAGCTGTGGCGTTTTCAATGTGGATGTCCGATACATTCTACCATATCATCTATAATATATATTTTACCTATAAAGCTTTTGAATTATTTAATTTAAAATGCCTTATTTACTGGTTGATGCATATGTTAAGCAATTAATTTTTAGCAGTGTGTGTATTCAGAAATCTTCGAAGTACTACCTATATTTTTAGCATCTTTCTTCAACCTATCCAAAAGTTTGCGCCAAACATTCAGCTATATCTGATAATGCGTTGAGGAAAAGTATCGTAATTAAAACTGATCCTTACACCACACCAGTATGAAAGGTTTTCCAGTCCGATGGAATTCCACGAACACAGACAAAAAAAAAAAAACTTTTAGGAACTGGGTAATGTTCACTTAATTTTTTATTCTTGCAATCCCTTAAATATACCATATTTTTAAACACTTCATAAATGTCAAAAATCATTGCCACAACATAATTTCTAAGAATAAATGAGTTTTAAATTTCTATGATAAATCTGATCAGTGATTAGGTTGTTTGCAATGTAGGATCTCTAATGCTACTTTGCATTGAAGAATCCAGATAATTTTATTTTTTATCAAGTTTCCCATTAATTCATAAATAACAGTTGGTGAGATGGACAGGATCATAGCTAGATTCCGATGTTTTATTTTTTCCAGTTTTTAAAAAGTCAACAAAATTTGGTTTGAATAGGGTGTTCAATTTAAGACGGCTGAAATGCACTTTACGGAAAGACGATTGGTCAAAAATTATCGAGCGTAATATTCTTTCAGAATATTTTCATTGTTTGTCACTATACGGGTTCGCGACTGACGCGATTCAAACTGTAGATTACAAGAACACGATACATGATTCGTATCATCCGTTCACACAAGATTAATACAATAAAAAAATTAATACTAGCAGATAAAAAATATGTAATAAATATAAAAACAATATATAATATTCTAGATGAAAATTTTTACCCATAAAGTTAATTAATAAAGTATGGTATGGGTTAGATAAGAAAAAACAAAATAAGAAAGTTACCAAAAATGATATTAAATTTAGAAATATTATTCAAAAATGTAATAATTATTATAATATAAAATATAAGGATAGGAAAAACAATTACTGATTTTAACACATATAAAAACAAAAAAGATAATAAAACAGAAGAAACAGTAAATACGATGAAGGGACGCACAGTGCAATTAGTGAATTGTTGCAAAATGAACTATGCACCAGGTTTAACTGAGAAAATAAATAAAACAGTAATTTTGTATGATCATAAAACAATAAGCTGGGAATGTACAGTGAGAACAAACTAAACAATTTTTTATCTAATAAAAAAGACAGAATTGGGGCGAAAAAATGTTTATAGATAGAATGCGAAAATTGTGATAAGGCATATATATATATATATATATATATATATATATATATATATATATATATATATATATATATTATTAAATAATATCACAATTTTCGCAATCAATCAACACAAAAATAATTGCAAGAACAATAACAATTTTAAAATTACCGCCCTAGCACAACATAGTATAACAAGCAACCACAATTTTGATTTTGAAAATGCGAATATATTGGATATAGTAAAATCAACAAAAAATAGAAAAATAGTTGAAGCTATTCATGTAACAAAAAATATAAATGAAACAAAATTATAAGACGGATACAAAAAATCTTAGTTACCACTATGCGGATCTAATAAATAGACTAAATAAAATACATACATATTTTAAAAAATCTGGTGCGGTGTGCGCATCACACAACTTTCCCTTACCGCCCTATAATAATTATCTTTTTAATATAATTCTAAAGAGTTCACATAAACAATACTTGAAATAAACTCAGCAGCATTCAATTCTTCTCCCACGTAAATATAATAAAGTAGTTTTTAAAACAATTTTAGTACAACAATTCTGTACACTACCTATATATTTTAACTTTGTCAAGTTGCAAATATATTTTAAAAGTTGCTGCTTTAGTTTCTATGGAAACATTTTCTTTCCATTAAATAATGTGAAAGTAGAAATTATTAAGTTAATTTTCGCTTTTATATTCTTAAATTACTTTATTACAGAGCGTATTGTTTACAACAGATTGGCGGATTGGTGGGAGGAGATTCGGTCGCTTCTATCTCCTTTCGGATGCGCTTGGTTATCCAACTATTTTATGCTCTTCATAAAATACACTATCTTTGCTAATACTTGTCCGATTTCGATGAATTTTTTTTTAGATAGTTTAATTACCTTCCATACAATTCTATACATATTTTACCGTAAAATGCACACTTTTTAAGCTATGCGCAAATAAATTATTCTTTTCATCATAACCTTTTTCCCAGCAATTCCTCGGTGATTAACTACATAAATGAAAAGTTAAAGACCTTTATGAAGAATAATTTAGGCAATTTTAGTCAAAATCGTTAGAGCCGTTTTCGAGAAAATTGTAAAAAAGTGTAATATCCCTAATATAATAGCCATTTCCGGTTAGTCCGATGCGCTGTATTTTTGCTATTATTGGTCCGATTTTGATGATTCTTTTATTCTTTATTTATGATTTAATTGTCTTTCATAAATGTCTATAGATAAATTACCGTAAAATGGATACTTTTTAAGCTATGCGCAAATAAAATATTATTTTCATCATAACTTTTTTCTCTGCAATTCCTCCGTGATTTACTTTAGAAATGAAAAGTTAAAGACCTTTATGAAGAATAATTTAGGCAAGTTTCATCAAAATCGTTAGAGCCGTTTTCGAGAAAATTGTAAAAAAGTGTAATATCTATGATATAATAGCTAATTCCGGTTAGTCCGATGCGTTGTATCTTTGCTAATAATGATCCGATTTTGATGATTCTTTTATTTAGTTTTAGATAATTTAATTACCTTCCATACAATTCTATACATGTTTTACCGTAAAATGCACACTTTTTAAGCTATGCGCAAATAAATTATTCTTTTCATCATAACCTTTTTCCCAGCAATTCCTCGGTGATTAACTACATAAATGAAAAGTTAAAGACCTTTATGAAGAATAATTTAGGCAATTTTCATCAAAATCGTTAGAGCCGTTTTCGAGAAAATTGTAAAAAAGTGTAATATCCCTAATATAATAGCCATTTCCGGTTAGTCCGATGCGCTGTATTTTTGCTATTATTGGTCCGATTTTGATGATTCTTTTATTCTTTATTTATGATTTAATTGCCTTTCATAAATGTCTATAGATAAATTACCGTAAAATGGATACTTTTTAAGCTATGCGCAAATAAAATATTATTTTCATCATAACTTTTTTCTCTGCAATTCCTCCGTGATTTACTTTAGAAATGAAAAGTTAAAGACCTTTATGAAGAATAATTTAGGCAAGTTTCATCAAAATCGTTAGAGCCGTTTTCGAGAAAATTGTAAAAAAGTGTAATATCTATGATATAATAGCTAATTCCGGTTAGTCCGATGCGTTGTATCTTTGCTAATAATGATCCGATTTTGATGATTCTTTTATTTAGTTTTAGATAATTTAATTACCTTCCATACAATTCTATACATGTTTTACCGTAAAATGCACACTTTTTAAGCTATGCGCAAATAAATTATTCTTTTCATCATAACCTTTTTCCCAGCAATTCCTCGGTGATTAACTACATAAATGAAAAGTTAAAGACCTTTATGAAGAATAATTTAGGCAATTTTCATCAAAATCGTTAGAGCCGTTTTCGAGAAAATTGTAAAAAAGTGTAATATCCCTAATATAATAGCCATTTCCGGTTAGTCCGATGCGCTGTATTTTTGCTATTATTGGTCCGATTTTGATGATTCTTTTATTCTTTATTTATGATTTAATTGCCTTTCATAAATGTCTATAGATAAATTACCGTAAAATGGATACTTTTTAAGCTATGCGCAAATAAAATATTCTTTTCATTATAACTTTTTTCTCTGCAATTCCTCGGTGATTTACTTTAGAAATGAAAAGTTAAAGACCTTTATGAAGAATAATTTAGGCAAGTTTCATCAAAATCGTTAGAGCCGTTTTCGAGAAAATTGTAAAAAAGTGTAATATCCATAATATAATAGCTCTTTCCGGTTAGTCTGATGCGCTGTATCTTTGCTAATACTGGTCCGATTTTGATGATTCTTTTATTGTTTTTTAGATAATTTAATTATCTTTCATACAAGTCTATAGATGATTTACCATAAATTGCACGCTTTTGAAGTTATGCATAAATAAAATATTCTTTTCATCATAACTTTTTTCCCTGCGATTCCTCGGTGATGTATCATATACATGAAAAGTTAAAGGTCTTTATGAAGAATAATTTAGGCAAGTTTAATCAAAATCGTTAGAGCCGTTTTCGAGAAAATTGTAAAAATGTGTAAAATCGATTATATAAAGTGGCACTTCCGGTTAGTCGATTTTGACGAAAATGTTGCTGTAACATCACATGCCTGTGCTAACCTTAAATATGTAATTTCAGTATCGTACAGCTTTCCGTTTTTGAGCTAGACTGATCACATACACACAGACACACGGACACACAGACACACAGACCATTTTGCGAGACTTGGTCATTTGGACTCAGGGGACCTTAAAATATGTATTTCCGTTGAAAACTCGAATTCGAAAATTTTCACGATCGCAATACTTCCCCTTACTATATACTTATTATATACTATTAGTAAGGGAAAGTAAAAATAGGTTATTTCTATACATATATGTATACAAATCTTGTACAAAGAATTATTAAACAATATCTTAGAGAGGTCTTAGAGAGAGGGGATAAAATAATAAAACTAGAGATCAGAAAAAAAGTCTAATTCCATCAAATGTCAAATTGTGACAATGATAATAAGGATGGATCTACACTCTTTTTATTATTTTTTTTTTAAATGAAATAGAAACTGTATATGACAATATTAAATGGAATTTATAGATAATGTGACTAAAAGAGTCGAAAAATAATTTATATATTTTTTTATAAAAAAAAAAAATATTGGAAATACTTCAATATATTTTAAATATAACAATTTTATACTCAAATATTAGTACGTATAGTTTTTGGATAATTGTTGGATTTTTTTGGTTATTTATAAAGTGAAAATATAATGTCGTTATTATAATTATAGAAACAACATTGTATTAAAAATTATAATTTTTAGAATGGGTTGTCCTGAAAATGGAGATATTCCGCGAAATGTTGATAAAGATGTTAATGTAAAAATATGAAAACCATTTTTAATAAAACTTAATATAAAAAAAAAGAAATTGATTTCATACCTATTATTAAATTTAAATTTATGATACTGAATTATTTTTTACCACCTCTTAAATAAAAAGCCGGTATGAAGTATTCTTTAATACTTCTTTTAATCTTTTTATCAGTTGGTTCATGCACCTTAACTTAAAATAGCTAATTAATACTCAATTATCTAAAGTAAATTATACAATACATTAACATAAATATAATAAGAAACAAACGTAGGATTTGATAGCAATGCAATAAATCGTCTAGAATTAATAATAAAAACAAAGAATAATACTTGTCAGAATGAGAAGTGGCTAAACAAAACACTTACAACAAAACTCAAATGACAAATATTAGTTTTAAATTACTGACCTAAGAAATCGGTTACCCAGAAAGAGCCCAGATATTTTTATTGAGGCTTTTATCAATATTTATTATTATGGCTTATTTTTGCATCATAATAAATCAATTTTTTACGGCACAGATGTATAGAACAAATAACATACCGTCAAATATTACAAAACGTATTCCTAATTCATAGTATGTCAGTATAGCATGCCCTAAACGGACCTGAAGCATTTATTAGGCAGAAATATCATTTCGTATAAGTTAATAAATCTGTGGTTAAGCCGGTATAACTTTAAACTTAGCTGAGTTAATATTAAAGATTATATAAGTTTATCGGCTACTTATTATATGTAATGCTATAAGTTTTAAATTGGCTGCTGTACGGATTATTTACAATGCATAAAGGAATGATAAAAGCATATAAAGCAAATATTAGGGTAAATATCCTGTAAAAAAATTGTGATTTTAATTCAGTTATCTTCAATAAACCTGATCTTGTAAGTTCACTGTAAAATTAAGTTTATATAACAGAGCCGGTCAGATAAATATTATAACTATAAAAATTCAAGCGTTTAGTCAAACTTTGTATAATAAAAAAGTATTAAAAATTCTGGAAAAAATAAAACGAATCTGACTTTCATAATCAGTCGACATCCTTATTATTATTATTATTATTATTATCCGTATGGTGGTAAAGAAAGGATCAATCCCTAATTAAAATCTGACCTTGTTTCGTCTAAATAAAACATAGACATGATAGATAGTATTTAGTAAAGCCAGTTTACCTTAATCTTCCCAGAAGTCTACCGAGCTGGAAAATCTTCTGTAACTAACTTCTGTTTAAATAAAGCAATTTCTCAGAGTGCAGTATTCCCAAAGCAAAGTTCTCTGGAACCGCTTCTGCAACGAAAAGAAACGAAACAAATGTAAATGATAATAATCAAAATATTAAAAAATAATCTACAAAATATATCGATAAAAGCCTCAAGAAGATATTTTCTTCAGTAGAAGAAAAAACAGAATTTCTGAAGCATGCGTCAAATGTCATAACTTCTCTGAAATTTGTTTTTTTACTAGGTTTAACATTCTTATGTATTCCTAACCAGCGCAGAAAGAACAGATTATTCTCTAGTATTACCAGCTTATTCGAGCCAGAGCAAGAAGGTCGAAGTCTATTCTATGGTTCCACAAAAAAGAAAAACTCATCGGCTGGATGAGAGCTGGTACCTTTTCTGGAGATCGTGAATAGCTAAGCAACCGGGACCATTTGTTTTTTAATTTAACATATTTAAGTTTTATTTAACTATTCACTGATTTTATTAATTTTTTTGTTCTCTTTTGCCTTAAATAACCGTCATTTTGATTTCTTGTTGAAGTAGACCTATCGAAGAAAATAACTATTGTAATTGGGGTTTTCTCTCCATTTATAATGTAAGTAATTAGGACTTAAAATACATCAAAGCTAGAAAAAATTATGAAATATTTTTCGAAGATTGTTTATTTTATTTAATTTTTTTGTTTTTGCCTTGAAATAGAAATTTGATACTTATAATTGCAGACAATTTTGTGAAATCGTTATCATAAAGAAGTCTAAAGAAATGTTTTAAAAATAAAAATGAACTTGAGTGAAAACGGGATAAATCTAATTCATAGATATAATATTGTATATACAATGCTGCCGTGATAAATTAAAAGGATTTAACTTCAAATTATTTTTCAAAACATATTATTGAAGTTTTCGCGAAATAGTTTAAAAAAATAAGCTTTTTCATGATTTAAGAAAGCCCTAAAGACAATGACCTGGATCCAGCCATTGGATTTCGGATTATCTTGTGCCATAAAATTAAACCTAACCGGTACATAAAAATTTATTAAGAAAAATGATTTGGAGTTAGGTTCTTTTAGCTTATCACAGCAGAATACGCAAAGTAAGAAAAAAAAAAACTTCTTTTAAAATGGGCAAAACAATATAAAACTGAGCATTATTTTTTGTTTACATTTTTATTTAAAATAAAATGATTCACACAGAAACTAATAGTAATAATTTTATCATCCAGAATTAATTTTAAAATAAAATTGTTGTAAGAATGCCAACCAAGGGAAAATTCATTTATTAAGAATTGTTAAATGAAAATATAAATTTCTTTATTGAATAATCAATGGTTGACCGTAGAACTTATGAATGAGATGGTCCGGGAGGCTTGTCTTCTTCAGGGCTTGAAGCTCCAAGGGAGGAAGAATGAAAGTGAAACCCTGAAGAAGACCTGCAAAGTGGGTCGAAACTTGGGATCCTTAATAAATAGTTTTTACTATTTATGTTCCATTTTTTGACCGGACCATCTCATTCCTTCAAAAATTTCTTTAATTAATTATTTATTTCATTTATGGCGATTTTATTTGAATGCAAAATTTATGGCATTAAAATAATAATTTCTGAAAACGAAGCTGCCGACAGAGCTACAAAGCGTAAAGCAAACCATAAAAGAAAAATCCAATGTACTGACGCTGGATCTCCACAGAAATTCTTAAAGCAATAGGTGATAAAAGAATGGCAAGATTGATATGACTAGGTATCATAAAATTTTACTATGAAGGTTGAGCCGACAGTGAGTCTCGCACCGTGATTTTCTCCGAATCTTCGGTTGAACTGACGGGATGTAGGAGAAATAGTAAGAATAAGGAGAGATCATGGGTGCACAAAAAATATCTGAAGCTTATAAAAATTGAAAAGGATGAAAATCGTGGAATATGTGAAGTACCAGAATTTCTGCGTCAAATAATACTAAGAAGCAGAAAATATAGTAAATAAAGACAAAAAGAATTACTTTTGTAGCAGATGTAGTATTGACGATCTTAAATTAAAGGACTATAAAACTTATATTTTATACATGATTGAAATATATACAGATCCTCAATGAACTTATTTTGCATTATTGCTATTAACCACAATTTTTTAAACGTTTGTCTTTCTTGCGATGAAAAATGCCTAGAAGTAACGCATAAGAAAACATATAAAAGCTTCTTGGAAAGATGGAAAGGTTTATCTTTGAGCCATTTGACAGTGGAAAAGTCGCCTCCTCGCTTGCAAACAAAAAAAAAGGAAATGAGACAAATATGGCTTTACAGAAATTTCTTTTTTCTTATCGCAACACCCCTTACAAGACGACTGGAAAAGCCTCAGCCGAGATGCTGGAAGAGATAGCTGCAGAAAGATTGCCATCGTATCTTGAAGGCTTGAAGCCTCACTTGAAAAGTTCCATTGAAAAGAAGACCTAAAAAGACCCAGAAGTACAGACAAAACGAAGAAATGGGGGCGAAGGAGAAATGGGAGGCTGGCTGGGAGCCAGGACGAGTGAACAGGAGAACGAACAAACTTAATTATCAAGTTGCTGTGGGAGAGGAGCAGTGAAGCATAAGCATGCTGATCAGCTAAGACGGAGAGGAGAAGTTGTAGGAGATGGTTTGCCTGGACTAGAGGAAGAAGACATTACTAAAGCCGAATAGGTTATAAGTACCATGTTAACTAAAGGGGAGAGGGAGAAGTCTAGTATCGACGATCTTATGTTAAAAAGACTATTAACATAAAATTTATATTTTATACATTTTTGGAATTTCATTTGGAATGTTCAATGAAGTTATGTTTTATAATTATTAATAACTAGAAAATTAATATATATATATATATATATATATATATATATATATATATATATATATATATATATATATATATATATATATATATATATATATATATAAAACAGCGGCTTACAGCATGAAAAATCTAGTTACAGGTTGTGCACATGGCTTCATGAGCAGTTTTATAATACATAAATTTAATAAGTGATTTTTTTCCTTGAGCATATTCTGCACTTGTAATTTTATTTATAAGATAACCACAATTTCTTTCTAAATTGTCTTAGTTTTCCGTTAAATTAATTTTATTATATATTGAAATGTTTTTGGTCGAATAGCGTTGATATATCGAAATTACATTTGTTTATGTCAGTTGGTAAAGAGGGCAACATGACGGAGCGTTTCTAGATTGGAGAGGCTTCTTAATATTACTAATTGAGGTTTGCTCCTCAATGTCATTATCTAACCGCAAGGCTCGCATTTACCTTCAAGAGGTATCATCAGGTCTTCAAGAGACGGCAGACTTGTTTATCACCTTCCACTGAGGTATATGAGTTAAAATCCATTCTCAATGGAACTTATGGACCTCTTAGTTGTTTTATGATTAAACTTATGGAGCTGATAGTTCAATGGTGGCGTGCACCTACCACAAATGAAGAGCAACGCTTCCAGTCAAGATTCCATGAAGTCATGACATCGTTTCATCATTCTTTTCTATATTAGAAATTAATCATTGTAAAAATAGTTACTTGTTCATTTTTAACAATTGTTTATTAGAATATAGCAAATTGTTAATAATGCAATATCGTACTTAATCTCCATTTCCTCTTATTACTATAGTGTTTGTTCACATCTGATTTGTATTTTCATAATTTTTGAAAATTTCATAATTTTGTTTTGTATCATTTCTAAGTGATTAAACCATCCGCTCGTAAATAGAGAAAAATTCTTAATTTACAGCAATGTTGGCCAAATACCTTGGGTTGCTATATACGTAGCATACTTATCAATCTATTGCTATACATAATATACATAACTAATAATACCTAATATATACCAATAATACATAACTAATCAGTTTTGCTCACGGACATAATAAAAATAAAAATACCAAGCCCCCACGGGTTACCATATTTCAGTACACAATGCACCAGTACAGTGCACTAATCACTTACACTCAACATAAGGTCAACTACAGTACATACCCTAAGGCGACCTCCCCTAGGAGATTTTTCCTATTAGGAAAGGGTATGTTCGGTTACCCTGACGGGCAGCCCCCCGACTGAACTAGGAGTAGACATGCCGATACCCTGCATATTCGAATTTTAAATATCACGAGATGTGGAAGAACTAAATTTCATATTTTGTAAAGAACATGTCTTTGAAGTTTGATGAAATTACTTATTGAGTAAAAAATGTGGGAAACAAATTGGAGCAAATAATAGTTGCACAAACATAATTAAAAACTATGACAAAGCAGCTTATAATGACCCATATTTTTAATGGTTATTAACCCTTAAAATTTGGTAAAAATTGGTTCGGTAGTTTTCGCGGTTAGTGGATACAAACGAAAAACGAGCTGTCCTTCATATGATAGTACGATTCAAGATTTTACATTTTCGCTTCGGCATCATTCATTAAAAAACTAAAAGATAGGAAACACGGAAAGCAAAGGGAAACAAATCGATAACGGCTATATATAGGGCAGTTGGGGACAAAGGACTGAGTTTCCGGACAGAACCCCTTCTATTTAAGAATTAGCCAACAGGCGAGATGTTGGTCTTTGTAAAAGTTAATGTGTAATCAAATTTCTTGGTGCATGACCACTGCTGAGCTGAGAAAATGAAAGGAAAGTTTGTTTTTTCCACTTTGGTGTAATTTTTATGATATCTCAGTTCAACATTGTGTGAAGTAGGTGGTACCAAATTAATTAAATAATTATCAGTCAATACTACTACCCTTAAGCTTTAATGTTTTGGATAAACCCTCGCTTTACTTTGTTTACAAACATCTTACGAAGGCTTCATTCAAAACATGCCGAATGGGGAAAAGCCCCGCACCAATGGTGCAGAGCTTTGCCCCATTCAGTGCACATCATGAACATTTGCTTTTTAGCTACATTTACATTCGAAATATTACATCATCTGTCATATATTCCCATTGAAATAGGTACGAATTACCGTTTGAGAGTAAGTACACAAGGTAATATTTTATCTATTTAGACAAACCAGAAAAAGTATTATTTATTGTGTTCTATTTTTTGTTTCAGAAAATGAAATACAGAATACAAGCAATGAATTATTTTTAGAATTTATTTGTTTAAGTTTTAAATGTTTTGGGAGATTTGTGTTATTTGTATTGCAGTACCATATTGTTACAACGATTTTTTTTCCTGTGTACCTATATTGGGACATGGTTGGCTTTCTTTTCTTTTTAATTCTAAATTTCTCTGCGGTTGATAATCAGACAAGACAAATATTTTCAGAGGTTATAGGTAGGATCCCAATCGAAAGCATGAATATCAAATTGAAGAAAAACTTACTTCAAATTGTCCACAATAAAAAATAAAAACAAATTTGTGAGCTTTTCCTCTACCTACTCTAACATACTCAAATTGTTTTTTTTTTTAAAGTAAATTATTCTCTGAAACTATAGCTAAAATCAGGAACTATAATTTATTAATAAAGTAATAATTAATAATGAATTTGCATCACTATTTTTTAATTAATACAAATAAATAAAACAAGTAAAATATTGGATACTTACTTAAATAAAACAAAAAATTAATGAATCCATTATTTAATTATTTATAAATATCTGAGATATAAAATATCTGATGTGGACAACACATGACTTCCTTGTACGCCTATTAAACTATAAATCGATGGCTCAAAAAGTGATCCTGAAATCGGCACTCGGCGTCGCGACATCCATCTATTGACCCACACACACAAGCTTTTGTTTCTGGAGGTCTCATTTCGATATTATATTACATTTTCTTTCCGTAGGTAACAAGCTCCCAAGAGATTTCTTCGTGTTCCATGACAACATTAGAACTGTCAATGTCACTAGATAAAGCGTTGGAAATCGACAGTTTCGACATTTCAGAAGGAAGAACCCATTTAATTTATATCTTATTCTCCTGCTGTACTGTTCATCTCACAAATGGGGATGAAAACAAGTATCTTACACTCGATTTTATTCTCGTGGACGTACATTGCTGTCTGCACTCAGTTCACGTTTTAACCTTCTTCCCCCCAACTCGCCTACCTACTGGCCTACTGATCCTAACCGTAATCCTGATATCCTTGATTTCTTCATCAACAGCAGATCAGGCCCTCTCAACTGCTCCATTACTCGCCTTGATGAACTTTTCTCTGATCATAGTCCATTAATCCTAAAAGTATCAAAAGCTCCCATTCCGAAGTCTTCCCCACCATCTTTCATCAGAGGCCCAGTTAACTGGAATCTCTTTCGTCAAATTCTGAACAATGAAATTGACCTCAGAGTAAACCTAAAAATCCCAAAAGACCTTGATGATGCCGTGTATTCCTTTAACATGACAGTTCAACAAGCTGTCTGGATTGCCTCTTCCCCCAGTCATTCCCCAAGAATTCCTAAAAACAACTATTTATCGCAACACCTCACAGACCTAATCCATATCAAACGCCACGCCATATCATTATGTCAACGTACCAGACATCCAAACGATCGCCGCTCCTATAACTATTATTCTAAACAATTAAAGCGGAAGCTGGAAACCTTTCGTTCTCAATCCTTTAATTCCTACTTATTCTGCCACTCTGCTCGTGACAATTCCCTGTGGAATATCACGAAAAGGATTCTAAAATCCCACTATATTTCCCATCCCCTCCGGCTCCTAGGTAGTGTCTGATGAAGGTGTCAGACACCTTTCCAATACATTCACTCCTCATCCAGACTCCCATCCCACCCACACCACATCAGTAGAAGAATTCCTTATGTCACCAATCCCACTCTCCTTATCTCCTAAAGCTGTTAATCCCTCTGAGGTCAAATATCTCATACAAAAACTTACCGTCCGTAAATCCCCTGGATACGACCTTCTTACCTCTCAAATCCAACGACAACTTTCACCCAAAGCAGCCATGTTCCTTACATACATCTACAATTGCATAATACGTACTACCCACTTTCCTATCTTATGAAAACATTCCACTATAATCCTTTTTCTAATACCAGACAAACCTCCCAACAGTATGACATCTTATAGACCAATTACTCTGCTCCCAATCCTTTAAATAATCTTCGAAAAAATCCTTCTGAAAAGAAACCTACCCATAATAGAAGATCAAAATCTTCCTTCCTATCAATTCGGATTTCGTTCGCAACATTCCATTGTTCAGCAAGGACTCAGAGTTGTTGACCATATTTCCTCAGCCCTAGAATGCAAAAAGTATTGTTCCGGTGCATTTCTGGATATAGCACAAGCTTTTGACCGGGAATGGCACGCCTGATTGCTCTTCACGCTTAAAATCCATTTACCCCAAACTCTAGTCCTCCGATCCTACATCTCTAATCGCTCCTACAGAGTCCGCTGTGGGACAGAATTTTCAACCATTATCCAGGTGAGGCCGGTGTTCCTCAAGGCAGCATCTTGGTACCATCCTCTACATTTTATATACCGCTGACATTCCTATTCATGCCGAAACCTTCCTGGCAACATTTGCTGATGACACCGCCATCCTATTATCCAACTCAGATCCTGAAACAGCATCCTTAAACCTACAAAGGCACCTTGATCGAACACTGGTGTAATAATTAGCGTATCAAAGTAAACGAATCTAAATACAAACACGTCACGTTTACCCTCCGACGCAGATCTTGTCCGCCAGTTTATTTTAACTCCATACCGCTTCCTTTCTCAGACACAGTCCGGTATCTTGGCTTTTTATATGATAAAAGACTAAATTGGAGCCCACATACTAGATTTAAAAGACAATAAGTGAATCGACGATTTGGACAATTACATAGACTGCTAAACAGAAAATCTCAGCTTTCAGTTGACAACAAACTGCTAATTTACAAGACAATTCTGAAACCTATCTGGACCTACGGACTCGAACTCTGGTGGACAGCCAAATTTTCGAACATCAACCGTATCCAATCCTTTCAGTTCAAAGTCCTTCGAACAATAGTCAATGCTCCGTACTATGTAACCAACAATACCCTACATCATGACCTCAATATCCCATTTATCTTATACCTTATTACATCTAAATTCTCCAAATTTCACCAGAACCTTTCTCACCATCCTAATCCCTTAGCTCAATCCCTATCTAGCTCCACCTATCCCTACAATCCTCCTCGAAGGTTGAAACGGAAGTGGCCCCGAGACCTATTGTAAATATGTATATTAGAGTTCTGGCAATAGCTAGATTCTCCACTCAGGTTCTGTATGTCTGCGGCTTTAGCGCTCTCGCCCAGTCTCCATTGGCTTTCAATACCAGTGACGCGAATGAGTGAGAAGCGCTGGGATATCCTGGAGTCATAGTTTATCATCCATAAGTGGAGGGATAAGCCTGGTTCCGGAAGTCTCAGGCTGATTGTAAATAGTGTGCTTGTGTTTAAGATTTTACGTTTATTTTATTTTTTATAAGTTTATTTATTATTTCTTGTATTAATTTTATTTTTTTGTTATTATTATTTAATTTTTTGTAAATATTGTATGAATGATTTATTTTATCACTATTACCATTGTCCCTGCTGAGACAGAGTGTAATATTTTGCAATAAATAAATAGTCAATCATCACTCAATTTTATCACTTAAAATAAGTAATAAAAATGTTTAATTAGAGCGGAAAAAATTGGGTTTGTAACCTTTATTACCAAACCACATGATCTCTGTATTTAATTTTAATATAATTTTCGGTATATGTTTATTATAACCTTAAACCCTTTTCGGCTCATCAATTTTAAACAAAATCTTGTAAATACTTTCATATTGATTGAAAAGTTTTATTTACCAAATCTGAGATGTTTTACATCATATTTTAATGTAATATTTGATGAAAGTCTAATATGACCTTCAACTAATGTACCACTTCCGGTTTGCCAATTTCAACAAAACTTTATTATGTTATTTATATTAATATGTAAGTCTTACATACCAAATTTGAGAAGTTTTGCATTATATTTTAATATAATTTTGGACGAAAATCAACAACGACCTTCCAGTAAGGTAACACTTTCGGTGATCATGTAGCGACCAAAAATACATACGTACATACGAACGTACGAACAAACGTCACGACGCAACTAGTCAAAACGGGTTCAGGAATATTCAAAATGGATATTTCCGTTGAAATCCGAAAACCGAAAATTTTCGCGATTACAATCCTTCATTTACAAAGAAAAAAAACAATAAAGTAATATTAAAAAAAAATCACAATTAAGTAGATCTCTACAAAGATGTCTTTGTTATTTCTCTCAGGTATGGCTAGTCTGATCGCCAGTACCGCTGGGCGCTCTCTTTCTTTCTTTCTCTCGGGGATTGGCGGTCTGATCGTCAGTACTGCTGCGCGTTCTCCTTCCTACAGTGATCGGGAAACCCCCGATACCACTATTTCCTGGTGGTCATCATTGACCTTTGAGACATAGAAAGATCTTATAAACTTAACGAGACGAGGAACCTTTCCTCCCACTCGTCTTAACACCTCAGCAGTGCGCCGTGTATGATTTGAAGGCTGAGTCCTCAACATACCAAATACAGCCCATTAGCGTATATTACTATATATATATATATATATATATATATATATATATATATATATATATATATATATATATATATATATAATTAGCTTTAATATAATAATCCAGATATTTCTTGATCATATATGATGTCTCTCAATTTTAAATTTACTGCATTGACTTAGGTTAAGTACAATACTCCACAGAACTAGTAAATTTAGCCGTGTTCACGGGGGAATAGAGAATGTTTTTGTTCCAATTTATTTGTAAATGCTTCAGAAATGGAAAGCAGTAGGCTTGTCTTTTGAGCAATTCAGAATCAAATGCTGAACTTAAATAAATTATACCGGCAATATAAATGTAAACGAAAAACACTTACTCATTAGGAAACGAAGATTCCGAAATAATGCACACTTACTTTATATACATATTAGGCGGCGGATATGTAAAGAATAAGAATTATAAATTAGACTCTACTCTACAGATGACTAGAAGGCGAGAAAATAAATTAAGTAATTTTATATAAATTATTTAGATAGCAAAATCAAAGAACTTCAGTTTTTACGATCAAGAAGTGAATGTTAATGAAAAACATAATTACGCTATCTGAAAATTTCTATTTTCTTAATTATTGAGCTAATTTAAACTTAAAAAAACTATTTTGTATGACGAATGTGTAAATTAACTACTGTATTTTTAAGAAATAGATCCTAATAAACTAAAAATTGGAGGACGAAAAGTAAAAAAAAATATTAAAAGGTGTTTAACTAAAAAGTTTATCTACAGCGATATTAAAAAAACAATAAGTTCCAGACAAACAGCTGCATAAAGTGCCCTTTACGATTTTACAAAATTTCGTATTTCTAAACGTAGGAAAAATAAATAATACTTTAATTTGTACTACCATGCACCTTGGCTCCTTTCCGTAGAGAAATACTTTATTCACAAGCAATGTAGCCGACATTTGTACACCACCAAATTATTGTAAAAATCTCGGAGGGAGGGAAAAAAAAGTAAATCGCATACTGCTAAGAAGACAAGCCGAAAAATTCTCAACATTGTTTTTTTTTCAGTCAAACATCAACTTACCAGCAGCTTAATCCAATTTGGAAGCGAATTATCAGTTATGATTATAATGGACACCAATTAAAATGGTATGTAAGATTTAGAAAAAAATCAACAGTAGAAACTCTGAGTTGTGGAGTCCCTCAAGAAGCGGTATTGCCACGACTAATGTCAGTGAAGCGAATCACTAAAAAAATACCGTGTCTCACGATTATATAGCTAAAACAAGCAGCAGCTTCAATGCGACTATGGTCCTAATCCAAGTTGAAAGCTGCATTCTTGTACTGCAACAATGTGAGTTGTACCTGATTAAGCAGGGGTAATGCTGGAGAGTGAACTGAAAATTAATTGCAAATTGCAGTATTGGAAGGGTAAAAAATTACTGTTTTTTTAACAGAAATCGGTCCGCATACTCACGCAAATACTATAATATATACATATGTTAGAAAAATAATAAACAAAAATATACAAGCCCTGCTGCTAACTGAGAGAATAAAATGGAATTCGATAAGAATTGGAAAGTCAGAGAAAATAATTTATTTAAATTGGGATAGTACTCAATCGGAAAATCAGGAGAATAAGCTTGCTGACACATCTTCCCAGCAAATAAGCCAAAAGTTAAATTATAATATATAAATATATATATATATATATATATATATATATATATATATATATATATATATATATATATATATATTTATACGTCTTGTAGTCCTCATAAGATACTCTGTATTTTTGCTAATTCCAGTCCGATCTCTTTTTATATTTCAGAGAGTTAATCACGTTTCGTATGATTTCATACCTAATTTACCATAAAATACTTACTTTTTGAATTTTGCGCAAATAAAATTTTCCTTTTCGGTATAACTTTTGCCCTCTGCAATTTATCGTTGATATGCTATAGGTTAAAAGTTAAAGGGCTTTCAGGAGAAGATATTAGGCAAGTTTTATCAAAATCGATAGAGCCGTTTACGAGAAAATTGTAAAATCGAA
Source organism: Rhaphigaster nebulosa (assembly GCA_948150685.1). NCBI lineage: Eukaryota > Metazoa > Arthropoda > Insecta > Hemiptera > Pentatomidae > Rhaphigaster > Rhaphigaster nebulosa. The sequence continues at coordinate 65,190,656 of OX411308.1, forward strand.
TATATAATTATATAATATAATTACAAAATATAATCCTGCTAGTCCGATGCGCTGTATCTTTGCTAATACCGATTTTTGATAATTCCTTTTTTGTTTTTTAGATAATATAATTACTTTTCATCCAATTCTTTACATAATTTACTATAAAATGCGTACTTTTTAAGTAAAGCGCATTTCCCTTCATTTTCTCGTTGATACACTATACTGCAAACATGAAAAGTTAAAGGGCTTTAAGAAGAAGACGTTAGGCAAATTTCATCAAAATCGTAGAGGCTGTTTACCAGAAAATCATAAAAATTGTAAAATCCATGATATAATTACCACTTCCGGTTAGTCCGATGCGTTGCATATTTGCTATTACTGGTAAGATTTTGATGATTCCTTTTTTGTTTTTTATATAATTTAATTACCTTTCATACAAGTCTACAGATAATTTACCATAAAATGCCTGTTTTTAAGTTATGTGCAAATAAAATATTCTTTTCATCATAACTTTTTTCCCTTCATTTCCTCGGCGATGTACTGCACATATGAATAGTTAGAGGCCTTCATGAGTTCAGGAAAGTTTCATAAAAATCGTTAAAGCCGTATTCGAAAAGGTGGTAAAAAAATGTAAAATCGATTATATAAAGTGGAACTTCCGGTTAGTCGATTTCGACGAAAAAGATGCTGTAACATCACGTGTATGTTCCTAATTCTTGCCTTAAATATGTGATTTCTGTATCGTACATCTTTTCTTTTCTGACCTAGACTGTTCGCATACACATAGACCATCTTGCGAGAGGTTATTTGGACTCAAGAGACCGTTGAAAACTCGAATTCGAAAAATTTTCAAGATGCAATACTTCCCCTTACTATATACCTCGTATATAGATAAGGGAAAGTAAAAATGAAATACCAATTCTGCAGTAAAACCATATTTTTTTTTACAAGAAGTATATATTCACGAATAAGCTTAAAAAAATATATATACACATAATAAACTCATCGGCAGTCATATAAAAATAATAACTATGAAAACTGAAATTAAAAATATACTTAATTATATTAATAAATTATTCGCGATCGCGCTCTAATTATATAAGAGATTGAACCAGTTTTATACGATGTATAGTATAACCGTTGCACTCATACATAATTAACATCTGTCTTAAATATATTTTAAACTATTCAGGCTTAATTAATTAAAATCATTAGATAGATAGACTTTGAAAAACAGCATTTGGCGCCATTCTTTTAGCTATTTACGCTGTTTTCAAATATAAATATTATTTCTCATTGAGTTATTTAAGTACATAAACATACATCTTCCTAGAATATATTTGTTAACATTTCTTCAAATGCTGTAAGATAATGTTGAACAGTCCATGAAAAAATAAAGCGGCGTTACCTTTAGCTGAGAATAATTTAAATATAGCAATCTACGTCCTTTATTGAATTAATTATAACAAATCAGAGATTTTGAGATTCCCGAGAAATCCTATATTCAACTTCCTGGAATATTTATCAAGACAAATATTTGCCTGCATGGCAATAGTGCTCTCATAATTATAACTTGACTGGAGAACAGGCTAGTGCGGTCATAATAAAGTATTTGGGGTCGAGCAAGGAGGTGGATTCCAGAGAGGTAGGGCTGGTTATTGGAAAGCCGATGTCAATAAAGCCTACCCGCTTTCCGTCACCTCGAGGGTTTTTCCAATTAAACTTTTCCCACCACCCGCTGCTCTTCCGGATAACGGTTCATTTGTAACAGGGCAAACTGTTTACACTTTCGTCTCCTTGACCGTATGTTTTTCTAATGGGATGTTTATTTTCCAGATGCCCGTGCTAACGGCGATAGGACAGGGCAGATGTTTACGGTCACAGTATAACGGATCGGAAAAACGGAGCTAAACAAGTTCAATAATAATAGGAGTAGATACTTACCGCATTCAGAATTAAAGGTAAATTTATTAAATAAGCTATTCAACACTTTTTAGGTATCTCTTGTTTAAGAGAGAAGGGCAAAACTGTTAACTACAATTAAGGGTCAAGTGGATAAAGGATAATAAGCATTTGCATGAATGTTTTAAAAATGCATGTAACTATTTATAGACCTAATAAATGTCAAGAAAAAATAGGTGCAGCGTCGTAAAAACATCGTAGTGGATGTGCAGAGCATTTCCGAAATTTCATCAAACATTTTCATATTGGTTTAGTTTATAACAGAAAATCCAAGGGAAATAAAAATATGTCATTTCGAAATTTAAAATAGATACTTGGAGGTGAATTTGGGAAGTTTTTGGTACAGAGAGAGCTACTCTAAAATGAAACAATTGCAGAAATGATCACTGGTAAGAGCTAACAGAACTTGCAATATATTCAAAATTCAAGACCTAAAAGTAAATAGTATGAAGGAATTTAAAGGCTATCTTTAGTAAATAAATTTTGAACTTAGAAGAACAAGTATGTAAAGGTGGAATAAACATAGGTGGTATAATGAAAATGTTATAGGGGAGCATGAAAAAAAGTCGGAATAATATGTAAGTTTTTTAAACATTTTTTTTTTTTTACTTCGCTTCCTTATATAGTAAGGGAAAGTATTGTGATCGTAAAAAACATTGAATACGAGTTTTCTTAGGAAATACACGTTTAAATTTTCTCTCAGTCCAAATAACAAAATCTCGCAAAATGACCTCTGGGTGTGTATGAGACTAGCAACAAAATGAAAAGCTGTATGAATCTGAAATTACGTAGTTGAGGCAGTCATAAATCTGTGATGGTATAGCAACTTTTCTGCCAAAATGGACTTACGGGAACTGTCACCTTGGTTTATATCCTTGGTTTTTTAAATAATTTTTTACCATTTTCTCGAACCATTTTGATGAAAGTCATTATGTCAATGTAAAATTTAATGTAAAAATCATATGCTACCCATTGTTTATACATTGGTTATATTATTATCATATTATTATAATCATATGGTGAACAGTTAAAATTATAATTATACTAAGAAGATATGTTACTTTGTGTTTAATAAATATTTGAAGTTATTTAGATGTACTAGTATGATCATAAAAGATAACTAATGCTTAGTAAGATACATAATGCTTAGTAAGTAATAAATTATTCTTACATATTATAAACATCTAATTTGGAAAAGTAATTGAAATAACCATGGCTCATTGGACTTGCCCACCTTTGGCTTCACTATACCTCGACGAATCAGATACAGATTTGAAAATAATAAAAAAATATGTCACCCAAGGTTGGCCGCGAAATTACAGAGATTCTAAAAAATGTACCAGGACGTTCTTTAAAGGATGAGCTCAATATTAACGACGGCTTGGTGTTCCGGAGAGAGCGAGTGGTAATTTCCAAACGTCTTGTGTGCGCAATGCTAAAGAAATTGTATTCGGATCACCCAGGGATCAACAGAATGTCGAGCAGAGCGGAGTCGACTGTGTTTTGGATCAATATCGCTCAAGATGTCAAAATATTTGTCAAAAGCTGTTATGTTTGACAAAATATCAATATCAAACTAGCTATGACGCATGGAAGTGCGACTCCTTCCTTGGATGCTGGTGGGATTTTTGATATTTGAATTTGATCTATAAGCATTATTTGGTAATAGTGGATGCGTTTTCAAATTTTCCTGAAGTGTTGTAGCTGAATGATTTAACATGTACTACTGTAATAACCAAGATGAAATCAGCGTTTGCCGGAAATGGGATACCGGTAACGCTTTATACCGATGGTACGTTTTTTTCGGTTGTTTGTTATTTGCAAAATTTGTCGAGGACTGGGGATTCATTCACATAACCTCTAGTCCACACTAACCCGAAACTAATGGTTTGGCAAAAAGTGCTGTGAAAAACATGAAGGATTTATTGATAAAAGCAACCGAAGCAGGCGAGTATACGTATCTGCCTTAATTGAATTTCAGAAATGCTCCGCATGGGCAAGTTCATCCCGAGCAGCGAATTAAATGGAAACGAACCACAGAATTATCGCAGCCTGCACGTTCAAGTCATTAGTCTCCAAACTTACGTTGAGGGCGATAGGAAGATATTGACTGAAAATTAGAGTTAGGACAAAAAAACTTTATGACCGAAACTCATCATATGCTATCTCATGTGTTATCTAATAGTTTATCAGATCATACAGGGAAGGTTATAACAATTATATTTATGGATATACTAATGTTACTTTGTGTTTAATAAAAATTTGAAGTTATTAAGATGTACTTACATTATTATAAAAGTCTTTAATATCAGATATGTGTTACCATCATTGCAATAGTGTGACAGGACTTAAATTTTCAAAATGGCTTTCTGTCCGGGAATCTAGGCCAAAAAAATTCCTTGATTTCAAGAAAATTTTTGATGGTCTCGGCCGAAAGTACCCACATAATAGACTGGAAATATGAACGCCACCCTTGACCGGGGTAGTAAAAAGTAGTAAAAAACATAGAGACGATATTAAGCGTAACTAACATAACTCGACGCAAGATTGCTGCCATTGGGGAGGTAGCTAACTTATCCATTTTTGCATAGTTTGTATTTATTTTTATTTATTTATAAATTATAAATAACAATATATAGCAAACGGCTACAGCTATTAAGTAAAAATAAAAATAACAGCTAAAATTTAAAGTTACTTTATAAACTGTTGTTTCATTAAAACGTTTATCCTGTTATGTTCAACACAACTCAAACACTAGGAAATATTTTAATTATATAATAATATAAAATACAAAAGATTATTTCAAATGAATGCGAAATTTACACCAAAAGTTACGCCCGGATTAAAATTAAAACCTCACCTTGCTTAAGGAAAGTTAAAAAGAATCTAGTCATAAAATTATTGATTTTAATAATTTTTCTTTTAAAAGTATAACTAAAATAAAAAAATTAAATAACTAATCAACTAAAAGGTAAAAATTACTTTGACAGATTATTGAAAATAAACAGCGAGCAAAAGCTTAAGTGCAAAGGTTCATTTCGAGATAGCAAACTAACAGATAAAATATAATATAACCTACGAGCTACATTTCAGCAATTGGCAAATTATTGATGCACGTTATCAGGTTATTATTGAAAATGTAAATTAATTTAGAACCCACCGAATGCGCTCTATAGTCAATTAATGTTTCAAACTTTAATTTTTCAGACATTTTAGTGTAGTTATAAATTCAAGTAGAGGAAAGTACTATCGACGTGGTTTTTTGAAAAAGGCTTAAGCGGCGAAAAGTTGAAATTTAGGTTTCAATATATTATGGGGCGATCAATATATTACACCTCTTTCATCGATTCCCGCTCACGATATATCGGGAAAAAAAAAAAAATTGGAAATGGTCTAAAAATCGTAACATAAGCACCAAATACAGTCGATTCAAAGTTATCGCTGTTATTTTATGCATGTCCTTCCTGATATATTGTAATTATAAAAGTTTTGCCTCAATAATAAACGCACTGTAAACTATAAAAAATAAAATTAAAAAATATATATTGTTATATTTAGGGGAAAAACCGTTTTTGCGCTTCCTGTAAAGTTTGATGTTGCATGGCGCTTAAGCCTATTTAAAAAAAAAAAACCGTCGATAAGATACAATTCTCACAAGATTTCTAAGAAGACACTGACTTATCTATAAATCAAAACTAATTTGAGATACGGCTGTTAGAAACCTACACGTCCATTATTAAGCGGATACTTAATATGCATTAATTAAAGAAGAATAAGAACAAAATAAACTGGTTCTTTATTTCAGAAGAGATGAACATCTTGTACAAAAAGAAATACCTTTAAGGATTTTTTAGAATAATCTCGAGGAATAAAGTCCTTGAAGACAAGCTAGAAAATAAAATTAAGGTTGATAGGGATTCTATATAACTGATTACCATAAAGTCCTTGAAATCAATTTCGTATAATGAGAGCTTAACAAAGGGAACGGAATTACAATTAATTCAAAAGAAAAGCATTATTACTAATAAGTTCTGAAAAACTAATTAATACAATATGAAATAGAAGAGGAATTATTTTCCAGGTGACAAACAGAAACTGCAAACACGTTGCATCTGGCTATAAATTCATAACTCAACAATCCCAGTGATTTGAGAGATTACGGAACCAAACCATTCCTAGCAGTGGAATAATGGGTAATTATTTATCTAAGATATAGCACTGTAGAAAAAATGTTTTATTTCCTTAAATAGTTTGTGGTTAAATAAACAATAAAATAGTTTATTTATTTATTTTTTTTAGAGTTTAAGGTGCACCTATAAAGTAGAGTTTCTACTAAATAAATGGAAGCACCTCTACTTCACTTAATGGTGCAAGAACTGTGCAGCTCCTGTAGCTATATTTTCATTGGTCCGAATAAGAGCAAGGTGTATAAATAAAACATAAGGGGAATAATATTATTTATACAACTCGCGATAAGAGTGTTATAAAAAGTAACCTTTGTGTTAATGGCCATATGTTACGGTAGAGCTCAGGACGACTTTTTTTTAGAACGAGTTTTTTTTATGAGCAGTGACGGGCGAACGGTTATTTTCTTCGGATTCTTTTACAAATTTACACTTCATTATTTTTTAATATGTTTATTTTTAATTTTAAAATCAAAGTTATAGTATAGCAAGTCAACAAATATAATATAGAGAAACGAACAAACGAAAGTTCATGTATCCATATTTTAATTTACTAATTTGATGATTTATTTCGGTAATAAAAGCATGGGTGCTCTAATGACGAATAAGTAAAAAGTGAATTAAAGTAATTCACGAATATTTTACTGACTTAAATTTAAATACAGTCAGCAATTGAAATCATGCAATACAAGAACACAATATAAACCCAAAATAAATTATCTAATTAATAATATAAAATATAAATCTATGTTATATGTCTAATTTTCGTATGTTTTTTCAACAATTTGTCATATTGGTTGAATCAATATACTATAACTTCAGCCTGATATATAATAATGAAGTGTAAAATTGTTAGAAAGTTGTTTCATACCCTCAAGTTCACGGTTCTCATAAATAATTAGCTATTCCTAGCAGACTCTTTTATTAGGTAAATATTAAAATGGTTTCCTACAGCGAAAATTGTGGATGCGCTTAATTTGGGGTACTAAATTCAAAACTCTTTGTAATCGATTATTTTTTGCTAAACGCATTTCCATTTTTATCTATTAAAAACAATATATAGCCTCGGTTAAAAATATTTTCCTTATACATCAATTCTTTAAAATCTTATCGATAAAAAAAGATTTATTGCAGATTTTACTGAAATAAACAAAGATTTAATTCATCTAACTAGAACTATTTTGAACAAGATTTTTATCCTAAAAAAGAGAAAAATAGTTTAGGCTAAAAATAATGCAAGCTTTTAAACATAGCATTCTTCGATAAATAAATATGAAAGAGAAAGTAAATATTAAATCTTATAAAAAATATATCGTAGAGGTAAAACTTTTGTACATGATGATATAATATAGACGGTAATAATAATAACTATTGTTGTTAAATATAAAACAAATTATAAAATCATTATTAACACCATTCATACAATTATCATATTATCTCACATACATCTTTTATATTAGTATAAAGTTCTTTTTTATTTTATTCATTTGTTAAAATCTAATAAATAAAATTAATGAACTTCCTGGCACAACTCTCTTAATTTTTTTTGTTTAAACAGTCTTTTTAGGCATAACAGGAAAAATGCTTTCTGAATTTTAGAACTTCCTGTATTTTAACGGTTACGACTAAGTATATTTTTCTAAATGCCTAAATATTCATAGGTTAAAATAAAATGAAATGTGTGAGACTTAAAAAAAAAATCCGCAGATAAAAATAAACTTGCTGATTGATAATAAATTAAAAGTAAAAGCAGTTTATGATACAGGTTCATACCAATGTACCATAATAAACAATGTACAATAAACAATGTATAATAATAAACAATGTACATAATAAACAATGTACCTTAATAAACAAAAAAATCGCAGATATATCAAAAAAAGAATCTAATAAAACATTATAACACGTTTAAAACAATCAATAGGTTAAATTTCAGTTCGGCCTAAAAATCACTAACCACTTAGACATTTTTGTGGTTAAAAATAGTGCATTTTCATACGATTTTTTATTAGGCCTTGACGCGATAAAACAACTTAAGATTACGCAAGCTGAAGATTTTAAAAATTTTCAAAGAATGGATGAGAAGACAATTCAAGTAAAAAATTTTAAAGAGAATAATTCAACATTCTTCAATACCGGGCGAGAAATAAATAAAAGAAAAAGTGAAGAAATTATTGGAAGTTTGTTTAATAGAAGAATCGAACTCAGCTTTCGCTTCACCTGTGACTCTTGCCTTTAAGAAAGAAGATGGTCGCAGGTCACGACTATGTATAGATTTCAGATGCCTAAACAACTTAGTCGTTCCTGAAAGTAATCCGTTTCCGACTATAAATGGCGTAATAGACAAAGTATCCCAATTCAAATATTTTACTGTAATTGACACCAATTCAGAATTTTTATGGGGGTAATTGCGCTTAAAGAAAAATACAAGGAAAAAACTTCAGTTATTACAAAATACGGAAAGTTTATGTTCAGAATACTTACTTTCGGACTAAAAAACAATCCCGCAATTTTTCAGAGAATCCTTTCAGATGTTATACGGAGAAATAATTTAGACGAATTTTGTATAAACTATATTGATGATTGTCTCATTTTTTCACGTACTTGGGAAGATCATATAGATCATATGATCTAAATTTTAAAACGTTATATCAGAGGAAGGCTTTAATGTTAATTCAGTTAAATATCTTGACCATGTGATAGAAGAAAATAAAATATCACCATCACAAGAAAGTTTAGATATAATAAAAAAACTCAAAAGACCCACCGATAAAACTAGGATTCGAAGTATTTTGGGGTCAATAAATTTTTATTTAAAATATGTAGAGAATAGTGCACAGAAGTTTGAACCGCTTCATAAACTATTGAGGAAAAATGTAAAATTTTGCTAGTCAGATGAGTGTGAAAAAAGTTTTAATACGATAAAAGAATAGCTATACTCCAAACCTATATTGGCGATATATGACGTAGAAAAAGATGTGTATATTGAAACTGACGCCAGTCGTAGCAACATTAAAACAGCCACAGTCTGATAGAATATAGCATCCAGTCGCTAATTTCTCAAGGAAACTGACTGAAAAAGAAAAGAAAATGGACATCATTCATTTAGAGTGTAAAAGAGGCCATAAAATGCTGGCAATATTATCTCATCGGTCGAAAGTTTTTTGTGTTTAGCGATAATTAAATAAGCCTTTGGAAAATTTAAGAACAAAATCACGTACAGACGAAATTCTAAGAATTTAGTTTACTATTTATTCCAAATTGATTTTCAAATAATATATAAAAAGGAAATGAAAACATTATGGCAGATTTACTTTCACGACTACAAGTTTCAGAACACTTTGATGATGATGAGGCCATCCAGGTGATTAATTTAATAGAATTAAAAAACATTAAAAATGACCGAAAATAAAATATGACTGAACTCCAATCTGCAAAGAACATTGAGCAGCGTCATAACTAAATATTTTAGACTAAAAGGAAGAGCAAGAATTTTTGTATCTATAAAATTCGGAGTAGAAATAATTAGAAAAGTGCATGATTATTACGGCCATCTCGGGGTAGCCCAAATGAGAGAGAAAATATGACCATACAATTATTTTAAAAACCTGGACAAACTAATTGTTGAATTTTGTAAAGGCTGTACAACATGTAGAGAGAATAAGTCACGTCGAGGAAGAGCTAACTGATGTAAAGATTAGGTCCCGCACAGGAGCCTTACGAAATCGTGTCAATTAGCAGGAAATAAAAAAATGTATGCATATCCTTGTCGATCACTTCACTAGATGCATGGTTTTCTACAACAAAAGGCCAGTGTGCAAAAGACTTTATCAATCTGATAGACCCAACAGCAAGAAAAAAACAATATCAAAATGATTCCCGCTTACCAATGCACAGGAATAAACTTAGAAGAACTAAAAAAATATCTACAACATATGGAAATACAATTAATATTTACAAGTATAGATTGCCCATCTTTAAATGAACTTAATGAACGTCTCAATCAAATGTTAGTAAATAGGATTAGATGTAAAATTAACGGAGGTGACAAGGGTGCTTGTACTGTTATAGCAGAGCAATGCATGTCGGAATACAATAGAACTATTCACAGCGCAACAAAATTCGAACCAGGATGTATGGAAACTAGTCAACTATTTGTCCAGTCGACACGTCAAAGAACCAGAATCTTGAGCAAGATATAAAGAACGCTTTTTGAAATTCTAATAAAAGCTTCAACGCAAATAAAAAGAGCATTGACAAAAGTCGCATTGCACATGTTTTTGTAGTTGAAAATATAGTTTATGTGGAAACTCGAAGTAAAACCCATAAAGTTAGAATAGGACCTTTTAAAATTCTAAATCGGATTTCGCCATTAATGTATGAAGTCGATTGTGGAAAGAAAAGGGAGGAATCTAATCTTTACCACAGCATCAAACTATCAACATTTACTCCGCATAAGGTGGCTTGAGGGGGAAGATGTAAATTACATCAATATCTCAACCTAGAATATCTCATATATCGATATCTCATGCAGCTGGAAGAGTATTATACAAAAAGTCAGAGAGAAAGATTAACTTATTCATATGTGATATGCATTTGGTGAACAAACATTGTAATTTTATTTGTTCTTTTCAGACTAAATATTACCTTGGGTGTTTACCAATATATATATATATATATATATATATATATATATATATATATATATATATATATATATATATACACATATATATATGGGCGTAGGAGTGATGACCCTACCCCGTGTACCTTAATTGGTACACTACCTTCGGACACTACCGAATTGGCCCCAAAGGAACCGGTTATGGAGCAGTGGGCAGCCTGCCGCTGCACCATGGAAACCATGGTTCGCAGCAACGTGAGGTTGGGTGACCCCCTCCAGGCTATCTGTGCTCTCGCAAGCAATAAATGTCTGTAAGAACACCACATCGCGCGGCCAAAGATCTACAAGATCTATAGAGCCAACGGAAAAAAAAATAATATATATATATATATATATATATATATATATATATATATATATATATATATATATATATATATATATTACATTTCTTTCTTATCTTTTTTTTTTCTCCCATTTCCCTTTTATCAATCTACATGGTTAGTAGGATTTTCATAATAATATTATGATATATCAATTGTCATTGGCTCATTTCACAAATACTACAAACAACGATCTAAAAGGGTTAAAATAAAATAATTGTGAAATTTTTTAATGAATGAAATTTATCGTTCTGAATGATAATATTATAGTTATTATGTGTTTCAGAAACCACTAGTATTTTTGTTTCATGCATGTAAATTTTATCTGCTGTACCAGATTAATATTGCTTATCAATTTTATCTTTTGTGTTGGTAAAAAGTTCATTAATTGTATTCATAGGTTGAAATGATTTCTGTCTCATCGTTAATTGCTTTTGTTGCATATACGGATACGTCCTAATTGAAGATGGTAGCTGAATCGGAAGGTGGAAAAATCAAACGTTAATAATGAAACTGGAATTGAATTAATTGATCATTTGAAGTTCAATTAGGACATTCAGCTATGTTATTTACGTTTGATTTTTTATTGTCCGATTTAGCGACCATTGCAGACGCATTGAATTCTTTTAAAACAGCGTTTTAGTTACAATAGAAAAAAGCTTTCTGAATTTTGAGATTTATATAGTTAAGGAAAAATTTTTTTTTTATGCGCTTATACTACCTTCAAAATGCCACTCTATAGCATAACATATCGTCCGAACAGGTTTAACCGGCGTACGCGCGCGACCTTTGAGATCTCCTTAGATTTTACATTTCACCTCGTGCACTAAGGGAGTTTGATTTACGAAAAGCGGGAAATACACCAATGACACCAATCCTCACCATCACTCACCTTCAGACTATTTTTATCATTTATTTTGGTTACCCACGTGGCACACAGTTACAAAGGCCTAGTAGCTCTCTTGCTCTTTTCCAGGGAATTGTCCTTATTTTTGTTTATTCATGATTTGTTTGTTCCTACAAAATTTAATCTTAAATACGTAATCTCTCGCTGACTGCTTATGTCTTAAGAATCCTGTAAAATAGACTTAGGAATTGTGAGGTCATTGCGAGTCTTAGTTTTCTACAAAGACATGGTAGGTCTCTTGCGTGCTTCCAAGTGATTTGTAATTCATAAAGTGATTCATAAGTTGTTTGTTGCATTTAAATTTAATATAGTAATTGTTTCATTTATAATAATCATTTTTATAATTCTGTATAAGTTTAGTTGATCATGGCATTGCACTATTGTTATCGTTAAGTAGACATATATTTTTTTTTACAGATTTAAAAATAAACTTTTAATAATTCGAATATACTTTCTTTATTTCAAATTTAATAAATGAACCCATTACTTAATATTCCTGAAAATGTTTTAGTTTCGTGCCCGCACGATAAATAAATGCAAAGAGCGTTTAATCAAGCGGCTCGATAGTTATACCTAAGGAAAAACAAGATCTTGTTTTTTCTTAGCCTGATGATGGCTTAATACTTAGGGCACACATTATAATAATTGTGCGTTTATTTATTGACCGCACTCCCAACTAAGATTCTCCTATGCACATTTTCCACGGTCAACCATATTGTCACCCTTAGTTTTCTTAATTTAGCAGAAGGATTTTGCAAAATAAAATCTTATAAACACAGTCTCAGAGATAAAAAAAATATTGGCAATGGGGAAGTGGAAAGTAAAATATAAAGTCTTTTTTGGTTCCCTGAAAAGAATCAATATTCACATTGCTTCCTTAAACGCAATAACGAAGATATGTCTTGAGTTTCGTTTTTAGAATTAAAAATTTATATTACTTGTATCAAAACATTGAGAATTTGTACTAGCCATTTCCACTGTTTTCCTTCTAATACCACTCTTTTCCGAAGGCACATCCGTAGGTCTTCCCTTCCTTATTCCGGTCAGTTTCTGGGAGTCCTCTTTTTCATGCACTAGGATACCAATCCAATTAGACCAGCTCCTGCCCACTTACTCTGATTCACCTTTTCCAGTGAGCTTTGTGGTGTTTTTGATTAAATTTATATATAATAAATTTAAATGAAAATAGATATCTTCATGGAGTATTCCTCCAAAGAATCCATGTTTCATTACTGAATGTCATTACTAGTTTATTCAAAAAATAATTTTCTACTATCATTTGTGACTCCTTGGCAGCAAATAAATGCTATTTTGGCCTCCATAAGTATTTAAAAAGTAGAGTGATTTCCTAATCAACGAAGGTAACCATCTACAAGACACTGATCAAGGCTTTACTAACCTATGGTTCAGAGTGTTGGACAATGACGAGAACAGAGGAAGGCCATCTCCTTCGTTTTGAGCGGCGTATTCTGAGGAAAATATTTGGTCCTTTGCATAGTAATAGTATATGGAGAATCCGAACCGACACAGAGTTAGGGGAACTGTACAAGAACCCAGACATGGTCAGAATTAAAAGGTTGGTCGGCTCCGATGGGCAGGTCATATTGCAAGAATGACACCAGGCCAGAAACCGCAAAAGATTCTCAATGAAAGAATATATACCACAAGAAGATTGGGAAGACCGTCTACGATGGATAGATGGTTTGTCTACCGATGCGAGATCCATCCTGGGTATTCGTGGCTGGAGAATGGCAGCAGTCGATAGAGATGACTTGCGAGCAAAACTGCGGGACTCTCCAGGAGTTGTAGTGCCATGAAAGAAGAAGAAGATTTGTGACTTTTTACCTTTTCCAATGGGTTGATTGTCTGCGAATTCCATACTATCCAACCATTCCCCAAGTATTTACACGCTCTTATACCGCATATTTACATGGCCCACAGAGCGAACCTGACTTAATTTTTTTCGAAAGAAAATCTATTTCCAAAAACTGTGTAACGTCCAAATAAAATGGAATAAAATAAAAAATATAAGTTGGGAGTGTTTATCATTTTATACTCGGAAATCATCCAAAAGAGCATATTTTTAATTCAAAAATAAATATTCGAATGTAAAAAAAAATGCTAAAACTATATTAGCAGTGTAATTCAAACAATTATAAAATAATTAAGGATGCTAAAATCTAGCAATCAATTTATCACACATTATTAATAATAAATTAACTGAAAGCGTCATCAAAGTACGGCGGAGGTAAACTGTCGTAATTCCTATTTTGCTGATTTTGATTTTATTATAAGGCAGGCTGCTTTTATTTCACCAATTTATTTATTATGATGCAAATTTTTGGCCTGCAAGCCATCCCCAGGCATCTCTTTAGTTCAATTTTCAACATATCACAGAATTAATTATACTTAAATATTCTAATAAATACCATATACATACCAAAATTATTTAAAATTAATATACTGTCATATTTAAGTCCAATCCGGACCAAGCCGAAATATACAGCGTCACTAAAAAAAAAAAATTAATAAATTAATAATTACAATAAAAACACAATAACAAAATTGAGGTTGGATCAAATTTTATTACAGTTTAAAATGCAAAATTCCGATTAAGTTGATATCAATAAAACAGAACTTCAAAAATAAAATAACAATACGGGAGCCATCTCAGTCATCGCAGCCATCACAGGTGAAACTCCAAAGATGAAGGCAATGCAATGTTACAGCCAATTATGACAACTGAATAATTTACTAAGCTATCATTAACAATCATGCAACAATTAATCTACATACATTGAAACCCCCCAAAATACAATCTATTAATTTATAAATCTAATATCATATTAATTTAAATAAATCAAAACTTCAATTTAGTAATTATATTAGCATATGTACTATTCAAACCATTAGTATCAGATTTAAAATTGCACACTCTATGCCTGAGGATGGCTTGTAGGCCGAAAATTTGCGGCATCATAATAAATAAATTGGTGAAATAAAAGCAGCCTGCCTTTATTTTTATATATTGGAGTGCTCACCTTAATCAACAAACATATATATTGTATTTGATTTATTCTGGTCATAGTTTTTGAGCATAAGGATCGTAAATAACTTAAAAGGTTAATAAAATATGCAACACTCCTTATAAAAAGATTGACCATTGTCCACAAAAAGGAATACCGTGCGGTCAGAAACCTCTTTCTGCTTTGCTATAAAATTTTGAAAATGTTACTTAAGACAGTTTTCCACTGATGTTGAGAGACATAAACAGCTATAACAACTAATATTATACACGTTTTGATGGGTACATACAAGCCTAAAACCTCTTAACCCCATTGGGCTAAGATATACCTGCTAGGCAACAAGTAGGAGCAAGATCAGCGAATGTTCATAATACTTCGAGGATAGCATTCCAAATATCGTTGTGGATCAAACAGATTCAACTAAAAAACTCTGGATCCCTATTATTATTGAATAAGTGTATAAGATGATCTTATCTTTTATATAAAAAAATTAATATAACATAAAATTATAATATACATAATAAATGTATAGCATTATCATACACTATAAACATGGCGCTTAGTAGACCTATCTTGATAATGCTCTAAAATCGTTATCGTATGTTGCAGAATTTAAAATGATTAAAAGTGCCATAAGTTAAGCTTGCAATCGCAATCAATAAAATCCTTCAGTACGTTCTCAATATTTATGTGCAAAACAACAAAATCCAAAGTTTCGTATTCAAAACAGATCAAACCTTTAATCTTCGCGCTCAGAAATTACAGTTTCTACTTACAAAAGAAACACTAGTCTAATGCATTTATATCTAATTGTAAAAAGTAATTCGTCAAATAATTCAGAAGAAAAAAAAATTAAAACTGGACTAAAACCGACAGAATTAAAAATAGAAAGGTTAGTCGCAAGGACAGAATGTCTTCTTGTCGATTCTATAACAGAAGTGGAGAACAATTAAGACTAGAGCAGAAGTTGCCAAAGATATCAGGTAATAATATTGCTCCATTGTTTAACTAACTAAGACTCCATAAGTCCAGTCATCATCCTCAAAAATAGGAGAAACAGCCAATGTAATGTAGTAATCGACACTATGGCGAGAAAACTAATTCTGTACGAATGAAAAATGGGAAGGTGTTACTTCCTACCACAAAAGATAGACCTGAATATGGATATCCTATATGTTGCACTTAACACAGAATATATTTTTACTGAGAGTAAATAATTAAAGTATAATAAAAAAAAAAAATCTAATGATGAGAGTATGGTTGACCGTGGAAAAGTATGAGGGAGAATCTTGGTTGGGGGTGCGGTCAATAAATGAAAACGCAAATAAGAAAATACTTACTATGATGTGTGCCGACGATGAGTCGTGTATAGTAAGGCGCCAAAAAAAATTCTAAATCAAAATATTAAAAAAAAAAATCATATATTTTCTAATGGAAGGCTTTTGTTTGCGTATGCAAAAAATCAAAATACTATGAAAAAATCTTAAACAACAATTTTTACGAATTCCAAATGCGAACAAATAACAGGATAAAGACAATCAGCTTACTATCGAAATCTTTTTATACATTTCAATGAACAATACATCTATTTTTTTTCAGTGATATAGTAGGATTCGATAGTAAACTGATAATAGATTAATTAATGCTATTTCATTTTTTCTTCCTATCAATCATTTTATATTCTTCTGCCACTTTATGAAATTCTAAATTTAAATATGATTTTTATGATGCACTCTCAAATAGTATATAACTTATGTTGATGGATATGCAACGTCAGTAAATAAACCATTTTAATGGATTACTAAGAAAAAAAAAATTGATTTAAATAAACGATGTTACTTTATGCACTGTAAATAATGCCCTAGGAATTATTTTGTCAAATATGTAGTACCATCAGAAGACTATATATTAATATTAATATCTATATAATACTACATACAGAAGACAGCGTTTATATTGGAAAAAAATTCGTACGAAAATTTATTCGTACCAGTTCGTACCAGTCCCTACAAATAGTGTAGTTTCACTGATCGTAGTAGTTGGCTCAGTCTACAATGCTTCTCGTTGGAGCATGGATAGACATACTGAGCTTGAGTATACTCATGCAGATACTGTCAATCAAAGTTCTTTTATCGGAAAATTAGTAAGAACGGATATGGTTTCATAAATATTTGGCATCAAGAAGTAAGAAAGAGGATGATTTGAGAGATCATATGAAGAGTTTAGATAAATTCTTAATTTTCTGTTGTGATATTCTTTACTTTTATGATCTTAGAGTGATTTTCTTTACAATAGATATTCGAAACAGATAGCATGAATTTCAGACGAAAATTGATGCAAAAATAATTTAATATGGTCATATTGAAAAAGTCCTAAGAGTTTGTAAGAATTCGTAAGATCATGGTCTAGGCAATGTAGCCACCTCTATTAACAACAATGTATTTGTTTAATTATCATGAGATCGAACGATCTCTCACGAAATCTTACGAATAAATTTTTCATTTAATTGTAACAGCCGCCTAAATGTTCCTCCGTCCACATGCTTGCCAAACAATGGCATAGACCCACTAGCACAAACCTATGGATGGTATATCTGGATTGGCTTGCACAAGCTTTTCATGTGTTTGTCGTGGACTCCGTCTAGTCTCGGTTTTTGCGTACAAATCAAAGGAAGCTTAGAGCAAGCCTTTACACGCATTGACGCGTTTGTATTAGTTAGTAATGATAGAGAACTGGAGTCGTCTAAGTAAATATTTAAATAAGCCCAGTGAATGAACTGAAAAACTTCCAATCTGTTTCTTTAATAGTGAAATAGGTCAAATTGAACGTAATAACTGACACGAGTTCGACTTCCATCATGCTTGCTTCTCTGAAACACACAACGGCGTGGAAACCGACGCTCGTTGGTTTATGATGCAAACGTGTGGAGCCACCATACTGATTCTTTTAAGTTTTAATACGCAAACCACAGTGTAATACAAATTTTAAATAACTATTCTGTAAATAGTAAAAATATTGAATAAAAGAGATTGAAGAGTAACGGTGTAGTTATTGCTTTCAAAACATCTTTATATTAGTGATATTTAGTATGAATATTAGAGATTGATTAAAATAAGACATTACATCTATCTACGGTTACATGAAATAAACAAACGAATGTGTAAGAAAAGTAATAAAAAAAAGCGAGATCTAACTTCTTATCTGAATTATTAGTATGATTTTTTTTTCTATCACAAACTTTACTTGTTGTGGAGAAGAGCGCTTATGATACATCCCTCTTAGTCTTAATTTATCTAAAAATTTGAGATTAGACAACACATTTTTAAAAAGGTCAATTACTGTGTATAACGGAAGAGTCCACGAGAGAAAGGGGGAGAGTCACATTTTTTTTCCCAAATGGAATATATCTTATACATTTTTTTTCCCAAATGGAATATATCTTATATATTTACATAAATAAGTTCACATCGTTGAGTAGAAGAAGATAGAAAAAAGAAACAGCGACTACTCCCCTTTCTTCTGTGGACTCTTCGATTGTAAAACTTATATATAAAATAAGAACTATTAAGTTTTTTTCGGAGACAGTTAAGTAGTTTAGAAGAAGGGGATGAATCAAAATTAATAGGAGACATGCACATTACATAAAAACCACTTCTTTGTTCGATAGATTTTAGAATCGTAGCTGTTTAAAATAAAAACTATTCGATAATTTATTCAAAAATCAATTAAAATAATTTGAGATAATGGGAATTTGGCAGTTACCAAATCTAGTAATAAATTAAATAATTGAGCATTCGTTGACTTGCATCAACTCCATAAAATATAATATAGTTACCTTTTTCTACTGCATCTCGTCAGAAAAGCTCGTAGATTAATTATTACAATTTTGTTAACAGCCAAAACGCGTTTAACATCTGTATGTGTAATATCTATAAATAAGAAAATTAATTGATTAAAAATTATGTGCAAACACGGACCTAGGGTTGGAATATCGACACGCGATATATCGATATATTGGAGTTGAAAAACCGATATTTTCTATCGATATCTTAGCATCCGATATATTGATGATATCGATATTATACAACGATATATCGATGACACCATGTGTCAAACTATATAACAGTAGAATCTCGATCATTCATA
The DNA here is from genome assembly GCA_948150685.1 of Rhaphigaster nebulosa. Lineage (NCBI taxonomy): Eukaryota > Metazoa > Arthropoda > Insecta > Hemiptera > Pentatomidae > Rhaphigaster > Rhaphigaster nebulosa. The sequence continues at coordinate 65,209,870 of OX411308.1, forward strand.
TCTCCGTAATTCGTTTGGATTTTCTGGTCTCTTGAAAATCTCCCTTTATTTCCACACTGCGTATTAAAATCCATATTAAAACACAGCGATCCAGTCCCCTCGATAATCCCTATTCATTTTCGTCTTCCAAGTAATGTAAACGTCCTATAATTTGAATTTCCAAATAAAAAATCTGATCAACTCTTAATCTTTTCAAGAAGAGAGGTGAGTGAGTAAGAGAGGAATCATTTCTATTTCGGTTTGTTTACCCTTTTTTTTTTTCTATTTAGTTCTCTTTAAAAAACACGTAAAAAAACACCTGTAACTATATTGTTAGCCGCCAACCTGGATTGATCTGAAAAATTAGGTTCGCTCATAAGTGGCAAATCCGCGAAAGCAAGGTTTTTTATAGACAAAAACGTTGCCCATAGCCTATCGTGCAAACACAAAAGCAGATACCGTAACGAAAATTTTCAACGAATGGGTACAGATTTGGAATAATAACCGGCGAAAATTTTCAACTGCTTATTGATAATTGTACCACCCACATCACTCAGCGATACTGATCTTCTGTTTTTGCCTCCCAACGCAACCTCAAAGCTGCAGTCTCTAGACTTGGCCATAATTAAATGATATCAGACATTTAACGCAAGGAAGTAGTGACGCAACTATTAAAAAGCATCGAGGAATAAACCTACCTCAAATTTAAGAAAATCCCATAACATTTCGCCTATTTTCACGAAGATTTTGCGGCATTTTAAGATTGTGTTGATCTAACTATATAGCTTGTATAACCATTTATATTAATACAATTTTGTATTGATTTTGTTATTTCCTATTTTTTGCCACCGATTATTGAAAATCTCGATAATTTGGATACCTCGATAATTCATATGTACCTTTCGAACCTTTGACCATACGAATTACCGAGATCCTGCTGTATTTTATTTTAAAAATCTACTTTTTTCGTTAAAACTCCAGAACCGTAACCCCAATACGGCGGAGGTCTAGATTTTTAAGATCAGTCAGGTCTGAAAAATCTAGTTTTTTAAGACCTGACTGATCTTAAAAATCTAGATGTCCGCCATGTTGGGGTCTCGTTTTACCAGTTAATATAACAATATACAATGTTTAATTATCAAACAATACTTAGTAGAAAAGATTTATACACAAATAATGTTAATTAATCTTCTGTAAAGATAAATTGATGATGACGGTACTGAGATGTATATCAAATAAATTATTTGCTTTTAGATGAATGTTTTGAGAATGCACAATATAGTCGGAAGCGTTATACTTAAGATAAGTAATTTTTTTAGAAGTTTGAAGGTTTTATTATTGAAAAACTTCTAGAAGACTATAATATATAAAGCAAGACTAAAAGTCTTCAAAATAAAAATATGTTATAACTTTTTTTTTAAGTATAATTCTTTTCTATCTTTTTTATAATGATTCATGGCTACTAAAAATATTGTTTTATAAATATTAATAATTATATTATTTTATAACCTACTTCACAGTTTAATATGCTAATCATTTCATGAACTTTTCTTTAATTTTTCATCCATTTAGTTTCGATATATCGATATTTTTCTAGCGTGGACCACTAAAAATGTCCCAATCGGTGAATTATATTCCGAGCAGTTTAAGGCCAGTCATAACAGATCTTCTTATAATCTGATTTTAATCAACAATGGAAAATACCATTGGAAAGGTAATAAGAAGGGAAGAAGATCCTAAATTAGGCGATAAAATACAAGTACAAAGCAAATCGAACGATTCTGTATTAAAAAATAAAGATTGAGAGGCTATAAAATTAAATAAACAAGTTGGATGCGGACAAAAGCAAAAGCAAAAACAAAAAAACAATTTACTTTTACATTTTTTATAAGATATTTTTTTAAATATAACAACTGAAAGAGGCCCTCCTGATAGCAACATTATTTCTGCACACTATTTTTTTGGAAATTTGAATATTAAACATTTATAGAATTTTTATTTATGTTTTACTGATATGAGCTCAATGTTACAAGACTATAATGTTCTGTTGATAATGCCCTAGTGTACCTTGCCATTAATATCTTGTATCTATAAATTAGCTAATATATATTAAGCACATTTCAATACAACTTGTATTTTATTGTTTCATTACAAAAAGAAATCAGACTGTACTAATTAAGAACCTAATTTTTATTTGCACATGCCTTCCAACAGAAGTTACAATATGAATTACCATTCGTTTAGATTCGTGGTTGCCTGTTTTACTGCTTAATTTGCTGTCATTTACAATTCGTTTTTAAAATGTAATCTAGAATTCAAAACGATGTTGATCTATGGAAATAATTTTTCCTACAAAGAACACTGATGGCCAACTCTTTTTTGCTAAACCTTCCCAAAACGTATTTTCCCTCTTCAAATGTCGCTCTATCAAAATTGATTTATACTTGCTTTTCATTTATATCTTGGTTTATTATGTCCAAGAGGTCCGCTACATCATTTACAACCTCTGAAACCAAATCCTTGTCTTCATTTTCAGATTCATTTTCAGTGGAAATCCAAATTTTTAACGGAACGCTCTCTTTTTTTCTTAAGTATGGCAACTTTAACGTTGAAAACCTTAGAAGCTTCTCTTATAGATGTTCTCTTCTCTGAGGGTCTAGTAACAGCTTCAACTGTTCTTTTCATTGACTCAGGCTCAATAGAATTTCTATTTTACCCACTTCTACTAGGTGGCATAGTGACGTATTACAAATAATGAAATAATCGTAGCATAACGTACCTATGATCATTGATCAGTGGTGAAGGACGTCATTTTGATCCACGATAAGGTACGTTTTTCCAAATCTAACCTCTTCAGCATTCTAGATAATGTCTAAAACTGGAATATAGTACAACAAATTACTCATCAATGAGCAGTGATTTAAAACAGGGACAATCACTACCCCGCTTCCTTGCACTCTACTGGGTAAACATTGTCTTAGCATAGTTTTGTCGCGTAGATAGCAGTCCCTGTCAAAAAACTGTAGGACGAAGGTACACTTGTGATCAAGATGGAAGTCTCCCCTACAATAAATAAATATATAGAGATTGTTCCCAAAATGAAAAGAAAATGTGTATAATATTTAAAATAATATCCACTTCATGAGAAAAGTATCAACAATAGTATTAAAAGACCGCTACACGACATGGAATCCGCAAAACCTGCATCTGGTAAATATAGTTGAAGTAACAGTACAGCCTCCAGATGAAATGGGCGATTTGAGAATTAACATTTTATTTTTTTTATTTCTTTGTTTTATGAATAATTAATGCGTAAAACTAGATTCAATTTATGTTGTATTCACCTATTTTTTTAGGTGCATACCTACTCATGTTTATTGATTATCCTACTGCTGGGCATATGCATTTTTTATTCGAAAAGAAATGAATAGACCTAGAAATGTATACCGTAATTAAACTACTGCAATTATCACAAGTGATTAGCTGTAGTTTCTTGAAGAGTTCCTCTCTCAATCTCAAAGAATTTCGTTTGGCTCCAATAGCTTATTTTCATCATTTTCGACATAGAGTATCTTTTCAGAAAAAATTAAAGCAAGACTTATTTCTTCAACTATTGAAGGACTGGGAACAACTGAAAAAAGGAAAGGTTATTAAAAGGTTTACTCATTGTGATTCGGTGAATGTTTTGAAAAAATTTGAGCTCAAAATACTGATATCTTATGACTCAAGTATTCTCGACTTTTTATTGCAGTTTCATATGATTTCATGTGTAAGTTCTAGCACTGGGCAATTCCAGAGTGACGACTGAGAGTCGTTAGTATTTGGTACTTACGTCATCAATATTCGATTTTTAACCCATTTCCAATTTTTTTTTCGATACATCGAGAGCGAGAATCAATAGAGGTTGTGTTTACGTCCCATAACAAAATTAAAAAAAAAATTTCGAATTTTTTGGCGCTTAAGCCTTTTTCGAAAAACAACGTCGATATGAATTTATTTCAAGCGATATCAATTAATAATTAATAAATTGCTAATATTTGACAATTAAAAAATACTATATCTCTAAAAGTTTTCACCGAATCAAAATAAAATTTATATAGCACTAGATTCAACTCAATTTCGATGGCACTAGATGTGTGCCCTTTTGATTAAAAAAAGAACCATAGAAATCGGCTCAAAAATGGCGAAATTATGAGTGAAAATATTTAAAAAATAAAGCCAAACTGATACTCCTTTTTTTAGTCTGTTAAAAAATATCAAATCTGATAAACATTGAAAGGTAAATTAATTAGTTTCTACAGTAAAATATTTCATGAAATACAATTTTAAAATGTACACCGTAAAAGTGGGATACTTTGCGCCAAATTTTGGATTTTTTTTTTGATATTCTGCGTTTTTGACCCACTTATAGGAATTTGAAAAGTCTGAAATTTATATTTATATATTGTATAAATGAGATTAAAATCTCCTAACTAGTTTACTCTGTGTTGGTATTTGTTGGTTTTATTTTTATTAAGTTTGCGAGAATTTGTACCACATTTTCAAACTCATTAAAATACCTGAGAATCAATAGTTAATGCAATTTACGGCTGGCTCAATCAATGAGAAGAACCACTAAGAACGTGAGATTAATAATTTAAAAAAATGTTTTTTTCTCTATATACTATGAAACATACGAATGTTTCTATTTTCGAACTTAATATAAGGGGATGAAAAGCCAAGAGGCACAAGTGATTTTTGTTTTAAAGATAGAGCTAAATTCTGTTGTGGATAGTCTATGCATATAAAATGCTTTTCAAAAGCAATATTGCTTAATATTCGAGGGATATACTTTAAAAATTTCATACAAATATGATACAAACATAAACTTATAACTTTAAAATGCGTTTTCATAAAATTATTAAATTTTCATTTGGACCCCCCCTTGGCTTCTCATACCCTCATATGTTTTCCTTGCAATTAAACAACAGTAAAATTATTAATAGAAATTGGAATTCAATATAAATCTAGAACAGAGGTGTCAAACACGTGACCAACGAGGTGATTTTTCGTGGCCCAAATATTCTGAAATAAATTGAAAAAAAGACAATTACGAACCAGTGTTATCGATTATTACCCTAAGTTCTCTTGATTGGTTAACATGTTTTAATACCATATTTATATTCCCGAATCCTCACTTTGAAATAAAATTTGTAAAGTCTTAATTGAGTTTGACATGCCTCATCAGGACCAAAATAAATCCAAATTATGTATATATTTTTCTAAAATACAAAAATATTTATTACTCTTTTGATGGCTCTCAAATTAAACTGAGGGAATTAAACCAATATTTTAATGGTATAGTTCGCATATCCCACCCAATACATCTTCACGTTTACTATTTCCAATTTCTGGTGCTCAGTTACATTTATGGAAATACGAATAAATTGAATATTAATAACTAAAACTGATATTTGATCTTAGTCACGAATAGATTTTGGACAACTTAGAGATCACACTCATCTTTAGGAGCAATAAAAGTTTCAGGCAAGTTGTTTAACGGAATATAACAAGAGGAAGAAAAGTATGAGTTATCTATGCTTATCCTTCCACCAAACCAATTGGGATGTGTACTTCTCCTGTTACCCTCCCAGCTCTTTCGCTCATTTTGCTATCACTGGTGGACAAAACTCAACAGCACAAAATTTTTGTCAAAGCAAAATTTTGAGCTTGGAAAGTAATCCTTCCTGCCAAACATAATCAAAAGCTTGACTGGTATTGAGGAAAAGGCCAGAACAATAATTTGTTTACTCTAAAGCACTAGAAATGTAGACTACCAATCGATGAAATTGTTGTATGGTTGAATGGTGATTTGGAATTGCTATCAATATATCAAGAGAATTTAGACGATGAAGAAGAATTTTTCGAATAATTTCGAAAAGGAAGGAAGAAGGCTAATAAGACGATAGGAATTTAAGACAGTCTGAAGGTTTATTGGCTTTTAACATCATAACAACTTCAGAATATTTCCACACAGATGGGAAATATATAACTCTAAAATTAGTAGTAGATATTAGTAGTTTAAAAAAAGGATTGCTCTCCAAGGTAAGTTCTTCAGGATAAAATCTGAAATTAAGTCATAACCGGTGGCTTTGTTATTCAGTAAATTCATAATTAAATTATGAACACCGTGTGGATGAATTGTTTTTGGCGGTAGTGTCATCGGTAAGGATGTATTAATTTGATGTAAAACAAGTCAATGCGTAGCCGAAATGTGTCTTCTAAGTGGCATGAAAATATTTCAGCTTTTTGAATTTTTCTTATTAAATTTTCTAATTTTTCCCAAGATTAGCGATCAGGTCAGGTCGGCGAACTGGATGTTCAACATCATGGTGTTGGAGTGCTCGTAGGTCATGTTCCAAAGGGGCTTGTCAGAGATCGTTAAACTGTTTAGAAATTTATCGAACTTCCGGTCTTTGTACGTCTAATTTCTTCTCTGGTTTATTATATTTGAGTACTGTTCATAATATTGCTATTCTATATACATTGTAAATGTATTTTATGTAAATTACCTTTTCAGATGCCTGGGAGGGATATCGGGAACGTATTGGGATGACAGCTTACGAGCGAGTTTGTATTTAACAGCGTACGATCGATGTATTTAATAAAGGAGATATATTTAGTACCGCCCAAATCTGCAACATATGAAATATTTTTGGTTTTCATGGATAATTTTGAGATATAATAAAGAGCATTAAGATTTTTTCGTCGGATTTTGGTTTGTATGAATTGAATTAATGTCGTTGGACTGGATAAGGTGCGAATTACTTAAGTGGTGAATAGCAATATCATAAAGAACATAGATAAATGACATTAAAATGGGATGCATAGATTAACAAGAATAATGATTTATATAATAATAGAACACACTCAATAAAACTAAGTTAATAAATAATAATTTTTATAGTTTAGGCACAGCTAAAATCCGCTACCCAGTAAAGAAATTAGATAGTTCTTCTACAAAGCAAATAAAATTAAGTGTGTATATATATAAATAACATTAAACGAGATATCGATAATTAAAAATAATAAATACAACAACAACCATATTTAACTCCTTGTTATCAAAGTTTAGTTTAGTTTAGAAGAAATATTTTATTGAAAATTTGAAAATTCTATCAAATTAGAAATTAATTTGAATGTTTCATAGTGAGATTTTTTATTCAAATTATCATGATTTGTGTTCATACGCGAAAAAATTGCTACGTGGAATTTTATCATTAACATGCAACCAATTTTTAATTAACAATAAAAAATTATTAACAAACTAAAGTCTAACATAAAGAAAACATCATATGAAATAAGTAAGTAATATGTATGCCAGTTTACAAAAATAACATAATTTATTAACTTTCGACTCCATAAGCAACTTTCATTTTATTATAGAGGCATAAGCAGTAAGACACATTTAGCTCGCGACCATGAATATTCGCATTAGCGATCTCAAAATAAATGTTTAAAAATAGTAGTATTTCATTTTTAGCCTACAAGCTTGTAAGTTTCTTGAAAGGTGGGTTACCCCGATCCTTCTCGATTTAGTCCAAAACGATTTGATATTCAATTCAATTAAATCAATAACAATTAAATAAAAATATGTGGACAAATTAGAATTAGTTTACCTGTCAACTTGGAGTGCATCAGATCATCAAATCTAATAATCAGAAACCGTACGCATACATTCAAATTTACATTCATAAAATTAAAATAATTAAGTAATTTTAAATTATTTTTATTCAATTGTATGGGTAGTTAAGATTTAATTATAAAGGTGTTGTGTTGCAAATCTAATGTTTTGATATTTTTGATCCTCGATACGAATGTTTTAGATAAAAAATAAATAAACTTATTGTTTATTCTTATCATTATATGGGTTTAGTTGTATTTAGTATTGTATTCTATTTAGTTGTATTGTGTTATACATTACTTAGTTGAAGGATGTCTGTTGAATAAAAGTTGCAAAAAAATATGGGACTGAAGACAATTCCTACAATTATTACAGTAACACCTCTAAAGTGAATATATGCTTATCCACTCCAATTGCAAATGAGTGTACTAGTCAACATATTGAGTACAAAAAAGAAAAAAAAATGAAGATGTATAACATCCGCCTGAAAACATTTATATCCACACGATAAGAGAGTGCGTGCGGGGAAATGGAAAAACTGTAGTGTGCGTGAGAAGTACCAAAAACTGCGTGACTGCTCTAAATATAATATCTTCAGAGTTGTTACAGAATCGAAATGCCTTCCTTGGCTATTTGACTTATCCACAATAATTTTATTTCTCATACCAGTTATAACACAAGAATCTCATATCTGTCAAAAGTAAAAAAAAAAAATTATCTATATCGATATTACATATTTAAATACAAACAGGAACAACAATTAATAATCAATTAACATAAGAGTAAGAAACAAATAATTAAATAACCACTAATAATAATAATAATAAAAGGCTTACCGAACCCGAAGGTTCGATGCCGATACCACTAATCGCTGTCTACAAATCTCGGTCCACCGACTATCGTCCAAACCAAAATGCATTAGATCACTCTTAATACAATCCTCCCACCTAGGTTTCGGTCTACCCCTCGGACGTTTACCAGTCGGCTCAGCGTTTATTAACTTTTTAAGAATTCGTTCGTTACTGAGCCCAACAACTTTGCAAGCCCATTTCAACCGTGCGATGATATCACTTCGATTATATTAACAGGGTGCATGCTCCGCAATTCCGCGTTGTGTAGGCTCCTAAATTCTCCAGTCGACTCATCCTGTTTCGGACCAAATATTTTACGCAGTACCTTATTCTCGAAGACCTTAAGGCATTGTTCGTCCTTCAAGGTTAGCGGCCACGTTTCACACCCGTACAAAACTGTAGGCAAGATAATAGTTTTGTTTATTCTAGGTTTTAAGTTTCTGGACAAAATACACGACCTAACTAATGCTGATACCGAAAAATAACAAGCATTTCCCACCTTTAACCGCGCCTTTATTTTCTCTTGAATTTCGTATTTTCTGGTAATCACAGACCCCAAATACTTAAATTTCTCAACGTGTTCAAACCTATTTTCTCCTATATCTATATCCTCAAAATCGCCTCTGTTTCTATTGCTAACCATATATTTCGTCTTATCCGTATTTATTTTGAGGAAACAATTGAGGAAATAATTTTTAAATAACCACTAATTTAAAATTTTGATTATTCAACAAAAGTAAAAGTTATAAAGGGACAATATGTAATAAAATAAATAAATAAGAAAACTTGTTAGTAAAACAGTTTCATCCTAGCAGAAGGGGGAGAAAATCTAATTTAGGAGACATGTCCGAGATAGGAAGGTAATACGCTGTGAGATGAATTCCCACAGATAATGGAAAGGATAGGCACGATCCATGGATCGGCTACAAGGTACCGAGGCATATCCCAGCAGGGAATCGGATTACCATTTGACGTACAGTCTGATTAGTAAATATGGATTATGTAATACTTGGCTGATGCTTGCAATTTATATTAGAATAAGAAAATTAAACGTTTAACAGTCCGTTCTAACATTAACAACAATAGGGATAGGATTTTTCATGGAATTAAAATTGCCAAATATGTGTATGCATAGGTATTAATTATAAAATAAATATGTTAAGAATATGTGAATATGTGGAAAATGTAAATATAAAATTATGTAATTTTTACATTCCAAAAAACGATTTACTCGGGAATTTATTCAGGAATGCCATTGAAAAGTATTACAATTTATTGCAGTACATTTTCTACTGCAGCAACTGAAACTTGAACTGCAATAACTGAAGAAAGTTTCTGTTTCAAAAGGATTACAATCAATTGACAGTTTAGCTGCCATCTCATCTCCATTTAAGACGTTGGAAATGTGCAGCATGTCTTTTCAACCTGCTTCCAGTTTTCCAATTGCTTTATTACTAAGCTCTGTGTTTTTTAATATCGGCACGTTCTGTAATTCAAACTGCGTGATAGCGAGTGCGATGAAAACGCAATTGATGGTGAAAGTTAGATTATTTTTCTAAACCGCATTTTACAGCAATTTCTGAACTTGAGAAATAACTCCGGCTGAATCACCATCTAGCTTTGAAAAAACGTCCTCTATTTTACAAAAGTTTTTAGTGTAGTACCAGCTCAGCAGCCTCCAAGTTCAGCGTCTAGGTGGAAAGTTTTGGAGAAATTCTGTAAATTTGCTCATTTATGTTTTTTGTGGTGCTGATTACGAATTTCAATCTTGTTACCTCAAATATAAAAAAACAAATACAAAAACCCCGAACATTTACTATTTTTTCCTCTTTTCTCACTTAGGATGAAAATCATACTTTTTTTTCAGCAACATAAACCTATACTAAATAAAACAAGAGTAAATTCCCTACATTTTTTTTTCGTCCGGGACATCGTTTAGGAACATCCGCTTTTAGCCTAATGGGGTCTAGTCAAATGGGAACCAGAAAGGTCCATCAACTTTGTCATCTTGAAATTTTTCTTGGAAGATTAAAAAAAGCAAATTAAAAAAAAAGAAATTGTTTTATTTTTTATTATAACTTAAAAATCATGTATTAATCGAATATGTTCTAATGTTCATTTTATACTAAATCAAGGAAGAGTATCTTAACTACAATTTTAATTTTAATGATATTTTTGTTTGGCAGCTGCGTTTTGAAGCGAGCACGAGTCGAAATTATGAGGCGGAATACCAAAATCAGTTTCCTGAGCAAGTAGAATGTTTCGGAGAAGTTCTGAAAATTAGTTTTTATTTGTGTTTTTTTGGTGATTTGATTATGAATTTCAACTTTGCCACCTGGAGTTTTTCCTGGAAGTAAAAAAAACAACTTAAAAACTAGATAAATTGGATAACATCGAGCCGCGCTCGCTTAAATAAAAATCATTGGATTAAAATTCGTACGTAATTTACTCTTATTTAATTTAGTATAAAATTAGTATTATAATTAATTCGAATAATACGTAATTTTTAAGTTATACGCAAAAATCAAAACAAAACTTCTTTTGTTTGTTACTTTCCAGAAAAATTCGAGAGAACAAAGTTGAAACTCGCTATACAAAGAAATTGTGTGAGAAAATTTTCAGTACTTCTCAAATATTTTTCACCGAGATACCTTTCTGGTCCCCATTTGACTAGAACCCAACAGACTAAGATCGGTTGCTCCTTAACGATGCCCATGCATGACGAAAAACCGAGTAAAATGTAGGGGATTTACTCTCGTTTAATTTAGTATATGATATTGCTAAAACAAATGCATGGTTTTAATGTAAAAGTAAATGTGTCTGAACTTCAAAACAGGTTAACAGAGGACCTTAAATTCGGGAATGAAACAGATCTAACTTTTCCGATAGTAAAACAATAAAGCAAAATATGACATAAAAAAAATGAGCAATTCCTGGTCTGCATCCGGGTCTATGCTGCTTGTTAAATTATCACAGTAACATAAAACTTCCTTAGATACTATTATAAATTTTATTTTTATTTTATTTTAAAGATAAACACCGACCTACTATCTGTAAATAGAAAAAGAAAAGGCGGAAAGATTCATTGTGAATATAAAGCACTCAGAATCTGCTGAACGCAGCAATCTATAAAGGTGTAGATACATTAACTCGGCAAACAGCATGAGCTATTGAGATATTAACATATTTTCTCAAAAATTTGTTCTAAACCACTTAAATAACTTTCTTCAGTAACATTTATTAAATATCAAACATTCAATTTCAATTAACTACCTGAAATTCAATAAACGACTGGCCATTACTTTTAAGCCACTTCGCATCGTTCCGTTATTCCACGAGTTATCTGATCAAAAGGAGAAAGTTCAGATCGGAGTTCAGAGATAGAAGATACAAGATACATACAAAAAAATAATAATATTTTTATAAGAAATAAAAATTGAAAAAAAAAGTAAATATTTTAAGATCTGTTTCTTCAAAATTCAATTGGACCGGAGTATGACGGCCTATTCCAAAAAATCTATGCGTTCTTCAGAAATTTCAATATAAAGAGAAACAACTTCATGGAGAACATGTGCCTGTACTAATGGTGAGCGGAGCTTACGCCGGGAGGTTGCATTCAAGGAAGGAAAAAGCACCTTCCTCCTAGTTAACTCCAGACAGCTGCTTACGTAGAGGAGTTACATACCAATGATTACTTTTACATCCTTTCAATCCAGTGGATTAATTCGTAAGAGAATTGTTATTTCAATAAGAAAAGGTTACTCTCAGGCGCAAGCCCACTAAAAGGTTCCTCCTTAAGTTGTTTGCAAATACCTTTAACTACTAAAGTGTTCCCAAAATCAAAACCGTTTAAGTAGTTGATTAAAAAGATTCATACAAAACATAGATGGAAACATTTTTTTTTTTCAGGTCTCGATATATTTTTTTTTTTTTAATAAACGAATGTCAAATTTCCTATACTTTAGGTAGACGAAGAATTAAAAGATTCGAAGAAAATCCATAGATATAGATTGTAATAATTTTTAAAATAATAGTAAGCATGGCATTACGTGGTATTTATAAACTTAAAATTTCTCATAACCAAAACACCAATTTGATAACAAATAATTATTACGATATAATATTAAATAATGATAATAAGGCTAAGCAGGCAAGAAGGTTCGATGCAGAAAATACCACCGAGAACCATAGGCTTGCTGCAGAGTATGACGCCCTATTCATATGTTTTATGCCCAATCTACCAAGATACACCATTTATGAACCTTTCAGGGGTAGATATTTTTTTTTAAAGTTTAAAATAAAAATAGGTTAGTAAGGTAATTTTTATGGGCATGATATAGATTCATCACTTAGATAAAGAAGAAATTAACCAAACAGAATATGGTAATTTATTGGCAATTAAGATTTTATCGCATACATTAGTAACATGCTACAAGGCAGCTTAATAGTAATGCTTAATTTAAGTAATGAAATTCTAAATTAAAAAAAACAGTATTAATACTGAACATACAGCAATATTTAATTACGTATTGTTGAAAAAAAAAACAATAAAGGAATACATCTATGGTGCCCTGAAATGAGCATTTTAACAAAAATCTGAGTCTAATTTATATCAGGATTCTAAAAATTATGGATGTACTGTAAACTGCGGTAACTTTAAGATTAACAGAGTAACTTTAGAATAATCCAGATTATAAAATATAAATATTTATGCATGCTTATTGATGTCGCATTTCGTTTAACGCAGTTTTCTCTTTTAGTTTGTCTGTTTAACGACTAGTATCCACTAGAGACAGGTCAAGATCTTTGTATTACCTACTTGGCAATAGTTAATAAAGCTGGTGATGTTTAGGAATTGACAAAACGAATGTGAAACCTCCATCGCCCAGACTTCTGATATTATCAGGGAATATCAGGGCAAGTAGTTAAACAATTATTAATTTTATAACAATGACTTTATTATCCAGCCCTTTATTCAAACGTTTAAAAGGCTGAAATAAAATAAAAGTTAAATAAATAAACTTATTCAAAGTACTGGGGTAATATTATGACATCATTTTGTGATGGCTCAAACGACTTTTACTATAAAACAGTTGGTCTGCGAGAAAAATGTGTAACATTTGCTCCGAGAATTGCCCTCTTTCAATGAAACTATCGCGCTTCCAAACTGTGAGGTTCGCTGATGACCTCTTTATGCACATCATTTAAAGGGCAGGAAAAGTTAAAACGAATGTGGCAAACCGAATTTTGATATCTTTAATAATTTTAATTAATTAGGAAAAATACTGTCCTTACCGGCTCGATAATACTAATGTTAAAATCGGAGTGAAAAATACGTCGTAATTAGGGGTGGAATATCGACATGCGATATATCGGAGTTTAAAAATCGATATTTTTTATCAATATCTTAAGATATCTATATTTTTCAACGATATATCGACGACACCATATATAAAACTATATTACAGTAGAATTTCGAAAGTTCATTTCCCCGTAATTCGTACATCCCGATAATTCGTTTGAATTTTCTGGTCTCCCTATATTTATTTCCCTGAAATCTCTCTTTATTTCCTATAAAAACACTGCAATTCAGTCCCCTCGATAATTCGTATTTAATTTCATTTTCCAAGTAATATAAACGATTAATAATTCGAATTTTTAAATAAAAAATCTGGTTAGCTCAATCTTTTAAAGAGGAGAGGTGAGCGAGTGAGCGAGAAATCGTTTCTATGAATTTCAGTCGACTTCCCCTTTTTTTTCTATTCAGTTCTATTTAAAAAAAAATGGTAAAAAAAACCTATAAAGATAATGTTAATCAATCAACAAGGATTGATCTGAAAAATTAAGTTCGCTCATGACTATCGAATCCGCGAAAGGAAGGTGTTTTATAAACAAAAAACGTTACCATAACCAAAGCAGGTACCATAACCAAAAATTTCAACGAATGGATACAGATATGGAAAAAAAACAGCGAAAATTTTCAGCTGTTTATTGATAATTGAACGGCCCACAACAGTACTCGTATATGACTCAGCGATGTTAATCTTCAGCTGTTTTTGTCTCCCAACACAACCTCTAAACTGCAGTCTCTAGACTTGACCATAATTAAACGATTTAAAGCATTCCACTCTAGCAAGTGCTGATGCAACTCTAAGAAAGCATCGAGTATGGAAATTATCTACCTCAAAATTAAGAAACTCCCATAACTTTTCGAGATTTCGCCAATTTTGACGAAGGTTTAGCGGTACTTTAAAACTTTGTTGATCTAACTATATCGTTCGTATATCCATTCATATTTATACAATTTTGTATTAATTTTGTTATTTCCCATTTTTGCCACCAATTATTAGAAACATCTATAACCTCGATAATTCATATGTACCTTTCGAACCATTGATCATAGGAATTATCGAGATTATACTGTATTTTATTTTAACAATTTCCTTTATTCGGTAAAACTTCAGAATCGTAACCCCAACATGGCGGAGGTCTATTTTTAAGATCAGTAAGGTCCTAAAAGTCTAAATGTCCGCCATGTTAGGGTTACGATTCTGGAGTTTTACCAGTAAATATAACAATAAACAATATTTAATTACCAAACAATAATTAGTAGATAAGATTTATATACAAATAATGTTAATTAATTCTATGTAAAGACAAATTGATGATTATATAAATGATACGGGTTCTGAATGAATTACATGCTTTTAGATGAATGTTTTGAGAATGCACAATATAGTCGAAAGCCTTATAAGATCAATAAATTTTTTATAAGTTTGAAGGTTTTATTATTGAAAAACATCTAGAAGACTATAATAAATGAAATATTGATAAAAGTCTTCAAAATATAAATATGTTATAATTTTTTTTTTTAAGTTCAATTCTTTTCTATATTTTTTATAATCATCGAGAGCTAATAAAAATATTGTTTTATAAATAATAATAATTATATTATTTCATAGCCTTCTTCACAATTTAACATTATACTCATTTGATGCACTTTTCTTTGCTTTCTCATCCATTTCCCTTCGATATATTGATATATCGATATTTTCAAGCGATTATCGGTGGAAATCGATATTTGGTTTTGCGATATCGCAAAATATCGAATATCAATATTTTCCTTTTGATGTTCCAACCTTAGTCGTAATTATGTATCATGTTCTTGTAACAGACATAAGTTTGGAAGCGCTACAGACGTAAAAATGACAAATGATGGGCATATTCTGAAATATGGAAATGTCACGCGCTACATTTTTTTCCGTTACTATTTTTCTCTCAGGCAATCCATTTTCCAGTAAAATGAGAAAACGTCCTAATGTAACTCCGGTTGGCGAATTAAAATTAAGACAGAAACGATCCCCTCTCTCTCCCTCCCTGTGAAAGTTGTCTGAAGAATTTGAATATTGCATGAAGTGAAGGTGATTGCTTCCGTTTCGCTTGGGCCCAAAATTAAAACCTTTTTCGATCAGGGTGATACAAAAAAATATCTTTAAAATATGTCCCAATGTTATACAGATTGTTGGCTGTATTGAAATAATTAATTAACACTAAGGCTTATTGCAAGTCACAGTTATCAATACCACGTAGAATCAATCAGATTCAAGAAGCGAAGGATTTCAGGAGTAAAATACTTTATATGAAGAACTACCTCGCAACCAGGAAAACATTATGTTATTATCACCCGAAAATTTAAAAAAAATCTCCAAAGATAATAGGGCTCAAGAGAATGATGTAATTCAAGCAATCGAGACGAAACTATTCACACGAAGAAGGGATCCTTCACCTATCGAATTTATATAATTGTTGTCTTCGTTTGGGATATTATTCGAATGCATGGAAAAATGTAGTTTTTTTAATAAAACCAGATCATGAGGGTCCTCCTCCTCAGAGGATTTTTCGAGAAAAATGATTCTTAATCCTCTCAGAGATTTCTATTTAAATAAAAGCATTATCCCTTCACTGCGAAGAGGTGTCCAATCTCAGATAAGTACTGAGCACCCACTGGTAAAGTTACAAAACGAATTCATAAGAAAATGTGGATAGAATTTGGCTACAGCAATGAATATTTATAGATTACTCTAAAGCTTTCGACTCAGGAACAGGCAATCCTCGTCTTGGATAACAATTCTAGCATATCTATGCAATTATTAATTTTTATTAATATTAAAATCTCAATCTCTTAGAATATTCGTAACAATTTTACTTAATCATAAAGTCATTTCCGATACAGATAATTATATTCGTCCAGACAGGAAACAATTAATCTGAGTAAAAAAAAAGTGATACGTGGCGTTCCTCAAGATGCACTTACGTCTCCTTGAATGACTACAGAGCTCAAGACGTGAAATCGACCTGCAGTCATTCAAAAGTGATCCTTTTGGCTGACTGCATTCAGCCACATTGGCTGTGGGGATTGCCAATTACAGTTTAAGTTTGGATTCTTGCAAAGTAAAAGGGAAGCAAAGAACACTTGCAAGCAAATAGTGGAGAAATTTGAGAACTAGAATATAAAGGTAAACCCGATGAAAACAGATGGAATTATTTTTTCGTAACAAAATAATAAGAAATAATTGGGTGCCCAATTCGTAGTTTATGACGTGCAGAACTCCATTTCAAGAAAAAGTCTCGGTATAAATCTGTGACTTACATACCGCTTTGGACGAAAAGAAATTAGAAGTATTAATACTCCTTGACTTCTCTAAAGCTTTTGATTCCCTGGACCACTCTATCCTTTTGGCCAAATTAAAATCACTATCCTTTCCCAACAGCTCTATTCAGTGGTTTCGATCTTTCTTTTCCGATGGAACTCAAGCAGTTACCATTCCTAATCAAAACCTATCTTCCTTCCCTACCCTATCCTCAGGAGTGGCTCCGAGTTACAGTATTTCCCCACTCCTTTTCAATTCCTATATTAATGATCTAATTCATTCATTCATTAATTCTAATTCAATCCCCCACTGTTACCACCACCTATGTATACGCCGATGACTTCTAAATCTATTTATCCTTTCCTCTTTCTGAGCTATTAGTTCAGCGTGAGCCATGAATATTAGCGATTGCCAGTATTCAGGAAGACCTTGATAGAATCAATGCCTGAGAAAACCCGAATAGATTAAGATTAAACGCAATGAAAACTCACGCCATTGTCATAGGTTCCAATTTTCTCCTTAGACATAATGCCACCTTCCCTCCTTAATCCTAAACGATCACCCCATCACTTTCAGCTCCTCAATTGAAAACTGGGGTATTACTATCGATCAAACCCTTTTCCGGAAACCCAATATCGCCCAAATTACCCGACGGTCAATAAAAACCCTTAAATTATTTCTTCATTCACGACATCTTTCACAACCTAACCGTAAACTCCTCGTATCCTCCCCTATCTTCTCCCATTTTGACAATGGCTGTGTGGTATAAGGAAGCCTCTGGAATGTGCCCGAGGGCAGATTGAGCGGATCACGAACTGTTTTTAAAGATTTGTCTTCGGTACCACGAGACGGGCTCATGTGTCCCACCTTTACGGCGAGTTAAAGTGGCTCTTACCCTCCAATCGTAGGCAATATTTCCTCCGATCTTTCCTATACCAAACTATCAGCACCCAGCATCCTTCCTACATCTACAGCCTCCTACAATTCAAATCCTTGGGCCACGCACAGAAAATAAAATCGCATATTCCTGACCTCTATACCTCTTCCCACAGGACCTAAACATTCGAACGTTTCTTTCCCGCCCGCTCTTCTACACTCTGGAATTCCTTTCCTTCTAATATCCCCAATACTTCTCCTCTAGCCTTCTTTCTTTCCAAAATGAGGCTCTCTAATTACGAAATTTCAATTTAAGATTAACATTGAGATCAGAAGTGAATAATAGTTTTTAACGCACTAGCTTCAACTTTGCTAATCAGTTCATTATTTTTGTATTTTTCATTTTCTCTCCTTTTTATTTTCTGTTTTTCAAGACAAGAATTTATATTGTTTGCTTATAAATTTTATTGAAAATATTGTAAACATTAATTGATTTTTATTTAGTAGTCTGATGGCCAGATATTGTTTCTGTTTTATTCGTTCGATAGTGTTATTCTTAAGGAACCAAGTCCAAGAATAAAGTTCTTCTTCTGTTCTATTCTATTCTATAAAACTTCACAGATATCTAATTTTTGCAAGTCATTTCAGAAAAGTTGCCTACTGTCAGATCAAAATCTTATAAATCAGGCTTACCTCCTCAACTAATACTGATCTACAATGGCATCATTTGGCCAGCTCTATTATACTATGTTACAATGTTTTCTAACATTACCTCATACAACGAAGGGGGTCTGACAATCCCAGAACTAAGTGATTAAAAAAATATGATATATGAATATGAAAGATATTTCATCTGCATCGCAAAAAACTCCGTATGTTCATAGCACACTAGAATCACCTAAAATTAGGCACCATCACGTAAATTTTTTGATTCACTGCATCATTTAAAGGATCCGATATTTGATAGGACTGTTAGGATAAAGTGGGATAGGATGCTCATGATGTCTTTGAGAAAAAGAATGCTAAATGCGTTCTATTGTTTCAATATCAAAAATAATAAATAAATAATTAAAGCAAAGAAGGTTTTATGTTCGATATTATTGACTGGGTTCTCTTGATCGGAGTACGACTATAAACGTTCGTGAATTGATCATTTTTGAGGGCAAATAAAAGAACTTAATGAGGCACCACAAAGAACTGAGTTTATTAACGGTAATTCAATGAATAGCTCTCAAATCGAAAACCACAATAAATGTACATTTTAATCATATTACAGATTAATATTAACTAAAATCTAATTTATAGTGGTTCAATTTATATTATAAATTTAACATAAGTTAGGTCAATTTTAAAAAAAACTGAAATTTATTTTGGATATGTCTGATATATATATATATATATATATATATATATATATATATATATATATATATATATATATATATATATATATATATATATATATATATATATATATATCAGACATATCCAAAACAATAGTAATTTTCTAGAGTTTATGAAACGGATAGAAAATGCCCTCCCTCCCCTCTCCGCTGACCGTCGACCCAGTGCAAGTCAATTTTATTCGCGCAAAATATGACTAATAAGCCGTCATATTTTCAGCACCGAATATGGCGATCATTGTTTGCGAAAAAAAAAAATTAAAACATCATCTTTAATGATGCTAAAATTGAATCAACGAAAGTTAAAAGCATATCTACTATAACTTCTAATAAAAACGTATATAATACATTTTTTTGTATTATCCAAAGAAATGGTCTTGTAATACAAACTTAATTTGATTTTTTAATTCAGTAATTGTCTCACTAGTCCTCTTACCAATAAACCACGAATATCGAATAACGTCCTTAATGAATATAGATTAATTGTAGAGAAGGTACCTAAGAAATGAAAACACAAAACAGAAAATGAATAAAAAAAATAAGACAACTATGAAGACAAAGCTCAATATTCCGTCATGATGAACCGAGTAAGACCTCGGATTATACACGGCCACGCTCCCAACGAATGTGGTACGTGCAGCGAAGGCTAACTAAGAGCTTTAGTTAGGAATCTTTTCATTGTCTAAGAGGTGTGATTGGCAAATCGGTATCCTACGAGATCATTATTCAGCGATGATATCAGATTTTTTTTACGATCAAAATAAGCCACCTAAGAAAATAACGCTCAAATGCAAATCACTGTTTGAAGACGTTCAAACTTTGAATAGGGCTCAACAATGCTCAACATTGAATTCAATACGAAGAAGAAATTCAAAATATTACAAACATACATATATGTATGTATACATTGAAACATACATAAGGAAAAGAGAAAATGGAGCATGCATAAGTGCTTGTAATTTAAATTTAAATTAGCAGATAGATTACACAGATTGAGCGGTCACGAGAATCAAGTTCTACTCAAAAAATTGACTACGGATAGAATGAGTTGTGACTCATATGAAGCCTAATGGGGAAAACCATATCTTCTGCTAAACTGTAATACCTCGTACGTCCGAAAAAAATCCAAAATGCAGCCTTTACAACTTTTAAAATATCTGATATGGACAGCTCATGACTTCCTTGTGCACCAAACTGTAAATCGGAGGCTGAAAAAGTGATCCTGAATGTTCCTAGTGTATTTGGTTCCTAGTTTCCGAAAATAGCATTATCTCAAAAACGACACAAGGTCAATTGGCGTCGGTAACTTATGACGGTGCGCTGAGTCGTAATTTTTGATGTGTTAGACTCAGAACTTTATTTTATAAAACATTTATTTGCCATTTATATTTCTAAAATTTATAGAAAACCATTTAAAAAATCCGAGAAGACCAATACATAACATAACCTTCCGCCAATTCAATATTAAATAATAATAAATTTTGGAATTTCAAGTAAAGTACCACTTTCGGTTACTGAATATTAATCCCATTGATATAAAAGTGTCTGATACCAAATTTAAAAAGAATTCGAATTTAGAATAGAATTTAGGCATCTTTTTTCACCAAATTGTATTTTGAACGAAAAGTAAAGTACAACTTCCGATTTGGCATTTGTACTTTCGGTATTTGGCAGCAGAAATTTAATACTTCATTTGAAATGACATAGAAGTCTCTAATACCAAATTTGAAAAGAGTGAGATTCATTTAAACACCATTTAATACTAAAATTTGTGTATAGCTAAAATGAACAATTGTAAACAAAATATAATCAGATCTTTCCGTAAAGGAAATAAACTTAAATACAAAATTTCACACAATTTCGTTAATTAGAATTTGAGCAAGAGTGTAGACGACATCCACACACACACACCCGAGGGTACACATATCGTTACACAATTGTTAAAATGGTTAATTTGGACCTTGAAACATGCGTACCCATGAAAATCTCGATTTGTGATATTTATCTCTAGAGTAGAAGGCGCTTCTAACGTGACAAAGTAAGATAACAAAAAAACTATTTCAGGCAAAGTACCACTTCTGGAAAGCCAATTTTAAGCAAAATCTAGTATATAATTTATTTTGGTATAAAAGTGTTATGTACCAAATATGAGATATTTTGCATTAAATTTTAATACAATACAATATTTAATGAAATTTTATTATGATCTTTAAGTAAACAAAATCTTAAAGATCGGGTAGCCAAACAAAATCTTGTATATTATTAAGATAAATAACAGACTAAAGTATAAAATCTATTGAGTTAAAGGAAAGGCAAGTCTCTTGTTAAGGACGGATAATTGACATGGGACAGCAGCCGTCACCACAACACTTAACCAGCCTTTACACCTTAGAAATACGAAATAAGTTAATTTAAAAATCTATAGAGAATTAGGCAGATGGAATCAGTGTGCCAAAGACAAGCATTGGTCCATCTCTGAAGAAGTAATCAATTTTATGAAACAAGTAGCCCACAGATCCGAGATTGCATCCCGAAAAAAGGCGGAGGCATGGGAAAGATATCATTCAATTAGAGGGTCGTAATGCATTTGGAGATAATGTCCCTCCTTAAGAGGGATGAAGACTTAACCCGAAGATTCCGGGGATTCCCTCTCTGGGGGTGACAGATTGGCCTATTACGAAGCAGGTACCGCCTACTGCCGGGGATCCAGCCAATAACAAAATTTTATCTACCCCCTACTAATCGAAAAGTGTGAAGACAACCCAGGAAGAAGGGATAGAAGCCGGAAAGGAAAATCAAGATCGGACTACTTACGGGTATCCAATTCCAAAAAAAATCTAGTATATTATTTATATTAATATATAAGTCGTATATATTAAACTTAAGAAGTTTTGCACTATATTTTAATATAATTTTTGTTTAATGTTTAATATAACCTTCAATAATTTATTTATTTTTCTTGCAGAGGCCTTCCCTTTAGGGAGTAATAGCCAGTATTTCCCTGGATGACTAGTCCTACTGGGAAGCGGGGTTAGAGAGTTCCACCCACTTCGTTTTCCAAACATACCTGTCCCTAGCAGCTCTCCACCAGAGGGGTCCCATGACGGACTTGAACATATCGCTCCATCCCTTCATTTGTCGGCCTCTTTTCCTCTTTTGGTTGTATGGCGTCCATTCCGTGACTATTTTGGACCACCTATTGTCTTTACACCGTAGGAGATGTCCAGCCCATTTCCATTTTATTTTCCTTATTTGCATTAGAGTGTCTTTAAGGCCGATTTCTGTCTTAAGCTTAACATATCTTACCCTTTCCTTTCTCTTCACATTCATAATACTTCTTTCAATGCTATTCTGCCAAACCTGATGCTTACTCTCTTGGGCTTTTGTTAATGACCAAGTTTGGCAACCGTAGGTCATCACAGGAAGAATGCAGCTATCAAAGACCTGCCTTTTTTGGTCAATACCTATGTTGCCCTTCATAATGCATCCAAGCGACCAAAATGTGTTCCAACCAAAGCTAATCTCCTCTGGACTTCTTTCGTTGCTCTATCTGAAAAGGACACCAGCTGGCCTAAATAAACATATTCATCTACATATTCCAAAGTATGATTGTTTATTTTCATTTCTCGTTTTTCCCTGTTTGTCATTACTTTGGTTTTGTTGCAATTTGGATGAAGGTCAATTTTTTCACAAAGTCTTAGGAGATCTTTTAGCATTTCCAATAGTCCTGAATGTCATTGGCAAAAAGCACAATGTCATCTGCTAAACTTATGTTACTTAGCCATTTTCCATTTATTTGTATACCTACGTTTTCCCACCCAACACAACAAAACACCATCTCCAACACGAGGATAAACAGTCTCCCTCCCTGACGTACCCCCTTCTTGACTCTGAAGCTTTGTCTTTTTTTTCCTGTCATGACTTATGCTGACATTTCGTTATAAAGCTTCATAATTATCCGTATATATTTCTCCCGTATTCCTATAATTCTTAATGCTTCAAATATACCTGCGTGTAAGATGCTGTCAAAAGCCTTTTTGAAGTCAAGGAAACAAAGGTACAAAGAGAAGGTATACTCCTTGGCTTTCTCAATTATTTGGTTAATAGTCTGAATGTGGTCTACTGTTGAAAAACCCTTCCTAAATCATGATTTTTCGTCGGCAATGCACTCCATAATTCTTTTTGAGAGCCGTTCTTTAATGACACTCGAAAAAAGCTTTACCATGTTTGAACAAAGGGAGATAGGTCGGTAGTTCTCCATATCTTGTTTGTTGTCTTTTTTGTCGAGTAAAATTATTTTAACTGTTTTCCATTGCTCTGGAATATTTCTAATGAATAACGGTCATCAAATAATTCATTTATGTTTTTATTAATGTCAATAAATTTTATAAACCTAGGAGACATAGTTCTGAATAAACATAAAGAACTTTGACCTTGGAATACCCTCGGGTAATGTAAGGAATTGTCTATATTGTATATTGTACGGTATTGTTCTTATATATAATTTAAGGTATTATATAATTTAAACTTTTAAGATATTGAATTTTCAATCTTTTGAATGAGCAATTTACCATTGATTTTGATCAAATTGCAGCTTTTCTTCGCTATTCGGCAAATTAATTATTACTTGATTTCTGAGCGTCAACAAATATTATAATATATTGAATATTCATTTAAAAATAAATTACTTCAGCACCTTAATGCCTACCAATTGTTCTTAAAAAAATACTAAAAACATAAATGAAATAAAGGATAGTGAAAATAAAAATTTAAACAAATAATATTTATATCTCTGCTAGAAAAATACATAAAAGTTTAAATGATAAGGTAGTGTAGTTATAATGCAAAGGATTAACAACTTTGAAATAGCATAGTTCAAAAACATTTAATTAATCAGTTTCGTTATCCCGCTTGAATTAATTCAAATATTTTAGTTCCCTTCCAATATTTTTAATCCTGTACAAAGGTTCCCTAGCTCAGTATTCTCCAATTAGCTAGAAATAATTTCAGACATTCGATAATCCATGGATGACCAAAAAGCATCATTATAGGTTTTTTTCCTCGATTAATTAAAATCCTTTGATTCTGGTGAACCAAACCAGCAGCGATTAATATTCTCGTATATCAAAGACTGAAGTTTGATGAATTGCTTCATTAGATTCATCTTCGGGGACCTCAGGCACTATCGTGTCATTATTTAGAACAAACAGGGCAAATGAATGTTTATATCGATAGTACAACATGCGAAATCTCTTAAATGCTTCCGAAATAATTATTCAAGAGAGAAAAAAAATTCAACCTCTTTGAAGCCTTTTAAGCTTACTGGTAATTTATTAGAAATCGTTGTAGACAATAGATAACTCTGATAAAGTAAAAATTACTTCTTCATTTTTTTTTTTTTTTTACTGAGATGCGAAACTTTTATTTAAATAAAAATAGGAGTTACGAGGTTTTGCAGGCCTACTGTCGACACATTGTATTATTTAGATAACATGTTGTGTATTGTCAATAGTCTAAAGAAAAGATAAAATAAATACAATAAACAATTTATTTAATATCTTCCACACTGAATAAAGGCAAAGTCGTTCCATTCTGGGGCCGGATAGGAATTATTTACTCATTACAATGACTTAGATTTCATTCGTGATTCAAGACTCATTAGAATGTGCAAATTAATTGCTCAGCGCTTAGAAAATTAAATAAGAAACAGAGTTGAAGACAGTGATACTGAACCAGATTTCTCTATTATTTTATGGTTGAATTAATGTATTTTTTATCAGAAATATCATTATCTAACTAAGAAAACTTTTTTTTTCTCTCTCTCCGAAATGTTTACAGTATATTTCGCATTACAATATACAACAATAATACATACATAAATACAGGCTAATATATATTATGACACACAAAAACATTTTGCGAGGCACGCATTGCAGGAACAGATATCTCCGTCGACGGTTGTTATGGCTAACAACATTTCCATGAACATATTTTTGTCAGACTTAGTTCTCACCATTAAAAATATTATGACAAACAAAAGAAACGCTTATTTTGCTTTGGACTTATTATAGGTACTATTTGAATATGGGTGTTTTTATTATATTTTATTCAACATAAATAAAAATATGAATACCGAAAATATAACTTCTTCTTTATTAGTTCTATAAATGTCAAAAATTTATGAATATTTCAATGCGTTATATGGCACCAGGGTTAAACAAAGTTTACTCAAAATTTGGACATGCCGTGTTCAAAATTTTCGTCATCACTTTGTCAGGTTAACGAATAGAATATAAATTAACTTAATAATGTTTAACAAATAACTAACGTGTAATAAACACTAAATATGAAATGCTGAATCATCAGGGCCAATGAAACATCCACAAAAATAATTAAATAATCAACCAAAAGAATATTACAGAAATTCATGAAAGGGCCTCAAAAATTGTTCCAGAAAATTAAGAAGATCATTTTTCAACCTTATGTCCAACCGAAATAGATTAAAGACGTCATAGAAACTAATTTTAAAAATATCATGCATAGCAATTGACTCACTGAAACATAGTATAAATAAATTTTTCAAAAGCACTCTTATAGATATCCCTACTTTACTTATATCAGATATTTTAATTATCATATACTTTTAATAATCTGATTTAAAAATAATTTTTATCTCACGGCAGAACTTTCTGTGCCATTTTCAAAAATCCAACGTAAAGGAAACTCCTAAAAAAATTATTATTTAAAATCTGAAAAATGTGATAATTCCGTGTGTTTTACGTCTTCACGATAGGCTTGTTTTCAAAGTCCTATAAAATATCCAATAAACTACGCTACTAAAAGTGTAGCATTAATGTCCATGAATAACAATAATTTTCAATTTTAGTTAAATTAAAAATTACTTGATATGCAAATCAATGCATCCCATAAACTCATGCATCCCATAAACTACATATACATATAACATATCAAATTAAAGTTTTTATATGGGTCTATGCCCTAAAACGATACATTATTTTTCCAAATATTGCTATAATCAACAATAAAAAGTGAAATTTAAAGATAGCGTTATAGATAAGGAGCAAATGTTCTACATGAAATAAAATGTTTTCTCTTAATACTGATGCTAACTTTAGATGAGTTATCAAAATAAATTTAAAACTAGGAAAAAGATTGTATTGTAATGTTATTCAATAAAAACACATTATTATTATTATTGATATATTTTAGCTGGTGTGTATAAAATAGATAGAATAGGCATCCTTTTGGCGAGCACAAATAGAGCCAATAGATGCAGTATCATTCAATTATTCGAAACTATAAACAATATTAATTTATTACTGTATTAAAAGTCCTAAGGGGAATAAAATGCCTTAAAGCATCGCTAAACCTACTAGCTCGAACTAGCTGTGTCGGTTTTTGTGAGCAGAAAAACCGGTGACCGCTTAATCCGTTTATATTATCTTCAATTATACCGATGGGTTTTGACTGATGAAAATAACCGGTTTTTGAAGAAAAAAACGGGGAGGGACCGGTTAGTTCAAATGAAATAACTTACCATCAAAGCATTTATGGATGACGTCACAACTAACAGTTACTTGAATTGTTACAAAGAACCGGTCGTTGCCAACACTTTTAATTCAAGTAAATTTTCAATGATCTTTTAGAAATAACCTATAAAATCTTTACACAAGTAAACAAATAACTAAAATCTTTGAAATAACTAGTTAGTTTTTTTTTTTTTTCTTCGAGAAAATTAATGCGTTATTAATTTGCTTACTAAAATTTACATGAGCAAGATAAAATGGAATATGTTTCAATTCCAGTCAACAATGCTTAAAATATTGAAAAAATAAGCAGTGCAAGTATAAATGTTGATTTAATTGCTGGTTTCAACGGGGTTAAATCCATTACGCCACTTTCATTCATTAGCAGGATAAAAAAATAAAAAAATTCGGTGATCACATGATCATTATAGTGTAGTAAGACAAGTTTCGTAATTTTGACAATTACTTAAACGTAATTGAAATTTTCTTTTCAAGCATTACCCAAGTGAGATAAAAAATGAATAACGGCTCTATTCCCTCTCCACTAAAGCTTAAAGTTTAACCAAATTAGTTGTGCAAGTTTAGTTGTTAGCAATTTCTTAACATTTCGAGTTTGGTCATTTTTAGTTGTTTTTTTAAGGCTGCAGACTTATAATTATATAAGCTTGAAAAAAATAAATAATGGCTATAGAGACTAGCATTTCAATTATCAGCAATTTTTTCAGGCTCCACGTTCAGTAATGCCAAAATATTGTAAAGAAAATTAAATACCTACTTCAATTTTTAGAAAAATTTTCCTTGCAGTGCAGTGAAGTGCAGTAATTTTGTGGATTTTGTTTAAGACCACAGAGCTAGGATCTTTTTTTTCAAACGAAGATCTAACACCAGCAATTTATTTACATTTCGCGTCTTGTAATTTATTTTATTTTATTTTTTTTGAGGCCACACTAAAAAAAAAAATTCAGGAGTTTAAGTGGTAAAAAAACCTTAAATGATCAATAGTAAACTAAAAAGAAATCTGTAAACCCCAGCAACAGCGCTACTGGTGAACGTGAAATAAACTATGGAAATTCACTTGTAGTTTCATACCGTTACTTGACGTGTAACGGTGTAACTTTAAGGAGTTAAGGACTAGAAGATAGGTAGACGGGCAAAAGGTACGTAGAGTACAGAATAGCATTATTCTGTACTGTTTGAGAAGGTAGGATGTTTATTTCGTATTTTATGTTCAATAGGTTCTTTTTATTATTTTACGAAATTTATTTTCAATCGATTTTTTTTTTTTCAAAACGGTTATTCACATCCCGGACTTGTACCCTTCTCTGTCTAATCGTTACAAATAAGCTATTCAGCAATCACCTTTTATTTAGGATGAGTTTTCGTGATCTTCAACAGCTGAACCTTTTTCGGGGGACTGAAAATATAAATAGCGAGTAGCATACAGTCACGAAGGATGTTTCAAGAATAAAACTTTTATGGCCCAGCTAACTTTACCACATTAACAATAATCTCAATCATTAAATCATGATAAAATATATATAAATGTTTACAACCCATTAATGATTCCGAATTACTTGGCAATCCAGTACTACAATAATTTAGGAGGAAAACATAATGATTGTATAACTCTTTTTATAAAATATAGTTAATAAACAATAACGAAACAAAAATCCTTCATGGATATCCGGTTAAAGTTTTAAATCAACTAGTGGAATAAAAATAGAATATTTTGAGTAATAGTAACTCATAAACAAACTATTATAATCTAAATCAATTCTTTTATTTGCAACAGTAATTTAATTTGAATTTAAATATTTTTTTTTTTAAATTACTGTTTTATTATTTTTCTAACCAGGCTAAATTAATGCAATAATTGTAACAACTCAAATAATGGAAAAAATGAAATTAAAATAGATATGTAGAGTTGTTATCTCTAATGAGAACATTTCTAATGTTCCGTCCAAACCAAAATAACTATACAAAATAATTGAAAGTAACATACCTGATATTCAGGAATAAACAGAAATATTCAAATATTTCATACCCTGAAACAAAAAAGAAAGATTAAGCTAGAGGAAAAAAAAAGATATTTGCAAAAAAAATGTTGAAGTGTTTGTGCGAAATTTTCAGTATCAGAATTACTAACTTTTTTTTTTGAAATTGAACGTGAAAACGCATAAAATACTAGTAAAAAATAAAAAAGTCTTGAAAACGATTCTCTAAGGCTGAATTTATTTTAAGAAATAAATCCTCAAAGAACTTTTTCAGAATAGTAGAAACTAATTGTATATGTTTTAGAAAAATCGGGAGGTAGCAACCTAGTGGAAAAAACTTCATAAAAGTGCCGCTGAAAAGTGTTTTTTTTTCCGGTTTAAGATGTCAAATTTAAAAATAGACACCACAAAAGCAACATTTTAAGCCCCCAAACAAGTTCCTACGACATTTACAAGCCCTGTATTTAAATATCCAACAATGGCCATTTTTCGCGGTTTTTAATTATTAATATGAAAAGTTGTTGAACGATTTCAATCGTTTAAAGCTGATTTTCTACTATTTTTAATATAATTTTACTTTTTACCTTAAATGTAAAAAAAAAAAAAAAAATCACTTTTCGGAACGATTCTTATTTTATTTTCACAAAGTTACTGCATACCAATTTTTTCTAAAACATATAATTTTTTCTTACTATATTTATCCTAATTATTATGTTGATTCAGGATTTATTTACAAAAATGAATACTTTCTTCGTTGTCGCACCTAAATCATGTAAAACTATAGCACCATGAACTTGGAATTTTGAATTCAATAATAAAAACGATATAATGTAAGGAACCAATTAATCTTGTCCAAAATTTGATAATTCTCATTATTTATTTACATTATTAACTCATAGCAGTGGTTCTCAAACTTATTTGTCGGCACACGAACTTAATAAACAAAATTCACGATGACCCTGCCATTAATGTTATTATATTTTTTTTGAAGAAAATAAAATAGAAGCATCAAAAACATAGAATCTAAATAAAAAAAATATATATATTAATTTTTTATAGTTGTTTTAATTATTAATTTTATTAAATTAAATATTTTTATTTTAAATTTAATAGCATGTTATATTTGAATATAATCAAAATTAAAAAAAAAATGTATCATTCTGTCATTATAATTATTAGATTAAACGAAATATCCATTTTATCACAAAACCAGTAAGACAACGAGGACTAAAATATTAAATTCAACCTTAGAGTATTAATAAAAAGTTATGATTTCAAGGCAATAATTTTTGTATTAATTTAATTCCCTTATACTCCTTTGTACGCATTATTGTGATCGCGAAATTTTTTGGCTTTCAGATTTCAAAGGAAATATTATACTATCCCTGAATCCATTTTGACTAGTTTTATCGTGGCGTCTGTTCCCATGTTCGTAACTCGCATAAATCATAAACGGTAGAAAATTTAAATCATGTATTTGGGATTGATGTAACATTTTTGGTCTCTTCATGATGACTAGAAGTGGTACTTTGCTTGAAGGTCAAAACAGTTTTTCATCAAAAATTATATTACTAAGTTGTTGCAAAAGTACTTGTGCATTAGAATAGCTTTATTTCAGATAACATATTATAAACATTATTGAATACAACTCTTCAGAGTAAAGTCCATTGTTTTCATCTACTTCCACCGAACTTTCTGTCAGTAATTGGATTTGATACAGATACCACTCCTTTGGTTTTGAGGCAATGAACTCTTCACATCCAATTTTTACGTCCTCATAATGATCAAAGATCCCACCTTTTAAAAAATGAGTCATTGATCTAAACAAACCATAAATTAGAAGGTACAATATCTGCCTATACGCAGGATGAGGCAAAGCGTTTACTCCTTGCAGTTCCGATAATTTTTTCTAGGTCAAACGAGAACGATGTGCAGGGGCATTGCCGTATTCGAAAATGGCTTCGTCCCTGATGGCCAAACCGAGGTGCTTTGCACTCAAAACTGCATAACCTCTGTCCAGCTGTTTTCCAATAAAGGTTTGAGTCCACTGCCCGACCATCAGGTACAAGCTCAAAACGCCTCACATTTTTCCCAAACAGATCTTGGCGAACATCCGGTTGTGCACCTTCACCTGACCGTACCCACTGCTTATGTTTTCCAGGTTTTTTTATAAATATTATATTTCATCGATAATTTTTTTTTATAAGTAAATGACCCCATAAAGCCAACTCAAGTCACAAGAAATTAAAGGATTAGTCAAACTAAACATCGACATAAATAGTAGGAACAAAAACATTCTTATAGGATTAATTATGAGAATTGGAATTAACGGTTGTGTTCATGTACAAGGACTTTTGTAACAACCTAGTAAAATGTAATTCAAAATTTCTCAATTTCAGTATATAAGACTTATATATTAATATAAATAATATACCAGATTTTTGTTAAAATTGGATAATCGGAAGTGGTACTTTACTTTAAGTTCATAATAGACTTTTTTTTTAATTTTGGAATGATTCTCCGTCAATTTAAGAAATAAAAGTGTCAAAAGTTTTAGAAAATAAAATTCTGAGTCTATCACATAGACGTCGAATGTCGTTTCTGAGATACTGCTATAATCGGAATCTAATAACCAACTAGTGATTCAACTTCACTTTTTGAGTCACCGATTTATATGATAGTTTAACAGGCGTTCTGGGAAGTCATGTGATGTCCACGTGAGATTTAAAAAAAATAATATTAACAAAAAAAACCTGACAGACAGATAATTTCTTCTGTTCTAGTGAAATAACTGTTTATATCGATATAACTTATACAATGTACAATATCGATAATTATAGGCTGATCAGAAAAAAAAACATATTATTTCGCCTTCCGCAAGAGTACAAAGAATTAGAAAACCTTGGAGATCTATCAGGAGTTAATATTAAATAACTTAGTATACTATATCCACTTCTACACACATCCAGTGATTAAATACCATGAAGATATTTATACTTTCAGTTTCGTTGGCATCTCTCCACCTCCTGAGTCAAGATATGAAATAAATTTTTATGTCAACGCTGCAACATCACAAACATTTATGTAACTACAAGATCTTTGACCGGTAAAACTTAATGTAATTTCGTTGCAATGGTAAGGTAGGCTAGCAATTAATATCGGTAAATTTGATTTTTCTATTAATTTAAATACGTTTCAATAGCATTAGAAAGTAAATAAAATAAAAAAAAAAACCTGTACTGCTACAGGCTTGCAAGGATAAAGAAGTACTGTTTCTTAGCCAATGATTATACAATCTGTTTCTGGTTATAGCCAATGGTTATAAAGCATCCACGCTCAACTACCAGATTTATCTGCCTCGCCAATAAAGGGTAAGACACCAATCTATCTTTACCTTTTAACTTTATTTCTGAAGATGACTTGTTTTCATGAACTGCTAAATCAACATAAGTTTTCATCGACAAAAGACGAAGCTTGAATGCAATAAGTTTTCAAAAATTAATTCTATGGCGGAGAGGGACTGTTAAAGTCTGATCCATTCATTCAAGAACGATAAATGAAGTAAATCAAGACCGATTTCATGTATTGTTGAAATTTTAGTTTGTTCTGATACGTAAACGTTTACTCTTCCCCGAAATATTTTAGAAAATAGATATATATCAATTTTTTAACATCTATTTATCCAGTTTTCTTAATTTTCCCTCTGAAATTAAAGAATGTAATTTATTTTAAATATATTGGATTTTACTCCAAAGGAAAATATGAACATTTTAAATAAACAATTCAGTCTTACAGATAACAAAAGAAGGTTTTTCTAAATAACTGGTTATCTCTTTCTTAGAACACCCAGTGTTGCCAAGACACATCAATTGACAAAATCGAATGATAAATTAAATTCAATTCAAGACCCAGCATCAACTGGAAGGGACCTTAAAATTTCTAAAGATTAGGAAGAATATGCTCTCAAGGACGATTTTAATCACAAGGAGAAATAAAAAAACATAATATTTATTTATTCCATCTCACTTCAATAAAAAGTTAAAACAATAAAACGTTTTAAGACCAGATTATGGCGATATGTAATGACTTTTTATGTCGTTTACGTGTAAATCTGTATAATGTTAAAGTTGAAGGTGTGGGGTTCGCTCATCTTTTGACAAACACTAAAGTTAACCAAATAAAGTACGTATAGAGAACTTGCATTTATGGGTATGAAATTGTAATATTTATTACGATCATGACAACGATTACGGATGCCTACGTACGAACGCAAGCTTCTGATTATAAAGAAGAAAAAGCATTGTTTTTTTTTGTTTTCCTTTCTACTCTTCACACTACGGAAGTGAATTTGATTACAATTCTAAATCTGGGTAGATACTATGTAACAAGAATTATTTTACAACAATTCTATTGTACAACTTTCTGACATTTCGTTACATAATATGTTTCTGTTGTATACCTTGGTTATTAAGAACAACATAAATTTAATTTTATAAAAAAAAAGTTATAACAAAAGGGTGAGTCAGTAGATACACATGTCGACGCCGTATTTTTAAAAAGACTTAAATGGCAAAAAGTCGAAATTTAGGTTTTAATTTCGTACGGGATCTCAACACTTCTATCGATTCCCGATATATATCGTTAAAAAACAATTGGATATGGACTAAAAATCGACTATTTACTCTTGCCTTGAACACTTCTAGAAGCCTTAAACAATAGATTATAATTCTAAAAGTTTTATCACCTTCATAAACTATACGCAATAAAGAATAAACATCTAAAAAGAGCATTTCGAAGATTGTTTCTGGAGTGTGTGGATCCCATAGAATTTTCGAAGGGCAATGCTAAAGTAAGGATCTAATAACCAATTATAAAAATTTAAACAATGTATTCAATTTACATAATTTTTTGAATATGTTAATGTGTGCAATACATAGGTAGACTGTAAGTATATATTATCCAGAGGGGCGAACGTCAACTTAATAATTGCATAACTTCCTTTTATCTTACCGACACTTGCCGGCTGAATAATATTTTTCATGCGAATTTATAACAATCTTGCACAATTCTTAAAAATCTGTTACATAACTTGTTTTATTACATAGTGAGGACCCAGCTTTAGGGTTATTTATTCATAAGATAGGAATGTCAAAATCACACAGTTTACACAAAACATAATTCATACTTGAGTGAGTTTGGTTGGCCGTAGACATACTTAAGGAAGAAGTTGGTGGGAGGGGGGAAAAGAGGGAGAGGATAGGGGAGGGATGCGGTCGAAGACTAACGCATTAATAATAGATTTATTTATTTCGTGCCAACGTTTCGGCCTAAGTTCTAGGCCATCATCAGGGCTAAAAAGAAAAACAAAATAACAACATTGAAAACGATAGAGGTAGTAATATTAACAAATGTGCCATTTTTGTAAAATTAAAATGAAATCACTAAAAATCAGTAAAAAAAGAAATCATTTTTTACGGTTACTCGTACTGCCTCTGGCGTTTTCAATGTTGTTAGTTTGATTTTCTTTTTAGCCCTGACGATGGTCTAAAACTTTGGCCGAAATGTTGACACAAAATAAATGTCTCATTTATTAATGTGTTAGTCTTTGACAGCTTCTTCTCCCCCTCCCCTCCACCAACTTCTTCCTTAAAAAATAAATCATGATATTCCTTGAAATGAAACTTGTTATATAATGGTGTTTTTAAAAATATAAATTAATTTGTTAAGAAAAAAATGTTCACAAAAAGTCAGATCGAAACATGAAAAAAAGTTACATCCTTGTGCTACTAAATGTTCCGCGTTACTAACTAAATGAGTTAATTAAAGCTTTCCGCTTAAAATTTAAAATTATAGAAAAGTGACTATCAATCGATTATAATGGAAGCTGGACGCTTGCTTGGACATCAAAAGTTTTTGAACCGTAAGCATGAGATGATTGCGTCAGAAAGGCTGGAGTGGAGAAGTGTGAGGTTGACGTCTCAGAATTAATTTCAATATACAAAATATACATACATAGCTCAGCATGATGTCAAACGGTAATATCAATACCTTTTCTAAAAATTTTACCAAGTGTATTTAACAAATAAACTAAAAAGCACTTGTAATCTGACTTCCTTGTACGCCTGTTTAACTATAAATCGGTGGCTCAAAAAGTGATCCCGAATTTGGTTGCTAGTTTCCGAAAATTACAGTAAAAAAGTCACTCAGCGTCGAGAAATCTATCTATTGACACATGCATACATACTCTTGTTTCTGTAAGTCTCATTCCGTTATTATATGTCGTTTTCTTTCAGTAGGAAACAAGTTCCTGAGAGATTTCTTTGTGATCCGTGATAACATTAACTGTCAATGACACTAGATAAAGCATTCGAAATCGACAGTTTCGACATTTTAAGCGGAAGAACACACTTAACTTAAATCTTATTCTCCTGCTGCAGACTTGTTCATCTCACAAATGGGTGGAAAACCAGTATTTTACCCATAATTTTAAAAATTAATACAATTAATAAAAATGTTTAATTGGAGTGGAAAAATACTTTAAATAAATTTGGAAAAATGACCTTTAATACCGAAAAATATGATCTCTGGATTTAATTTTAATATCATTTTTGATGCAAGTTTGTTATGATCTTCAAGTTAAGTGCCCTTTTCGGTTCATCATTATCAACTAAAATCTAGTAAATACGTAAGTAGTAAATAGTGGCATAAAAGTCCTATTTACCAAATTTGAGATGTTTAACATAATATTTTAATATAATTTTTGATGAAAGTCTAATATGACCTTCAGGTAAAATGCCACTTCCGGTCAGCTAATGTTAACCAAAATTTATTATTTTATTTATATTAATAAGTAAATCTTATAAACCTCAATTGAGAAGTTTGGATTATATTTTAATATAATTTTTGATGAAAATCAAAAATGACCTTCAAATAATGTACCACTTCCGGCAATCATGTAGTGACCAAAACACAGCGAAGTAAGAGGGGACAAACAAAAGATAATAACA
Organism: Rhaphigaster nebulosa; assembly: GCA_948150685.1. Classification (NCBI taxonomy): domain Eukaryota; kingdom Metazoa; phylum Arthropoda; class Insecta; order Hemiptera; family Pentatomidae; genus Rhaphigaster; species Rhaphigaster nebulosa. The sequence goes on from OX411308.1 coordinate 65,245,841, forward strand.
AAAACTTTAATTTGTCTGGGACAAGATTATAATGCCATGAGCAGGTATACGTTACATGGAAAGCATTAGACTTCCTTATGTTCCTATAGCCAAAAAAAGATTAGCCGTAGTCAACAAACAATTTAAAGTTTCATTACTAACTAGAATTCATCACTTGCAGAAATTCTAATAATAATAGAATATATTATAAGTTTAAATTGAATTCTATAATTCAAAGAATTTCGATAAAACAAAAACTGTGTCAAAATTTTATTTTAAAATTTTGACACAGTTTTTATTAACAGAAAACACCGTAGTGAGTGATTACATTTTAAAAATTTTCACGCCAGTTAAAACCTCATATATATGTCTATTTTTTTTATTTTTATTTGGTTGTAAAATATATCTATATTTGCACACACGCATATTTATTATTATTCAATGGGGTGTTTTTAAAATGCAGCTGATTGTTGTAATAATAATAAATTTAGCCTACATAAACGGACCTCCGTACACTGAACACCTTTTGTAAGACCAATATTAACACAATCTTCCCACTCACATCTTGGTCTACCCTTCGGACGTTTGCCAGTCAGTTCAAATAAACTTTTCAGGAATTCTTTCGTTATGAATCTGCCATCAATCTTTCTTTATATCAGCTATATACACCAGATGCATGCTCCGCAATACTGCGCTGTATAGCTTTTTAACTTTTCCAGTTGATTCCTCTTCCGGGCTAAATATTTTAATAAATTCCATTACCGAAAATCCTAAGGTGTTGTTCTTCTGTATTATACTAATAATAAATCAGTTCTGGCAGATAAATAATATGTTTGCGATAATGAAAGATAATAAAATGTTTTCAATAAAATACTCAGCGGATGAGTGATCTCTCCTATCGCCGCAGGGTGTGCTGCGGTCATCAACTCACACTCGAAATTGGTCAACCTTACTGTACTTTCGCCTCAAGTCCAAATTCGAAAATTCTGTTAGCAATATCTAATGCCACATTTTCTCTATTAAATGACATCAATTCTTGCTTTCTAACATTTATAGAAGCGGAGATATGAGCGTTTAAAAATTGCATCAAAAGCATCCGAAAATGTTTCTGTTCTAACACCCCAGATGGAGGAAAGAAATTCTACGTTTAAAAAAAAATGATATCACACAGACGTGATTAGGAAATTGCCCTTAGCCTTTTCCAAATCGATTGCCCACAATAAGTAGATATATTTAGAGTGCAGAATTATAAAAATATTTTCTGACCACAGACCCATTTTATAAAACTTATTATATGAAGAAAATAAGAGTATAAAATATATGCCCGCACTTAAGAGACTAAGATATAAAATAATAATGGGTATTATATACATTGAAGATAGAGTAGATAACGGAAAATCAGTATTAGACAGTGATCGTCGAAAGTAGTACTCTAGTGATGATATCCTGTATCAAGGCAATCAATAGCGAAACGCAGCGCCCATTAATAATTGGTCCAAACTGGAAATATATTAGGCCGAGGTAGGGTCTTTCAAACTGATATAATAATAAATTTATTCAAATATAATATTTAATTTACAGTTATCATATCAACCATCATATAAAAGGACAGCTCATTATTCGTTTGTAACCGCAAACTGCGAAAATTACTGAACCAATCTTTACCAAATTTCAAGTAAAATGTCAAGTTTATCAATAATAAAATCAACCGATTTTTTATTAAAATAGTGATTAATAAATTGCTAAAAAATTGATTTTAGTATAATTTCAGTTAAATGCATGGATTTCAAGTTTCTTATAAATCAATCTTTTTTTTGTGTGTGTAAAAAATATTGGCGATTGTATTAAATGAGCTTGAATATACAAGAACTAAAAGACACTTCCTGTAAAGTAGGCAAACAAAATAATTTATAACGGGAAAAATAAAACCAGAATTTGAATAATTGTGTAATTTTAATAATTTTATCTCAGGTTAATACATTCTCAATATTGAATAATTTTGAGAACTCAATCATAAATATTGGGGATATCAGTGGTGAAAATAACCAGAACATATACCTTATTATTTTTACGTAATTATGTCTTTAAACTCATAATTAATAAAGAAATAATGTGGTGGAAATATAAAAATATTAATAAATCGAAAAACGTAATTCTTAATTTTATAAATGGAAGTTAAAGTTGCTTAAAGTTAAGGTTTTAGTTGCCAAAATTGCATATTTCCGATAAAGATAGGTTTAAATTGGAACAGGAAATTTTGTATGTAAATAGTCACAAAGCAGAAATTGGTTTCGTGAATAGCAATGTATTTTATGGTTTTATTGTATTTTATTGATTTTATTGTCCATCTTGTGTATTAATATATACAGTTTGAATCTTTTAACCCATCGCACAACCAACCTCAATTCATTTATAAATTGACACTAGTTATTCTAACATTAAACCATAAAAATATATTCCTAAAGAAGTAAGTATGTAATCATAATTATTTTTTCTCTTTGTATAAGAAATAAAAAAAAATAGCTTGAGCAGCATAGCTCCATCACTTAGTTCGTATATTCACTAAAATACAAAAATTGAAATTATGAAAATGGAACATATAGATGCCTACATAACAACCATACATGCCTAATTTCGGATTATTTGATTCAAATGGGACGGCTGCAGTTGCCTAAATGTAGAGGTAAAAAAAAAAAATATATGAATATACATATCGTTAGTAATACCTTGAAACCACGTAAAAGTCAAATCCCAACTTTCAGCAGAGACAAAAACCGTTCAAAAATCAAATTTTTCATCATATTTAGATTTTTTTAAAATAGTAAGTACCAGTGAGTAACATGCAATCAAGTAGAAAACATTAAAAATTAATTATTCATTGTGCGTAAAATGTAGAAGAAAAAAAAGAACACTAAATCAAAACGTTCTATACTTACGAAGTTTCACTTTGAGATCAACGTAATATACATCAGGAATCCCAAAACTGTGTTCTAGGAGTTTTGAAACGCAATGGACATTGCAAAAGTCTATTTTTTCGGGGAAAATACGTCTCAAAATTAGGTAAAATTAAACACTCAATAACGATTGATGCAAGTACTTCAAACTACGGATATCTTGAAATTTTGACAAATCGTTAATATAAAGATATCATTACTGAAAAAAGCATTTAGGTAGATCTTATTTTAGATTTTCGATTTAAAGGAAACTGGAGAAGTTAATAATAGAAACTTAAAATTTATTTTAACACTCATGTGCAATATAGAAGTTAATAGTATCAAATGTCGGCTTTTTTATTTTTAAGAAACAGAACAAATTTACCATAGATAGAAAATCTGATTATTCTCGATGAAAACGAGGAAATTACACAGCTTTACGGTGGAGCCAGTGGTCAGTGATCGTGAATACGTTGAGAGGGAGAGGGCTTCTGGTGTTGACAAGATAATAGACCTACGTGTAGATCCTAAGGTCTGTGGGCTTATTTGAACCCAGCTTACAATTCAACATAGAGATGCAAAACGTAATAAACACTCTAGGTAAAAAATCCATCTTGCATTAACATGCAATCAAAACTCACTAACTGATCAATCGCTGCCCTATATTTGGTTAATAAAATAACAAGATTCATCCAATCACAACTAAATACCCATTGCAGTACAATAATCAAGTGTTGTTTAAAACCTTTGACGAGCGAGATAGGGCAGCATTCCAACTCGATTAGGAAAGTTTGAAATCAGCCTGAGGAGGTTCATTTTTATATTGAAATAAAATGTCAAATCTTCTCCACTACACTCTGGCTAGAATAAGTTGGTAACATATGGGATAATCCTACCCTTCAAGCCCTAGTTGAAATACATAAGGGTGCTAAATCAAAAAAACAAACATCAAATGATGCTTGGAGATGCAAAAGGGGATAAATTAGTATCTGTAAATGTTTCAGGAAACCAAAAATATCCATGGTCCAGGTGTTTACAAGTAAAATAAGTTTATTGAATTCAGAACATTTTTAGTGCATAAGCACAAGGTGTACAAGCGCCTATCTAAAGAGGACGCTAAAAAGTGGAAAAAACATTAATAATATAAAGAATGTAAGCATGGATTTATCCCCTCATACATCTCCATGCCTCAAATACGGCGTCCAAAAACATATGTATTACCTATATTTATGTGGAAAACTATATAAATCTATATATTTTATGGACTATCTATAGCCCTTCAGAATCATATGGTTAATATCTAAAAATGGTTTCAAAGATGGGGGAAAAAATAAGCATCATGGACATCACTAACAATTGATAACAATTTTTGACCTTTAAAAAAAATTATTTACACGGTATTTCGGCCTATGCTCGGACAAAATACTCACTTGGAACATTCATTCAAATTTAAAAATACAAGAACTGACACTACGCCACTATAAACTTCCTCATCGTCTGTACCACTTATCTTTACTTAACTCACAAAACAAGCAACTTATCTTTAACACTATACCAAGACCAATCTGGATTAAGAAGCGAAGCTTCAGGATTAAATGAAAACATGTTCACATAAACAAAACACAAACCAAAAATATTCGAAAAACTTTAAACCCAAACTGGTTTATTTCAGAACACTCACAATGACATGAACATAATTTGTAAAATATAACACACATGGCAACTACATAGCATTTACAATCACTTACAATTTACAATTTATAATCGTACAATTTTTACCATCCTGTTACCCGGTGGACCTGAACGAAGTTTAAATATGGCCCGTAATTCGGTATCCAGGGTATAATTTTCCAGACAAAGGTGAAAAATCTGGAGATTTCTTTTTTCTCGCGATACTATTTAAACTAGAGGTATGAAGCTTAATTTGATTTGCGATTTTGATTTGTTTGCGAAAACAATCAGGTATTACAGTGCAGTAAAAGTTTTAAGTAAAAATATCACAAAAAAAAAAAAAAATCACTCACCTGTAATTGCAAAAATCGTAAATTGATGAAGCACATTTACTCGTATTTCTGAAGCGCTTTAAACTTTTGATTCAAGAAAAAAATGTATTTCACTTTGAAAAATATTTCATGCTGTAGCTTATTCCATGGCGAACAATATTTCATTTTTGGGTTCTCTTTGATCATTAAAGAGATTAAAAAAATCATTTTTTATATAAATCGATAAATAATAAGTTTGAGAAGGTTATAGCGAAAATTAAGCAGGAAAAGCGGCAGGTCGAGATAGCATAGCCCCAGAATTTATTGAATATGGAGGACCAGAGTTTGTAGAAGCCCTACAGAACTTCTTCCAAAGAGTCCGGAACGATGAAAGAATTCCTCTGGAATGGGATTTCAACGTTATAATGAGGTGATGGAGGTGGTGACAGAATTCACGTATCTTGGTACGGTGATCAGTAAAGTGGATTCAGAAATCTCAAAGGCAAATTATATTTACAACCAGATCTGTGATTCTGTTATCGAAAAAAGAGAAGTGGTTTCTACCAGAACTTCTCTATGGAGCGGAGAGCTGGATTCTGAATGAGAGGCAGCAGAGCCTTTTACTGCATCTAAAATGAAGTTCCTTAGGAGAATTACGGGAAAAACACGGAAGGACTGTGTCCAGAGCGACAGGATTAGCTGAAAGTACGCCAGGTGACGAAAATGGACCACAGATACCCAATAAAGACAATGGAGGTGAGACCAGGAGGAAGAAAATCAAGAGGGCGACCAAGAACTTCCTATATCAACCACATGGAACGAATAGGGAGAAGCAGAGAGGATACCATAGGAGAAATGAAGATTAGGTGGAAGAAAAAGAAGAAGATAATTTTAAAAAATGAAGCCGACGATTGATCCAGACAAGACAAATGGCGCCTGAGGAAATTCTTCATAAAATATACTTTTCGGATTCTGCAACTTTGCCAGGAAGATGGAATGTTTTTGATTCCTGGATATTGTACTACCAGGGATCTCACCGATCATTCAGAAATTAATTCAATATTCTCACCATCATGTAAGTCAAGAGAAAAAAAACAAATAATAAAATTTAATTTGCTAAGCACTGCAATTATATTATAAAATAATAAATGAAAAAAATCAGACTATCAAAAGGAAAAAAAAAACTTCCTATATAGTAAATTACCTATATTTAAGTTAATATTTTTAAAAATATTATATATTATATTTACTGATGCTTGTTTATTTGGAATATGGCTCTTAAGAGCCCTTTTGCTCATATTAATTTTATTTCTGTTACATAACCTGACTGTTACATAATCTCGTTACATTACATTTTTCTGTTGTTAGAAGTTTTGCTATTAAGTAATAACTCCATCACCTTTTCTTTGATGTAAGCATTTTCTCAATAACTTTATATAACGCAGTAAGAAAGTATTCATCATTACATACAGTGTAGAGTATATAGTTGAGAGAATGTTTCCACTTAGTATATTAAACATTTTGTCAGAGCCAGCATTGAAATATCACGGGAACTCGAAAACAGGGGATGGGATCGTTTCCGATTGCTTCCCCCGCAACATCAATCTCGTCCCAATCGCCCTGTGTCTCTTCCAAATTTAACAGCACATCGACCACAACGGATGGCTTTATATCCCGCTAGGTATAATGTTCCCATAAAGTAATACTTCTAGTTCTGATAAAGTGGGTTCCAGCAAACTTTATCTGTATAACAATGAGCTGGTTTTGCAACCAACAATCCACATTACGCTAACGCTGAAACAACCATTAATTATTAGCTATGTCAGTTAATAAATCAAAATATTAATATTAAAGAGAAGCTATTATATAATATAAAACAATATTAATTTCTCGTAACGTAAAATTTAAACTCTTATTTGTTGTTTAAAATGATTCTGCTCAAAAGGTAACATAAGAATCACTCTGAAGTTTTTAGGTAAAATATTTATGAAGCAATGAGATACTCCGGGAAACGGTCAGAAAAAGAGGATCACAAATATGGTATAGTAGTAAAAACTATTTTCTAGGAACCTAATAACTCATCACAATATCATCACTGTTTCCTTTTTTTCTCACTATGTCTTTTTAACTATATATTTTAATTAATTCACTGCATATACCATTGTTTTATTTTTGTATCTTGTTTATTCAGCCCTGATGAAGACCTGCAAAGTGGGTCGAAACGACGGTTCCTAATAAATAGTTTTTACCATTTGTGATCCACTATTTTTGACCGCCTCTCGGACCATCTCAGTCCTTCATAAAATTTTTACGGTCAGCTATTGATTATTCGTTAAAATATTTATATTAATTTTTTTTTTCTTCCAACTATTTAAAATTTTGAAAATTGCTTTTAAAAATTAGTAAAGATCGATTCCTTACTAAGATCCAACGTGAACAATTTTTTTATCAAGTTCCAAACAAATTTGGATCACAGAACAGTATGTTGTTTTAAGAATAAGAAGAATAAATAATTGCAACAGATAAAACAGATTGATAAAAACAGTATTTTTAGAAGTGGTTATAAAATCAGCTTTTTTATATAATTACTATTTGTTTAGCATTCCCATTTGGATTTTTCCAGAAAATTTGTGTGCAGTAAGCAGCGGACAAGCAGAGAGGTTTCATCAGGAAGATGGAGAAAAAGATACCAGAGATGCTGGAACCCATCTATGTTTGGCGACAACAGAATAGCATGTTTTAAAAAGGGATGGGAATGCTAAAGAGCACAAGAGGAATAAGTGAAAGTTTTCGTCGCCGTATGACATCTTGTATAATATACATTTCATTCGCATTATTTTTCTTAAAAACGGAAATCACCTGGAAGCTTCCCTATTTGAGGTCCAATAAATATCCCTTCTTTTAGTTTGTTGCTAAATGAAATTTAATGTAACATATTTTATATTCAAATAATATAATAATAATGTAATGTCTTTGCATAGATATAACACGTTACTTGTAAAAATTAAATAAATATTAGATTGTAAAAAAATTCATCTCTTTTATTCCCCTCAACAACCTCCTTCTGTAACGAAACAACTGTACGTGCTACAATAATTAGCACATTATTTTCGGATTTACGGCAACAAAATTCCCATACACCTATTCAAATCGTGCTGACCTGAGCAATTTATTATGCCTTAAATAGATTAAACGATTTTTATAACGAAGGAATTGGTAAATTTATTTCAATAACGATCAATGTCTGAATGTAAAGCAAGGGCGTCTTCACACGATCCGATTAATCGGATGTCGGACCGACATTCGACTTATGGAGAGGGCATCTCGTTGCAGGAAACATTGGAACCGACCCCGATATTGAATCGTGAATTGCAGAAACAAGTTCAATATTTTTTTCAAAAATTAGCTATTTATTTTAACATAATGTTTTGTCAATAGATTTTTAAGAGGTGCATAAACCATGCCCTTTGAAAAACAGAGCAGTAATAACAGTTGTAAGTTGTATTTCAGCAACCAAACATGTCCTGGATTTGTATCTTTTCTGGAATTCATGAATGTTGATAGTTGAAATGGTTGCAAGGTTTTTCTGACAGAAATTTCGAATTTGTTTGGAAGTTAACAAGATAATTTATGTATTCTGTTTTGATTATTTTCTGATTAATGTAATTAGATGGGAGGGACTGCCTTCCTGTGTTTTTTTAATGTTGATTGCTAAAAGTCGCTTGACGATGATGCATTATATCCCGAACAGAGACCATTGTTATCTCCCTTCTGATCGAGATTTTCAAGTGGTGAAAAGAAACTCGAGAACGATTGAAATGTTGATCAAACATTTCCAGCATGTTGGAAATATGGAACAATTTCATCAAATAGCATCAGCAGCGCTTCTAGTGTTCAACCGACCGAACTAGTCCGTAACCCATTTCTTGTTTGAATTTAAAAATATGTCGTGGACCCAAGAACAAGTTTTTAAGTAAATTGAAGTTTTTAAAGAGCGACCTTCGCTGTATGAGACTACAAATGTCCAATATTAATCAAGATTGACCGCCATCGGCAAATGGAACTTAAGAACCCTCCAGCAGATGAAGCAACTATGTAAGGACCGAGAAGAATGGCTGCAATTTATTGAGGCTCCTCGACGCTAGGAATGGCACAAGAGGAAGACAAAGAAGAAGGACTGCCACCCTAGAGTTTTTTTTTTTAATATTGTTTGGTAAAGGTCACTTTGAAACGATAATGCATACCCCACAGAGGCCATTCTTATCGAGATTTTCAGGTAGTGAAAAGAAACTTGAGAACGGTTGAAAGGCTGATTTACATGAGTAAGTTTTTTAAACAAAACTTTCATCAAATTAACTTTGATAAAAAAACTTACTTGTCCATTTACACAGGTAAGTTTTTTTATACCAAAAAGTTGTAACTTGTTGGAAATTTTCCAATCTTATGGAAGATCGTCAGCAGCGCCTGTGCAACGCAGTAACGAATTTAAAATAATGACACTTCAACATATATATAAAGGGCCTTCGATAAATTGTTCGATCAAACATTTCCAACATGTTCAAATAGCAGCAGCGCCCCTAGTGTTCAACCGAACGTACTAGTCCGTAACCTATTTCTTGTTTGAATTTAAAAATATGTCGTGGACCCAAGAACAAGTTTTTAAGTTAATAAAACTTGTCAAAGAGCGACCTTCGCTGTATGACAGTGCAAATGCCCTATATAAATCAAGATTCGTGAGATAGCAGATACCCAAAGAGTATCAGAACGCTCTCATGCCCATAAGTTAAGTAAATGTACTTTACTGTTTATGCTTTATATCGGAATAAGTTCGTTGTTTTTCCTTATTACTTAAAACACAAAAGTGTAGTAATTATTTAATTATAATTTATAAGCATTTTGTTGGAGTTATAATAATTTCAAAGAATTTGTTGGCACTTCGGTTTACAAAATTTAAATTGCGGTTATAGCACATTAAAGAGCGATAAAGTTCCATGAAAATGCATAGCTACTTTTATTTTATTGTTTTGTTAGTTGAGTAACCATGTAACAACCTGGACTAACTTTATTTATTTATTTTTTTAATTTCATTGTAAATCCTGCCGGACCAAATTTTTAAAGACTTAGGGACCAGTTGCAACAGTCTGGGCTTTAACTACATAATCAGTACAACTTAATTCGTTTATAAACTACAGTGAATAGTAGAGCTGGATTTCTTCAGTAACTGTTGCTGTGGCTGTCTGGCATTTCCCCCCTTTAAATTAGTTGAAATCAGAGCCTTCAAAAATATCATCAGAGAAAGGTGGAACATATGTCATTTTATCATTTATCATTTATCAACCGATCGATTATTACACATAAGCAATTTATGAAAACTTAATTTTACAACCAAGTGCCAAGAATAAAATTCGAATTAAATCTTTATTATCTGATGATGCATTACAATATTAAAAAAAGTTGCCTGAATTTACCGTAAGAATGTAGTATCTGCCAAAGCAAAAGATATGAAAATACCACACCCAAAAAAAAAATTACATTTACCATATCGCAATATATGGAATTTAAATATTCAAAAGAGCATGTAGATGCAATGGCAGTAAAGCCAGCCGTTTACAGTCCTACATGTAGGACTACAATAAATATCGCACTACCGTTGTAGTGTGAATGGGGGTGTAGAACTTCAACGAGCGTGTAGGATGTTTGTAGGCTCATCCGATTGTCCTACAAGCGTTTCCCCCTCCCAGCACCCTACCGCATGGGATTACCTTCCTTCAAACTCAACATGTTTACTGCAACGTCATTAATTGTTATCAATATTTGTTTACTATTAGTCAATGATGAAAGGTTGGTGTTTTTTCACTTGGTTTAGGTTCTTTTTTTTTACTCTCTTTTTTTTTATAGTTAGAAAGTTTTTTCTAATTATAAACTGAAAATTAAAATTATTAGAAAAAAATTGGTTTAAAAAACATCTTAAATTTTTTTATAACTTTATTGCATAATTATTTCCCAGAATTGCAGTGTAATAAGCTAATAAAAAGATATTCTCATGACAAAATATCCTTCCTTATAACGTCAATGTGACGTTCTATTGTTGGAACTGAATTAAAATATTAAATATTGAATATGTAATTGAATGCTGGTATAAAATACAGGATTCATGTTACAGTAAATTCATAAATTCTTCAGTAAACTCATCCTTTATCGGACCAAATGTCCTAAGAAGTATTTTATTTTCGAAGCTCTTAAGGCATTGTTCTTCCTTAGGAAGGATAACAGTTTTGCGAACTTTAACTTTTAAGTTTTTGGAAATAAGGAAAGAACCAAGAAATTTTGCAACTAAAAAATAACAAACTTTGCCCGCCTTTAAAAATCTCGTTTTTTATTTCCTCTTGAATTTCGTTTCTTCTAGTTATTACAGGCAGAAAATAGTTAAATTTCTCTACGTATTTCCTATCATACCTATATTATGGAAATCGTCGCCATTTCTATTACTGACCATATATTTAGTTTTATTCGCACTTATTCATCTCTATACCAATGATATTTTATCACCCAGTGCTCAATCTTTTTAGGTCCGAATCACCTTTATCTTTCTAATAATATATTATAATACTAAACTAAATATTTTGAAACTAAATTGTCATTATTTTGGATCTGAAACTGCATTGGTATTATCCTGAACAAATAATATAATAATAATTTTAAAATTTAAACATCAGACAAGCTACAAACATAAAGAACGTCATAACCGATACAACCATCAACCACACAAGGCTTTCTTCACTCTATTTCATTGTAATCGAAATGGCCAATATATTTCTAGAGACCGCATATCAAAATATGCAAAAAGCATTAATGTAAATATTAAATGTTAATACAAAATTAATATTAACATTGATTTGAATTCGGGCGGTAGTCAGTGGACTTAGGTATGTTGCGATTAGTGGTATCGGCATCGAAATTTCGATTCCGCTAAGCCTTTTATTAATAATATTAATAATAATAACGAAAAAATTATTGTAGTTTCATTAAAAAACAGCCCAAGAATTTCGGCAGATCATTATTTTTATGTAGATAACTTGTAAATTCGTGTTCATTGGTACGTGTATTTATAAATCCTATTAAAAACAAAAAACAACAACAAAAATTACCTATATTTCTGAAACGACATTATGTATATGATTTTTATTTTCTCTTCGTATTTTCATCCACACCTGTCAAATACAAAAAATTGACAATTAGTAGATTACCTGTTGGAAACATGGAAACAAAATGACATGAAAGAAGAACAGCCTTCCATGGCTTATGTCTTATGTTAACAGATCCCTCGTCCAAGTTCTGTTTAGTCTCCTCCTTGTGTTCTCAGGCATAAGAGTCATTTGTTGTATTAGTGGGTTCTGGTGTCCGAGTAGTTTTTCATAAAAGCATTAGTAGTAGCATTTGTTCGTCGACCATTAGAATTTTTATGTCAATATGCAAAGTTTTGTTATAAATGTACCATGATGCTTTGGTGATAAGTCTAAGTGTCTTTGATTGAAAAATTTGTAACTGTTTTATATGAGTCTGTTTAGCGATGCCGTAAATTTGTGATGCATAGGTCCAAACTGATTTTATTAAGTACATGTACGTGCTTAGTTCTTTTCTTCTTTGTAACTTGGAATTTCTTCTGAACAATGAATGACTGTCGGTTTTTCTTAATATGAGGACTTCATGCTATTCTCTTATAAAAAATCTATAAATAAACGTATTCATATTTATATCTTCTCTAAAAAAAAATATGGGTCAAGTCAATTAATGAAAGAAAATTATCGTAAATCTCACAAAGCACAATATTTATTGATATTCATGATAACTGATAATTTTCAAAGCCAAAATTTAATTCTATCGAAGTTGTATAGCACAACACGAGTTCCATCACAGATTTCGCTTTTCGACTTAACTGGGGCCTTAAGTAATTGATGTTATTTAACCTGATATAAATCTCTAGAGTTATTTAATCATAATTATTTAAGGTGCATTTAATCTAAATAAAGATGCATTTCAGAAAAACGTTTATTAAAGTGATAAAGTTAAATCATAACGGAATAATCTTTTATATAATACTGTAATGGACACTGATACATTCTCACTAATGAACCTTCGGTAACCATCCATCCTGCCGCTACTTCACCACCACTGCAGTCAATTAGCCTTGTTCCTTTTGAAGAACCGCCATCAGAATACAGAACTCGTTCAGGAAGGCTTGTGAAACATAGAGTACGCTTCAGTGACTCCGTCACTTGGGGGGAAATGCCAGTATAGCGGGCACTGTTATCGATAAATAATATATAATGAACAGCTAAGGAGGTTCTAGGAAAATTATTAATGCTTCCTGTCATCTACAAACCGAAGATAGAAACTCACTAAAAGAGACTCTTTACCGAATGTTCACCAGGAAAAGAGTAACAGGCCACTTTATTTATAATTTAATTATAATTTTGTTATAACCTTTTATACTTTTATAAAAATTCAATAAATTCTATTTTTTAAGTTTTGGTTTATAATTTTGTTATTTTGGGATCAATTAGAAAATAAAGATAATCCCAACCATGCAGTACACACAATAGGTACATTTTGTCAGTTGCAGCAATAACAAACTGCATTTAATAATACATTTAAAATACATAAATACATAACATAACAAATAATACGAAATTCAAAAATTAATATTTAGTTAATAGATATGTTTACTTACAAATACTTTTCAGTATAAAACCTACATTGATTATTGGGCAAAGTTACTTACAAGCTAAGAACTAAAAAAAAAACAGTTTATTATTTAGAATTACGATCTAATAAAAATAAACATCAGGCATAAAAAATATATAACTTTTTTTTTTTGGATGAATTTAAGGATATATTTTGTACACACTTTTTTGACGTATGTCTATTTTAGATTTAATGTAAATTAAACCTACCTCTAAATATCCCAGTGGACAGGTCTTAAAAAGAGAGGTTATCCAAAAAAAAAGAAATGTAATTTTGGACATGCATCTAGGTCCTTATTAAAAAACAATTTTCTAATTTGAATCTCCTTAGCGCGTGGCATTACGATCACTTCGATTTTCGTTCAAGAACTCTTTATTAGTGCGTCATACAAAAAAATACAACAGTTTTTCGAAGAGAACAACATTTGCTACAATTTACTCTTATTTATTTTTTTCTTAATCTCGGAATTGCCGAAATACAGCGCCACAAAGATAAACAAAAAAAATGTTTTAAAAAAACTGTAGGTAGAGTCTGATTCCTTTGTTACGGAAAAATACAGAAAATATTTCCTCCAAATTTTGCAAGATCTCATTATTGCAAAATTCGGAGGGAATATTTTTTTATATGGTTCGTAAAAAACGTATAAACATGAAGGAATGATTTTTGCTTATATTCATCGCGGCGAAGACGCTCCAACATCCCAATATATATAATCTAGATTGCAAACTCTGTTTTTATTAAAAAAAAAAAAAACTGCTTGTTTTCTGCAGAGAAAATTACGAAAGATTTTATTGAGAAACAAAAAAAGTTGCTTAGCTCAAGACGTAATGTTGCGTGTAAAGTGGAAAGGACGGATACAGATTAAATGCAGGCAAGGAACGTAGTGATAAATGGGGAGAGAAGGTGGTTGATTGCGTCCAACAAGTGGACATAATGAAACCGATTTAGAAGCAGTCGAAGCACAGTATCGCCTCCTCTGTCAGAAAAAGTTTTGAACTAAGACAACTGGAGCAAAAAGGGGCTATTTTCTCGCTATAAATATTGATAGAGTTAAGTTATTTAAACATATTTTTCTGATAACTATGATGAAAGCCAGTTTTCACTTGACCACTTAATTGATCACATTGAGGAAGAGAATCGACCAGAGATGAAAACGGTTAAGAGACGTCTTAAGGAAACCAATGGAGAGAGGCTATAAATAAAGCTATTACTGACTCTCCCAACAGAGGCTATATTGTCTGTTTTCGAAATACTCTTGGATATGTGGTAGCAGAACAGAAGTGTTATCCGCAAGAAGAAAGATTGCGAGTTGTCAGAGCTGCTGGTAAAATTATTTTGAATGAGATTAGAGAAGTTTTCTATCAAAAAGTCAATAGATCCACTTTTGGAATAATATTACAAAAATTATAAGGGGGGCATCTCAAGGAGAAAGGCATTCATTCCTTTATTGAAAATGTTGATTTGTAACACCTATATGACAGAGGAAAATTACAGATTTGTAATAAACTGGATAATTTTAAGATGTTGAATATTAGTTGGTCAAAAAAATCTTTTTATTTGATAAATTTATACATTACCTTTTGCTAGAAAACTCCTCTGATGCTCTTCAATTTTCAGTACAGCTGAATATGTTACACTGCTGAATAGGTTTTTCAGAGAAAAGGGACAAATTCAACCTTAGGTGAAAGAGATGAAGATGAAAAATAAAGATCCTACCGGATGATGTGCAGGATAGATGGAAAGCTTACTTTTGTAATCTCTTGAATCCAGAAACTGAAGCAGGTTTTACTTTTGCATATGTTTCTTTTGGAATTTCCAGGAAATATCTTTGCGATGAGCACATTTCCTCAGATGCGATAGACATCGAAGAAAAAGTGAGTGACTTAGCTAAAAAAAAATGGAAATAACCTGGAGTAGATGGTCTATCTGTGGAACTGCTCACGTATGCCGGAAATGAACCAAGGAAAGAACAGCTCATTGTGCAGATCTGGAAAGAAGAATCGATACCCAGTGATTGGGGCAAAGGGATCATAGTTCCAATTTATAAAAGAAAGAGTGACACTAGCCTATGATCTAGCTATAGAGGTTTGAGTTTACTAATCACGACTAGTTTGGTTTACAGTATTATACAATAGACTGCAGCAGTATGTTGAGAGGAAGCTTGGGGATTATCAGGAAGGTTTCATATTTTTGAGATGGGAGCCGATAGGTATGAAC
This sequence comes from Rhaphigaster nebulosa, assembly GCA_948150685.1. Taxonomy (NCBI): domain Eukaryota; kingdom Metazoa; phylum Arthropoda; class Insecta; order Hemiptera; family Pentatomidae; genus Rhaphigaster; species Rhaphigaster nebulosa. The sequence continues at coordinate 65,261,697 of OX411308.1, forward strand.
TAAAAACAAATAGAAAGTAAGACCAAACTGTTGATACTGAGAGCATAAATGCAAATACGCAGACAGCAGCACAACGTTAACGGGGTGGTCGCATACTTTTGAGGTGATTCACAGCGAATTATCCCTTTGTGGGATATCAACTTTCTACTTATCATCCGCATTAATAAATAAAAGCCACCGTCAAGCCAAAATAAAAACAACACCGTTGTGCGTTTCTTAAAGAATCTTTGTGATAGTGGAACATTTGAGACTGTGACTCACTATTTTCCATGTAAGGGGGCATTCTTTCTACCCTATCATCGTGATTTCGGATCAATAAAACGTGTTTTGCAGAAAGTGGATAAAGTGTAAACGGAGCTGATTCTCAAAGCCAGTAAAACTGGACGTTTTTTCTTTCACCGAATAATCAGTGAGAATATATTCAGCATTAAATCTTAGTGACCTGAATTTTACAAAAAAGACCGTGAACTCTGACGAAACATTTGGACGAACTGTTCTCAAGAACCAAACATTCTCATTCAAAGTTTCATTGTACAAACAATTTGACTATAAGAAAGAGATCATAGGAAAACATGTTGTTTTAACATTGTATTGATAGTCTACATTCTCTGCATATATCTTTAAAAAGTACAAGAACGTTCCTGAACTCTCAGTAGTTAGAGCGTACCCGGCTGGAAAAGTACGCGCCAATTACAACAAAATTGATGACCTGAAGAAGCTAAGATACTACACTAAAGGACATGAAATTTTCTATGCTTAAATCTTTCAGTGGCCAACCATCGAAGCAGAACTCAACGTAGACAGAGAATAGGGGTAGACCTATATAATAATTATTTTTTTTTAATACCTAAATAATAACTAAATATTTTATTTTCATACTTTAGCTTACTGCTGTTTGTTCAAATAAAAAAATATTTGGTTTCTATTTGTATTGGTTTATTAAAAATCAAAATATTGCGGAATTGACTTCAAAAATTAACATATTTGTAATAAAAATGTATTTTATTGCAGGAGCCCATCAATTGCAAAAATTAATTATTTTTTTCTAAAATTTGGAATGAACCTTATAATTTAATTACAGGAAACATCCATTTCGAGAAGACGTATACTTTAATATCACAATTGTTTTAAAACAAAATCTAAATTAATATCAAAGATAGGATAGGCAGTTTGTCTTTGTTTCCAGAAAACTTTAAAAATTAGACTTGGAGGGTTTCTGAAATAAACGATTCAATTGTGAGCTCAATATATTTTTGTTTTGTTAAGCTGAATATATATTTTAAAAGTTTCAGTTTAGTTTCCAAGGAAGCATTTTGTTTCCATTAATTATCAATGAAGTAGAATTTATTAAGTTTCTATATGAATTTATGTTATTACATTACATTATTAAAGAGGGCATGGATGACAACAGGTCGGCGGCACTGGGTGGGAGGAGGATCTGTAGCATCCATCTTCTTTCGGCGTTCGGCTTTCCATCTAGGGTCTTACGTTGTATGTTTAAAAAATTAAATTTTCATCATATTGAGATATGTTTTTTAAAAATGCATTTAAATTTACATTTTATTACTAAATAAAAATATTATCAAATTTCATGTTTTACATTATTTTTTTTTAAAATAAGTATCAGCAATTAATAAAAGGTAAATCTTGGTAAATGCATACTCTGAGCAAGTGGATCTGTGGGGATTTATTTCAAACCCATTTTGTTGAGAGTGCTGCTATTTGAAGTAAATAGCAAAATCCCAATAAATGGCAGCTCTCCAAACAAAAGAAATGTAAAATAAATTCCCAAGTATGCACTTACCTTACAAAAGTTAACAATTGATTGTTGGGTGTAAAATTTAGGCAAAAATAAAATAACCCTAAATTAAAACGTTATGTTTACCCGCAGTATCACATTGTGGCCAACGATATAAATAATTAATTATTGCTGTTAAATCTTTTACAAATCTAAGACCTGTTAATTTATATTATCCTCAATTCAACGTAAACCCTCTTCTCCTTCTACTCATTTCAAAGATTAGAAATATCGACATGATTTATTTACATACCGAACTACTATTTCGATATCTATGCAACACTATCGATGCGAAATATGTCGATAATTTTGTTCGATATTTACATCCCTTCAAGATTATTTCTAACATAATAATAATAACCTCGGAAGTTTATCCGTCCTATCAGCAAAAATTACAATTGTAATTGAGATGACTCTCATGTCATGTAAAGCATTATTTATAAAATCCACCTTGCTAGAGAAAGGCTATAATTAAATATCATTTAAAGCTATAGATTGAAAATAAATTAAAATTCATAGACCGCATATGAAAAAATCATTTTTATTAATTTGGAAAGATTTTCAATGATTAAATGGAATCAGCTGTTTATGCTAATTTATGCTAGCAGGGGAATGTCGGTAAGATCAAAGGCAATTAAAAAACAATTAGCTGTCGCAATCACTCATACCAGTGTACAATTGTTTAAGAATTTTCCTGTTTGCACATTCCATCTATCCATGTCTATATAGTGATGTGGTCAGACCAAAACACCAACGATTTGATATAAATATTCCATCGTAAATATTTTTTTTTTGGATCCTACGGATATTAATTTTAAGTACAGAAACAAGAAGCGACATGAAAAGGTGCTGCTTGTGACATCTAACCCCGAAAACAGGGACGTACGTAGAATATTTTTCTGGAGGTTCTAAATTTTGTCGGGGCGGGAGGAGGGCTAGAGAGGGGATTAAATAAGAAGAAGGCAAATAATCATCTAAATATTTATAATCTCCAAATTGGAAGTTGGGTTTACGAATAAGCATGAAAATTGGATCAAAAATTATTATTAAAGTTACCAAAAATATTACTTTAAATACAAACTTTTTTTTCGTACATTTAGGGAGGACATATTCCCCTGCCCTCCCCCCTGCTTACGCAATTGCCCGGAAGCTAAAAAACTTAGTCCCTAAGGGTTTCTCTCTTGTGGAATAGCATTTCGAAATGAAATGTCTTTTTGGATATTTGCTGAACTATTTTTAGCAACAGAAATTCAAACACCCGACTTTTCATTCTTGAGAAGTTTTTGAATCTTCTGTTAAATTTCATCTCCAAATCAAATCAATAAAAATCTCTTTCTCACGATCCGTTAAAAGCTATCTCCCACGTACAGTTGCCGAGCTCGTAATCAGGGTCTTTCCCAGTCTTGGTTTATGATTTGCAGGCTGACGATGAGCCAAAATAACACAAGCAGCTGCCGCAAGCATTCAATCTTCCTCGCTCCTCGCCAATATGAGAACTGATCATATATCTACTGACTCACCCTTTTGTTGTAACTTTGTTATATAATTTAATTTTCTGTTCTTATTTTCTGTAACAACTGTCCTGTTATACCGCAAAATGTTAGAAAGTTGTATAACAAAATATTTTAAAAAAAGGTTTTTTGTTACATAGCATGGACCCCCAGCTTAATGCACCACACTATCAGTTTTAGGTGTTTTTGTACCTCAACCGAATATCAGAATCTATTATTGCACTTAACTTCTTATCGGCTTAAGTGTACGAGTCTAAACGAATTTTGAAACACGCTATGGTGAATACATCAGCAAGAGAGAATAGCTTATTAATTGTTATAATAGATAATAATATATCATCGTTGCCGCTGTGAAACCTCCAATGTGTCAAACACATGATTTTACAGGACAAACGAAAAATTATTTGATAAGCAATGTTACCAAATATAATTATATAAACTAATTTAAAACATTCTAACATGATAGGTAAATAACTGAGAAGCCATTTATGTCAATACTGCCTTGGAAATGCCATATTACACTAATAACAGGAGAATATTATTTGATCAATTTATATCATAATGGTTCTTTTTGATCAATTTAAATCAGGTTGCGATTTTGCAACACATTATTGCTTTTCACCAGCGCAAAGGAGATAAATCCTAATCCCAAATCAAAATCACATGATAAGTATTTTATTTAAAATAATAACTTAAGAGTTACAACGATATGACCTCTTACTATGCCGTAAATAACAACATGGAGCAAAATACATCACACCACCAATATTAGGTGCATTTGAACCTCCCCAAATTTTCAGAATCTATATGTTGCATAACTGCTTATCGACTTATGTGAATGAAACTAAACGGAACTATATTTTGGCACAAACAGAGTTACAACGATATGACCTCTTACAATGCCGTAAATAACAACATGGAGCAAAATACTTCACACCACCAGTATTAGGTGCATTTGAACCTCCACAAATTTAAGCACAACATCTTATCGGCTTATGTGAGAGAAACTAAACGGAACTATATTTTGGCACACACAGAGTTACAACGATATGACCTCTTACAATGCCGTAAATAACAACATGGAGCAAAATACTTCACACCACCAGTATTAGGTGCATTTAAACCTCCACAAATTTAAGCACAACATCTTATCGGCTTATGTGAGAGAAACTAAATGGAACTATATTTTGAAACGTACACTATGGTAAATACATTAGGTAAGAGAGAATAACTAATAAATTTCTGAATCTACTTAATGCATGTTACTCTTTGTCGGCTTAAGTGAATAAATCTCCACATAGAACTGCATTTTGACATCCACTAAGGTGAATACATTTCATAAGAGAGGGGCAAATTTATTAATTGTGATTATAGATAACCTTTTATATCAGAAAATTACTTACAGATTTACAACAATATGATCTCGGATGTAGCAACAGAAACACATTACACAAGGCTGTATAACACAGTACAAACAGGATTACGTGCAATTGAACCACAAACAAATTTGAGAATTGATTTATTACACATAACACAACATACAGATCATAATTACAAATTAAAAAAAATACATAATTATAAAAAAAAAATTGAAAATTCTCGTAAGGATTATCTTAAAAAGCGTCGGCATATTTATTTTTAAACGTTAACACGTTTAAAAATAAATATGCCAATGATAACGATAAATAACTACCGCTTACGATTGAAAATTATTATTTCAATTTGGTATTTCACCTTATACTTTAATTTTTCGACATTGGGCGACACGATTAAAAAAAAAAAAAGAAAAAAGAAATTTGATTTCCATGGTGTCTCAAATTTTTTTGTTAAGTGGGTAGAACACGTGTTTAGGAAGGTAACGCTAGTTTTTTTTCAAAGGGTGTAGGTTTTTTTTTTTTTTTGGTTTAGCATTCGAACAGATTTTCGAGGATTAGAACTTTTTGGCCATAAGATGTACGTTTCGTCAGATAGGGCGCTCTGGAATTTTTCAATTTCGTCAGATTGAATACGTTTTAAATTATAATTTGTAAGCATGCAATGATCTTTGTTTTATTTAATCAATAATGTAATAACAGAATAACAATATTATCAACTCATTAAACCAACGTTATTTAACTTGATAGTAATAAAAAAAAAAATTTGAAAATCGAACAGGGCTGAATACAATCGAAAAAACAATTTGTAATGCGAATGAGAGGAATGCATGCATATACATGTAATACAAATGCAGACAATAGATATCAAATACCAAAGCAAATGAGGTGGTTTATTTGGGTCTAAGCGCCCAGGAACCTTGGCACCGAACCTACATCCAGTATAACAGGCGCCTTTAAATATAGTTTAAATTTAATTATAGTAGTTACCTGTAATGACCACGTTGAAAAAGGATTTTATACACTGTAAAACCTTTCTTGCACATCTTTAAATAAAAAGTTTCGAAATTCGTATTATGTGAAACGAGAGCTCGGCTAAAATTAACTGACCAGTTAATTGCCTTAACAGTCATGTAGAGATTTGTACTAGCTCGAATAATGTCTGTGCCGACTCAATGAGAAATGATTCCGTAACCTAATTGTTGAATAATTACCTAATTTTTCATCGAATTATCACAAATGACAATTATATCGATGGTCAACTTCACATATACTGTAAGTCCCAAATTATTTATATATAGGTAAGAGAGAATAACTCATAAATTTCTGAATCTACTTACTTACTCTACTTACTCTTTTTCGGCTTATGTGATCGATTCCAAAGGTCTATTATTGAAAATAATAAACCAAAATACATAATTATAAAAAAAATTGAAAACTTCACATATACTGTAAGTCCAAAATTATTTATTAATTCGCTTTGGTTTATTGAAAACTAGGACATTACATATTATTCCAACACTAGTTGCAAACAGATATATAATGTATATTAGAAATTTTTCCAACAGTTTCTTACTCTGAGAGATATGACCTAATTGCATTTACAACATATGTGTAGTTGATCATCGATATAATCTATTCAGACTCTGTATCAGCCCTGAATTGTACTATAAATAAAAAATTAAATTCTAACCCTTTTTAATAATAAAAATAATAAGGCTTAACAAACCCGAAGGTTAGATGCCGATACCAGAGGCAATCATAGCCTAGCTCCATTGCACGCCGCACAGTGGGAAAAATTGTCAATTTAGCGGGCAAAATTCTATAACCCTAGACTCAAAGATGATATACGAACAATTCTCTTTTCATTTATGAGCATGGGATGTCTTTTATTAGTGAGAGCTAAAAAAATACATACAGGATATCTCTGGGCCTTTGAAATTGATTTTTTTCTAAATTCTTTCTTCACTTTATTTTAAATAAAAAACAGTTTATTTGGTATAGGATCACTAAAAGGAGAAAAATTAACTTATGTCCCTATCCATAGAGCTTTCTATTTATATAATTGCCTTTTTCAGGTATTTACTACGGTTAAAAGATTTATAAATAATTATTATTCGAAGAAAAAAAAATTAAGTTAACAATATTCTATTTTTTTTATTTATTCGAAATTTATCGGGTGTAAAAAATTATAAATGACAAAAAGATAGCTTGAAGCATATTTTAGGTTTATGCCTAACTTAATGGTCTAAAAATATATGTTAAGTTTAAAAATAGGGCATCAGATCTTCAGATCGATATAACGCTGATTGATCGCATTTGATCGATCAAATTGTGTCGTGGTACTTTAGTTCCTTACACTAATTACTAATGTGAAAACAATTAAAATAGTTTGTTGCCACCTAAAATTTTGATGATTTTTTTAAAACATTAATTTTTTAAGGTAACCGTACTAAATACCTGAGCTAGGCAATTATAATAGAAAGCTCTATGGATAGGGGTATAATTTAATTTTTTTCCCTTTCAGTGGTCCTATACTTAATAAACTCTTTTGTTTAAAATAAAGTGATGAAATAATTAAGAAAAAAATAATAATTTCAAAAGCCCGAAAAAATCCTGTATATATAATATTTTCACTGTTACTAATAAACGACATTCCATGCTCATAGATGGAAAAATAATGTTTTTTTTATCATCTTTTAATCAAGAGTAATAGAATTTTGGCCACTAAATCGACAATTTTTCCCACTTTGCGCCGTAAACTTCCAAATCAAAAAAAAACGTTTAAACCTAATACAATCCTCCCAAGCACGTCACAATCTAGCTAATTGATGTTAACCCGTCTAATTAGCTTTTAATGGATTCGTCTATTATCCACACCAACAACTTTTCGTGACCATTTCAACTCCCGAGATATACATACTTCAATTATGTTTACTGGGAGCATGTCCCTCATATTTAGTATTCTTAATTTTCCAATAAACGCTTCGTTCTTCGAAATGGGATGAATATTTGAAAATTAAATTATTTATTAAAGAATACATTTTTCATTAATAAATATAAAGTTCAAGCAGCTATTTGGCGTACAATAAAAGAAAAAAACAATCCTTTTGTTTTATGTTGTACCCAATGTAAAAAATGGGCATCCTGAAGACGAAGAAGTACCTACTTCGAAACGTCGATAATGACAGTACTAAAAAAAGTATTTTTAATAATAAAGTAAATGTGCCAAGAGAATCGTTTTTTCACAAATAAAAAGCAATCTATTTTCTAAACACTACATTCACCAATGAAATATTTTCATTCTTGAAGTGGTATCTGGAATATATAAAATATATATATATATATATATAATAATAATAATAAGTTGCATAACCTTGCAGCATATTATCGGGTATTTTTATGTTTCGATCTCGTCCCAAATGAATCGTATCCTCAAAAGTTTTGCAGCATAATCAACCACGGGTATTTTTCTCGCCAAAAATAAAACAAATAAGAGAAAAATACTCTTGAAATTAATCACTAACCAATTAAAATAGGGTTATACAAAATATATTCAATTATGTACAAATATAAATTATGTCTTATTGGTTTCCTGCAATGAGGATGCTAATTTAATTACAATTACACTTCCCACCATCGTTCCTGATGCTAATTTAATTAATTTATGCCAATCTCAAATTTGCGGTCGCAGATGAATTTTATTGCATCTGTAAAAGTTGCTACATACATATCGGAGTCAACTACATCCATCTCCAGATCATGAGGCAATAAAGTAGAGAAGTCGTAAAAAACTTTTAACGAAAACTCTCAAGTTCAGAAGTTGGAAAACCCAAAAATGGAACAAATATAACATTTAATATCCTGGTTGTATCTTGAAAGTAATCTTACTAATTACTTTCTATTTAACTACTACATATTTTACATGAAACCTAAAACAAAAAGGAATATTATCATTATATATATATATATATATATATATAATCAACCATTATCAACCGATATTAAATAAAAAATTGGTCTTTTTTTTCTTTTATATCATTGTAACTTATTTTTCTACCATTTATACACTTTAATTTTATGAATTTCAATAATTTTTATCTTTATTGTATCTTGTTTTTGTTGCCCTAAACACATCGGGATTCAATAGTTTTTTTTTTCTTATTTACTATACTTTGCTATAATATACTATAATAATGATTTCGGTATCAACATTATTTAGGTCGCGCATTTTGTCCAGGAACTTAAAACTTAGAATATACAAAACTATTATCTTGCCTACTGTTCTGTACGAGTGTGAAACGTGGCCGCTAACCTTGAAGGACGAACAACGCCTTAAGGTCTTCGAGAACAAGGTACTGCGTAAAATATTTGGTCCGAAAAAGGATTAGTCAACTGGAGAATTTAGGAGGTTACTCAACGCGGAATTGCATGCATACTGTTAATATAATCGAACTGATATCATCGCAACCGTTGAAATGGGCTTGTAAAGTTGTTGGGCTCAGTAACGAACGAATTCCTAAAAAGTTAAAAAACGTTGGGCCGACTGGTAAACGTCTGAGGGGTAGACCGAAACGTAGGTGGGAGGGTGATCTAATGGGGTTTGGACGGTAGACGGTGGACCGAGATTTGTAGGCAGCGATAGGTGGTATCGACATCGAACCTTCGGGATCGCTAAGACTTTTATTATTATTATCATTACTATAATTTGTGTTAACCTAGACCATCATCCAGACCTCCTTGGTTGATACCATTATTATTAGTAATAACTGATTCGTGGCTAAGAGATGGGCGAATAGATTCAAACATCTTAATTCGTTTATTGAGAGTGCGATCAGCGACACAGTGAAAAAAAGAGTGCTAGCTCAATAAACAGAATGTTGCTCTTTAGACAAAACAATTTAAAGTGCTTTAATTATTATTCGGCGCATTTATTTATAGATTCCTCATAAGTTTGTTTTTAATGAATTAATAACTAAAATTAGTTTTATGAATCAATTGAATCTGTTATTTCTAGGATACCACCATCTGTTTTACAGTCATAGACAACTTTTAACAAAATCACTACTATCATTTTACTATCTTTTTTATTGAATCATTTTTTTTATTTTGCACATAAAAGTTACGTTTCGGAATTACATCACGTGCACAGACGATTTAACTCTTTAAAAAAAATATTTGTATTATACAATCACAATTTGCAATTGCACTATGCAGTATTATTCAATCACAATTAGAATTTGCTTGTAAAGTTGTTGAGCTAAGGAACGAAAGAATCCCTAAACAGTTAATAAACGCTGAGCCAACTGGTAAACATCCGAGGATTAAACCGAAATCCAGGTGGGAGGATTGCGTTAAGGGTGATCTTACGGATTTGGGTTTTGGGGAGGGAGGGAGGTAGTCGGTGGACCATGGCTTGTAAACAGAGATTATTGATATCGTGTTCGTTAAGCCTTTTATTATTACTTCTATACCTATAAAATTACAAATTATTTTAAATCTTTATATTATTTTTTTTTTACGTTTCATATTTTCCTGTTATCATGCCAATGCCTGTTGTTAAGGTTATGCCGCACTTATAAAATTATTCATAACTTTGCATGGCCGGAAATAATTACACGGCTTCATTTATTTAACAACCTTGAATCATAGAACTATAAATGTTCTAATTGGACTTTTCCATTTTTAATAAATAATAAGTATCACTTGGCAATACTTATATATGCAATATTATTATTTGTTTCTATTAATTATTTTCATTATATTTTATGATGTAGGTATACTAAATCTTATACGATCAGTTCGAAAATTTTATGTTTTTTATAAAATTAAAAAATTGCGATGCCACTTTCAAAGAATACCTCTATTTTTCAATTTTTTTTTATTCTAAGCATTATATGATACTTCTATTTACTAAAAGACAATAAATTAAATACAAATTTGATAATGACTATTTTGCTAATAGAAACCAATTTATGTTAAATCAGTTTTATTAGAAAATATATAAGCTTAATAGAGCAGGATAATTACGAAATGGAGACGATTATTTACGAAATAGACTAAGCTAATTATCAAGTTGACGGGAGATTGATGGTCTCCGATCCGAGCAGTAGTTAGGGATATGGCCATACCGATCACATCGCAACTGAGTGAGTGACCTGTTCTTAAAATTTTTTTGATAATAAATTATACAATAACAACAGAAGAGTTAGCGAACCGAGCCCGAAGGTTCGATGTCGCTGCCAACACATCTCCGTCCACCGATCAGCGCCAAAACACAAATCCGCAAGCCTTAACATAATTATTTATATCGTAATTTTTAAAGTAGTGCATAATACATCAATATTGATATCCTTGTTTTCAATAACTACTATCTATTATCTAAATTTAATAATTGTTAATATGTATCTACGAATTATAATAAATGCTATTAAAAATTCATAGAAGGATGAGATAGATTTTCTTTCACCTCAATAATCAGACAGGTTTATTTCAAATAATTTTATTAAGTAAAGTTGAATAAAGTACTGTATTCATCCATACTTTTATGATAACTCATTTTTTTTTTTTTAACACTTATGAATAAAAATTATAGAAAATTAATTCTTTTATCAACTTCCAATATGCTTTCCAAAGAAGACCAAGTGCTGTGAATCATAAAGAAAATTTTCAAATAGGAATAATATGTTTTAAATTCATTTAAAATATAAAAAATAATTCGTCTCTTAAATTCGCCAGTATTTTTTACATTTTATGGCCAAAAAAAAATTAATATTTGCCATTTAAAATTTAATGATAAGTTCACTCTGTTAAGAAGCCATCGGCTGTGACAGCGCTTTTATTGCCACACGGAGTCCCAGAATGGAGATAAGACCGACCTAGCTGTGCAAAATTCGGATTACCTTCCCCTAATTTGGGATAAATTCGTAAAATTTTCAATTTTCGAATTTTGTCCAGCTATCATCGATCATTTTCCGCACTACGGGCCGATACGCTACCTTTTCAAAAAAGATGGAACAACGAAATTACCATAAGCTGTGTATAGAGTGAAACCTTCCCTTATCGGACATCCCTCCCTGCGAAGAATTTTTAAATGTCTTCCCGGCCTGAAAGAACGGGGATTAATTCATTTTTCTAACGGATATCTCTTTGACTGACTTGGACAGCCAAGTTTTATCACCGACAGATACATTTAAATGTCCCAACGGACACTTACAAACTGTTGAAATTAAAAAAAAACAAAAAATTAATCAATAATATACTATTTTTAAACAGCTTAAAAAATGGCGTATAGAATAAATGAATTAATAATTCAATAAGACTTAGTAAGAAAAAATGAAAACAGTAACGAAATTGTAAAATGAAACTGATAACGTAATAAAAACTAAAAATAAATTAGTGAATATTAATATATTAATCTGATTATTAATAAAACTGGCTATATAATAGTAAAAATAGATAAACTAAAAGAGAAATAAAAATAACTACAAAATACTACAAACTCTGTTAAATAAGTAAAAAAGGGAATAAAAATAAATAAACAGACAAAATTTAATACTTTGAAGCTCGAATACTCCGGTTGGAGGAGTGACTTAGAAAAAAGCAAAGTAATTAAGAAGGTTGTATAGGAATAGTAATTATAATGTATTATAATAGTTATAATAATTATAATAGTTATATAGAGAAGGCAGTGGGGAGGGATTGTCATTATGAGTGCCATCTATAGGAGATTTAATGAACATAAACTATGTATATACAAAGGAATACTAATAGAAATTTTTCAGTATTTTAGTAATTTTAAAAATGCTTTTAAAATAAGCAAAGTAATAAAGGAGTGGGTAGTAATTAAGAAAGTCATAATAGTTATATAAAGAAGGGAGTGGTTGGGAGTTGTCAATATAATAAAGGTTAATTCTAAAAATAAATAAAAGAAGTATTGAAAATAGAAGATGAAGATAAATCTAAAGTAACAAATGCAAGTAATAAATTAAAATAAAAGTAAATATGTAAGATGGGCAAAGAAGAAATTAATATTTTAACAGAATTCATGAACAAAGAGATTGAGGTGCCATCGGTAAGAGTTAAAGAACAAAATGTATGTGTATACAAAGGAATGGATAAGTAATACGGATAGACATTTTTTTACAATGCCCTCACAAAGCTGGCTAACTTAAAGGTGTAATATGTATAACAACAAGGAGGAAATTTTTTTAAATAAAAAGCTTTTAAAAAATTAAAAATAAAAATAAATAAGGATACGAAAATGTGATATAATAAGCATAAAGTGATAAAATCAAATTGTAAAGATGGTTAAAAAGTACAGGGTAGAAAGTATTTTCGGTACCAGATTAAAATGTAATTACACAGGTAAAAATTGAATACTGGAGAAAAAAGAGAGATAAAAATAAAGAAAAGAGTAAAATAAATAATTTAATTGCTATAACATAATTTGTATAGTGACATTCAGAAAATGTCAATCGATCGAGTAATTAGATTTTTTTTTTTTTTTTGCCGAACATGCAGCTGCTTATATCCAGAGGGAAATATTGACGAAGATAAAATCGGGGTTTAGATCTGGGTGGTAAAATATCCGTGCTCGGGTTTGCGGATGATTTGGTATTATTAAGTGAGGACGCGGAAACTATAATAATGAATACAACAACGTTGATGACAGCTGGAAAAGAGGTTGCCTGAAAATAAATACGGATAAGACGAAATATATGGTTAGCAATAGAAACAGAGGCGATTTTGAGGATATAGATATAGGAGAAAATAGGTTTGAACACGTTGAGAAATTTAAGTATTTGGGGTCTGTGATTACTAGAAAAAACGAAATTCAAGAGGAAATAAAGGCGCGGTTAAAGGCGGGAAATGCTTGTTATTTTTCGGTATCAGCATTATTTAGGTCGCGCATTTTGTCCAGAAACTTAAAACTTAGAATATACAAAACCATTATCTTGCCTACAGTTCTGTATGGGTGTGAAACGTGGCCGCTATTGACCTGGCATCAACCTTGAAGGACGAACAACGCCTTAAGGTATTCGAGAATAAGGTACTGAGTGAAATATTTGGTCCGAAAAAGGATGAGTCAACTGGAGAATTTAGGAGATTACACAACGCGGAATTGCGGGGCATGCACCCTGTTAATATAATCGAAGTGATATCATCGCGACGGTTGAAATGGGCTTGCAAGGTTGTTGGGCTCAGTAACGAACGAATTCCTAAAAAGTTAATAAACGCTGAGCCGACTGGTAAACGTCCGAGGGGTAGACCGAAACGTAAGTGGGAGGATAGTATTAAGAGTGATCTAATGAATTTGGGTTTGGACGGTAGTCGGTGGACCGAGATTTGTAGACAGCGATTAGTGGTATCGGCATCGAACCTCCGGGTTCGCTAAGCCTTTTATTATTATTATTATTATTATAACATAATTTAATTACAAATTTTCCATTTGCAATCTTATTACAATTTAATAGCAAGTTTACCCTTATTTATTAATTATCAGAATTGTTAAATTTTTAAAAAACAGGTTTTCTCAAGTGTAATCAGTTTGAAATACAACTGTAGGAAAATAAGTAAAAAAAAAAAAAAAACTCCCGGGCCATCTCTTTCCTTCTTTAAAAAAATATAATTAATGGTTTTATGTTTTGTAAAAAACACGTCCGCACATTTAAATACGTAAGTGTCTTAAAGTTATCATTTTTTATTAATGAAACCTAAAGCCGCAATACCGTCATCATATAAAATAAATTATTCATTTGTATTATATTATGGCTTATTTTCGGGTAAATAAGGGAGTTATTCAGAAAAGTGAAGCTGCTCATCATGTTTTATTAAAACTCAATATGCCTCAGTTGTAAAATATTAAGAATGGCACGGCGTGAACCTATTACAATAAAAGAAAAAGTAGTGATAGCAAATTGCAATTAAATTTAAAAAAACTTTTTCTGTACGGAAGTTATCAGATTCAAATTGCGGATATTCTGAAAAAACATTTTGTAAATATGTTTATAAACCTATATGTATTATTAAACCTCGTATATTCAAAATGATAAATTGTTTTGAAATAGGTATGTATGTATATATGTTTAAATAAGCACTTGTATACTTCTTCACAGCGGAAACCCCTCTGCAAAGGACAAATCCGAATATTTTAATGTATATGTCTGTAAACCTGCTTTCATCTTCGTTAATTTTTACATGGATAACAATCAATCAATCATGTCAAATTAACATTTTAACCATCTCTAATCCCGTATGTCATCATTACAAGTAAAAAGTATCTAAATAACAAATAAGCCTGAATACGAATTATGCACTGAAATACACAATAAAACTGTCTTGTTTTTATATTATATCAACTATATACATAAATAACGAATAGTTCTCAGTTATAATTAATTTGCTTTCCTATGAAAGTACATTTTCAGTATTATGTGATCTAATTACAAAATTTACAATAGAAGAAGGATTATTTGCATTTTAACATAGTACATTTTTACTTTTAATATCATTTCCTGAAAAAAAAAAATGACCTACAACTACAACCATAAAGGATCTTACCAACAAATGATGTACTGCATATTGAACAACGGTCATAAAAGGAAATGATATTCATACTCAACTACATTGTTATTTATTCATTGCCAATTCTTCGGAAGGGTATTATTTGTTTACTAAATCCTGAATAAATCAGACATATTCACAAATTAGTCATAGTATACTTCCCTTCCCAACACCACTGCAATTAATCGAAATAGTTAGTTGCCACACAATATAGATAATAACTAAATTATTTAAATACCAAATTTTTGGCCAGCAAATTCACCGGTTGTCAAGTTTTTGTGAGCAACACATGATTTCCTTGTACGCCTATTAAATTATAAATCCGTGGCTCAAAAAGTGATACTGAATTTGGTTACTAGTTTCCGAAGATTGCAGTAAAAACGACACCCGGCGTCCCGTCATCCATCTATTGACACACACACACAAACACACATTCTTATCACTGGAGGTCTCATTCCGTTAATAAATGTCGTTTTCCTTCAGTAGGTAACTAGTTTCCAAGATATTTCTTCATGTTCCATGACAACAATAAAACTGTCAATATCACTGGATAAAGCATTAGAAATGGACAGTTTCGACATTTTAAGCGGAAAAACCCACTTAACTAATATCTTATTCTCATGATGAAGACTTGTTGATCTCACAAATGGAGAGGAAAACTAGTATTTTAGACTCAGTTTTAACACTTAAAACAAGTAATAAAAATGTTAAATTGGATTGGAAACCAGATTGCGTTTGTGACCTTTATTACCGAAACATATGATTTCTCTTTTAATTTAAATATAATTTTTGATGTAAGCTTATTATGACCTTCAAGTAAAGTACCCTTTTCAGCTCACGAATCTTAGCCAAAATCTTGTAAATACATTTATATCGATATAAAAGTCCTATTTACCAAATTTGAGAGGTTTTACATTATATTTTAATATATTTTTTGACGAAAGTCTAATATGACCTTCAAGTAAAGTACCACTTCCGGTTTTCCAATTTAGACTAAAATCTAGTATGTTATTTAAATCAATATATAAGCATGCATACACCCACACGCCACTGGAGGTCTCATTCCGTTATTAAATGTCGTTTTTTTTTCAGTAGGTAACTAGTTTCCAAGAGATTTCTTCGTGTTCCGTGACAGTATTATATGCCCAATATTAACACTTAAAATAATTAATAAAAATGTTTAATTAGAGTATAAACAAAATCGCGTTGGTAACTTTTATTACCGAAACATATGATTTCTCCATTTAATTTTAATATAATATGTAAGTTTATTATGACCTTCAAGTAAAGTACCCTTTTCCGCTCACCAATTTTAACCAAAATCTAGAAAATACATTCATATTGATATAAAAGTCCTATTTACTAAATTTTAAATGTTTTACATTATATTTTAATATAATTTTTGATGAAAGTCTAATATGACCTTCAAATAAAGTGCCTCTTCCGGTTTTCCAATTTAGACCAAAATCTAGTATGGTATTTAAATCAATATATAAGTTCTAAATACCAAATTTGAGAAGTTTCCCAAAGTATTTTAATATAATTTTTGATGAAAATCAATGATGACCTTCTTCAAGTAAAGTACCACTTTCGGTGATTAAGCAGTGACCAAAAAGGGAGGCTCACAACTAGATTTTACAACAATCTTAAATACAAAATTTCAACTTTCTACGGCTAACCGTTTTTGAGTTATGCGAAATACGAACGCACGTACGTACGTAAGTACAGACGCCACGACGAAACTAGTCAAAATGGATTCAGGGATGGTCAAAATGGATATTTCCGTTGACATCTGAAAATCGAAAAGTTTCGCAATTACTAAACTTACTTGGTACAAGGAAGTAAAAATAGTAGAAAAAAAGGTACCAAGTGTACATTTCAGGTACTGTTATCATTTACATTTTCCTATTATGTCCTCAATGTGTAGGAATGAATTTTTTTAACAGAAGGAAACCAGTCGAAGAATCATGTACTTATGCATAAAAGGGCAAATACATAAAAATACATACAAAAAAGCTAGACAACCATTCTGGACTGTTTTTCTCTCTGAGACCTATAATTACTAACAAACAAAAATAATTTAATTTAAATCTACACATCGGGATTCATTAGAAGATCTGATGCCAATACCTATTAAAAGGTCTCTGCCAGCCAGCATTTCTTGGCCACAATTTAATTTCTTGACAATGCTTACATTATTTGTTCTATGGTTATATTGTCATATGGAAAAACCGATGCCCAGCAGAAAAGTACTCAGGTTTCGACAAATTAAAAAAACAAAAAACATTTCTATGAAAAAGAATTTCATTCCGACCACCCTGGCATTATTCAAGTCTGTGTAGACTAGAAGAATTTGAGAACTAAGTTTTTTGAAATTAAGTTAAAGTTAAAATCCTTCGATGTTTTTTTGTTTTTTTTGTAATGCGTCCTGATTTATTTCAAATAACACCATACACAATAAAATGAATATGCTAACTGTAAGATTATGACATACACCTCAAGTAGGCACATAGCATTTCACTCTTCCACTCAAAATCATTCCAATGCAGTAACGCAAACTTTTTGGGCTAAACAGGCAATGGTCATGATGTTATCAAGTACCATCTTGCTACTTAAATAATATACATAACAAAAAGAACATTCATTAGTTGTAGTAATCCAAATTAAGTTTTTTATGAGATAAAAAATCATGTTGAAAGGAGGAAAATGATTTTCATTGAAAACGAAAACATAAATTCCTTAAACAGGACTGTAGAATTGAAACGGTTCTTGAGCTATTAAAAAGCATTACACAGTTGCAGTATGCGAATTGAAATCAAAACATCAAATATGCCCGATGGGCAGTTTGAAATGTAATATCAATAAATAAAGTAAGTAATGAGAATGTATTAATTTATATATTAATAGGCAAGCACTATTTTTTTTCGTGCCGATGACTCCACCTTACATGTTTGGGGCAATATAAATATACCATTAGACAGATATTGTCGAGTAGACGTGCATAATTTTTTTTTCACATGTTTCCGTTAAGGCAGTTAAATCTGTATGTCTTTTACAAAGATTATTTGTTGTATCTGTGTTTTTTTTTCTTGTATGGTTTCGACTCCTGATGCCTGTATACTACAGCATGCTTACTCCCTGCGGCTGCGCAATAGTCGAAATAAAAATAGATTTTTTTAGACTGTAGCGCCAAAAGGGCTCATAAAAACGATTTTGATGAAACTTTCATGCCGTATAAGTGAATTTTGATTGCACTGAAATTTGACTTATTCGGGCACTCTTTTACGATTCTATTTTCAAAAAACACATTTTCCAGTCATTCCAACTTTTACAATGACAGTTAATAAGTCACGGGGCTAAACATCTGATAGAGCTATTTTATTTCGACAACCAGTTACACACGGCAAATTGTATGTCATAGGAATTGGGGTTCGTTCTTTTAATGAGAAACGATTTTATACTTAGTAACATAGAGAACTAGGGCATTTAACTAATTACGACAGAGTGGTTTATCAAAAATAAATCGCGACGAACATTTAAAAAACTATGTTATTCGGTAAAAAATATTTCTATAAAAAAATATAGAAATGCTGAACAGTGAATATGAGAGCAGGAAGTTTTACAAGGAAACAAATTGGTTCAGGAAAGGATACCAGCCGAAGCTGAATAATTGTAAAAATAAAACGGGAGAGACTTTGGAAGGCGAGAGAGAGGTGATGAACAGGTGGATTGAACACTTCTCAGAGCTTCTTAATGTCGGTCAGGTGGAGGAGGATGGTGAGAATGAGATTGAGGAAGAGTGTCAAGTATGGCAACCACAACCGCTCATTGATGAACCTGACAGAGATGTTGAATTTGCCATTATGGATATGAAGAATTGTAAGACCCCCGGTGAGGACAGGATTGTTGCTGAATTAATTAAAGGCTGTAGCAATAAAATGAAGGCACTGATATATGAGTTAATCTGCGATATATGGAGAGAGGAAAAGATGCCGGATGATTGGAAGGTTGGGCTAATATATCCTATTTTTAAAAAAGGCAGTAAAGATCAGTGCGCAAATTATAGAGGAATAACCCTGCTGGGAGTCTCGTATAAACTCCTTTCTGGCTTAATATTGAAAAGGCTGCGAATATATGCCGAGGAAATGTTGGAAGAATACCAATGTGGCTTTAGAACTGGTAGAGGTACGACAGATCAAATTTTTGTTGTAAGGCAAATGATGGAAAAGTGTTATGAATATAACATTGATCTGCACCTATTATTCGTTGACTACAAGCAGGCATTTGATAGCATCAAGAGATCAACATTGTTAAAAGTGCTAGTGAAAAATGGGGCACCGCATAAATTAATTAATTTAATACGAATGACCATGGAAAATGCATCATCCAAAGTTATTATTGGAAATAAAGCTGGGGGATCGTTTAAGGTGCAATCTGGAGTTCGTCAAGGAGACGCATTGTCGGCTACACTATTCAACATAGCACTGCATGATGCTGTGAAAGATGCAGCTAAAAACGGTACTATCATTGATAGGACATGGCAAATTTGTGCCTATACTGATGACCTAGTGATTGCGGCCAGAAGTGAAAAGGCACTCAGAGAGGCGTTTGACGTAATATATGAAAATGGCAAAAAATTAGGGCTTGTGGTCAATGAAAATAAAACAAAGTACTTAAAATTGTCCTCGGCAGCCAGTAGAAGATCCTGCAGCGACATTAAAATAAAAAAATTTAAGTTTGAAAATGTACCGACATTTGTGTATCTCGGTTCTGCCCTCAATAATGAGAATTTAAAAAGCAAAGAAATTAACAATAGAATAATGGCTGGTAGTAGAGCCTATTATGCAAATCTTAACCTTCTCAACTATTATCAAAAACAACAAAACTAAAGCTGTATAAAACTCTTATTAGACCAGTAGTCACCTATGGAGCGGAAACCTGGTGCTTATCGCAAGAGGATTGACGTAAATTAAAAGTGTTTGAGAGAAAGATAGTAAGAAGAATTTATGGTGCTACTAGAGTTAATGGTGAATGGAGATTTAAGAGCAATAGTGAAATTGAGACTATATTGGAGAATGCTAACATTGTTAACCATGTTAAGGCAAGTAGGCTGAGATGGGCAAGACACGTGGCCAGAATGGAGGATGAAAGAGTACAGAAGAAGATGCTAGAAGCGCGTTTCGATGGAAAGAGGAAAAGGGGAAGACCGAGAAGCAGATGGAAGGATGAAGTGGAAAGAGACGCGAGCATGCTGGGTGTCCGCAATTGGAAGAGAGAAGCACAGGACAGAGCGGTATGGAGGAGAGTAACTCAGGAGGCCAAGGGTCATGCTGGCCTGTAGCGCCGGGGAGTTAGTTAGTTATATATTCGGTAAATTTTCGAACTTCGGCCTAATATCATATTAAAACCTCTTAATGTTTCATACGGAGGCAAAACATAGCGATTAACGGTGAGGGAAGAACAAAATCTGAGTTTTCGAAGACGAAGAACAGCATTAAATATATAGCCCAAACATAGATGTATCGACTGCAAGGAGGCTATACAATGCGGAAATACAAAGCCATCATTAGTAAATAAAATAAGATTGAGGATATAGTATCACAGACAATAATAGGCGAGTGAAGTTGTTGGTCAAGATAAACAACAAATAATAATAAACATAATCAGGCGCCAAATCACAGAGTAATGGTGATGGAATAATTGTTTAGTATTCTAAAGGAATTAGTAGAAAGAGGTTAATAAAAAGTATCGTATAATAAATAAATATTGGACTGGATATCCTCAGGCTATAAGACATTATGATTATAATTACTGTACCATTCAATTTGCTGAATAAATTGAGATCTTAATTACTTATTATGGATGGCATATATAATCAATTGTCACATAATTGTTTTTCTTACCAACTTAATTTTATTATTTCATGGCTGCAAGCCATGAAATAATAAAATGTTATAGCAAGTAATATCTTGCGTAACATACATACATTGTTTGAAAATCCTATGATAAATCAACAGTTACGGAATTCGCAGAAGACGTGACTACATGCGTATTTTTCACAAAAGTTGCAAAAATCGCATCTCCCTCCAAAATGTTTTTTCTTTATTTAGCGCTACAAAACTGCTTATTATTAGTAAACTTATTATTATTAAACTTATTAGCACTATTTATGTAAAAATTAATATCAACAGAATTCGTTATGCATAAATAACTTATTGGAATATATATTAAATCATTTTGTGAAAAGATAATTTGTGTTTGAAAGAAAAATTTGAGATGGTAAAGTTGAAATTCATAATCAGCACCTCAAAAAACGAAAATTAGCAAACTTTCAGTAATTCTTCAAAACCTTTCACCGAGATCCTCCGAGCATCCAATTGGCCTCAGAAAAGAGGCTCTAAAAAGATGTAGGAAAAAAAATGTAAAAAAAAAGGAATTTCCTCTTGTTTAATTTAGTATAGTTTTATGTAGCTTAAAATAAATAAAATAAAATAGATAGGCTTATGTTAGAAAATATATTTGTTTTTGCATTTTTTCTTATATTTCTGGAGCTCAATTGGAAAAGCTGGAGTTCGTAATCAGCACCCCAAAATACATAAATGAGCAAATTTTCAGAATTTTTCCAAAATTTTCTGTCGAGATCTCTTTCTCAATTGAAATCCGCATGATGGTATAATCCGTAATTAGATCTCTTTCTGACTGGACTATTACATTACCAGGCATTTCGTTGCGTAATTAAGCCGAGATACCTAGAAAGTCCAAGGGATCAATCTTTTGAGATAAATCAGTCTCCTGTGTTGATCAGCACTGGGTACTGACGACAGGCGGCTGACGAAATAAAGGTTTTTTTGCAATTTTTTTTACGATTTAAAAAATAAAATAAAAAACAACACGTTCTTTATGCCAAATAATGTATCCGAATTGAATACATTTATTTTTAATATTAATGTTTTGTTTTTTTATAGTAAACTAAAAATAGCATGAGACCGACGCAGTAAAAAAACACCAACTGAATTATCTGCCTTCAGATGCTTATTTCAACACCGACAGGACGCACATTGACCGGCAACTGTCAGCTGTTGCTATGCTACAAGCCTCCCTCTTCTTCCAAAGACGACGTTTTTGGGACTGCCTACTGTCTGTTGAGAACTTGATCGACTAATATAGTACGACAGGGGACTGACGAACTCTGCCGGAGACGCACTAATTTACTCGAATAACCTGCCATGTTTGAATAGAATATATGGGTGTGCATATTTTATAGAAACATTATGCATATTTTATAGAAACATTCATCAATTCTCAATACAAAGTAATAATTAAATTGATAGAAATATGTTCAGCTAATTTATAGAAAGCCGGCCTTTCAGATGAAGGCACTAGAGGAACAGGAATGGGACTGACGTTTTTAGGTTTATTATTTAAATATATATATATATATATATATATATATATATATATATATATATATATATATATATATATATATATATATATATATATATATATTTAGGTAATATACGTGGTTTGACTATTGGCTGATATTGACATAATCAGTACGTACATACAAGATTTTACGAACATGTTAAATTATTTATATTTTTATAGGAAACCTGCTGAGACATTCTGTTCGTGATGTCTGAGATAAACATAACAAAAAAGAGTTATCAAGATAGAATGAAAGATTTTTCTAATTCATTAGATAACCGACAAAATACTTGATAGTAGAAATTGAAAAACATAATGTAATATGAGACCGTGCACGTGAAGAATATAGTAACAGAAATTCAACGATTAATGCTATAAATCAAATTATTTCAAATGTATTTCTTGTCCGATTCTGAAGGCCGGTTTGATGAAAAATGACGGTTAGCGCATGCGCTGCTGAAGTATATTCCGTATTTAAGTATTTTTTTTTATTTACACCTATGAAAAATACCGCATTTGGGGAAGGTTTTTCATTGTAAGTTTATAAGTGGTGTGATTTTTTTTTTTTTTTTTTTTTTTGATGAGACTAGTACAGTACTATGTCAAGTGAACTTTTGAGCCGTGAGACCGGTCCGACTGTCGCCTAGTGTAATAGGGGTCTTAAAGTTCATTTAACTGCACTATTCAAATTCTCCATTTTATAATGCACGAGATTTATTACTCAAGATTTTTTTGAAGCAATAAATTTTAAAAAAAATCACTAATCTATAATAGGTATACGAATTCGACTATTATTAAAATTATTTTACCATCCTTTGATATAGGGTCTGTTATTAGATTTTTATAGAAGCTATTGATGAAACCAGTCTTAGATTTTCATAATTGATCCTGGCGATAATAAAACGTTATCATTTAAAACAAAACATGGTGACGCATTCACCATAGACAAGATATCTTACGGCCGCATCCCAGACATACAGCCTGACTCAACTTTTCCTATTAAATCGTATATTCAACATATTAAGTTATGTATGATTGCTGTGTATTAGAAACTGACAAATCAACCTTAAAATACATCTTTTTTGATGAATTAAAAAAATAGTATAGAATGGAATCAGTATATCAGATTGAGGTTTCCAAAAAAAAAAAAAAAAAAAAAATGTAATATAAGCATTAAACAAATTGTTTGCTAAAGAGTAGGGGGGGGGAGGGGCAGATATTAAAGATTCTACCACTATCTCACTCATTAAATAGCCATGCTCCTTTCCATTTCTCCCACAGTTTTCTCTTTTTAATTTATTAATATTTTACATAGAACTTATTCTGATTAAATGTTTTTTTTTTTTTTCACTTTAAACTCACATTTTACATATGCTACATGTTATTACTAATCCAGATACTGAGACTCCTAATATACAAGCCGAAAAATCAGTGAAAGTAGGTTTGGAAGCTAAAAAATGAGCTACTTGCCAAGCCTTGTTTAATTCCTTTTATCTACAATATTTTTATTACTAATAAGTTTCTTAAAATATAAGCCGAGACAGGTTGACAGAACCTCTTCTTCGAAAAATTTATTATTTATTTATTTTTCCGGTGTTTAATATTATTTTTATAACCTGAAAAAATAATTTAAAAATGAGGTGTGAGGAAAAGATGGGATAATTAAAAAGATATATAAATAGGCAATGAATACTCGAAGACTGGAAACAATAGAAATAACTTAGCGGCTCCCCAGCAGACAGCCAAGCTATTTTGCCAACCATGCCGAACGATGCCAGCTTTAATATTTAGCAATGTTGGAATTAGAATGTTTCTTGGAAAAATTACTGATTTCTGAATATCAGCTACATTTTAAAAAGAAGTTTTCCAGTTTTTTATTTTTTTTTAATAATGAAATAATTTGTGTAACATATTATACATTCCGATGATATAAAGATAATAACGACTAATACTCAGGAAAGCCGTGCTGACAGAACGTGGGACAACATTCCTCCACGCAAGACGCAGATAAAGGTTGGGTTCCGGACTGTGCATTTTACAATTTTATTTTGAGGACGAGCTATCCAACACAGGCCGGAATAGGTACTAGCCTATTAGATTACAAAACTTAATTAATGAAAACAGTTTTAGAAGTAAGAAAAATTCTGAAGGTATCACTTTAGTTAACGAAGAACGTTACTTAATTTAAAAAACACAAATCATACATTTTTTTCTTTTCCGTCTGGAATCAAACCTTCTATCTATCGTCTACTATTATCCCTTAAAATATTTCCGGGCATTAACGCGACATGTTATATATAAATCTATAATTACACAGGCCAACGATGAAAAAACTTTTGTACTAAAAATACCTTATTCCTATAGTTTTTAGGGTGCTGAATCCAAATATGATATTAAAAAAGCTGTATCACCCACAATTTCTTCACATTTTATAGTTAAATTTATTAAATTAAGCGATTTTTAAAGAGTTGAAAAGCTTCACAGGCCAACGATGAAAAAACTTTTGTACTGAAAATACCTTATTCCTATAGTTTTTAGGTTGCTGAATCCAAATATGATATTAAAAAAGCTGTATCATTCACAATTTCTTCACACTTTATAGTTAAATTTATTAAATTAAGCGATTTTAAAGGAATTTAACAGCTTTCAGTCTTAGGTCTCATGAAACAAACAATTAGGCCTTTAAGTTAGGCCTCATGAAACAACTTGTAAAGGCTTTGCCTAAAGATGGACCATGTTTCAAGGATTTCTGCCAAAAGTTCCCACGCCTTTCAGGAGCTAAACTTAAAGAAGGCGTCTTTGTCGGACCTGACATTAGAAAAATGATGTTTGATGTTATCTTTGAATCCATAATGACCTTAAATGAGAAAGAAGCATGGGTATCATTCAAGCAAGTCGTTACAAAGTTCTTGGGATATGAAAAAGACCCAGAGTATGTTTCTATTGTAGCTTACATGTTACAGAATTTTAAAAAGTTAGGATGTTTGATGATCCTGAAACCTACGGAAAACTATGTGTGATACAAAAAAACTAAAGCCAGATTTAGATTCAGAACATAAAAATGTATAAAGATCAACTATTAAAGTTAAAAAAGTTTTCAAAAAATATTTTTTTGTTGGCCTTTTTTATTATCCCTTCAATTACGATTTCAACTACTATAACAAATATCTGATGTGGACAACACATATATTCCTTGTCCGCCTACTAAACTATAAATCGGTGGCTCAAAAAGCGATCCTGAATTTGGTTACTAATTTCCGAAGATTGCAGATTCACAAAAACGACACTCGACGTCGCGACATCCAACTATATACAAGATCTTGTTCCTGGAGGTCTCATTCCGTTTTTATATGTTATTTTCTTTCAGTAGGTAACAAGTTCCCAAGAGATTTCTTCGTGTTCTGTCACAACATTAGAACTATCAGTGTCACTAGTGACATCTAGATAAAGCATTGGAAATCGACGGTTTCGATATTTTAAGCGGAAGAACCCAGTTTAACTAATATCATATTCCCCTGCTGCAGACTTGTTCATCTCACAAATGGGGATGAAAACAATTACTTTACACTCAATTTTATCACTTAAAACAAGTAATAAAAATGTTTAATTAGAGTGGAAAAAAATCGCGTTTGTAACCTTCATTAACGAAACATATGATTTATGTATTTAATTTAAATATAATTTTTGATGTAAGCTTATTGTGACCATTAAGTTTCACCCCTTTCGGCTCACCAATTTTAACCAAACTCTGTTATATTACTTATATTGATATAAAAGACCTATTTACGAAATTTGAGATGTTTTGCATTATACTTTAAAATAATTTTTGATGTAAGCTTATTATGACCTTCAAGTAAAGTAACCACTTCCGGTTTCACAATTTAAACCAAAATCTAGTATGTTATTTAAATCAATATATAAATCTATAAATACTAAATATTAGAAGTTTAGCATTATATTTTAATATAATTATTTATGGAAATCAATTAGGACCTTCAAGTAAAGTACCAAAAAGGGAGGCTCACAATTAGATTTTACAGCGATCCTAATTTGACATATGCGAGATACGCCCGTACGAACGTACGGACAGAGGTCACGACGAAACTAGTCAAAATGGATATTTTCTTTGAAAACTGAAACCGAAATTTTTCGCGATTACAATACATCCTTTACTGCGTACAAGGAACTAATTAGGTATACAAATATTCAGTTCGTGTTATCATTCCTACAGGCGGTAGTACAAATCATAATTAAGCAAAAGAAAACCTGCAATCACCGAGTAATTAGGAATATTAGAATTAGTTCATCAATAAACATGAAACTTGAGTAACTAGTCATCCGTGAAAGCAATTAGTTAGTTACTAAGTAATTATGTAATTAATGTTAATCATTTAATCAATACTGTAATTACCTTAGTTTGTTTGGTATAACGCCCTTAATACTCCAATTGCAGGCAGGCTGGACTAGTCTACAGTTTATCAACCTATACCAGCCAATGTGTGATGAATTTTTATTATTTAGACACGTCACGAAATGAAAATCATCCGCATGTTTCTTCAAGTACGAGAGAGTCATTTGCCTGTTAAACGTATGATCGTGGTTCCTAAGATTTATCTTTCAATACCGTTATAATTTAGTTCAACTTAACTCTATTCTGTTTGTGGTTTCATTCCGAAGGATAAGAATACAGAAATACATTTTTCATGAACAGGATTTTATGAAATTAATATATATATATATATATATATATATATACATATATGATGGAATGATATCACATTTAATGTGAAAATAAAAGAGATTTATTTATTATAAGAGAATTATTTTTTTATTTATTTTTTAGTCCTTTTTAATACTGCGCGATGGATTAAATGTGCCAAGCTAAAAAAAATTCTTATTAAATTTTTGTAGCTAATTAGAATGTGATCTACGATTTATGTTACTTATTATCTAATAGTTTAACAATCTATCATTTCAAGCAAAGAGTTTAATTCTATATTTATAAAAAGTAAAGTAATCATTCAATCGATTACGAGAAATTTTTAACAGGGCCATCTTTAAAAGATAGATTCACAACGTGAATTGTTTGCCTTTTTCAATTCCGATGGAAATTTTGAGTGTTTGTTTTTTAAATCATCAATAGCGTGTTAATGTACAAAAGGCCACTAAAAACCGTTTTCAAAGTTTCTTTTCCATCAAAATTAAAATAAATAATTAGAAAACTGTTAATGATCAGACAACTGGGCCTTAAAGTCCATTTATTACCTAAAAACTTCAGACTAATTAATTAATAATATTATATAATAATATACTATCACAACATCAACTGTCAGTAGAACTATTACACCCTTTTCAAGGATTGTACCCAAAGGTCTAGAACCTTTGCTTGAAAATTTTAACTGACTTGGTTATTCGCATTCTTCTGAATAAAACCACAAACATAACAGGCGTGCATTCAGAGCAACTCTAGCCACAGGACTAAAAGGGAAACAGGCCTGATGTGCAAGCCTTTTGAGGCGGTTAATAATTTTTTTTGGTATTAATGATTTAGTTATTTATATTTAAATCTTTTAATGATTAAAATAAGCAAATATCCTTTTCTAAATGAAATAGAAAATATTATATTTAAGCATATCTTATAAGAGGGAGCATTATTTTTATAAGTCTCCGGGCGACGAATATCTTAGAACGGACCTCCGTGCATCATGTCTGAAAAGGAGAAAGAACAGAATTTTGATGAAGATGGAACAGACAAATATTGAGCTTGATAGAAGAGATAGCGGTGTTCTGGAACAAGTATAAAGAAAGTTAAAAAGACAAAGTTGCAAAAACAACGCGGTGGGAAATCTGCTCGACTTAAAATGAGAAATGGAGTAAAACCAGAAAATAATCGAGCTTAGCCATGGACGTCCGAAAATAATTGAAAAATGTTGATTACTCATTTCGTAACAGGCTCATTATAATGAGATCGTTGTCTTAAAAGCCGGTGCGCTCAGTAAAATTTCCTGGTTTTCCTCCCACGGAAACTACGATGATATGGAAACTAATCGATAATATCCACGTCACTTTATTCCGAAGATAGTGGTAATACTGGATACTTCGATTGTGAACATCACATGCCTAAATAACTAATCGTTATCAGAGACGATACGTCAAGAGCTGCCTTCTGTGTGAACGGGCTGAGTTAGTTATTCAATAAATACGTTCATACCAAGTTGTGCAAACGTAGTTATAGAATCTTTAATTTTCAAAGAATAATGCATAAAGATTGGAAGACAATGAAAATCGGATTTTGGTTTTAACAAAAAGGTTTTTGTAACAATTAAATTTCACAAGATCAAAAATTGAATTAGATGTTATACTGAAAAAAACTAAAACAAGATAATATTGATGTCTTTAATGTTTAAGTTTCGTAATGTAATAAGTTTGTGATAAAATAAAAGAACACTTATTTAATAGAGTAATCAAAGTGTTTTGATAAAAAAATCTAGCTAATTTTTCGAAATGGTTTTGAAAATGGACAGTGATCGTCCGAAACGTCACCTAATAATGTAAGAAAAATAGTATGATTAAAAAAAGTATAATTTTTTCCCTTTAAAATGAAGAAAACTTTTTGAATAATGCAATAAATTTCTAAACTTGTTGAAATTTTTTTCTAACATAAGTTCGATAAGAAATAATATAAGAGACATATAAGATGCCAATGCCTTCTATAGCCAGCCTGTAAAATTATCATAAAAACCATAGAATTAATTCAGAATATAACAGTTACACTTGGGAGTGAGAGAGAGAAAGGGGGTAAGGAACAAGTTCGGCATCAGTCAAAGCGAAACTGGGTAATGACTAAAATCGCAGAAGGAAATATCTTCCGTATCAAAAAATGTTTGTATGTTAGTTCGCAATGATTTTTATATTCCTCTTAAGAGTTTTGAACCATTAAAGACCCCGAAAAGTTCCGAAGTCCTCCAGAGTCGTAGGTAGTTGGACATCTTATTAATTTTGAAATTTGAATACATGCAGATTATCAGGACAAATCCGTTTCAAGTGGTTCAGGCACTGGATGTTTGACCATCTCAAAAAAAATTGAAACTGTGTAGGTATAGTATCATATAGTATTTTTATAATAAGTATAGTATTAGTATAGTCAAAAATAATTTTTAAACGTTTTTATTAGATAAAGCATAAGTTTGCGAATGGCGGCCACTTTTGTTTCAGTTTTTCAGTCATTTTGAGGTATCATACAATATGTCTGTTGGGGAGCCAGGCGAAAACTTGAAAATTCTACGCATAAAAGGTATCTCTCTTCAACTCTATAGATTCAACTCTAAGTAGAAAGTGAACAATGATTTTCTACCAATATACTTACAATGTGTGTGTCTGTAACACTAAAATATAAAGTTGATAATTGGTGGTGCCAATATCAAAGTTGATTTCAAAGATCTTATGGGAATTTAAGCAAAATAGAAAATTATGATTATATAAAGGGAAAATGCCAAGAATGTCCAGATAAAACGGGCTCGGTTAACATGTTCAAATCTGAAGAAAACTCAATAACTCAATACTTAACATAGAATATAGATAATGAATGACGTAAGACGGAATGGAAATTATGAAAACTGCAAAACCACGACAATTTAAAATCCAAAAATTCTTAATTTTATTGCAAAATCTCAGTATATACAAAAAACTAATCTTGTGAGGTGATGAATGCATTGTTCTGGCATACATTTCAGAATAAAATTCCTTTGTTGAACAAGACTAAGCAAGAGAACATCGCTTAGTGTATAATATTTATAACATGTTTGTTTATATTATTATAAATATCAAGGGAAATGAAAGAACCAAAGTTTTGGAGTCTACAAGATAATAACGCTACAGCCCATGCATTTTAACTAAAATTAACAAATTACAATTAACAACGGCATCCTTCTTTAAAAAAAAAAATTAATCTATTTCTGTGATGGACCTTTAAATCAATATAAAATTCTAGACATAAAATAGATTTTGGATTTGACATAGAATACCTTTTTTTTTTTTTGTTTTTTTATCATTTCATGGAAAAATGCTAGTGATGGCATAGGGAATAGCACCAAGCGATCTATGACAAAGGCTAATTTACAGCGTCATTATAATCAAAACTAAATATAACGAAAGCACGTCATGAACATTCGTAACACTGTTCCATGCCCAGAAAGCGGTGGACTTAATACAATTCAAAGTTACCAACCTTAAGACTACAAAATTAATTGGGCTAATTAAAGCAAGCTCTCTCTATATTACAGTTGACGCTAATGACCGAATGAGTCGAAGAGATATTTAATAAATACAAAAAAAAAACTGATGATTTCTATTTTGGGTTAAAAAATAAAGATTTTGATTATAAATATAAATATAAAAGTATTCTTTGTCTTCTTTTTTGCTGTATATACAGACAGTATACCTGTACAACCTCGGCAGTCCAACTGAAATAATATGGATTTACAAGTTTTTGCAGGTATACTGTCGAAATACAGCATTTTATATTTGAAATTATAACAAAGCATTATTCTTCATTTCAATGATCTCCGCATCATTTTTTTTTTTTTTTTTTTGATTTTTATCATTTTCAGCCTATGGACTTTAAATATAATAGTAGTAATAAGACTTTGAAGCAGTAAAAATTTACTGTTAGCCCGCTGTAACAAATTTGAAACAGAAAAAAAATAAATAATTTGCAATAAACCGAAGAAAGAGCGTTATAATATAGTAGATACTAGTTTAACAATTATAAAGTTGAATTACCTCAAGCGAAGTTGTGAGTATATGTGTAAGGGTTACGTAAAACCGCATTTATTTATAAAGTGGATATAATTTATCTGTAGAGATGTGTTGAAAAAGGTTTTCTACAAGGCGTACGTAATGCTGCTGAGATTGAAATGCAATGTGATACATAAAAATTATATTATTTTTTTCTTTATTATTGCGTAATTTAAGGTATTTCGGCTTATTTTTTATTTATATTGTTTTGGTAACTTCAATTGAGTATTCATAAAATCGCTCTCGGTACAGCGAAAATGATTCTGAAGTCATTCTCTGAAATTATTATTTAAAAAAAAAAACTATGTTTCCCTGATTAAAGGCATTGCTGCACTCGATTGTAATATGATACAAAATAAAACTTGAACCGTCTATAAATTAAATTAAAATTACATGTATGGAAAAACCAAATAGATATCAATTATAATAATGTACCATCATAATATATAAATTATCGCCACGCAGCTCCTTTGCGATATACTTCTCCTTCAGTTTTTATCTCTATGTTTCATATCGCTTGTATAAGGCACGAGTTTAGTTGAGTACCGTGCTATCTCCAAACAGCCATCTCATGTCTCTGTTCTGAACTGTTACTGGATGGCCTGGGTCATTCCTCTTAATGTCCTACCAAATTCATATGTAAATTATACCGTTTCCAAATTTATATACTATATTATACTTGATAATTATAATTTATTAAGCATATAACAATTAGGAGGATTATCCCTATTTAACCGCCCAAGGTAAAAACAGAATCGAAGTCCTATGGACATCTCGTTTTCAATTACTCAAAAATTTTCAATTTTGTAAAATAGGGGTATTTAGGGTTCTTTTAAAAAAAAAAAAAAAATAGTACTGGGTGGAGATAGTCTATGTAAAATAACTTATAACTAATGCAAAACCTTGTGACATACGTGTTTTTGTTACTATAGTATTTCGATGAACTGAATAATGTTTGGTGATTTTAAGTCTTGCTGAATTAGGATCCATTTACAAATGAACATGGCTCGTATCAATTCCGGATCAGTGAAAAATGATATTCTGTGTATTTGAGTCGAGGGGTTTCCCACATGTCCAGCGCAGTTCAGTATCAATGATGTCAGTGCTGCCTCATATTATTTCGAATAATTCCCAAAGATATTTTCAGAATGTCACAGACCTGATTTTTTTATTTTTTTTTTTTTTGTAGAAATGAGTGATGAAAAAGTTATTAAATGCGTCAGGACATTTTTTACGATTAATCCAATCCTAAATACAGGAAAAGTTTACTTAAAAA
Organism: Rhaphigaster nebulosa; assembly: GCA_948150685.1. Classification (NCBI taxonomy): domain Eukaryota; kingdom Metazoa; phylum Arthropoda; class Insecta; order Hemiptera; family Pentatomidae; genus Rhaphigaster; species Rhaphigaster nebulosa. Next base: position 65,294,445 of record OX411308.1, read on the forward strand.
TGAAATCTGGTGCATATTGTTAATCAAAAATAAAATTCAATTAAGAAACGATCATTTAGGGCTGTTACATTAAATAGTAATTTAGTCCGGTAACAAGGAATTAATACTAATGTTAACTTTTCTATTATTGTTACTCACCATAAACACAATGTTAATCTTTCTTTCCGTATCAAGGATTTACTCCATTTCATGTCTTGCTTTTTTAAACGATCTTCTGATTTTCTGAGCTTAATGATAAAATAATTCTCATCCATCTTCATAAGACTCATAAATATTTGTTCCATCATCAATCAATTTCTTATAAAATATTTTTCTTTACACGAATTTCTTCATCTAAAATTAGAGCGATCGTTGCTAACTCATGTTTTGGAATCTTGGGCATAGTGGTGGATGCTCTAAGACGAAAGGAGTATGACTCGGCACTGATATGTGGGAATGAGTGAACACGTATAAAATTGATACTGAACTGTCACTGCACGGTCGGGTATAAATGGGTCCCTAGCGTTGATCACCAATATATCATTACGCCGACCTAATATTATAAACTATTATATCTAGAAAGGCTCAGTTGGTTACTCACGCCCTTTAGCCATTTTTCATTTTCCCTTAAATAAAATTGAAGAGTCCACGGAAGAAAGAGGGAGAGCCAGCCGTAAATTATTTCTAAAAAACAAGTTTTAAAGTTCGGAGCTCCCATTTTCTTCAGTCTACGAGTATTCTTCAAAAGCTTCTAACAAAGCGACCATCCACATTTCCAGCTGCTTCTTTTTAGTATCTTATTTTACTGAACTATATGAAAATATTATATGAATATAATTCCAATTCGGAAAAAATGTGACTCTCTCCCTTTCTTCTGTGGACTCTTCAATTATTGTAGATGAAAAATGAATAAAGAAAAAAATCAGTTTTCATATATTAAAAAGAAAAAAATCTGTACCACTACAAAACCAATGAAGGGTTTTGGGTTCAGTACTTGGTAAGGACCGTACTGTGTCTGGACCAAACGGTAGCGCAAGGGCGTGATATTTTATACCAAATAGACAAAAAAAACTAGCAAACATAAAAATAGTAATAATGAACAACATGATTAATCAGAACCTTTTCCACCACAATAGTAATGCGTTGGGACAGTCCCCTCCTTCCTTGATACAAGCTATCTACAGCCCGGCCAATTCCTATGATGTTTGTTTACACGAGTTTTGATGGTTAATAGAACAAAGCTAAGTAAATACTTCAATAAAATTTTAAAATAACTTTATTAATATCGCTTCTAGTCCTCATGGTCATTGGCGATGTATTTATTTTAAAACCTCATTGTTAATAAACAAGTTTTAAATATGAATAAAAAAAGGCATTTAATAATATATTCTTCTCAATTTTGTAGGAAGTCCCTATTAACAATTAAACAAAAATAAACTTCCTTTATGTTCCATTTATAAATAAGGTTTCTGTTACAGCGTTTAAATCTCACACTCAAAATAGTTATGTTCCTGGTATTTTTAATATGTGATGAAATAACTGATTGTAAAGCAGAGATAAGAGAATTAGTGCGATGGTAAAAAAAATATTTCTGAAGATGTGGGTACAACCATAAAACCATAAAATGCTGTAAAAAGAAGGTTATTACTGGATGCCATACAAATAAAGCGCATTTTTACTTAATTATTAATAGGTATTTAATAAGCCAGAATAGAATTTATACAACATTAGAATTATTTAAGTTTTATTTATTTATTTAAAAAAAACAAAAACAATTTAATAATGTAAAGTAAGCAATAGTTTTAGTTTCACTATTCTAACATATTTATTTTTTCACACATCTAAAAGCCTTTCTTAAATTTATTTTAATTCGAAAAGTTTTTTTATTAATATTAAATAACAAGCTAAATCATTTTGCAAAATATAATATTGCACATCAGAGGTAAACTATCGTAAATCCAATTTCGCGGATTTTTTAATACCGCATTTGCATCATTCTGGCCGTTATTTCGCAAATAGGCTGGAAGGGAAATAAAATGTGCAACACTCTAAACATAAAGGTTGACAACTGTCCACATGCAATATAGATCTAACTTCGTTTTGTCCATCAGTGAAACTTTGAAATTTTACTTACGATAGTTTACCTCTGACGTACAGAATAATAGTAAATATTAAAATAATAGACTAAAGCTAAAATATCTATGTATACCAATACTAAAGAACATTAGATTTCTTTAAATCTCAATTCTAAAAAGATAATATAAATTTAAACTTAAATTTATTTTATTACGAATTTTTTTGTTATTAATATTAGCACCAAGCCAATACGGATAAAGAGAAGCCTATTAGTAGATTAGGAGAACCAATACAACATAATATAAATTATATCTCGGCAGAAACAAAGCATGCTTTTTTTAAAAACTTTTTTTTTTTTTAAATCAATTAGAAATAATTCTACAAACACAAACCAACAATTTTCCATAGAAATCTTTCAAAAATAGATAAAACAGCGTTCATTGATACTGATCAGAGCATAATTATTGCCAGAACATAGGCGATCATCAGAGAAATCAGCCGTCCAGTGTTCTAATAAACATAGAGCAATGTTTCCTAAAAGGTGATAGGGTAAATGACTAGTAATTGGCATAGTTAAGGATTTTTATTCAATGTAGTGACAATTCCGGCTGTTTCGATTTTTTGAAAAAAATATATGTGTATATAGGATTACAACCACAAGTTTTCATTCACAGAACTACTTAATTTTCTATTTTTTTCTGATTAGGATTTTTTTTTTATTTAGATAAACTCGTAGATAACTGTTTTACCATTTATGGGTATATATATTTAGTTATGGTCACCCTTAAAACTAGTAATGGTTACCTTAGGGAAATTTTAATTTTCTTATAAAAAATATAAACAAAAAAAATAACACAAATTTTTATTGTTCGATTAACACAGCCCTCAACTTATAATTTTTGAATATTTATTTATTTATTAAAACATAGCCGAGTCTAATTATAAACATTACATTTTGAACTATGTACAAAATTAGTTTTAACTACACAAGAATATGAAAAAAATATATATATAAACACATATTTGTTTTAATACAATGTCTCTTATATTGTCATTCCTAATCATCATTGCATTTTGGCATGTACTAGGCTTACAGACTTTTGGAAATTTAAGTTCAATCACATCAAAATTATATATAATTTAGTTAAAAACAGCGCAGATTTTTAAATTTTGATATAAATTTCAATTTTTTTAATAAACAGTATCATTTTTCCTGCAGTCTTGAAGCTTTGATTCAAAGTCTCTGCTATATCAGTCCCGAGTCCAACTTCATCCTGTTCATCATATCCAGATTCATACGCCAAGCACTCAGTCAGGATGTGCGATACCGTCAACACAGGAGATGTATTGAAGTGGTGTACTATAGTCATAAGATACTCGTGGGAGACTCTTGTATATATTAGGCGGATTAGCACTATAGTCACTGCTGAAGGTCAGCTCGGCTAGACAGTACATATATGGTTCGACTATTATAAATTTATTGTCGCTTACTCTAAACCAAATGTACTGCCATTTTTCGCGAGCCTTTTCTTTTATAATGCCAAGGTAACTATTTCTTTCGTTAATACAGACGTTATTCCTTCTTTAATTGCCTTTTTATCCATAGCATAGGCTAGCTCATTTCCTCTGATGCCATAGTGGGCCGGTAACCACAAAAATTGAACCTTCCATCCAGCACTCAATGTCTTTAAGTAAATCAAGATGTTGATAACCAGAGGGTTCAATGAAAAAAAAAAATTTAAAGCCTTAAGGGCAGATTTGGAGTCCGTACTAACGTCTGCTTTAGCAGATACCGATGCCGAGCAGGTACCGATTTTACATGTTTATACAGCGCAGTTTATTGCTAACAGCTCAGCATGGTATGAAGTACAGTAACATAAGAATGAATACATTTGTATGTCGTCAGAGCTGGTGGCGTCACCCACTCTATCCTCCATTTTTGACCCATCTGTTTAAATATATTTCCAATCAGAGCGTTTCTGTTGAAAATCCATGGAGTACGCTAATCCCAGGTTTGACTGAATGCCCTTGTAGCATTTGACTCTATGGGTGTCAAGAATTGGTCCTAGCCAGTGTTCTGTTTCCAACTGTTGAAGGTTCAAATGTGATATTAAGAGTTTGAGGTCCTGCTTTTTAATATGGATTGAGCATCTTTCCGGTAATGACAATTTATTATGCGGGTTTAGTTGGGCTATTAGAACCTATTATTATTAGGTTTAGGCTATTAGGTTTTGGTTGGGTTAGGACTTTTATATAGTACGCTCAGGACCGCAGCTTCTCATATAGCTTCTCATATGCTATGGCGCTTGAATGGAAGCACCTGTGCTACAGTATACACTCTAAGTGCTGTCTTTTGGATCATATCCAGCATCTCGTGAATAATATTACTTGCATATAAGCATAATATAATTTACTCAGAATAAAGCTCTTATATTGGGTTTATACTGATTCTATCAGCTCCCCATTGTGATTACAGTTTTTAATATATTTAAAGTCTGTAAACAATTGTATCTAAGCTGTTTAATAAAGGATGTACATGTAAGGGCGCGGCCTAAAATAACGCCAAGAAATTTTGTATTGTAATATTTGTGGAATAAAAATACCTTCTTATTCCGAAGTAAAATTATGTTTTATTTAGATATCGTAAATTTCTTGTTCACTTTTTTTTAGATAACTGAGATTGAAGACATCCTTAACGGTTGATTAAATAGATACCGACAATAAGGCTATGTTAATGCATAATAAATTATATTTTGAATAATTGCGAATACAAATAGTAGACATGGGGCGTCAATTGACCTATTGGTTTATATTCATCACGAGAATATATTTTATATACTTGGACGGAAAAGACTAAACTTAAATATTTAACTTTGTGGAATAAGAAACATCCTACCCATTAATTTTGACATTTTCAATGGTTAGATTTCGTTTGATCGTAAATAACATCTTCTGTGATTTGGAGATGGATACTTTAAAGACACGAAGACTAAGCCAAGAGGTGATATTTAATAATACCTCTTGGAAAATATCGTGAATAAACGTTGAATGTTATCACTCTACATAAACCACTACATGATCAGCATTCATCACAATCTTGGCAGGGAAACTTATTTCACCAACTTCCCGGTTAACTGCAAGACTAAACTATATAGCACTTAGGAAGCTGCATTTTATTAGGACAATGCTACACTGCTCAAATTTTCTTGATATAGCATTTCCGAAACTAACACAGAATATCCTACTATTTAAAAAAAATAATATAAATCCAAACTTTTTACCAGTAATGTCGATTTCAGCCGACGATTTTAAGATGTATTTTTTGCCTATAGAAATGAAGGCATTTTCAATATCCAAAAACTGAGCTGAAAGGTATTTCTTTGATCGACAGGCTTCAGTTATATCAGTTTCCAATTTAATTAGATTATCTGATGTACCTCTACAACTCCTACAGTATTTAAAATTTCAAATACATAGTGGAAAAACGTGAATTTCGAGTTAAGAATGACCTTTTGCAGCAAATGAGCAATATATATTTAAGCTACAGTCATCTTTGTAAGACTTGATATTATGAAGCTCTCAAAAATGTTTTATTGCAATATTAATAAATAAATTTCCGCTCGCTGCCTCATAGACTAATTTCTATTTAGACTTTTCGACATATTAATTATAATTATTAAATATTAAAATAAATAATATAATATAAACAAGTAATTATTACCTATGTATATTTTATTATATTTTTAAGGTATTGAATTAAAGTAAATCTTATTTTGCGCAACAATCAGTGCACTGTAGATCTAGAGACCGTGTTTTTCAATTGATATTGCAATAACAATTCTTTTGTTTACATCAAATATCAATAGAGAATCGCGTTTTAACTGTCTCTTAACTTCATAAGGTAGCAGGTGATCTCATAGTATCGATGTTGGTACACTGTGACATTAGCATTGCAAAAACAATTTAATTACTGGCTTGCATGACTGTAAATGAACAGGAACCGTCGACGACACATGTGGGCGCTGCTCAGTTCTCCTAACCGCTCAAAATTCTCTAATATTAATGTTCAGGATAAAACCGTTATTTCGAAGGAAAATGAGATTTTATTTAAGTATCTTAAATTCTTCATCTCTTTTTTCTAGATCGAACATTTTTTTTCTAGACTGAGATAGAAGACATCCTTAACTGCTGAATAAATAGTTACAAACAGTATGTTAATACATAATGAATTATATTTTTAATAATTATGAATAAAAATATTAGACATGGGTAGTCAATCGACCTCTTGGTTTAAAGTCATCAAGAGGAGAATATACTTTATATATTTGGACGTAAAAGGCTAAACTTATATATTTAACTTTAATAACAAGTTAAATCAGTCAATTAAACAATATTTGTTTCTTGTGATGTAAAAAACAAATACAAATAGAGGACATAATATATATTTTATTTATCAACCATATAAGTATGGTCACTAGATTAAATTTCCGTTATGAAAAGCAGTGGTTTCAGTTTTAAAAAATATTAATTTTCTATTAAAATGAGACTAAAACTTTGTGAAACATCTAAGTTAGGATTTTCAAAGCCATTTCCTAAAATATATTTTCGATTATCTACAGCTGAATAGGAATAGATAAACTATTTCAAAAAACATATAACTGATTGGATAAAAAATTAAAAATCGAAAAATTAGAAATTAGAAGAATACTTCCAATAATCAAGATTATAAAACTTTATAATCTAAGGCATTTTGCCGAACTAAAATAATAATAATAAAAATCAAAATTCGTCCATAATCAACATAAAAATCGTTGTTTTAAGGATGCGATGGAAAAAATGACATTTAAATGAACATTAAAGTGTAGAGGTAGAATATTGGTCCAAACTTACCCAATAAGTTGGATAAACCACTCGGATTATCTTTAATACAAAAAGCAGTTTTCGTAGCCCCTTGCATTTAAAGGTAGAAAAAAAAGAAAGATGTGTCTCTTTTTTTATTTCCGAAATGGCACTCATGAAACTATTTAAAACAAGAAAATTTGCGTACACGGACAAAATAATTGATTATTTCAATCTCCGCCCAACCGCCACGTTAACTTCATTACTTATAGGTAAAATGTGATCTTATTTAGTATTAATGTTATTATTATATACGAATACGAGCGCGTATCAACCAGTTTCTTATTGCACTGTTGGAAGAGTGTGTAGAAGTGTGGATTATGAGCTTCAACGTGGCTTTAAATAGTTGTTCACGGGTGAGGCAGACCAAAGGTAGTTACCCTAAAATAAAATTACTTTTTGCATTCCCAAAAATATTTTTTCAAATATGCATTTAAGGGTGCCCGCACCCCTACTTAAGAACCTCTGGAATACAAGAAGTAAGAAAAATGAGTAAGAAATAAATTTGTGTCACAATTTGAAAACCATCAATGCAATAGACCTATCAGTATACTCAGAATATCAACTGTAACCAATAAGTATCATGCCCGTAACATATAGCATTTGACGGACGATCGAGGATGTTTCTTTTCAAAGTGGAAAACTAATCAATGTCCTTTCATCCCGTTTCTTTATTCGCAGGCAATTTATTCACAAACTCTTTTCCCTCTATTCCCTTTTATTCCCAGGGCAATCCACCCCACTCACTTCTCTGTTCTTACATATCCTTTTCTATACCTCACTCTTGACTAAATGGGTCGTTGAATGATCAATTGAAGATAATAATCAAAATATATAACGAGGAAGAAACTTCTAATATATTAAGAAAAATTAGATTTTTACTACTTCAAAACTGTTCAGTGCTTTTTTAATAGGGTGCATATGGGCTTCTCTATTATTAATTCATGAAGTTACATAAATTAATTGAAATAATTGAATTTTATTATTTAGTGAAATGGCGCATTGTGACTAAAATGGCCACTTTAATTTCATGATAATGATCGCAATTGTCGGCCTAGCTCTCAAAATGATGAACTGACAATGAAAAATAACAAAGAATTTCGCGAAAATTTACATTTACGGAGCTTCATTTCCCTCATACTGGACATGGGAAAGCATAGCTATTACAAATATTTTCTTAGATGGGTGTCAAAAACCTTGACAGAAGAGCACAAAAATAGCCTATTGCTGCATCGTTTCCATTCCTCGAAGCCTATGACAAAAAAAAATCGTTATATTACAAAAAATTTAATTTAATAAAAAGTAAAAAACCCCGGCAACGGGAACAAATTTCATGTCTTAAAATCCCATTCGTCTTAAGGGACGGAATGTACATACATAGATATTTAAGCACATTGATGGGTTGGGGTTGTTAATGAATTTGACGCCCTTAAAGTTTTATTCGTAGTCGGGTTTTTTACTTTTTATTAAATTAAATTTTATGTAATATAGTATAAAATCGAGTATCTTTTTGTCATAAGCTTCGAGGAATGGCAACGAAGCAGCAATAGGCTATTTTTGTCCTGTTCCATTAAGATTTTTGACATCCATCTAAGATAATACTTGTAATATAGTATATTCAGTAAAAAAGAATCATAATTTTCATTAGGGTGTGGAAGGCATCCGACTAAGACACTAAGTATCACCTTTCACACCCTAATGAAAATTATGACTCTTCTTTAAATATATTAATTTATTTACTGTATGTTTACATATACAGATGCAAAAAGTTTCCTGTATTCTGACATACACAGATGAACGGGACGGAATGTACTTGCAAGAGACCGTAACGTGTAGTTGAAGGCACCCGACTACTACACCAAGTTTCCACATTCATGGGCGTCAACTTCACTAACAACCCACCAATCCGTTTAAGTAGATATGCATGTACTTAGGATTGAAAACCCTTAGGACGAATGGGAGAGAAAGATATAAAATGTATTTCCGTAGTCGGGGTTTTTACTTTTTATTAAATTTTACTACAAGGTTTTTAGTTTTCAAGTATAGGCTATTTATAACTTATTATCATACGATCATGAACTTACAAATTATATGATAAGAAACATCAACAAAAAACCTGAAATATTTAAAATATAATGAAATATTTTTCAGTACTTTGAGCTCAAAATGTTTAAAAAAATTCAAAGAAATTCACTGAGTAATTTGAGCCATCAAATTTTAAAATCGGTCGAGCAGTTCGCTCAAAAAATCGTTAAATATCCTCAAACGGACAGATTAAATACATTTAATACAACATTCCTTCAGTATATTGAGCTCAAAATATTTTAAAACACCCGCGGTATCACAACAAATAATTTGAGCCATGCAACTTGGAAACCCGTTGAGCGGTTCTTTCAAAAAATCTTTAGATACCTACTAACGTGCAAGCTAGTCACATTACCCTCCTTGTGGCTTCGCCGTAGCCTTTTATTTAAAATATTTAAAATTCCCCCAAGTAGAAGGTAGAACACAAAATTTCAAACTCTCTACAGGACTTGAGTAGACCATTGAAGCTAAGAGAAATCTATTTTGAGATTTAAAAAAGGAAAAAGCGTTAAAAATAGATAAAATAACATAAATTCTTGGTTTATGTCAACAATTTGATTGCGGAAACCTCTTAGTAGTGAAAGCTACCTGCTTTTTCTGGAGCGAAATATCTTTCCTAGCAACATCTACCTGATGTTGCTAGGAAAGATATTTCGCTCCAGGATCTACAACTTAAAACGTGTAAATTAAGTCACAACCCTAAACCCTATTCTGGACCAAATAACACGCTTCCTTCACACCTTATGCTTGTAGACGGCATAATGAAATCATCCAGCTTTAAATTTTGGATGTTAATTTAGAAATAGCAGTCAACAAAATTTTTGTTTATGTCACGAAGTTAAAAATTATACATTATATGGACAAGAATAAATATAAACGGATGAAAACGTGTGTAACCCATAATAAAATTTTTTTTTTCCTGCAAAAGAAACACATAGACATCCAACGGATATTGGTATAGATTAAACTAATATGAAGTTGAATTGCATTGGGTAATTACAGGATTATTAAAAAAAAAATTATGAACATTAATCGCTCACAATGACTATTGTAAATAAATATGTGAATATGGCTTTAATTAAAGTTTTAGTAACACAGGGTTAAAGCAGTGACTGGGAGTACTAAAACATAAATTAAGTCATCAAATGTTTAGCAGCTATGCAGCTTATAACTCTAAAAAAAAGGACAGGAAATGGTAAACCCCGTTTTTCTTTAAACAAGATTGTTTGGAATAATTAAACAGAGATTCATGAAAAGAATTTATAAAATAAGTACCAGAACAAAAAAATAAATAAAAAAGTGAAGAGGGAGGAAGTTGGCCAGTTTTCTTGTATTTGTTTATTTCTTACAACACTTGTCCTTTGTATTTATATACAATGATAATAATATTTTTTTTTAGATTTAGCAGCGAAAAATATTTATTTTGGGAATAATGTCCTTGTTAAAGTAAAATAAAGAAAAGCCATTCATAATATGTATTTCTATTTGGGTAGGTATCCTCACCCCGTACCAGTTAATTCTAGATAATTAAGAATAAAGTACATTATTATTATTATTATTACTATTATAAAAGCGAAGTTATAAAATATAAAAGTAAAAAAATCAATGTAATACTTTATTTTATTAACCGAATTCAAAAAAGATTATTAGCTTGACATTACATTCTATGTATGTCCACGCATGTATGTCCAATTCTTGGACCGATTTCTATGATTATTTTTTTAATCAAAATATTAAACAAGGGAGTTTATAGAAAATATGTTTGTGCATTTTCTTTCTTTCATGAATACAAAGTTTTCCACCCTAGGTACTGAGGAAGCAAAATACCAACCACGTAGGACCCAAAAATTCGTAGGAAAAAACGAAGTAGGAAAAAAAATCCGTCTCTACTACGTCTGTGGCTTTTGCCTATTTGTTCCTCGCGACTACTAACATTCTATTTTTAATTTTAACACCAAAATCAAAGGTAACCCCAGGACGATACTCGAAACTCGACATTGCCATCCCCATTTTGTCTCAAAATCACGACCGTTTAACGGCGATTTATGAAGATATTATAATGAAAAAATTTAAGTGCTTTAGAATAATTATACTAATTAAAATTTTGATATGCTTACTATTAATAATGCAATGTCTATAACGATAAATTACTCAATCGTTACGTTTACGTTAATATCAGAACTTTAAGCAATTTACAATCTTAAGTAATCCAATTATTTAATATCCCTTCATATTTCAGCACCATTAATCAGTTAATCAGGGACGCGTTATATAATCAAAAGTTTCCTCTTTAAACTTTTTAATGATGTAATCTTGAGAAGGGAAGAGGAGGAGAAGTTCCATAATGAGACGAAACGGAAGTAATGAACTGGCTATAGAATGGATAGTAAGGGATGGGTCCACTCTTCTGGATGCCCAACAATAAAATAGTTCAGGAAAACTTTACTAATTACTGCAACAAGTTTATGCACTTAAGCATACATCTTAATTATATTAAAACATTCTTGTATTACGGAAGATGAAGGTAAAACATTTTGATTAATTCATAGTTTATTCAACAATCCTGAAATATTCCAACGTTCCTTATCAACAAAAAGGGGGTCTACCTTGCTATTTTGCACATTCGCTAACTTTCAGCTGTTTTTCATGTTTCACCAATTACAATCCTCGGCCTTATAATTTCAATAATCTCTCTCAAATGGCTAAGTCAAGTGAAAATATAGTAAATAGTACATTGGGAAGCAATAGAGGGAGAGATAGTGGCCATGGTAGGGCGTGGGAGAGGATGTAGCCGACTAGTAGAGCTCAAAGAGGAATTCCTTTTTGAAGAGGCACTGCAGAACGGGTCGGTAGTGAAAACAATCAACTTTACAGAAGAAGAGATAAAAATAAAAAGAAGAAAGCTACTGCCCTACTTGACGCAATGCAGAATGTACAAGGCAGCTAAATTGAATTTGTTTTAAATTATAAACGATATTTAATAGTAACTAATTTGAAAACTTATCAGCTAATCTGAACGTGCAACTAATACAACAGAAATATGATACAAAAAAGGTAAAGAAAAAACAAATACTTCCAATAATTTTTTTATGAATTTTTTTCCATTTAAACTTAGACAGAAAACCAAGAAAAAATAAACAGAGTATATTTGAGTATGAATAAGAAAATTGAGTAGCAGCCAACAGATTTATAATTATTGATTAATGATCTGCCAATATAAAGTAAAATTGTTTTTAAACATTATAAAAAAAAAAATGTCCTCTTTTGGTATTTGAAAAATTCAGTAAATTAAAATTGAACTCAACATTTTTTTTTTTTAATTACAGCTATTCTACAAAATAAGATTCCTCTGTCAAGTTACGTTATGTTAAACTGCTGTACCAACATGTAAATCATGTTTTACTGAATGCAAGAATTTCCCTTTCTAACTCAAAACAAATAATCAAAAAGTAATTGCTGGAGTTTTTAAAAAACAAAAAATTATGACAAAATTTGAGCAGCGATGTTACCAATGACCCATGGAGTAGAAGCAGTAATCAAACAATCAAAAAAGGTTCATTAGAAAGAATTGGTAGTAAAAACAGGTCCATATTTACAATCGAGTACCATTGATCCTAGGTCATCCTTTACCATATGTAGATGTCCGACCGAATCAAGGAACTCCTAAGAAATATCATAAATGTTCGGCGAATACAGAATTAGATTAATATTCGACGCGATAAGCTTCGGAACTGCAGCCATGTATTCCTGACAACAGTCATATAATTTAATTTTTTTATGTACTATAAATGGTTCTGTCTTGGAGGAAGATACAGAAACACAATTCCCGTTTAGTGAAGATGCCCGAACACACAAGGTTGCTACAAAATTACTACAAAGCATGCCGACTAATTAATAGCAGATATTACAAAAGCAATATATTTTGAAAAAAAAGAATCCCGTGGTGTAGATTCGATTCTAACACGAGCCAACATCAAATATAGGGGTCAATCCATATGAAGTGGTCCAAGGGTGGTTGCAAACTTTAAAAACTTGTATGTTGGTTCCTCCATGTTTCTAGAGATAAAAACCGTTGGGGAATTTTTTTTTTGTTGGCCGTTTATAAATTAAGGGGGGTAATAAGTTATTTCTTCAGTTCTACCGCTCAATTTCAGTAAACGCAATAATTTACGGTTTTGTCGATAGTTCAAAAACTACTTAGAAAAATCAAAGGTAATGCTTTAATAGTCATTTTAAAGGTAATGCTTCAAACTAAACCACTTATTCTTAGTACATTTAATGTGCTCCTAAACCTAATAAGATAAAAATAGATCTGAAGTTTAACGCGAAAATTAAAAAAAAATTCGTTTTCAAACCATTGCTTCTATGAGAAGGAGTACTATAAACAGCTTACCTCTTTGTGTGGTGGGGAGGTCATTAATAGTAGGTGTTGACCTTTATATTCAGGTTGCTGAATATATATCAATCCTACTAAATCTATCCTTGGTGTTTTATGATTTTTTTTAAATTTGAAATTTTTCAATTTTGTCAAAATTAAGGACTAATATCTTCGAATGGGACTGGAGTTAAAAATCTGAAATTCACACAATTTACATTGTTTTAGAAGAGGTGTATAGTAAATAATACTCTTACTTGTTTATTTGCTGGTTAAAGCTTGGGGACAGTTCGAAAATGGGGAAAAGCACGAAATACAAGCATTTGCGGTTTCATCGATAGTTCAAAAATATATGGTCTAGAAAGATCAAACAAGGACCATTTATAAGGAAATGTTATAAGATAAAGCATTTATTCCTAGTACATTTCGTTTATTCCTACTCCTAATATTGACTTCAAGATTAATGCTCAAATTTAAAAATGTTCGTATTCAAGCCATTTTTTCTACGAGAAGGAGTACTATAAACAACCCTCTTTGTGTGGTGGGTAGGTCCTTAATAGTATAGGTTTGATGCCTGAATAGATATTTACTAAATATATCCTTGATTATTTATGATTTTTTTCAATTTTTTTCAATTTGTATATTAGGGACCATCTTCAGCATAAGAGGCTACTGTACATGCCTTTTATAAAAAATTTATAAAATTCATTAAAAAAGCACAGACAAATGTGTCAAAGGTAATTTATTTTACTGATGATTCCTAAGACAAGTATACAAAAATAAATTTGTCAATGTCTGTAGTCACAAAATCTTACCGTAACCACAAAATACTTTCAGTTAAACGCAGACTGAAATTCCTTTGCCTCAGCACATGGAACAAACAAATGTGACGGAATTGGAGGAACAAGAAAGGGAAATTACTAATGCAAGTTAGAAAAGACCCGTTGGAGATCAAATACTGACAATTACGAAACGTGTAAATTTTGCAATGAATACGTAAAATCTATGAAATTTATATTAGTAAGGAAAGAAGATTTTTATAAATTATGAGTTACTTCAAAACCGTTTTGATTCCTGTGAGCGAGTAATTGTAACATTTCAAAAGCCATTATTAGATGTTATGTGGTGTCATACTCAGACACATTTGAAGATCACTCAATTTACAAATTGTCACCAATAATCCACAAATTTACAGATTGGCGAAGTACTCCGACATTAGCCCTGAGAATGATGATGTAATAGACCATTTTTTCCATCCTTCAGGATCTCGAACACTATTTGAAAAATCAGTAAATGAAAAACGGTGGGTGCCAATGACCTATGTATTAAGAAAGTTAAGCCCACTTTAATTAACAACAAAAACCGAACGTTTATGTGCAATTACAAAAAAACCTTGTGAAGATATATCAAAGCTTCTAATAAATCGGAATCAAAAATAAGAAAAAATATAAAACATTATTAAAATATTGCTATAGGCTAATCAAACATAATACAGGTTAGTCATATAAGTATTACCTACAAGAAACAATTTCAGTGCAATAGCAATTCAGATAACTATATAATTTTTATATAATATATTTCATTATGCCATCTTCAACCTGATACAAAATTAAGTTCATATCTTAATTCATAACTTTGCAAGCAAAAAATTTGCTTACATAATTATGAATTTTTTAGCAAGTAAAATGTAACTTGCACTACTCAAATGTTACGTGCTTGCTGTTTGCTTAGTGTGTTCCCCTGTTTTCAAACAGTAAACCAACTTCAACCAAGTAAATAAACAAGTAACGGTTTTATTTACCAGGAACCTCTTCTAAAAAACTGTAGCATGTGTGAATTTCAGATTTTAACTTCAATCCCATCGGAGATACTAAAGCCCGAATTTAAAAAAAAAAAATCCAAAATGGTGAGAGTATGGTTGACTATGGAAAATGTATGTAGGTTGGTGGTGTGGTCAATAAATAAACACACAAATTAAAAAAAAAATTATTATAATGTGTGCAACGTTTCGACCTAAGTTTTAAGCCAACATCATTAGGCGGCGACAGCCGAACCCCCACTGAAAAATTTCAAATTTTAAAAAATCATAAAACACCAAGGATACATTTAGTAGGATTTATATATATTCAGGTTAATCTACAATTGAATCAGCAGTTGGAAAAGGGGAACAAGCGCCAAAAAATCGAAATTCATATTTTTGTGCCAAATATTTGTTTTCATATAGGCGCTTATTGTACGGTATAAAAAATAAACAAAAACCATTCTCATTCCTGTTTAAACGAGCCTAGAAATATTCGTTCGTTTGAAGAAGGGAGCATATCCAGAATTTGTTTCCTTATTCAAACTGATACCGAGTTTTTGTGTATTACTGTTATTTTTTCGTGTTTCCATTAGTGGTGTATCGGTTAATGCTATTATACCATAATGTCTTCAACCACATCTGAAAGTGAGACGGAAACTAATAAATTTTAAGAAGAAGAAAGAGGTTCGTCGTCCAGAAACATATTGTTATGAAATGCAGAAGGAGAAAAGACTTCGCGGTGAACAGTGTGTGAGTATTAGGACAGGTAATACAGTACATGCGAAGTCAAATAATACTGGTGTTTGCTCTTGTAAAAAAAAGTGTACTGAACGGCTTAGATGAACAAGATACATTTTTAATGGGCTGATTGATCGAAAATCACCATCACAGAGGCGAAAAAGTAAAACTCTGAAATGGGATAGTATTTCTGTTAATAATGAAGGAATGACTGTATGTAAGTACGCATTCAGTATTTTTTACTATATTAAGAATAAAGCCATCTTTCGTTTAACTTCTCTGCTAACTGAAGGCCAAGCTTCCGCGGATAATATGGGAAAGCACGGACACCGCGGTAATCCAATATCCGAAAACGTTGGTGCTTCCATCGATGATCACATTAAAGAATTTCCAGTTAAAGAAACACACTACAGAAATAAAAATATAAAGTACTTAAATGTCGAACTTAACATTAAAACTACGTACGAACCCTTTTGTAAAAAAACATCCTAATCTTGCCGATAAGGTGAAACATGACGTTTACAGGAAACATTTCCTTGAGAATTATGATTATAGATTTGAACGTCCACAGATAGACCACATATGTGCAAGATTACTAACTAACTGCAAAGATTAAAAGTTCGCATGTTAGCTACAATACAAAATTAACTTTGCTGATACAAATTAAAAATATGAACGCTGAAATTAAAGAACCTCATGTTTTCAGTTATAAGAAGATACAAGATTTATAAAAGATAGTTACATGCATACCATGAGAGTACGAACTATTTTAGGAAGCAGTGTTGGATAGACCAACTACTACGGAAACAATAGTTGTTGTCAGTGAAAGTGAAGTGTAAAATATGATTTTCACAGTGCATAGTTGTTACATAATGCTTTAAAAAACATGTAAGTAGTATTGAATTTACTCTGTTCATTGTATTTGTAATGTTTCGAGAAAATAAGAATATTATTGTTAACTTTATAATAGATGTTTATGACTATCTCATTATCAATTTGAAGAAGGGAACAAATCCACTGGTTTCAATATTTTATTACTTCTTTTAGAGCAGTCCAACCGATCTATCCAAGGTGCAGGAATAACGGAATGGTGTAAAGAAACTAACATTAAAGTTTGGTAAAGATATATTAACAAGTAAGAAAAGTAGAACGTTTATCCTTATTTACCGAAAAAGTTGTTTTTGGATTCGTTCCCTTCTTCAAACTGCTGATTCAATTAAGAACCTCCCCACCATACAAATAGGTGATAAGTTGTTTCAGGTAGCTAAGTTGTTATAATACTAACTAGGTAAGTTGTTTATAATACTTCTTTTGATAGAAGCAATGGTTTGAAAAGGCAATTTTTTTTTTATTTGTGTGTTAAACTTCAGATCTATTTTTATCTTATTAAACACAATAAATGTACTATTTAGCTTGAAGCATTACTTTTATAATGGTATTTTTTTGAGCTGTCTAAGTCATATAGTTTTTGAACAATCGACAAAACTGCAAATGAATGAGTTTCTTGAAATTGGCCGGTAGAACTGAAGAAATAACTTATTACCCATTAATTTATAAACGATCAAGGAAAAATCAATTCCCCAGCGGTTTTTATCTCCAAAAACATAGATGAATCAACATACAAGTTACAAATAAAAAGAAAATGGCCAAGCAACCAAATTAATCCATTTTTGACCACTTGGTACGAATTGAACCGTAGTAACATATTTCTTTACCTCTGAGCCAATGTCCATTCCGTTTTCACCACTGTTTCGCAATGAGAATGGTCACTACTGGTTTGTAGAATTCTAGAACTGTCTAGCGCAAGAAAAAAAAAACCTTGTATGCTTGAAAGGAATAGTGCCCAGATCAGTAACCCTTGTTGCCTGAAGAGAAAAGTTAACTTGTTAATTTCGTAAAAAAGAAACTAGGCTCACAATCAGATTATTTGAAGAGAAAAAGCTGGAAACCAGTGTTAGATTCAAGAGAACAAGTTCTGAATAACCCGCTTTTCTATAGAAATATTCAACAGCTACCTTTTAACAATTAGCCACTCCTCTTACCCAAACTTATGATATAATCAATTTAAATAAGCCCCTGAACATAAGAAAGGAACATAAATAAAATGTAAGATTCCCAGACCAAATAAAAATCAGCTTGCATTATCTGGAAAGTGGTAGAAGTCCGACGTCATAGATTCTTCAAAGGGAATGTCGTATTCAATTTCAGATTCCTCAACAAGTGGTCAAACCCTATCTACCTACCATAGTACATTTTCTCTTTTAAGGTCTGTCTGCCTTCAGTGTTTAGTAAACCACTGTTTACCATGAAACACACATCAATATATTTTCTTCCCGTTTATTTTTACAGGCATTAGAGTTTTTAACATGTTTCCTAAAGCAATTCACCAATAGTCTTTTTCTTTTATATTTTTAAGGTCGGATCGCTGTTTGCCAATGAGATCAGTTCTATGATTATCCGGCAGCAAAAGACAAAGAGTAAACTTATTAATATTAAGCATTAACATTTTTTTGAGGATACCAAATCTTATAAAAACAGATTATAGCTGAAATATTGATAAGGGAGCTAGCAACTTCGTCAAAAAAAAATTTTCATGCAAATAGGTAGGCTAATATTTTGGTACCTCTCTCTTTCATAGCATCAGTAGGGATGCGGAATGCAGGTAAAATAATCATTTATCAAATTACACTGATAATAATTTAAACTATACTAAAAGAGAATTTTTAAAGAATTTTAGTACAGGTGAAATTTTAATACGACGTACCCTTACGCCATGAAATGGTATAAAATTAATTTAATATAAAAAAATTCGGCCTTTGAATTGATGGCCATGTCGATTTAAGTTTGGTAGAAAATGGTGATAATGTTATAGTAGTAAAAGGGAAATAATTGAAAAAAT
Source organism: Rhaphigaster nebulosa (assembly GCA_948150685.1). Taxonomy (NCBI): domain Eukaryota; kingdom Metazoa; phylum Arthropoda; class Insecta; order Hemiptera; family Pentatomidae; genus Rhaphigaster; species Rhaphigaster nebulosa. The sequence continues at coordinate 65,313,297 of OX411308.1, forward strand.
TACAATTAGACTATTTGTTATTATTTAAGTACCAGTGACAAAAATCTACCCCAATATCCGCTTCAAAATTTTCCTTAACGAATTAAATGAAATTCTTAAACTATGGTAATAACTATATAACGTTATTTATACATTTTCCGAATTATAAATAGAAGACTTCTAATAAAGTCCGTGTATCTATAAAGCCTTTATAAACCTGTGAAGGCAACAACATTCCAAACCAATGATTCATGGAAAATCTAGGTTAATCCGAATTTTTTGGATCTGAGAACATGATTTATAACCTCCTTCTTCCCATAAGTCAAAAATATGTCAGGAATAAAGAAAGAGTTTAAACACACACTTCTCTGGAAATTTCGAAGGCTGAATTCTTCTGAGGAATGAAAATAGAAATACTTCGAATAGGGAAAAGAAACATAAAATAGATAGGAAATTATTCGCCTCCTATTCATATTTCCCATAAGAATTTTTTTAATATTTTTATTTTCTACATTGATATAAAAATTTGCTATAAAAAAAATTAAAAAGACAATTAATAAATTCGATTTTCGACTGATGCGTATAAAGCATCTATTTAATTTGAACGAATAAAAGACATAATACAATAAAATATAAAAATTTAAATACCATCAATTTATCATTATTAAAAATTCAGTTATACAAAAAATTGCAGTTAAAAAGGATAGCAATATATAGTTTTAGTAGTTATTGAATAACTTTTAATTCTAGTTATCTAGTCCAAAGCGCATATACATAGTTAAACCATCAGTTAGGCGTAGCTAAAGCATTTTTAATTTTCACGTTAGCAGATAAATGCATATTTTTGAATATTTTGATGAACAATTAATTTATTAATAATCCAAAACTGCTGTTATTCTTATTAAAGAGAAAATGCCTGTGGAGAAATAAAAACTTTAAAACAAAAAAATGATCAATAATAGATGATACATTAAGGTTATATATCAAAAGCAATGAAAACTTTAATTGATTTTAACAAACCAAGAAACGCTTAAAGTTTCAGTAATAATTCCTTCATGCAAAAATATTTTTGGAAAAAAAAAAATTAGAAATTTTTTTTCAAAAAAGTAATCATTATTTCAAATAATTATTCTATTATATCGTACAACATATATAATATAATAATATGATAATATAATATACATATGAAGTTTTATTCTTTTTTCTTTCCTGCCTTAAAAACGCATTATGTACCATATTATTGTAGTTTAAAACAAAAACAAAAAAAAATAGATAGTTATTTCGCTGCTTTTTAGCAATATTTAAAAAAATAATTAGATGTTGGTTGCATTAAATTTTCATTTATTGTAACATATTAAAGTTTTTATTTCTTAGAAAGAAACTCTGAGCATGTATAAATGAACAACTTAATGGAGGACCTAATGCGCACAAAATCATGTGCCTGCCAATTATCTTTAGTTCTTGAAATAAAATTTAACATACAAATTAGTGCACTCGATTTAAATAATGTAAAACAAGTCAAAATGTTTAAAAAAAAAAAAAAATTCAAGAAGGTATAATTGACAAGATTGTTGTCGAAATTTATGTGGAGGGAAAAGGCATTCTCCATCTTTATCAAAACGTCTCGACCTAAGCTCCGTCTAGAAGGTTCTCCCTTAAAGTGTTTGCCTATAAATAGCCTGTTCAAAGGCTTCAGACACGGAAATTGCAACAAGACTAGACAAAACTCTTCAATCTGGATAACACTGACTAACAAAGTCATATGAAAACATTTAATTTGACTCAAGGGGATCTAAACAAAGGTAAAAATTAATTATGATCATAATTTAAAAACGTGGCTGCTCTGCCGACATTTTGTTTATCTCAAAGTCCTTCCGAAGTTGAAGGATGTTCATTATCAATATATGGTAATTACAGTTTCAAATTTCCCTTCACTGCAGATCACATACGGTTCATAGAAGTACTTTTAAACGTATTTTATAATTTCAAAGTTGAATCACACTTTAGAAGTTCGAGGAATTGACAACCGCTAGAGAAGATGGCAAAGGACTCATATATTTTAAATTATTTAAACATATTTATTTTGGTGCCTGTATATAATTTGCGATTCATCACAAAATGGCGAAATTATCAATAATTATTAGTTAATTATTGATAATTTCACAATTTTTTTCAATAATAAAACGTAAATTTAGTACGTAGTAGGCACAGGTGAATAGCAACAACTTTTAATTTTCACAAAAATGCAGTTGATCAATTTTTCCTCCGAACCGACGATATATTTCTTATTCCCAGCTTTGTTTAAGATGTGCCAAATGGGAAATGATTTTTCTATCAAAATTTAATATACTCACTTTTGGAAAATTATTACAAACAAATTATTTGGGAGGCATCTCATAGAGATAAGGCAATTTTTTTATTGAAAATGTTGATTTGTAAGACCTATTTGATAGGGAAAAATTTAAGATTTGAAATTTTTGGATGCAGAATATTAATTTGTCAAAAAAATGTTTGTTTTTTAAGAAGTGGATATATCCACTTATGGTAGAAAGCTCATCCAATGTTATCAGTCCTATCACTGAGTTGCAATGGATAATTTATTAATAAATGTATAATGAAATAAAATATGAATAATAAAAAATATTTTTCTAAATGTCTGAGGATCCCGTTCATCATAAACGAATCTTTTTTTGGCACGTTTTTAGTTGAATTTTATGGAGTTGCATATTTTTAAATTTGTTTTTTAAATATTGTATATTAACAAATTGGGTCATAGTTCATCTTTTTTGGACAGTGAATATAATGGAAAATATTACTATAAGAATATATGGTTTACTGCCAAGATAAATCGTGAAAACTTTTTAGTCATTTTTGAACGAAAGTTCACTAGGGTGAAGTATAAACAAGTAGTAAAAATATTAATTCCAACCTGTTGATAAAGTTGTGTCTTTCAACTTTTGCAGTACAGCTGTATCTGTGATTATCTACCAGTAGAATTTTATTTTCCCTTTAAGCGGAACCTACAGAAGCTCATCTTCAAAATACTTACATTTACATGATATGCAATTCACCGTGACAGTTTTATTTTTTTTAAGCACTTGTTGTAGTGACCCAACAAAACATGCAGTGCAGACCTCAGTTGTGTGACAAGTGCGCGTGGTAGACACTTTCCTTTATTATCATGTTTTGTTGAGGCAACTACGGATTAGCGAATTAAATATGTATATATATTTTGATATCAATGAGTCACTCTTATACGTCAAACATTAAAAATCGAGACATAGAAACTTAATGTATTAATTTGTTTTTTCTTTATAAAAAAAAAAAGTTTTCAATACATTTATTCAATTATATTCCACAGCTCAATTACATTTTCATAAGTCAATGAAGATTGTAAAATATGAATCTCAGACAAGCTTTAACTTTTTTCGATGATTGCACCAGTACAATAATCCTCCGAAAACCGAACTATTTTGTACTTGCCCCTAAATCGCTCCTGCTTGAATAATGCGTCTTCCAGATATCTTGTACGCACTTACCCCTTATGGCAGGGGCAGCTGCTAACTAAGTAATATTCACTTAAATTATCAATCTCATCAATATAGGCGTGGTTGAAACATAGGGCTGAATGAAATATTTAAATATAATCGTCAAGGAACATTTATTTTTCATTTTTTAAAAAGAGGAAAAATATGTCTTCAATAATAATAATTTTAATTCTGTACGGTAAAACTTTGTAAAATTTAGTGCGCACTTGTCCCACATTATCCTAAATAAAGTGATTTTATTTAAAACCTGGATACTTTCAGGTATTTAGAAGAAATTATTTTCTTTAGCCATATTACTCATAGAACTCACATTTTTAATAATTTTCCTATTATATTTTAATAAATGGAATAGAATTCTTGAGTGAAATTTAGCAATAAAAAATGAGATATAATTTTTCTTCAATACCAAAATAAAATTTTTCCTGTCATATACTTAAATTTGGTATGCCGATACAAAGCTATTTAATCATATTTTATCCTCAACTAAAACTAAGTTGCAACAAATATTATCAAGATTCTGTCAAAAGAAATTATAACTTGGTAAGAATTATTTAAACTAAGAAATAGAAACACTTATTACCAAGTAAATCTTGAAGTTCTCAGCCAACTCCCTTTCCATTATTAAAGCTATTCATAACTTCATATCTGACTGAGTAACACTCCCTGACAGAACTTAATCAAGAAGGCAGTATATCGTTCTAATACTGCCTCGTACGGTTGAATAAGTAAAACTAAGTTTCCATTCAAAGAAAACATGAATTCCATTAACAAGTTAGTTCTAAAAATTATATGTGAAACGAAATTGGTTCTATAAGTAAGTGAATATTTACCAATCATTGTTAGAATGAGGTGAAACATCATGCCTCAAAAGAGATGCCGTCGTTGACAATTTCTAAGAAGAGCATTTCGTGAAAATACGATTAAAAACAATGGTGCAATGATTAAAACCCGAAACAGATTTTAAAGCTCGGGGTATTAAAAAAATATCTGATGTGGGCAACACATGACTTCCTTGTACGCCTATTAAATTATAAATCCGTGGCTAAAAAAGTGATACTGAATTTGGTTACTACTTCCCGAAGATTGCAGTAAAAACGACACTCGGCGTCGCGACATCCATCTATTGACACGCATACGCACGCACGCATGCATACACCCACACGCCACTGGAGGTCTCATTCCGTTATTAAATGTCGTTTTTTTTCAGTAGGTAACTAGTTTCCAAGAGATTTCTTCGTGTTCCGTGACAACATTAAAACTGTCAATATCACTAGATAAAGCATTAGAAATCGACAGTTTCAAAATTTTAAGCGGAAGAACCCACTTAACTTATATCTTATTCTCCTGCTGCAGACTTGTTCATCGCACAAATGGGGAGGAAAACCAGTATTATATGCCCAATATTAACACTTAAAATAAGTAATAAAAATGTTTAATTAGAGTATAAACAAAATCGCGCTGATAACTTTTATTACCGAAACATATGATTTCTCCATTTAATTTTAATATAATTTTTTATGTAAGTTTATTATGACCTTCAAGTAAAGTACCCTTTTCCGCTCACCAATTTTAACCAAAATCTAGAAAATACATTCATATTGATATAAAAGTCCTATTTACTAAATTTTAAATGTTTTACATTATATTTTAATATAATTTTTGATGAAAGTCTAATATGACCTTCAAATAAAGTACCTCTTCCCGTTTTCCAATTTAGACCAAAATCTAGTATGGTATTTACATCAATATATAAGTTCTAAATACCAAATTTGAGAAGTTTCCCAAAGTATTTTAATATAATTTTTGATGAAAATCAATGATGACCTTCAAGTAAAGTACCACTTCCGGTGATTGAGCAGTGACCAAAAAGGGAGGTTCACAACTAGATTTTACAAAAATCCTAAATACAAAATTTCAACTTTCTACGGCTAACCGTTTTTGAGTTATGCGAAATACGAACGTACGTACGTACGTACAGAGGCCACGACGAAACTAGTCAATGGATTCAGGGATGGTCAAAATGGATATTTCCGTTAAAATCTGAAAACCGAAAATTTTCGCAATTACAATACTTCCTTTACTTCGTACAAGGAAGTAGCAAATAGAAAAAACCTCCAGGTCATCATGAAAATCGTCCATACAAGAGTTCCGAGATGCAACGAAAATAGCCAAGCAGATATACTCTAAGATAATAAGTATAGTTCATAGTTCAGGAGGCTAATAGCTATAGCCAATTGAGTTACGAAAGAAAGCTAATGTCACCGTTGAAAGAATTTGTTTCTTTTATAAATCGAAATATTTCGGAAAAAAATAATAAACTTAAAATCATCAGAGAAGTCCCTAATAGACCCTAACTGAATGGAACACTGATTGGACAAAGTTTCGTTAGTGCTCCGGGCAAAAATACAAAAGCACAGGCAAAATACTGGTATCATGTATCATTCATTCATTCTCGTCAAGCGTGAATAAAAAAAAAAAAAAAAAAAGATTCTCGCCTCCCTCATTTCATGTTTGGACACGGTCGTCAAGGAAGCGTCAATATGCTTCCAACATAGTAAAATGTTGGCGCTTGACCACACGCCTCGCTGCCCTGAAGATGGCCTAAAACTTAGGCCGAAACGTAGGCACAATTATATAAGTTCACATTATAGTAGTCTATTTCTTTGACCGCACCCTCCGACCAACTTCTCCCTTTAAATAGTAAAATGTATATTGATGAACTTGTCAAAACTATAATTATAAATCTATAAATTCAGAAAAAAATTATTCAGATCTTTCTTCACAGCTAGATTCCAAAAACGTTTTTAGAATAGGAAAGTTCGTAAACTTTTTTTTTTTTGTTTTTCTAAGTCGTTTGGCCTAGATTTTGAAGTTTGTAATTATTGCTTCAATCTTTTCTTCTAATCTGATGACATCGACATGATTTCCTGGTAGATTCAAATTTAGCTCATTATAAATTCACATTTTCAGTTAGCAAAATAACATTCGTTGGGCTAGAGTTCTGCACTTCACAACAGTTGGAACGCTTCAAAATTGGTTGACGCCCCCTTGGCGGTTCCCTTATCATTTACCTTGGCTATGACGACCAAGCGTACAAATCTCGCATCCTTGACGATTATACATGTGCGGACAGCCTCACTCCTATGTTTAGTCACATCGTGAAACAGAACAGAATCGCATATATAATGGCGATAAAGAAAACTATAACATTTCTTTTAAAATAGAAGAACATGAATATACATTCAGAAGTGCATCATGAATATACATTCACAAAAAACGCAATAGGCTTTGCTTGAATTTCATACGAAATGAACGTTTGGATGGAAACTGCATATAAAATAATCAAGAGAAATTTGTTACTGCACTAATTTTGTTTCCTCACGAATGGAGTGAATAGAAGATTAATATCTTCGTTGTCATGACAAAATATCCTATGTGCCATTTTGGATATTTATATTTTGGTTTATATAAACACACACATATATATATTTTGTTTTTTTCAAATTAATTTCAAATAAGACTTATTGAGAATGAAACAAAAGATGTCTACCATTCAAAATATTATAAAATTCGCATAATTATTGTAAAATTTAAATATTATTACCGATAGTTTCAACTTGAGTCTATTGAAAAATACGACCTTTACTACATAGGACATATCTTCATTGCCACGGAGAAATATTTTTGGGATCACATGCGTGATTTCTAACTACAAGTATGCGATAAACACTAAAAAATAGGAGGATTCCTTTCGATCAATTTAAATCATGTTACGATTTGTTAGCACATGAGTGCTCTAAAGTAGGCACATAGGAGATAAAATCTTTGTTTTTAATAAAGTACAATGAAAAGAAAGTAGAGTTAATTACATTACAGTTTTAAAGTTAATGCAGCAGAGATAAATACACACTTACACCCTAAACTAGGGTGAGGTATGTATGTAAATGCGTTAAATACAAATTTGAATATGCTGAATGTTTAATATGATTATATTAGGAGATGCCTGAATATATTCTCGGTTCCAAGCTACTAATTTCCAAAAAGACTAACCAGAAAGATAAATAAATAAATAATTACGAGACATGATCAACTACGTCCGGAAACAACAGCAATGATGGAAGTTCTTATACATGTCGAAACTAATAGGTTGGTGACCTTCAATAAAGGCATTAAATTTGCAAGACATCTTTTATCAAGGTTTTAGAACACGACACGCCATTTTTGGAATAAATAACATCAAGCAAGTAGACGTCTCTTAATAGAGTGATAAGCTATTAGAGCGTTTCCTATTTTCCCAAGGTTCGAAGGATTTCTGAGTTGGATCCTTTATTTCCTGCAGTCTGAAGCCTCTTCGTCGGCCCGACATCTGATTTATCAGACCGTGTAAAAAGGTCCTTATTGGTGAAAAGAACTCGTAGCGTATACTCAGAAAAGCATTCATGGACAATCTTTTCAACACCGAAGAGAGCTAATTTTTAAAATTATAGAGCTTAATTTTAGATCAGGCCGTACGTCAGGCATTGATGAAAGAATTGAGATACGCTTATAGATGTTTAAAATAAATATTCAATGTAATTTATAAGCGCTTGTTTTTCTTAAACTCTTAAGGCTGGTTATTCTTGGTGATATAGTGAACGGTTTGTGCTGTTTATCTAACAACGGAAAAGAAATTTATATCTTCAAGGGTTCAAGCCTGATAATATAATAAAGATATCTGATAATAAAAATTCGATGCACCAACAAATTTTTAAAACTATCCTGCTATTTAAGATGTTAACAGTTCATAAAGAAGCAGCTAATAAAAAAACATATTTAGGTGTTACATTTAAGATGAGTTTAATGTTTCAGAGAGAGATCATTAAATTTCATTAGTAAAAAGTAGCAGCTAACAACCTGGTCACATGAATCTCTCTTTTATGCCTGGAGAGAATAAATAAAAACTATGTAATAAACAATGTGGTTACATGAAACTAAGTAAAATATATATATGCAAACCATTTTTACAGCAACTCTCTTTAATATCTTACAACTTTCAAGAAATTTAATGAGAAGTGGTGACATTGAGGGATTAAATCTAATTTCAAAATTGTTATATTATTTTTATTTTTATTTATAATGATGAACCTTAAACAATAAATTACAGAAACGGGAAAAATGTGTAATAGAGTTCATCATAAGTTAAAAAAAAAAAAAATTAATATTTCATTTAAACGGCTCAAATAAATTTAACATTTTTTAATAGAAAAAACGCCAATCAAATTTTTCATTATCAATTCCTGATGTTCTCTGTAAATAAATATTAACCAACTAAAAAGGATTGCTTTTTTTTATTATTAATATTTTTTATTCAATATTGACTTTTTTTTTAACTATTTTTCATTTTTCTTTATTTGTATATATTAATAGATTTTAATGCATAACTTGGGATGGTAACCTAATTTTTATATTTGTCTATACATAGAAAATTGATAAAATTTATTATTATTATTATGATATATATTCATGTTACTGAAATTCGAATGACAAATCTTCGCTTTGGAAGACATTATGTGATCAATCTTTTCTTTTTTTTTATTGGTGTTTAAGGTCCTTTCCTACTCCCTTAAAGGCAAACAGGCTGGGCTATTCCTACAGTTTACCAACCTATTCTAACCTGTGTGGGAAAGTCAAGATTCATTCCATGGGCCCACCACAAAACAAATTTTAACCAACCCCCCATACTCTGTTCGAACTGGCACCGAAGCAGATTCAAGGCTGCAAAGGTGATGTCTTAACACTCTCAGTTACCATGGCCTCGATATATAAAATCAATCATTAATCAAGAACATTAGTAGTTTAACAGAATACCCAAGTTACAACGCTTGAACGAACATTTCCACATCAGTGTTTACAAATACTGGTTACAAATGTACCACAATATTTTATTCTCAAATTTTTAAATTCAGAGACCTTTTTGAGGTTATGCATTTAAAGTGCTTGAATAAATAAGAAAAGGCTGTGAGAAAAATAAGTTACAAAACACTCTGATGGTGGTGCAGGATCGGATAGATCCATGCACACGTTATTTAATGATGGCTTCTAGTATGTGGTGGAAGTCAAACACTCCCCTTCCCTAATTGCATGCACAGGGTTTGTCAGAGACATCCTCTACTCAGTCCTGATTTGAGTACTTGATCTTAGTTGCGGTTAAATCAGTGCTACCTGTCAATGCATTTTCCAGATAATGCACACTGTATCGCTCAAAGCCAATAGATTTGTTGAATAGACATCCCATTGATCCAAGAGGACAGTAGTAATTGAATATCACAAAAGTATAATCATATATATTCATAAGGAAATTAATGTTAATGGGTATTCTAATGTTCTAAACTATCTTTTAAGTTAGCTTTTATATTCTAAATATAATTATTAATATTTATTCCAGCTATCGGTATGCTGGACAGTAAAAAAAGCCTCTGGAAGAGTTCTAAGTATAAAATATTGAATGAAGTATTACAACACAAAAGAAGACACAAATTTTGATAAAACTTGCAAAAACAATCTTTAAAAATCTTCATACATGGCTATCCCTTATTTAGCATACAAGGATCAAAATTAATTATAATAGTAATATCAAAAGGAAGTGACAATAAGTTCACACAAAACTTTTCCGCATACAAATGCAGACTTTGGATTATTACTAATTGATCGACAACAAAGGAGGTACATGTCCTATAATGGAAAATCCACTTGAGAAATATGTAAGCAATTAATGATAATTTGTTAATTTCATAAAATTCTTGTATTGATTTAAAGATTGTATATTTTTTATATTTTTATACGTTTGCATCTATTACTTTCTTTTTGAGACTAAAAAAACTCAAAGCTGATTAGAATCAATTCTACAATCTTCTTAACCCCTAAAATATAGACAGAAATATTACTACTACAGCACAAAGATGGAGCAAATTTACTTGATCTACGCAGAGTTTTATTATTATTCTAGATAGATATTTAGAAGAAGGGGAGAGGCACCTACGTCTTTATAATACAATAATCTGTTTGTAAATATATGCAATATATATAAGTGTGGTATTAACAGATCTAACAATCCACAATTCGTTGTCTATGTCATATGCTCTTAAGTAACTTGAGTTGACTTATTCCATACCTGGCTCTTTTAATATAGAAAATTATTGATACATCTTAAACTTATGTAGTAAAAAACTTTGAGCAGATACAACAACATTAAAAAGCTAACCATGGGAGAAACAATTGATAAACCGTATTGATAGATGATAATTAACAGTATTAAAAAAATGAGAACATAAAACTCAAAATGCACAGCAAAACTTCCGTGCTCAGGCCTTAAAAGGAAAGGTTAAATAAAGAACTAAAAGAAACAGCCATTTCCATATCATGAAAAATACTATCAAAATATTTGATCTCGTAGGACAGATGAATCTTCAATAAAATATGCCTTAGTTACAACATTTTTGCCAATTTATTCATCCCTAAAGTACCTCATCACCCGCAATGCAAGGCTTTGAGAATTCAAAAACAAATAAATCCACTTTTTTTTTTTTAAATTGCAAGTTGGTGTTTTCATTAATATAAATAGCTGAAGCCAAAATCCTAATCAACTCAAAAAGATATATCATCTATTAGGGTAGTTTTCCCAATCATAACTCATTTAAAGCAGTTTTATATTTATTCATTTCTTATATTTCAAAAATAGATATACTGGGTTAAAATGTTAAAAGCCTCAAAGATCAAAACTGATCTCATGCTTCAAAGAAAGAACATTTGATAACCTACTAAATACAAGAGTTTACAAATAAATTCATCTCTGAGATTTAAATCAATTCATATTCAATATATCCAAAGATCCCACTATGCGGAAAAAGTGTACTTCAAAGCTACAACTATAACAAATTAACAGATATTTAAATATTACTTCAAATTCTCACTAGATGTGGCTGACTTTTCAGATTATCGTAATTCTCAAGTTGACAAATTTATTAATAAAGCTATGCTATTGATGATAGAGAGCTTTAAGAGGTATACTGTGGCAAACCATACAGAATTTATATCAAATTACTTTAACTTTTTCAAAACTGTCCAAGTTGAACCTTTTCCATGTCATAGTCCCCTTTTCGAAAAACTTCTACTGAACCTGTATATATGTTTTGAAAATCAAAACTAATTTTACAATGCATAAATGTCCATAATAATATCAATCTTCATTGATTAATCAAAAGCTAACATGACGATGAACATTGTACTGATATGACATGTTAAATTAAGACAATTTAGGTCTGGCATAAATAGCTAAAGGATTCTTATTGTAGTATTAATTTTCTACGAATGTGATTTAGATAAAATAATTGCTTGTTTATGTGTACTTCAGGCTTGCATGATTAAAAATAAAAACATTTTAAATACTTAATAATAAAACTTAATAGTCATTATTTCACAAGTAAGAAAAACATCTTTAATTAATGAGCTGTTCATAATATATCTTTCTTCACCTTTAAATTGTTACACTAAAATTAATCGTAGCTTTTTGCTTCAGTTTATTTTGGTCATTTCAAATTAACTAAAAAGTAATATTTCTCACACTAATAAGTAAAAAAGTAACATTCTTTCAGGACGTAAATAATATTCCTTTCTCAATAAGTGATCAATGTCAATAACTCGGCATTTGACTAGATATTTTTATAGTGCCAATAATCAAAATAATTCATAATAATCTAAAGTCAATATTACAAATAATGAACATGATTAAAACAGAAATCCTGTTCAATTTTTGTTTCTTTATCTCCTTAGAAAAACTCTTGAAACGCTTAAGATGCAATAATAAAGAAAATAACCAAGCTTAAGGAGTAGAACTTGATGATCAATGAAAATGTCACTTATTGGTCATCAACAATATAACATAAACTGATTATATACCATTTTTATTACGTAAGTGATGTCCAAATTTTAAAATTATAGACACAAAACTAACCATTTTAACATAAAGTTTAAAGCACCATTCCGAATCACAAATTTGCATATTCATATTGCCAAATTTCAATCTTGTTAAAGATTATGTATAATAAATAATAACTTTTGATAAGATTCATTATAATAACATTTTATGAGCTCATGATCTATTTAACAAAACTGTAACAACTTTCGTCAATAATTGTTTTAAACTTCTTAATAAAAACAAAATACAACAAGAAACAATAGTATTCCGGACATGGATTTAATTTAAGAGTTGATAATTTACATATAAAGTGTTTGGCACATTAACATTTATTCGACTTTCATGAATAAAAACTAAAACATAAACTTATAATTCCCGAAAGGTAAGGTAATAATGCAGTAGGCTTCAAATGTTTTAAAATGAAATCTAGATAGTAGTTCTTTAAGTTGCGTAAAGAGGCGCTGGTAAGTTTAACTACAATCTATTTATAATAAATGATAATAATGCATTAAATATTGAAAATTTTACTGAAGAATTATATATTTTAAAGCTGTATGTTATCGACGATTTGAATTTAAACAGTTACTTCACATGCACTGATTTCAATTTAATGTCGTCAGAACTATATCAATAATCTTTCTTTCATTATTTTTTAAACGAATTCTCTCAAAAAAGATGTATTGTATAATGTTTAATGCATTGTTATATTTATGTTATATGTATACTTTATGAATTGCATTAAAGATTGAAAATAGTATTGCATATCCCTAGTAGACAACACTAGGAACGAGGTAAGGAGAGAATGGTTGCATCGCTATGTAGATGGTTTTCGATGCATTTTTTCAAGATGCTCTGTAGCTCAGAGATTATTATTTTTTTCTTCTCTTCCATAGATGAGAAAAAAATGACCCTGCATTTGTAACCGACTGTTATCACCACGTGGTCTTCTAGGAAATGCATTGAAAAGTAGTACTTACTCATAACTGACGTGAACAGATATTTTCTGTTCTAAAGTGGGTCACCCTGTTCATTGGGGGAGTGGAACAGAAAAATACATTTAATCAGTGATCTTTTTGTATTAAAAATCCCGTTGATATTTACACATAAAATATATTTTAATGTTTCGTATTTATCATTTGAGTTAATTTTTCTCATCAATTAGTCACCGGGACAGATTGCATAAAAGCAGGACGTCTGGTCACATTAAGTATAACGGAAGCAGCACCGGGCCATCGTAGTATGACCATAATGGAATGTAGAAAAATGACATTTAGAACGAGTGCCAAAACGTTTAAAAAAGCTGAAACATTTTGGATAGCTTTATTGTTATAAAAGGGATACATCCATACATATTTCATCCATCCTCTATTCTTATAGAAATATTTATCATAAAATCATCCGAAATGTTCGAGCTTGATTTGTTTTGTTTTTTACCTCAAAAGGCAAGGGAATTTTGCATTTGGATTGATATTAATAAATCAAGTTTTTCGACAACGGCTCACGATCTGATTCTGTAGGTATATGGAACAGTAAGCCCTGCTATGTAGACCAAGCGGTATATCGAGTTATCCGGGCCCCCAAGATATAAGTGATGCACAGACTTCAGTTTTCTCTAAGAGCATTGAAATGTTCCAAGAATTATGTCTCGGATATTGGACATTCATCAACGGAAACGGCATAATCCAGAGAAACAGATAATGCATTACTAAGATAATAAGCAACGAGTGTAGGGACATTCATGAAATGGCAACTGAGCTAATCTATGATTTACGACAAATCTTAGAAAAATATCCAAGTGGAAAAAAGTTCTCTTGCAAAGTGAAATGAATGTGTTAGTCGGTAAAGACAAAGCAGGACAATCGGGAATTTAGGGAGCTAGAATAAAATGGTGACAGTTAGAGGTTTATTCACATTTCTAATGAACCTAATTTGAGAATAGCAAATACGTTTATTGAACAATTATTTCATCTAGCATAATTGTTTATGCTGTTATAAGACGTTTAATTTCAATTAACAATTAGATACAAACATGCCCAGAGAGGAGCTGAATGTGGTTAGAATCATTACTTGTTACAAGTTATTTACATATTCCTATGGGTTAAAATAAATAAGTAAAAGCACTAAATAAGGAAAACCTACTGTAAACGAATAATTATTTGAGAGAGGTACAGCTTAAGTTACATAAATTTCAATAAGATAGTATTCAGAAACTATTTCAACAAAGGGTTAAGGAATTTATAGGTGACACCTCAAGTAAATTAAAATTTTTGATGTATTTATTAAAATGCTGCTTAAAGATTCCTGGTGCGAAAGCTACGTATGTAATAAGAAAGGAATGGCTGGAGGAGGATACTGTGAAGAGTTGAGGAATGAAAAAAAAAAAAAGACTTACCTCAAACGGCTTATTTAAAAAAAAAATGAGGATAAGAAACTTAATGTTATTGAAAAGAAGGAATAGAATAAAGCAGTAGGAACTGCAAGAAATGGATGCTGGGAAAGGGCCTTCATAAACATTAACAAGGTTTTGAATAGGCATATGAAGCAGGTTTTAAAATGATTGATATTGAGTGGCATGAAGAAAAGGCTAAAACTTAGAAAATAGAAACGTCATTGGTCGAATAGGAGTCTGTGCTGTATTAAGTAAGGAGCAGTGTAGAAGCTTAACTTCTCATCGACTTCATCAATCACAAAAAGGAATGCTACAAGGAATGAAATCGGGATTCCTATATTTAAAAATACAGATAGGAGAGTAAGTATTTATCACTGAGTGATCAGTTGACTAGCCCAGTCATGAAGGAATCGGTGTGATAATAAAAACGAAAATTGAAAATTAATTATTATAAACTGAAAGGCACTGTGGGTTCACAGAGGGAAATTCTTATGTTGACAACATTTTTGCACTCGGGCAACTATTAGATATGCAAGCAATAAATCAAGAAGTTTGGGCATGATACTCATTGATATAGAAAAGGCATTCGACATCGTATAGTTAACAAATGCCATTGATCCAGGAAATATTTGTTGTTAAATAATGTTTACAACCCAGAAAGTCACTGTTGTCCTTCCTGGTTGTCAGCATTAAAACAAATTCTATTTCCTTAATCATCCCTTCTCCTCTTGTATGTATAAAAGCCTATGTGAAAGGAACAGAGATAGCAATAGCAGTATCACATTAACAGTATCACAATGTAGTAATCTAGTATCACAATGTAGTAACGAGTATCTAGAATGTAGTCTTAGAATAAGTATTAGAATGTAAGGTAGAATAAGGTTATGTGAGACACTCACACTATGTTTAGTATTAAGTCTAATTATAATATCTTTAAAGTCTATCTGTCACTCAGTAGCCTCATTATATATATATATATATATATATATATATATATATATATATATATATATATATCATGTAACTTGTACTATACTTAATAAAGTTATTTTTAAAGCTTACACTCATCGACTTTGTTAACTGTACGTAGGAAATGCTACGGAAATACATTCCGAAAAAGGCTGGAATCAACAATTGCATAACAAATATCGGAATATTGTTTGTTAATAGATGTATCAATATTATTGTATTTGGTAACATTGTCGTACAGTTTATAGTTTATTTATTTAATATTATTTTTTATACATTACTATTGCTTCTATTATTATTATTATTATTGATATACTATAATTTGTAAATCTGTAGACTCAGAATGCTTGATTATGAATATTTATATATTAATATAAATCGTTATATAAAAGTATATTCGTAAATATTATGAACGTACTTTTATAGAACGACTTTTAATTATTATTAGTACTTATTTTTATTTGTTAATATTACATTTATATTATGACTAGTCGATAGAAAATCGTGGTTCTGTTCTCCGAATTTGAAGTGCGCTTTTGGACATTGGACCGTTGGCCAGTCCTGACTACTCTACCCCACGTGATCCAGTGATTTAGTCCTAACCACCTTTAAAATCATTAGATGGCATCCCAGAAAATTGAAAAAATATTTATTAATAACTATGGCTAAGGTTATGCGTTTAGAAAAAAAGGAAATAGAGCTATTTAAAATGTTAATTGCACTTAAAACAGTTTATTCTATATTCTATTCTCACATCCGACTGTTTCCAGCTGATGGAGCAATAAATTTCTCCGAAACACCCGACATATCTGTAAAATTGATTTTTAATGAATTAATTAATCGGTAAATGCCAATATTTTAATGTTGGTCATTATTTTTTAATTTAAAAGTGAAAATTGAAATTTTAATCGCATAGAGTAATATAATTTAGTTTAATTATCCATTTGTTGCAAGTTATTAGATTAGAAAGCACGATTGATTGATTGATAAAGGAACTGTTTAACAATTCTTTATGTGAGATTTCCTTTCATTGTTTATAAAATATTTATATAATGTTTAACCAATATTAATTAATAAAATTTATTTTTAAATAGTTTTAATCTCTTGGTTATTTAATTAAAAATAATTATTAATTTGATTTTTTGATAATATTCCTGAATGATTTAGGTCATCTGAGGGCTTTTCAAATAAAAGTTATATTATTTTCTAGTTTATACAAAATTAATACTTTTGTTATTTGCTAACACTTTTATAAGTATTTCTTGCAGACAAAACTCCATTAGTAAAGAATGTCTAGTATTTAGAAAAATATATACAATTTTTCATAGATTAAGTTATTCATTGAAGATATACTACTTATTATTCAAACGATGACCGAAAACTATAATATTTACTAGCCTAGTGTAAACAATATAAAGATATATTTTATAGGTAGTTATAGTGCAAATGAGGAATCCATTGCTAGTTTTTCATTTCTTACTATACTTATATGCCACTAATATCAACTAAGCCAGGTGCATTATACAAAGTTGCCTTGAATAGAAACTAGTTAGAGTTCTACATAGGTAGATGAAACAAGTGGTTTTCATTTGATCTTAAAATACATGGAAACATTTATGTAGTGGAGCAATATACTCCATTTTGCCAGACCTTCATATCATCATAACAGAGCAAGAGATGCAACTCCCAGAGTTTTTTCCCAATCCTTCGCGGAAATAATTAAAAAAACAAAGAACTATTAGGCCCCATGAAGTTTTCTCTAAAACACTATGTATTTATTTAATTACCTCATCACGTTTGGGATTAATAGAGGTGAATAACAAATACATTTCATCATGGAGTTTTATTTATTTTTTGTAGTCGACGTGGATTACCTCTTTCCTAATTGTCCCCCTTGGAATTCTTTATTAGTTTCTTTTTTTTTTTTTCTTTTTTTTCTGCTGGCGTGGACCACTTTGTCACCGTACAGAGCTCCTCTCTTCTTCATTGCCCTCCAGATGTTCCTACTTAATTTACTATTTTTCTTCCCATAAGTAGTAAGTAAAATTATTGTACATAATTTAGGATTGCTGTAAAATCTAGTTGTGAACCTCCCTTTTTAGTCACTGGAAGTCACTACATTACCGGAAGTGGTAATTTACTTGAAGGCCATAATTTATTTCCATAAAAAATATTAATATATAGTGCAAAACTTCTCAAATTTTAAATATTGATAACTTATATATTGATTTAAATAACATGCTTAATTTTGGTCTAAATTGGGAAACTGGTAGCGGTAGATATTTTACTTGAACGTGATAATAAACTTTCAACAAA
The DNA here is from genome assembly GCA_948150685.1 of Rhaphigaster nebulosa. Taxonomy (NCBI): domain Eukaryota; kingdom Metazoa; phylum Arthropoda; class Insecta; order Hemiptera; family Pentatomidae; genus Rhaphigaster; species Rhaphigaster nebulosa. Next base: position 65,331,451 of record OX411308.1, read on the forward strand.
AATTATATTCAAATATTATGTAAAATATCTCAAATTTGGTAAATAGGACTTTTAGATCAATATAAATAATATACTCCATTTTGGTTAAAATTGCTAAGCCGAAAAGGGTACTTTACTTGAAGGTCATAATAAACTTACATCAAAAATTATATTAAAATTAAATACAGAAGTCATATGGTTCGGTAATAAAAGTTAACAAGGAAGTAAAAACGCGATTTTTTCCACTCAACTAAACATTTTTATTACTTGTTTTAAGTGTTAAAATTTAGTTTAAAATAATTGTTTTCCTTTCCATTTGTGATCTGAATAAGCCTGAAGCATGAGAATAAGATATCAGTTAAGTGGGTTCTTTCGCATAAAATGTGGAAACTGTCGATTTCCAATGCTTTATTTCTTCTTAAGTGTTTATATAAGGTGCCGTAACATCACTTTCTCCCAATGACCTCGTCACAGAAGCGGACAGGAGGCCGGATGGGGCATCTTCGCCCCGTCTTGATGTCCGGCGATGGTTGTTCGTCTTGGCGGGGTCATTTTCAGCAGTGGTGGGCTGACTTACAGATGTAGTTGGTGATGTGTTTGCTGCACTGGTGGGGTCCTCCAAGATGTTGGCTGGCTTCAGTCGGTTCGTAATGACAGATTTCTGTCCCGAGGTGATTTTGATGATGAAGGTCTTCTTCATGAAAGTATCCTGACCAAGATGGCGCGAGAAAATGTCTTTAGTTCCTTCGGGGTGAAGGTCAGTGCTTGACTCGACCAGTGCAGGGTAGGCTGCAGGCTGTTCCCGTAGTATAACGAGGAATTGGTTTGGTTGTGATGTGGTCTCCAACAGCTCCCCAAGGAGTCGCAGGGGTTGGCCGGATGTCAGCTCAGCAGAACTCGTAGAGTTATTATCCCTTATGGCTTCTCTCAAACCTAGGTGGACTGTGGGCAACAGTTCTGTCCATGAGCTTGTGTTGATGAGGTGTGCTGTCAGGGATACCTTCAAGGATTTGTGCCATCTTTCGATGATCCCGTTGGACTGCAGTAAGCTGTGGTCCTGCAGCGACGTGCGCCCAGCAAGTTACAGAGTCGAGTAAAGAGCTCGCTCTCAAATTGAAAACCTTGGTCCGTGGTGATGCGGACAGGAACGCCAAATCTGGAGATTCACGTTCTGTAGAGTACGTTGGCGGCTATCGTTGCGGATATGTCCTCAATAGGTTCCGCTTCATGCCAGCGGGTATACCTGTTCAACATGAGACATTATGCAGAGACAGTATTTCTTCCCATCCGATGATAGCAGGGGTCTGATGACATCGACAAAAATACGTTCGAACTGGCCAGCTGGAGGAAAGACATCAGGAACTCCGAGTCCAGGTTGCAAGGTCCGCGTTCATATTCGGGCAGAAGGAACCGCTGTGAAACGAAAAGCCGAGTTCCACGAACACCAAGGTGGCTTAGAGTATATAGTTTTTTGAAAACGTCCTGGCGAAAGGGAGAGGGAGGAGGAGGAGGAGGGGAGAGGAGAGGAGAGGGAGAGGGAGGCACATAACTTTCGACCTTTGGGGTCGAAAAGTCACAGAGGAGTGGCTTGTCCAAGCGGTAGTTCGATCAGCTTCAACTGTAGGTTTGGGTTGAAAAGAAACTCTGGGATTGAAGGGCCTTTCAGGACTTTAATACTATTGAAGAGTCACATTGAGCTTATACGATGCTTCCCGTGTCATCCGGGCTGCTTAACTCCTCCAACCGCGGCTGGGTGTCGGCCACTTTGTTCTCTTCGCCAGAGACATGACGGATGTCGCCAGTGGATTGGCTAATGAAATTGACATAGCGGATCCGCATGGGTGTTGCGGTCTAGGGCTTCTGGAAAATAGCGCACACTAGTGATATGTGGTCCGTCAGGATACTGAAGATTCTACCCTCGATGTATGGACTGAAGTGCGTAACATAGCTGTAAATGGCGATGAGCTCGCAGTCGTAGGCGGAGTATTCTGCTGCGCGGGGGTAAGGCCGCTTGAAAAGAATCGTAAGGGTCTCCAGTACTGTTCTTCGCGCTGCTGCTTCTCGGCTCCGACCGCGGTACTGGAAGCATCACAGGCCACAGTAATTTCAATCTCTGAGGCTGGATGTACTAGAGTGACGGCATTTCTGATGTCCCGCTGGCATCGTGCGACGGCTTCTTCGGCTTCGGTGGTCCACTCGATGGGGGTTTTGTCGTTCTTACTACTGTTCCCGATGAGCCGACTTTGCAAAACGAGAATTTAAGCGAATTGATGGTCAGTACGTGCTGGTCCAATCGCCTGCATACCTCTTCCAAGTGGGTGCGGTGCTCCTCTCCCGATTCTGACGCTACCAATATGTCATCAAGGTAGACGATGACATACGGCAGAGCGAAGATGCTATACATCAGGCGCTGAAACGTCTGGGCTGCGAGTCCGAAGGGAGTGATGACTGCGGTCTCCTTCGCCACGGAGGCTCGATTGAGATCTACCTTGTTGAAGATGGTTTTTCCAAAGAGATTAGTGTTGAGGGCGTGAATGTTGAAGGCGCTGTACTGTGTCAGGCCAGGCCTGAGCGTTGAGCCGGTAATAGTCCCCACAAAATCTCATTGTGCCGTCCTCCGTTACGATGTGAAGTGGGTTCGCCCAAGGACTGCTTATTTGCCTGCAGATTCCCTTATCTACCATCTTTAGGAACTCATCCCCAGCGGCGTTGTAACGATCAAATGGAAGACATCTGGCTTTGGAGGAAATTGATATTTTTGCTAAGTCCGGTCCGATTTCGATGTTTCATTCTTGTATTTTAGATAATTTAATCACCTTTCATACGATTTCGTACATGATTTACCATAAAATACTTTTAGAATTATGTGCAAAAAAACTTTTCTTTTCATCATAACTTTTTTCTCTGTATTTCCTCAGTGAAACACTGTATATATGAAATGTTGAAGGCCTTTATGAAGAATAATTTAGGCAATTTTTATCAAAATGGTTAGATCCGTTCGAGAAAATTATAAAAAAGTGTAAAATCTATAATATAAAGTGGCACTTCCGGCAAATCGATTTTGACGACAAAGTTGCTGTAACATCACATGCACTTGTGTGCCTACCTTAAATACGTAATTTCAGTATCGTACTTTTCGTTTTTGAGATAGACTATTCACATACACACAGACTCACAGACAATTTTGCGAGACATGGTTATTTGGACTCAGAGGACCTTAAAACGTGTATTTCCGTTGAAAATTCGAATTCGAAAATGTTCACGATCGCAATACTTCCTCTTGCTGTAGATTTCATATATAGGTAAGGAGAAGTAAAAATATATAAATACACAAACGTGTGGATGCAACACTAGTTTTCCGCAAAAATTGGATCGGACGCAAACACAGATAAGACAAGCAGAACCAAGCAAAGCTACCCCCTTTACACGTTTGATTTGCCAAGGTTTGGCAAAGGTGTGAACATTTCTTTACACTAATCTCACTAGTAGGTTTCAGTCGACCCCTAGAACTTCTGCCTGTCGGTTTAACTTTCAACGTCGGTTTAATTTTTAGCAATTATTTACTACTTTACACGATCATTTCAATCCCTTTAATATTGTTACGGCACTTCATATAAACACTTAAAAAGGTTATGCCCGGCGACGGTTACCACCCAGTGTTGCCAGGCAGGAATAATTATGTAATTGAATAAAATCATGTAACTGTGTAATTTCTTATGTCTGACTTTTAGTTTTTATATCATTTTATTATTATTAACGAAGTTCCAGACATCCCTCAAAGTGGTGACCCCGACGTGATGTCCACGCCGGAGATGATGGAAGGAGCTGAGTTAAGCGCAAGTGGGCCTGGAGCCAATGTTAGGATCTCAGCATTCAGGAGAGCCGATCCAGAACTGTGGTTTTGCCAAGCGGTGGCCGTTTTTAATACGTCAAAAGTTACAAGTTCTCGAATTAAATTCCAATTGGTGGTGGCGAACTTGAAGCAGGTGTCGGATTTAGTCAAAGATCCTCTGACAGAACCATACAAACAGCTGATAAGTAACAACGAAACTAGCCCATATAGTCATCGCTGTAAACTAATTATTGCCATTTTTGTCGATCAAATAAAAAGTGTTTGGACCATTGCTAATTGATTCAACTATTCAAGAATGTCAACGATAGAAGATTTTATTAACCATTTACGCTGTTACGACAGGAGGAACTTTTCTGAGTTTTATCCTGGCTGTTATAACAATTGGACTTACAAGTCCTTACTTTGATTTGCAGAAAAGGATCATCCTAGAGAACAAAAAATATTTAATGAAACAATAACAAGCAACAATCATGCCAGCAACCCTGTAGCTGGAAGCCCATCAACAGGGAACTAATCTCAGCGACTGAGAAGGCAGACTCCATCACTGATATTAAACACCGCCGATTATTCGTCGGAGACAAGGCAACGGGAGATCAATACCTGGTCGACAACGGAGCTAACATTTCGGTCTTCCCAGCACGGTGATGAGAGAGAAAACAACCCGCCAGATTCATCCTGTTAGCAACCAACGGCATGCCCATCAAGACCTATGGGGAAGCCAAGATGAACGTCGGACTTCGACGCCCGCTTCGATGGTCCTTCTTCATCTTGGCCGATGTGAACAACCCAATCATCTTCTTGTCCGAACAGAGTCGTTTTAAGTTTCCTGTCGTTTTAAGTATTTACTAATTTACAGGTGCAATATCTCCTTTGAGAGAATTTTTTAATTTTTATTTGGTGCCCGAACAGAGATAATGTAACTAGAAAAGTAGAAAAAAAAAATTTTCGAGAGGGTATAATTTTTAAAGTTACTCACGACTGATATTGTATATAATATAAGCGTACGCACATATTTATAAGCACAAAGAAACGAAGGTGAGAAAATGTTCCCGTTTTAAGAAATTGCTCTACAATAATTTATTTTTGTTTATTGATAGTAGATAACTTTGGCAATATAGGACTTTGATTTGTAGACCAGAATATACTGAACACGATGCAGTTTATATGAAAGACCTAGGGCAATCTAATGTTGAATAATTTAGAAAACCGCACACGTTTACGAACTCTAAAAATTATTATAAATCTGAAACCAAAATGGTCACCATTAACAAGAATATCAAGAAATAGGCCTACATGTATGAATTTTTAGGAGGTGCTCGAGCACCGAGTGCTGGACCACTTGAAGCGGATTGGCCCAATCGAAATAACCATCGACTTCCGAATTAAAGTATTTATCGAATTAATGCGATTTAAATAGTATAAAACAAAAAAAAATTCAAGATCGGATATTTGCCAACGTAGCGTTCTGAAGTTAGGTATAGGATGAAGGCTTTCCCCTCCTTCAGCGTTGCCTCCCGGCCAAGCCTCCGACCACAAGGTTTTTCCCTAACTTATTTGCCTCTACTATCACAATTTAGCTAGAAGTTTTTTTTTTTGTTTTTTCCGGTCTGCTGATACCTGAACCGGGGGAACTTTAACTGGTTATTTATTGACTCTTAAGATTTGTTCTCATTATTTAATTTGAATATTGTTTTTGTTTCCTAATTTTTCCTGTTGTATCTTTATTTCTGAAATACATATTTTATTTTGCAAGATTCGTGCATAATTTTATTGTTACTACGGACATATTGCTGACTGTAGATGTAATTCTGAAGAACTTAGGGGTGCCTAAGTTACAGGTCTTCATCAGGTTTAACAATAAGTAAAACAAGATAACAACCATGAAAGTAAACTAGTATAAAACTATGATACCACAAGTTTAGTGTTATATTTATCTTTTTTTTTTTTATTTATTGATAAGAAAACTGTTACCAATATAACAAATTATTTCAATAAACACTCATATTATATATTCATATATGATCGTCATCTGAAATATCAACAAAAAATAAATAATTTGTGTACAAAATGTATGATTTATTCACTTCGACCGATAATTTAAATTTACAATTTAAAGTATCCTTTTCATGTTGTATCCAAATAATATTATTTTCGTTTAAACAGAGTAACTATTAATGCTATTAATTACCTATCAGATATGAACGATTGAACTTTAGATTATCAGATAAATGTAAGTTTTTTTTTTCCAGTTATACTTAGGCGGGGGCTATCTGAAATCAGTATCTATTTCCAATAATGGAGATTGATACTCTGAGCCTTAGGGGCTCCACTAAGGAACGGGCTTCCCTTCATTAGAAATTTTCCGATGTTCAATGAAGTCACAAAGGAAATGATCTCTGTAATCCTCCCTCATTTTCTAATTTATTTTCAATAACGACTTGGCGGTCATTATTGGCAGTGGTTTCGTTATCTTAACAATGCCATCAAGATTTTTTTTTTTTTTTTATAATAAAATTAAAAGTTTTATTTCTATATTTTATTTGGTCTGGTGGATATTCTTAAGAAAATGCGTAATAATCGTTAATAATTATATTCTCTATGGTTCTTTTTTTTTTATTTTTTATGCACACGGTTAATAAACTGAAAAACAAAAAAAAGGTATGAAATATTCGTTGCTTAAAGCTTCCAGTCACAAATTTATAGTATTTTATTTTAATTTAAGTAGAGAGAGTAATCTTACCTAAACTACTTAAGGGTAGAAAAAAGTATAGAACCTACTTTAAAAAAATTATTTGTTGTCTTTGTTCATAATCTCTAAGAATTTATTTCTTTCCCAAAATTTGGGAGTCTGTAAGGGTTATAATTATATACATGCATACATAAATAATTAATTTCTTAAATACATTTGTATAATTAAGGGTATTTTCATACTTATAATTTTATTTTTTATTTAGTGTTCAACTATTTAGAAGAAAACTACTACTACGCCAATCAATTAAATAAATAGTAAATGACTCTAAACTGGCATCAAGTAATCTTCTTAAGCACTTAAAAAAAGTTTCAACGAGAATGGATATTCAAAAGTATAAATTATCAAACTAATAACTTCTAGTAAAACCTAGAAAAAAACGAAAGAAAGACCAGCGAAAAAAACTCAACGGTTCAACAATCACTACAATGGTTCTAAATCGCCGCTTCAGGGCAGAAGTTGCTGAACTCCAAAAATGGAAATTTACAGGAGAGGGTTTTTACTTTCGGTTATATAATTTTATAACATGAATGCATAAACCAAATTTTTGATAGAGAAAGGATACATCAAATCTGCAGTAGTTTTAAAAACCATAAGTGATAAAAAACAGAAAAAGCAAAATTGAAGATAGGATATTTCTGTTCTGAATCGGCGAAATAATGTTGACGCTATAGTAGTATTTTCCAAAAATTCGCATAGAAGAATAAGGAAGAGGATCGGTGAATTTCACTTTTTTAAAATATTTGGTTCCTTTTTTTTAGTTTCCTCTTCCTACGTAATCTCGTCCATTACAAAAACTGATTCATCGAAGTCCCATGTTCTTAATTTCATTTTTGACTTTATTGCAATGTATTTGTTTATTTTATAATTACAAATACAAATATAATTATAAGGCTAGGCGCAAATTTTCCATTTTGATTAGGAGTGGGGCAAGGGGCAGCCCTCCCTTCGCTACATCAAGTCTCAGTAAGCATCAGTATTGAACTGATGTGAATTTCCTGTTATTAGCTACCATATAAGCATGTAAGTATTTACATAAATCATATTATAAGTTTGGTAGGGCCACACAGCCCTGAATAAAACAAATGTATCTGTAAATAGTTCTAAAGGGACTTGAGTTCCATGATAATAAAGTTATTTTTCTTTTCATTTCATTTCGTTTTCATTTTACTCTGCTAGCTCATCCAAGCCCTCTTTTTTCGTGGCATCGTGCACTTCTTAAACGAAATAACTGGCAGATCTACACTTACAGAATTGGATTCCACTAAAAAATTAATCTTACTTCTAGGACTTAGCGCAATAAGCTATGCAATGTTTCCTATTTTCTCAATTGGTTTTAGCTTACATATTTTATTGGTTTATGTAAAATAATTGAATTAATTTAAACTATTTACTTTATTTTTACTTTCATATCAGCTATTATTCATATTTGTCCCTTTTATCCATATCAGTATTTCCTCATTTTATTTGCAATTATTATGCAGTTCTTCTCTTCAGTACATACCAATATAATGATATTTTTTTTCCATTACCTATGTCATGATTGATTTGTGTTCTGTTTTGAAATCAAATTGTACACAGAATTCCTGTCTTCAAACAGGAAGACTGCGAACAGGAAACTGAGATTCAAAGTTTCGGATAATGGCGTTTGGGTCATTTCTGGATCTGAAACATTTTTGTTCTTTGAAACTACCGAACATCATTCGATAAAAATTAGTTTGGTGATTCTTAATAAAATTGTAAGATGAGAATAATACAGTTCAGAGGACATTAGTCGTGCATCGTTTAAGGAGTTAATAAAACATTTAATTTGTGTGTTTATTAACATATTGGCCGATGCCCGAATTAGTTTCTCCGGTTGTGTAAATCAGGATCGATCATTACAGAAAAATTATTTTTACCGAAAAATCTGTAGACTTTCTATGAAATTATAAAAGGTTACAGAAGAAAACATGCATAAGAAAAGTATTTAAATTATAAATATCAAAATTTGTACTAAAAACTTTGAAATCAGATTTTACCTTAGTGTTTAATATTCCTTATTTTTATTTTAGCATAACGCATTTATATTTTTTTTAAATTTAGATACATTGCCTAAAAAAAGTAGATGTGAAAGTGCACTCAATTAAAATCATCCTTGAGTAAATTAGCCAGAGTAGCGAAGCGGCTCCTTAGCTTGCACGTTATTTTTATGATCAATTCCTTCGAAATTTGGCTTATTTAATTGAATCGTTATGACTTATATCCTTAATACCAATAGGGGACACTTTCTCCAAGTTCAAACCTAGTACCCCGAAGTTTTAAGCTAATTTTAATTAGTTCAACTACCTAAATGAGTTATGTTTTAGCATGAATCCTTCCTAACAGATAAATCATAAATTTTACTCATGATTGTTATTCGTATGATCTTTGGATAAAAGAACGCTACAATGAAATGGCAAGAGAGAAAATCATGTACCGGACAGACTGATTGATGTGACGACAGTAGGCTCTCATAAAACTGATGGTAACATCAGATGGAAAGCATCTGCTCCTTCTAGGCAAACAAGCTAAGTTTTCGAAAACATTCGTGATTAACGGCAATGGGAGCTATGAAATTCACTTTTCCTTACTCTGCCATCAAAGTTTAGGCAAACCTTAAGTTTCTCTGTTGCTTGTTTCTACAACTTTGTTGAACTGATAAAAATCCAATTATCTCATAAAAATACGTTAGCGCTTTAGCACTCTGTCTTGAAATTCGTTTATGTAAATCACTCCCTTCTTCTGTACTGTGATTATTTTATTTAAAAACCTGATAGTTCTTCATAAGTTTTTATATAAAAAAACACAAATTCATTAAATATGATTAATTAAATAATTATATCCTTTTACACTGTTTCTAAATTTCCATTTTCGTATCAGTTATTTTTGGAACGTTTCCGACTCCTACCTTTGTACAGGCTGGGGCAGAAATAACTAATACTTTTTGAAGCGATGTAAAAAGTAAAGCAATGTCACTAGAAAAAAAAAAGGTCCTATTTTCAAAAATTACATTGAAATAGACGCATTTTAGTAGTTTTTAAAAATTTGAAACTGTCCTTATTAATTAAAAAAATCATCTCTTCTAAATTATATAATTATTATCAGCTAACTGTGACGAAAGGTTTTTTAAACTTATGAAGACGCTAAATTTCAGGAAAATATGCAACTTTTCAAACTTCTTTTTCTTCTTTAGTGATTAAATTAACAACGTTTCAGACAGAAATAGTCCAATTTCAAGTCTGAAAATATAATATACAGAAAAAACTTGGTCAACAATTACTGTATATTAAAAAAAAAAAAGTATTATACAATAAATTAATTTTCTATATTGTACAATTACTATTTAAACAGATTAAATACCACTACTTTCACAAAAAAAATATCATATAACGCCACCATTGCTAAACTAATTGAGAAACAGCCAAATAAAAATTTATAATTAAAAGTTATTTCATAATATACCTGCATATTGTCTTCATTACTTTTTATTATCTAATACAAGCCTTATTACCATTTCTATTTCTTGTAATTCATTAATTTTATGTGTCCTGTAAACAATAAGTTCTGAGTTTATTTCATATTAATTAATGCAACAATAGTATCCATGGATTATCTAAGCATACTATTGCGACCGTTCACATTGCTTCTCCCTGTGAAACTGAACTGTGGACTGTTTTTTCTGGCATAAAAGGGATTGACTAATATTTCTAATCATTAATGTGTTCACACTTTATTGTAATTATTAAATATTAATTTTATTAATAATGTCCACAAAATACTGAACAATGCCTTTTACATCCGTCTTAAAATTTACCACATTTTTTATATTTTTAGTAATACGTATATATATATATATATATATATATATATATATATATATATATATAGAGAGAGAGAGAGAGAGAGAGAGAGATTCTATGAATTTTCTACTTATATTGTCCTCCTCTATATTTAAAATGTTTAATAATAATAATAATAATAAAAGGCTTAGCGAACCCGGAGGTTCGATGCCGATACCACTAATCGCTGTCTCCAAATCTCGGTCCACCGACTACCGCCCAAACCCAAATTCATTAGATCACTCTTAATACAATCCTCCCACCTACGTTTCGGTCTACCCCTCGGACGTTTACCAGCCGGCACAGCGTTTATTAACTTTTTAGGAATTCGTTCGTTACTGAGCCCAACAACTTTTCAGGCCCATTTCAACCGTCGCGATGATATCACTTCGGATTATATTAACAGGGTGTATGCTCCGCAATTCCGCGTTGTGTAATCTCCTAAATTCTCCAGTTGACTCATCGTTTTTCGGACCAAATATTTTACGCAGTATCTTATTCTCGAAGACCTTAAGGCGTTGTTCGTCCTTCAAGGTTAGCGGCCACGTTTCACACCCGTATAGAACTGTAGGCAAGATAATAGTTTTGTATATTCTAAGTTTTAAGTTTCTGGACAGAATGCGCGACCTAAGTAATGTTGATACCGAAAAATAACAAGCATTTCCCACCTTTAACCGCGCCTTTATTTCCTCTTGAATTTCGTTTTTTCTAGTAATCACAGACCCCAAATACTTAAATTTCTCAACATGTTCAAACCTATTTTCTCCTATATCTATATCCTCAAAATCGCCTCTGTTTCTATTGCTAACCGTATATTTCGTCTTATCCGTATTTATTTTGAGGCCAACCTCTTTCCCAGCTGTCATCAACGTTGTTGTATTCAGTTTTATAGTTTCCGCGTCCTCACTTAATAATACCAAATCATCCGCAAACCCGAGCACGGATATTTTACCACCCAGATCTAAACCCCTTTCGGTACGCATTACCTTTCTAATGACATACTCTGGTGCTAAATTTAATAGGACAGGTGAAAGGGAATCGCCTTGTTTTAGCCCCGAACGAACTTCTCCGAAAAATAATTACCGATTCTAACTTTATTGAATGTTTCGGTCATGCACATCCCTACTAGATTTACTAACTTCTTCGGTATTCCCTGTTCAATCAAAATTTTATACAGTCTCTGGCGATCAATGGAATCATAAGCCTTTTTGAAATCCACAAAAAGCTGATGAACTACACCGTTGAATTCTAATTTTTTTTCTAATATATGCCGTAAAGAAAATATTTGATCGATAGTTGATCGGTTCCGTCTAAAACCACATTGGTAGTCTCCGATAATTTCCTCGGCATATTCCGTGATTCGACTAGTTAGGATCAACGAGAATATTTTATAACATACTGGGAGGAGTGATATTCCGCGATAGGTATTACATTCCGTCCTCGGACCTTTTTTGTGAATCGGAATAAGTATAGATTCTTTCCATTCTTCGGGCATTTTTTTCATTTTCCCAGATCTTTTTAACCAAAAAATGTGCTTTAGAAACTCCAGCTTCACCGCACGCTTTTATTATTTCACTGGGAATGTTGTCGATTCCCGCTGCTTTATGAGATTTTAATTTTCTATTTCGGCTATTTCGACTTCCTCCTAACTCGGTTCTTCAATTAACGGTTCAGCACACTGATATTCAGAAGGAGGAGATTGACTATTATTTCCCGAATTCAAAATACTTTCAAAGTGTTTTTTAAATTTATTCACAATGTCCCCCGGATCGGCCAAGATATTGTTATTTTCATCTCTAATTCCATTCATAGCGGGTTCAAACTGTTTACGCGATCTGTTTATACCCATGTACATGTCTCTTACGTTGTTTTCAATTCTATTAGTTTCTATCTCTATTATTTTGTTTTTAAGATATTCTCGTTTTTTATTTTTGAGGAATTTGGACGTTTCATTCATCAAGGCATTCATTCATTCATCAAGTTAGCAACATTGTTATCGCTTGGATTATTTAATGCTTTTAATTTAGCAAAATTTATATATTTTAATTTATATATTTTAATATTTAAAATGTTTGCATTATTAAAATCAAATTTGTGGTTTGTCAACGATACAATGTCTGGCCAGTGCTGTTGCATTTATATTTTTTTATTTAATTTAATCAATAAAGAAGAATAAGATCTTTGAAAGGTTACAAATTTCCCTGAAATTTAGCGTCTTTTTATATATTTTTTTTTTATTTGAAAAATAATACAAGCTGCCACACTTGAGGACAGTCTTGATAATTATTATCATAAATGTGACATGAATCATAATTTATCTTATTGTCTCAAATAATAACATTTACTGAAGGTCCTATCGAGATCACTAAGGCCATATACTCCAAACGGGTCTCTGCATACGTTCAGTCGGATAAGAATGTATTCATGTGGAAATCAACCACAAAACCACCCCTTCGACATTCGTCGACTCAAAGGCTAAAATCGTCAAGGCATAGGAAGTTATTGAAGGTTAGAGATAGCTCTGAACATTAATTAAAATTTGGATTAACTATACTGCATGAATAAAATGAACAAATGAATAAATACCTAATTAACGATATCATTAAACAAATAAAATCAATATTGAATGTAACGGTGTATTTGTTTTATCAGGCTGTAAATTTAATTTAATTACAGAAGAACTCCATTTGTCTGTAATTGTAAGGTTATTGTGAACAATGAGATGGCTATTCCGGATAACGCAAAATTTCGATTTTGATATTGTTAAAATAGATAATAAAATGAAACAATAAAATTCTACTACATTTTGCACAAAAATGTAAATTATGATGCAAAATATTTTTATAAATTTTACTTTGAAAAAGCCTTTTCCAGAACATTGAATAATTTCCCTTTTAAGATAAGAAGCTCTTTTAAGATGATTAATTCTTCTTTAAAATATTTAACTGTTGAATAAAAGATTTGCTATTGGAATATCTCAGGAGTATTTTCGATTGATGAACGATTTTTTTTCATGTTTGTTTTTTTAAATCATATAAATAAAACTTGAATTTTATAAAACATATCGAGAAATTTATAGCTCCTTTCTCGAGAACAAAGCTAAATGTATCCGATTTTTTAAGATACGTCATTTTAAATGAAGAAGTAAACAATCAAAGGTATTAATGAATATTTTTACATTAATTATATATGTTTACAAGCAAAAGAGCAAAAACGTTCTGTTTTGTTTATTATTTTTTTTTTTTCGTCCCTTTATATCCTCTTCTAAAAATTCATCAAATATGAAAATTCTCCTCTTAGGAGGTAAGTGTGTTGAAAGAGCAGTTTGGTATATTATTCAGGGGTTTTAAAACTTTGTTACCGCTCAGCATTTGACAGTTATTATTTCCCATGCAGTTTCGATTACTTAAACCTTTGCAAGGATGCGTTTTGAAAAGATTGCAATATGTTTTCAGATGTTTTTCTGAAGTTTGAAAACAATGTGGTTTTATATCTTGAATTTTTGAATCGCAGTTACAGATTTGAAGCAATTAGTAAATTGTTTAGCCTGTATGTTTTAAGCCTTAATGTTTTTTTAATACTAATATTATAATATGATGAGATATTTATATTTTTATAATATGATGAGAAACATTTGTACCGATCTTCGCAGATTTCAGGATTCGTGTGATTATCTGTTTAGTCCAAAGAACTGGTTTGAAATTTGTTTGCAATTGGTCAAGTATTTTTTTTCTTTACTTATCCGTTGCTACATCTCGGAATGGTTTAGGACCTTCTGAGGTAGCTTTTATGGTTATAGGAAAAAAACAAACCAAGAAACAGTTTCTCTTCGGCAGTAAAAGGGGATGATTTAAAAATTAAATTATTTATTAAAGAATAAAATTTATCATGTACAAATATAAAGTACAGGTATACTTTATACAGGTATACTATATACCATTTGGTATACTATAAAAAAAAAAATAAAAAAAAAATGTTTTTAAATTAATGTGTTCGCCAAATGCCCTCCAATGATTTTTTTTACATTTTTGAAGACGTTCGAAGTCGAATCGAAGTTTTGCATGAACTCTCGCAGCACATGAACCGGCATTGCTTCAATCTTGTCCCGAATGCGTATTTTGAGGGGTTGGATAGTTCTGGGTCGCAAACATTGTTGTGATTAGGCATCGTCATAGAAAAATATCGCAAGCCATTTATAGGAAGAGCAAGAGGGGCAAGTAATATCCCTGTTTTGAGAAATGGAGAAATAACGAAGCTCAGGAACAAAGCATTCACAGCATTCATTCACTGTCACTGTCACCCAAGAGCTCTCAACCCACCTCAAATCATCCCGTTTCACTGCCGAGGCCACGTAAGTCGCTTAGTGTTTGGAAAATAGTTCCAATGGCTATAATCTGTAACTTTGTGTACAATGTATGGGGCTATAATTAATTTAATTTTTAAATCATCCCATTTCACTACCGGAGTCTCTAGAGGATTAATATTCCTTTGAAGGTCTAGAAGAATTAATATTGGTCTAGAAGGTTAAGGCACTTGCAATGGATAATCAACGTTAAGCAACATCGAGTATGGTAATAATGGATGGGTGGCCACTTATTCCTGAAAGTCACACTGCTTCTTCTCCTCCCGCGTGCATGTGAGGCCCGTCAGCTTACAGGAGTCAACTCACATCGTGCAGGCATAGGGCTTATGACCCAACCTCGTGTACCTTAAGCGGGAATCGCGTTATGATTTTCCAAGATGACAAATAGGGCCCCAGAAAACGAAATAAGCATCCTCGTGCGCCTGCTGACCGTACTATTTATTAACAATATCTTAAATTAATTTCATCAATAAAAATATAATATTTCAAAGGCAGGAAAACAAAAATATATATACCGGGATAGTGCATCCGGATTCATAAGTGTTTCTTTCATACGCTGAAAAACCTCATTCACTAGTGTCGGAAATGGCATTCGAAATTCCTCAATGCTTATGCCACAGAATACAGTTGCCAACCAATAATTGGGAAGAGGAAAAAAAAATGGCTTTTTAACAAAGCCTTCGGGTTGGCGCCGTGATGGATAGAGGTGGGCCAGACGGAAGTAATTACTCAGAATAATTTTGTGTATTTAAACCGCACTCCTGTTTGTTTATTTAGGCCCTATTAAATATCCAATTTAAATCAATTATTTTCGTTTATTCCATTCTCTAATTAATCGGCTCCAAAAAGTGATTTAAAAATAAAAAATCATTGAGATTGCAATATGTTTCTTCTTGTTCACCGAAAATATTTAACCGTTTTCGGTGCGACTGTAGCAGTTTGCAGATGGCTTTATGGCAGCGATCAATACAGAATCTCAGAGAAATAAACTATTTTCGAAAAAAAATTACATACTGATTTACCATTTTTTTTTGTATTTATTTTGTATATAGGTGTATTGTATTATTTTTTATTGCACCTACAACAAGATTTTAACAACAACAAAAAAAATCGTCGGTCTCATGCTAAACTTACGAATATGAAAAATTATATTTTTTGGTTTTGTTATTTTTCGATACCATTTCGCTTTATGCAGCCTACAGTAAAGTTACGAATCTGTTATGGCATTAGAAAGTGTTTCAATTGCAGTTGCATTTTAACGAAAAAGCCTGAAGCTCCAATGTTATAGTAACGAATACGCGTATTTGTGAATTTTCAGTTCCTAGTACTCCCAAAATGGTCACTGCAAATTGACGAAAAAGACTATTTCGTCAGTTTACACTTGAGGAAATTCTCAATTGAGAGAATTCAGAAGTTTAACTCACGAAACTAGTATCTTCATCAAAGAATATTATATTGAATTACTTTTGAGAAATCCTCAAATTAGAAAATTTTCAAGAATGTTTTCCATTTTTACTGCTCTCGGAATCCGTTTCCATGCTTTATTTTATTTCAATGCCGTTCATCTCCTTCAGTTTTTCAAGATTTTTGACCTATGAAGTTGTATCATACATTCAAATTATGTCGCATCGTACAGCATTTTTGTGGTCCTTAATCCTCCGTCGGTCGTACCTCATTTTGTAAACGGCCAGTCGCAGCAAATTTTGGGGACGGGTTTACTCTTCTTACTTGGCGTAATGAAGAGAAGATTATCTGAGAAATGATCCTCGAGATATTCAATTATTGATAAAATATCACCATTGACCATCTTTTGTTTTTTCTTGAATGTAAGAGGCAAATATATGGTCAACTGACACATTTTACACCGAAAAAAAAATGCAGCTAAATTAAAAACGATATGAAGCCTCCATTTTCACAATTATATTTTTGATACTTTTATCACTAAATGCGTTATATTTTTTTTTAAATGTAAGCCTAGTGAATGTATGCGCCATCCGGTGCGCGACCGACGGATGGTTAAGAAATCGATTTCTAGAACCTGCATTCTTTTATTCACTGTCACAATCACAAACATCTAAGGATTGTTTAATAGAACCTAACAATAGAGATGAAGAATAAAATGTTCGTTTTGAAAATTCATAACAATCTGTTTGTCACTTTTTGAATTTCTATTATTTTTTTGTTCAACAAAAGTGCTTTCTTAAAATGTATGATAATTTTTTTATGAACTTACAAATACTGAAAATTTGACCGGATACTTGTCCACCGGTATTGTAAACACTCAATGCTAGGTGTTTGAAATGGGAGACTCCAAATTGAGTCCCAAATGTCAAAAAAGGTACCAATTCAGTCCCAGTGAGCTTTCGATAGAGAGACAATTGAGTCCCGGGAAATTGACCACATATGTGCCCGGACCCAATTCCCTTTTTCAGGTATCGGGCCCGGTTTATTAGCGTTACGCAGAGATACCAAGCTTGCTGGGCTGTTTCCCATATATTGTATGCGTCCAAGCATAAGTCACTAAGCCCAATTAATGAATTTTGTGTGATAAATGATTTCTGTCTGGTTGAAAAACGACATACAAGGACTTAGTGCATTTTGAATGAAATTACAGTCAGTTAAACCGTTGTATGACTTAGTCGTGTTGTCAGATAAAAAGGTTTGCTAAGTGAAGAATAGAACAGTTAATTTTTTGCAATTTTGCTTGAACGCTCACGATATGTTCCCCCCTCAAATCAGTCATAAATATCAAGCGATAATTAAGGGTGGCATAGCTCGCCAGAAACATAGGATAGATTTTATTTAATAAAGAATAATAAATAAAATTACATAAGTAAAATACAGTATTGTTTTTAACAATTTTAATCAGTCTGGTGTAGTGAAGGTTGCAACGGTTTATAAGGTGTATACAATTTGAAACGTATTGACGAAAATTTAAGCATATGAAGAAAAATAAATATAAATTACAACTAACAGTAATTACACATAAATATTACGCCAATTTTGAATAAAAAAATCTGTTAATATACTTCACTCCGTGGAAGAATACTGTTATCATTATATATAAAATCGAACCTCTATATATCAAACATGAAGGTTCCTTGAAAAAAAATCGATATATGGAAATTTTGATAGATAGACAGATTGCAATTTTTCATCCTTTTCAGGCTAAAAACAATTACACCAATTCTTAAGGGTTAAAGGTTTCTTTGGTGTTTACCAATGATAATTTTTGGGGTCAATGAAGCAATAAAGGCAAAGTTTTAGGGTAAAAGAAAAACTGAATTTAAAATAAAAATTTCATTCTATGCTAGGAAAGATATTCAGAGAATTTAGATAATCCTGAGCTTTTTCTGAGGCAAGATCTTCCATGAATTTCCATTGCTCAGCAAAGCAGTGAAACTTTTTTTTTCCTTATTTAATTATAACCCATTATTATGACTATCTACCTTTCGATGACGATTAAATTTTATATTTTTTAAATTGGAATTTTTGTTCGATATATAGAAATTTTACTCGATACACAGAATATTTTTTTCTGATAAAATTTCAAGATTCCTAAAAAAAGTTCGATATATAGAGATTTTCGATATACAGAAGTTCGAAATTTAATTCAATGGACCCTTCAGGTCGCTCTAAAATTCAATTGTTTCGTTTTAAATAATTTTTTTACTCTAAAATTTACTTTTTCTGGATCACAAATAATCGTTCGCTTAAACTTTGAAAAAGATCTTATATAGTCAAATTAAATTCAATATACTATGGCATACCAAACAAGACTGGGTTTTTAAACATTTTATAATACAAAAACATTATTTGTGATCAAGAAATAGTAAATATTATACTTTTACACCAACGTTATAATCATAATCGTAGTAAAAAAAAGTAATATCGAGTAAAGGAAATAAATTCATTGAAATGATATAATTAAATTGTTCAGCGTTCTGATAGGTCTATTGAATTATATTTAATCAGAAAAGTATTACTAAAGAGTAAACATGTATTTATTTACTTGTATAATTTTTAAAATTGAAATATACTATATCTTGATCATAAATAATGTTTTTATATTATAACATGTACACGGTTAAGAACCCAACCTTGCGTGGGATACTTAAGGCCGTGTTAAAATTGTTATTTGTGATCCAGAAATAGTAAATTTTAGAGTAGTAAAATTATTTAAAACGAAATTATTGAATTTTAGATTGTTTCGAAGTATCCATTGAATTAAAAAGTATTCTTCTACGGAATGAAGTATATCAACAGAATTTTTTTATTCAAAACTGACGTCAGATTCGGTTTTAGCACTTTAAAAAACCTATATAAAAATATACACAAAATTCACTAACTGGACTTTTGCTCGTACGCACGAAATATTTGGGAAACGACCTAGCTCTCCAGGGTGTCTCTAGGTAACGCTGATAAGCCGGACCCGATACCTGAAAAAAATGTCCAATCCAATTCCCAGGTACAGGGACTCAATTTATTTGATTTGGATATTTAACTCATTAAATATTGCGGGACTCATTTCGGATAGATCCTTTGAAATTATATATCCAATTATATCCTAACGATGATAATATTTGTGTTATTATTTGAGTCGTACCATTACTTATTTTATTGAACTATGAGTCACAAACATTTTCAGTTTCAAATTCAAAATGGGAGAAGTTTTTCAACCTGAAACACATAGTCTATTTGTAACTTACAGATTTTTTTTTTTTTTTTCAGTCTACTGACTCCTTAAAATCATTGAATCTTATTTGACAAAATAGGTACATCAACATCATAAAAAGTTTTATAAACAGAAAAAGAAAATTTATGAGTTCAGCTTTGTCAAAAAAAGGCTGCTTTCTTTTCCGAAAGAAAAATGCTTGTGCATTTGGCTGGATTATTAAACAATATTGTATCCTAATTTATGATTAATTAATTAATAATTCACCGATCTTAAAAATGATAGAAATAAAATTTCTCTCCAAGGTTTACTGCTTTTTTTTTTTTTTTCATTAAGATAAGCTTTTTCAAAACCTTTACAAAAAACCGTAAGGGTTAGGTTTCTCGCCTTTAAACGAAAAAAACAAATATGATTGCCCCAAAACAGTTTATTATTACATTTTATATGCATTAAAAGCAATTTTACGGAAGTCCTTTAGGATATTTGGTATTTACTACCTACGTACTATGGCAGCTATTGATGAATAACGTTTTTGAAACAGACCAATAAAATACATCTCTACAGGCATATTTTGAGAATCATTCTAAGAAAAATAAAGAGGCTTATAATATGAGACTAATTATATATAATATGACTAATAGAATTATTATATAGTATGAGGCTTATTTAATATTATATGTATTAAAGGCGATAAGAAATTTATTACAGCCATGGCTAAGGTATAAAAACAGAGGTCACGAGTTTAATTATAATTTAGAAAAATACTAACTATGAGATTTTTGGTGAGAAAAGAGAGAGAAAAAAAAGATACAGCATTGGTATTGGAATATAACGCCAGCTCCACACCATTGGCAAATCGTTAGTCAAACAACTTGTCCAACGTTTGTGAAGTTTGAAATGTGAAAGCACAAATGTACAAATGGGGCACCCACACTAAGGTTGGAATATCGAAACGCGGTATATCGATATATCGGATTTGAAAAGCCGATATATTATATCGATATCCTGACAACCGATATATCGATGACATCGATATTTTACACCGATATATCGGTCATATTGATATTTTAAACTTTATTATTTTATTTTAATTAGAAATTTCCTATATTCTTTATCATATTTTTAAGTTTATCCACGGATAAGCTCACGAGCTGTACTTTACATTATAGCTTAATTATTTAATCAATCTAGGACGCTGTCATTGAGCTGTTGTAACTTCCATACAGTTATAACTCATAGGCGTTACTAACAGTCAGTTACCTGTTGTTCATTGTTGTTGTTAGTTTGGTGATTAAAGATGAAAGGTGAAAATAGAAAGTAAAATGTTGCTGCCAAAAAGTGAAGTATGGAAACATTTTAAATCGAGAGACACTAAAAGTGCGGAGTGCAAATATTGCCACAAAATATTTCGGACATCGGAAAACACGGTCACATCTCAAAAGTTTCCATTCACACGTTTTTTCGTCTCCATCAGTGTCAGGTGTTTCTGCAGCACCATCTACTTCTAAATCAGAAGTAAATGAAACAGTTCCTCCTTCAAAAGCTTCTGACATAAGAAGTAGTTTCCAAAAGATCGCATCATTTGAAGAGAGAGGCGAACGACGAAGAAAAATTAATGATGCTATTTTATATTTGATCGGTAAGGATACTATGCCTTTCTATACTGGAAAGAATACAATGAATAGTATTATATAGGGGAAATGTCCCAAAATATGAATACAAGAGTAAAGCAGCATAAGACTAATTCCAAAAATCCTAATAGTAATAAAGAAATATAAAAGAAGTGCTCAATTTCAAAATCGATATGAATTTGAAAATCATTACACAGACATAATAAATAAAACAGATATATAACGAAAGAAATAATAATTATAATGAAAATAGTAAATTTAAAATAAAAATAAGATCTAGAAGAATTACAAAAGAAAAGAGAACACTACCATAAGTATTGCTAGATAGTGAAGACACAGGTCAGAATATTCAAGAATAGGAATCGAGGCACATTAGGTAGATGTTAACAATAATAATTTTATATAATTGCCAAACAATAATTAGTAGATAAGATTGAAACACACATACTGTTAATTAATCCCATGTAAAGACAACCAGGTAATAATATAAATGGTGATTGTATTGAAATATATATCAGATGAATTACATGTTTTTAGTTAAATGTATTGAGAATGCTCAATGTATGAAAAATGTATTTTTCATACATTGAGCATGTATGGAAATGTATTTTTCAATGGATGAAAAATTGCAACAAAACCTTCAAGAAAAAAAGGTATTATAATACTTATTTTTTTACCAAAGTATGATTCTTTTCTATCCTTTTTTAAAATCATTCATGGATAATAAAAATATTGTTCTATAAATAATAATTATATTATTTCATAACCTTCTGATAAATTTCATAACATTATACTCATTTAATGCACGGTTTCTTTACGTTTTCGTCAATTTCCTTTCGATATATCGATATTTTTCTTTCGATGTTCCAACCCTAATCCACGCACATAGAATTTGACGAATCGTTTTCCAAATATTTGTGAAAATATGTGATCCAAAAATAAAAGTTAGGCAGAAAAAAAAGTACTAATAAAAAAAAAATTAATCCAATTAACAACCAAAAGTAATCAAATTATGAATCATTGTTTATTTCAATACCAACTTTAAAGTAACAACAACTATAAAATACAATAATCAGGTAAAAATGAACCCGTTGTGTAAGCAGTTCGTCACTAGTGTGGATGCAACGCAACAGTAACGGCAAATAAAACCATTCCGCAACGGCCAACGCAAACATCGGCCAGTAGTTTCACCAATGCTCCAAAATTCACAAATATTCAGGTGGCAAACGATTCGGCGCTGGTGTGGAGCCAGAATAAGACTCAATACGCAATAAAAAAACAAAGACACTGTAAGACTACACGAATGAGATAAACTACAATATTTAGGATTAATTATTGACAAAAATTTAAATTTGAGTAGAGGCCCATGAGAAGCAAGTTGGAGTATTAGGGCCTGTCGCAAATTAGAATCCAGGCCAAGCGTGGGTGGATCTGCGAGTACGGCACATGATATTGGACACAACAAACACATAGCCCATGCAACTCCTTAATTAGATGGGACAGTGCTTGGGCTGGGTGAAATATGAGGCCATAGATTGTCGGAAACGCTTAAAGTAATATTTATTATTATTAATATATTTATTATTAGGCTTCTAGCTATCCAGCTTTAGAAAAATATTATGCTAGAGAAACTTTAAGATTGGTATCAATTAAAATTTGCAAGGGCTTTCATACTAGAAAAAGTCTTATCACTAGAGATAAGACTTCAGTAGTGACAATATTTATGCTTACACCCTAGAAATTTGACGGAAGGGACAACTTATTTATTATTAAGGAAGGGCCTGATACTATGGTAAGACATCTGACAAATATAAAGAATCACTGTTTGCATCTAGCATTGAATTTATTTGGCTTTACTAATTACTAAGTAGAGCTGTAACAACATGCTCAACGTATAGAAAAATCATGATATCGTTGGCTTGGAGGAAGAATGCCACAATACGAAGATTTTTGTTATTGCTTTTTTTTTTTGCTTGGAGAACTTCTTATCACATATATTTCGCTTAGAAAAAATGTCAGAATTTTAATTTCAATATTGAGCATAATAACCAGTTGTTTTTTTTATGAAAAGCTGCCATAGTTTAATTCACGCTTCATGTTTAAATGATCAAAAGCAGTAAGTTAAAGGTAAGTAGTACTGGCTAGAAAAATTTCGATTTGATGTTTTATCAGTGAGCTAGATTAGAAAAACACCGATAAACATAAATAGGCTAACATCAAACGGTTCTCCTGTAAAATTCCACTTTTTCGAAATGTAGCACTCTTTTTTCCAAGCCAACGATATAAATAAACAAACATATCGCACCCATGGTATAAAGGTACTTACAACTCAAAAATTCAAACTTAACAACATTATTCAATTGAGGCAAGAGCCCGTTTCATATTTAGAATATAAGGATAAGTTCTGTTGGCTTCCCCACCACCCACGTACGTATATCACGAACGCTCAGTGTGTTTTGATGAGGAGGTATTCAAAGGTCTTTACCAAAAAATTTAAATTTGATATCCCAACAATTTGTTTATTTATTATATAACCGGTGCATTATACGCAACATAATCTTCATATACGAATACAAATATTTATGATTATTTCATTGATCAAATTATATACGATATAATATCTCAGACCTTGAAATTATAAGAAAAGTAGTCACTCTACGAGTTAATTAGCCCAAACGTCGTTGGTGCCGTAGAAGACAGTTTTCATATTGTGTTTTTTTTTTTTTTGCTCGACTATGGCAAAGTCACAAGGAGAGTAATGTGGCCAGCTTGACTGTTATTTCGAATTTTTTCGAGCGAACGGCTTAACCGATTTTTAAGTTTAATATCTCAAATTACTTGTTATGATCTCGTGAAAGTTTTGAAACATTTTGACCATAAAAATATTAAGAAAAACGTGGTATTAAATGTGTTAAATTTGCCCGTTTCAGGAAATCTAACGATTTTTGAGAGAATGGCTCCACCGATTTTCCAAGTATGGCTCCACCAAGTTGTAGTATTGGCAATATTAAGTTAAGAAGACTACTTATTCTAAAGAAAAACTTGATCTTCATATAATCATGGTTTTACTGTACATATGGATATGAAAATGTATACATATAAACAGTATGAGTAAAATTACTGAATCAAACTCAAATTTCTCATGAGTCAAGAAGCTGATAAATATTTTAATTAATTCAGCCGTTTATTATTAAAAAAATTAAATTTTGACTTCAATTTTTTTTCAATTAAAATAAATTTCCTCGTTTCTGGCAGTTTACAAATTGGCGACTTAAAGCAGCACTCATTCCAAAAATATGAATTGTTGGTTTGCCACATCATGATACTTTTTCAAATAAACATAAATGTTTGTAAAATAATTATTTATATATATATGGATATACACACATGTGGTATTGAGAGCCTCTATTTTTTTTAAAGTCAATGTGTAATATGTGTTTAAATTTAATAAGAACAGAAATAATTTTAAAAAATAAACACTACAATACAGTGTATGATAGAAATACGAATGTATCATATACTAAATGATACAGTATAATAGTCTTAAAACCTTAGTATAATCCTGGTTTACAATGTGAGAAATAAGTTCAATCATAAAAAGAAACATACCTATCAGATTAGAATTTTTGCTATGGTCGCATTACCAATACTCCAGGAAGTCAAGTGACATAATAGCAGCGGTATGCAATGAAAAAAGAGTTGCATACCATTACCTTTTCACATGAAAATGACCCTATGAATAGCATAAATGGATATACTTTATAAATATAATTAATATTTTCCTTTATATTTTCTACATTTTTATCGGATTCGATTCATATACTTTGAGCTTTTCCAAAAATTAGAAATTGATTGATAGCAGGATGAATATATTATTTGTAAAACAGTCTAATTAATACCTGTATTATAAATAATAAATGTATTATTATATAATATAATATATATATATATAATATATATATATATATATATATATATATATATATATATATATATATATATTATATATCTATATATATTATATAATATTGTCATATTAATATATGCATTAAAGAAATTAACCATATTTACACATGCTTACATTTCTAATTTAATATTTTTATTAATTTGTTCAGTGAAGAGATGAAGTTTAGTGAACTATGCATATATAGTATAAGTTCATGTAAATACATAAAATATGTACATATAATAGGCGTAATAATTACTCAATCAAACTGAAATTACTCGTGAGTTAAGCAGCTAATTAAGATTTTAATTAACACTGTTTTTACGTTATCAAAAAAATTAAATTTCAACCATTTTTTTAACTCTCGAAAAAAAAGTTGCGCATTTCTTGCGGTTTGGAAATAGGAAAATTAAGGTAGTATGTATGCATTCCAATAACACGAATTGACTATTTGTCATATCTTGACACTTTTAAAGGATTTATACAAAGTTCATTTGTTGCTACTATTATGATAAAATATTTGAAATTATAATTATTAATATACTAAAAAAAGACATTAAAACATTAAAATGATATCAATTATTTCTGTGGGAGAGAACCCTATTTCAGACGAAGTACTGAACAAACTTAATCAACAAAACCAATAAAAGGTTTTCATAATTTGATCAGTAATGCTTAGAGTCCGCCAATAAAAGAATGAGGCCTACAGGAACACGACTGGCAGGCGCAATAGACTCTCAGCCGGGTTATGACGAAAGAGGAGAAGAAGATTCACCGACAGAAGAAGAGGAGCTTCGATAATGACACAAGATTCTCACGAGGAATTCAGAAGATATAGCGAAGTGGGAAGGGCCGTCAATGACGGAGATCTACCACCATCTAATCATGATATTCAGAGAAGTTTTCCAGAACCTGAAAAACACCCAAGGCTGTAAGGAATACAAACAGAGCTGCTTAAGTATACTGGGGAAGAAATGCAAAAGACCTTATACGATTTCGTTGTGTCTAAGTGGATAGAAGATAGGATACCGAAGGATTTTAATAAAGCTATTATCTTCTCAGGATATAAAAAAGGCGACATGAATGAAAGGAGAATATTAAGGAAGAGTCAGCGGTCCTATCCTTGAGAGAGACGAAGAGGTACCAATAAGGAGCTTTATGAGCGGTAACAAACCATGGACGTGGTAAGTAGATGCTAGACTGCTTCTTGACACCCAAAATTGGGCATTTTGCATTCTGCAGCACAAGATTGAGCCTACTTTCGGAGGCTGCTGAATGATGGCTAGATTCACTAATGGATTGTTGCGCCATCAAATACCATAGCAGTAGTAGAGGAGTGGATATATTGTTTTCGTTTTATTATATCAACATGAAGTAGAGTGCAGTACTTTCGACTGTGTTAACGTTGGCTGTTCAGTGGGTAGGACAGTATGCTATTAATCGCTAGCTCCCGAGTTAGAGACCGACTGTGTGGCAGACTACGAGAACCAATGATCAGAAACAGAACAGAACCTAAGCTAATTTACCTTTAACATAAACTTATGACAGATTATTAAAAGTGATGGCCAAGTTAAAAAGTTAGTTCTAGGGAGCATGGACCAGTATTGCACGTATTGTAGAACTAAGCTTTTCTGGAGAGAAGTAGTAGACGATTTATCTTCCTTATGCTGCAGCAAGGGTAAAGTAAAATTATCTCAAGCGGAATGTCTGGAGGAAATAAAAATTCGATCGAACACATTGATGAAAAAACAAAGAACTATTTACATAACATACTCCAGTTAAACAATGCTCTGCCATTTGAATCTGTACAGGTTGGTATGTTGGATTTACTTTGAATTAAAGATCTGGACCCCATTCTGCTATGAAGTTCATGTAAATCATTATGTTAGTAGTTTACAAGTACATGCAGGATCTACCCCTTCAGAAACTGCCCTTTTCATTTAAGATTCTGCAGAAGCACTTCACATAAGAACAGAGCATGATAGAAATAAGAAGTGTGATAGAGAAAGAATTGATGCGCTACAGAGACTGATAGAACAGAACAATCCGTGCGCTCATTTTATCAACTATGTAAAAGAGACACACCAAATGAAGAGTTGCAATTAAACTTCTGCACAGACGATGAGAGGCGTCTTAATGCGTTTATGGTACTCCGAAGACAATTTTTATAACAACGCGTGTTATTAAAGGATGTGCTCTGATAAATATTATGATAATAAAATTTGATTTAGTTTATACCCAATGTTGATAAAAATTTTCTATTGAGTAGTGTACATAAGCATTAAAATATTGATGTTATTAACATTTGAAATGCTATTAGCTTTTTTGTCATTAAAATTTCAACACCTACAAATTATACACTATATATATATATATATATATATATATATATATATATATATATATATATATATATATATATATATATAATATAAATTCTCAATTCATTGAAAAGCATTTGTTTTTTTTTAATATGTAAATTGTTTCGTCTCATTTAAAATTATAGAATTTATTTAAATAATGAAAAGGAGTCATTCAACTTTTAGAGAAAATAATATCAAATTTGTGAGTGCATTTAAGTCTATATTAAGGTGTCGTCAAAAAAAGAAAATTAATCATGATTAAAAATATATATATATATATATATATATATATATATATATATATATATATATATATATATATTTTTAATTCTCTTTGCTGTTAATATATGCTGTTATATATACATATACATATATTAACAGCAAAGAGAATGTCTAAATAGCGTATAAATAGTCTATAAAAATGAATCAAACGCTATTGCTATCATAAACAGATGACTATAAAGCAAAAAAATTCTTCGTAAGGAAAAAAAAATGATTTAACTGAACTAGTGAAGAATATGTATGATGATATTCTTTACTAGTGCAGATGCGGTGCAGTGACAAAATAATAAATCGGATTAGCCGCCATTGATGATGAAAACTATTATTTTATATTTATACAGAGCGCTAGAGAGAATTAAGCGCGGGGGGAATTAAAAAAATTATTAAAAATCATTAAAAAAAAATACCGCAAGACAGTTTTCTACTTCTATTTCTAAAACTTGTCCCAAATTATACAATCAAATTAATAAATCTAAAAAAAACTGCCAAAAGATACATAGATGTATTAAATAATCGGATTTATCTTAAGGAAATTACCAGTAAAAAACGTCTGCTTATATGATGTAATAGATGTCATCTATTTTTTTTTTATAATGAATTTTTTTAAAGAAAACAATAGTTTTTATAAATATCAATTGATTAGAAAATTGTCTTTATTTTATAGACTTTATTACAAATACAAAACAATAAAACACTTCTGAACGAGTGGAAAACTCGTTCGCCGAATAATGGGATTACCACTTTCCACCTTCCGAATTCCCTTCCGAACCCCATCTAAAGACATTTTTCTATCGAAGGAGATAATGGACAACAGTACATAATAATGTTTCAGAGAAGTTATTATCGTTTAGATTAAACATACGTGTAAGAAAACATAAATGAGGATATATTGTACTGCGGGATCGGGCTTTTGAGTACGTAAAGACTTTGAATTATTTATTATATAATGTCAACAATATTCGCAATAATTGGCGATAAATTTTTCAAAACTCCATAGAAGAATAATAATTACTAGGTTTGAGTTTATCCTACGCATAAATAACAAAAACTGATAGGAATACTAAAATGGAGACAGAAGACTGAAAATGTTTCATTTTAGTAATTAGAATTCCTTAATGTGCTCAAACAGTTCGAATTTAATTAGGTCTATGTTCATTGATATTCAGTGCACATTCCCAATCAGCAAAATATCATATAACTTTATCATGCATGTTAATCTTTGATTTTAAACCGCAAATAGAGCTCACAAGAATATGGCAGCCCGAGGGTCAATTCACGCGGCAATATTAAGAATACTTTAAGGCGTGCATGATTTTGACAAAAAAAAAGTCTTGCAAATTTTTTATGTAATTATAAATCGATCAATAGCCATTCTTTTCGGTCCCAATCTACGTATGAGATTTATAAGAGCATAATACTCTATTACATATTTTTTTACATTCCTGAAGTAGATTTCAGGATTTTTTATTAGCCAAGCGGTAAAATTTCCAATAACTTTAATATGGGGTAGAAAAATGACAAAAAAAGAAAATATTGCTTTATTAGAAAAATAAACAGTTGGTCGGTGCCAAAAAATAAAAAAAAATAACTAAAGACATTTTTAACAATATTTATTATTTAGCATTTAAGGTGCTACTACAGGCTAACAAAGTGTACAGAAATTAGGATATAGCTTGTAATCAAGATCTTGTAAATCTTGTAAATTTTAATGGCTGAATTAGAGGTCAAATTGATATTAAAAACAAAAGAAAACTGAATTCATTGAGCCTGTATTTGTGCAAATTAAGGGGCTATAGAAAATATTTTTTATTAATGATTATTGATCGAAAGATTACTATACTTCTTATAGGTAGTCGATATATATAAGGAGAAAAAATAAATCATAATAACACTAATTAACAAATAAAAAAAAACACTAATTCTTAACTTCTACAACTACCTAAGGAAAAATTAAAGTAAATTAGTGAATAATTGTTAGTTGTAGAAGTAGAGTCGCAAGCTAACAATCCTGCTGTAAACCTTATAATTTTGTTTTCTGCTTGACTACATGATGTTTTATTTAATTTAATGGTGTCTATTTTTCTTGTTTGACGATTTATTCTATTTTTATAAGATTAATTTAAATTTTCTTTATTTGGTTTATTTATTTATCTTGCTATGACTTAAAGTTTCGAATGTTATACATTCATCCTCAGTTCTAAAAACACACAAACAAAAATTCAAAAATAAGCAATTCAAAATATAGTTGGTATACTCACTATATTTTGAATTGCTTATTTTTGAATTTTTTTTGTGTGTTTTTAGAACTGAGGATGAATGTATAACATTCGAAACTAATTCTCAATAAAACAAATTTATAGAAGTGGCAAATAATTTAACAATCCCTAAATAATTGTTTTTGTAAAATGTTTCAAATGGTTACTAAGATATTAATTACTGTCCTAAAATGTGGCAGATTTTTAATATCCAACATTGAAACATTTTATGTTTCTCCCTTCTTCTTGACTGTAAATCAAAACGTGGAATCTTATACTTTGTATAATATAAGATCTTGTAATTTGTACTATTAATATTCTTCGAAAATAAAACAGAAGACTTGTCTCTTGTCTGTTTTCGCCCTTCAGAACATCAGCTATACTCAGCATTATACCTAGGCCGGGGTTCTTTTTAATGGCATAATCAGTCTTCTGTTTTATGGGCTCTTCTTCACGCCCGGATTGATAAAGAATCCCGTGTGATTGTCATGGATAGTATTCCAGGTTCCTGTTTTTTAGATTTAGAAATATCAGTAAAAAACAAATATCATGAATTTGGAATTTACCGGAAACCCACCCACACGGATATCGTTATAAACAATGAAGCTAGGAGACCGATAGGAGACAGAAGAAACGTTAATGTTTAGGAAGCATAATTTTATTTAAGAAGCGTCTAAAACAGAAATATTGCACTTTAATTTAGTTTTTTACTGGATACGAGAATAATGAAAGCAAGTAGCGAGCTTTTAATATAGTGTAATGAAGCAGTTCAATGATGTCGATCTGTTACTTTTCTCTTCCGTTCACATTTTCTCCTGCGTTTCTAGACAGAACAGTAATGAAATAAACTTTCTTTACCATACTCTGCAGCCAAATTACATTATATGGGGTTTTTAACAACTGAAGAAATATACACAAGTGTTTCCCAATAAGACAACAGATAGGCCGCATTAAAAAAATCTGGTGTGGTGCGCATCATATCACAAACATCACTCACCAATCTATTTTGAGTAGAAATTAATTTCTGCTGAATAAGGCTTAGTCAAATTTTAAAAACTCCCATTAAGTAATACAAAATAAAAATTATTAACTGAAACAATCTCTTAAGATAATGCGTTTTTCAACACTCTCCATTAGGTACTTCCACAACGTTATAAGTATTGCAGATATTAATTTTGTAAAATCTAAAGCTTTCAAAAGACAACTTATACATCTATATCACTGGTACTCCTACTTCCGAAAATTAGTTTCCAAAATGCTAAAATATTTCTTCTTTTTTCTGCTCTAGTTAATTATCAAATTCTTTTATAGTTTATATTTATCAATGTTTTATTACTACTAACAATGAGAGGCGGTTGATTATCCCAAAGAAAAAAAATTAAGGTAACATTAGAGGAAGCCGTTTTGAAAATTTGTCATTAAAGCCCTCTCAGATTATTTCAATGAGAATAAAACCTAATATTAAAGACAATTTCATTGTATATTGATACAACGAGTTTTATCTAAACCATTAGAGCCTTTTTCGAGAAAATTGTAAGAAAACTTAGTTAAATCGATGATATAAAGAGGAATTTCCGGTGAAGCATTTTCAATTTTAGCGGAAAAGTTGCTGTGACATCCCAGGCATTTATCTACCTTAAATACGTAATTTCAGTTCCGTGCAACTATTCTTTTTTGAGCTAGGCTGTTCACTTACACACAGACTATTTTGTGAGACTTGGTTATTTGGACTCAGGAGACCTCAAAACGTATATTTCCTTTAAAATTGAATTTCGAAATTTTTCGCGATCGCCACACTTTCCCTTACTATGCATTTCATATATAGATATGTAAAACTAAAGCTTATAAAAAAAAAAAAATCGTCCTACAACAGCATTATGCAGTGGTCAAATTGACATCCACAATTTATACGTCTTTCAATTCATAATTGCTTATGTTAAAGGAACAGTTTCTATGGAAATAATGAGGTCAGTTCATATGTCAAATTTAATTATTTGGTGGGATTTAACACCCTCGTGAACACCAACTAGGACTGAAAGGACGGGTTATTCCAATCGGTTAAAAAACTATTCTAGCCAGATTGATGAGGTCAAGCTATTCGACTGATTCGAACCTGCGCCGTTTATAACTCGAGAGTGTTGGCGTACTGCGCTACCACGGTCTAACTCATGTCAGTTCCTTATTAGATTAATGCTAATGCCGAGAAATGGGTCAAACTAAGCACCTCTGTCCATTGGCAAATTTAGCTCAGCAAAGCCTGTTTCATTAAGCGCTATATGGTTATGTATAACAGGGCAATAAAGGAATAAAATCATATTTCAATTACTAATGTTTACAATGATTAAATTAGCAATTAATTTAGGAATAAACGGAAAAATATAACTATTATATTAAAAAATATAATCCATACCAATATGATTAATGAGGAATGGATATAAGAAAATAATAAAAGATTAAGCAAACCCGCAGGTTTGATGCTAGTACAGATATAAATAACCTCGAAATATTTATATCTCTCCATAATTGCAGAAGAAATTTGTAATAAAAAAGACAACCAAAATGAGTATTAAACTTCTCGTTCTTAGAACTCTTTCGCAATTTATTTCATTGACAGATTTCAGTGGTCTATGTAACACAAGAGTTTATATAAGACATGTGAACAAGAGAATGGACTTAATTATTCAAAAATATTACAAATCCTTTTAAAAAAATATGCTATTGACAGGTAAAGTACGGAGCCAGATACAATTCAATCCTATTCCATTTAGAGAATTTTACTTGGATCAACGTAATTTTGTATTAATTATTATTAAATTCTATAATATATCAGGATTATTAATATATCACCCAGAGCTCGGTAATCCATAACTAGTTTGTATCAAAGCCCTTCCTAATTCCACCAAATGAATATCATTTGATGGAATTAGAAACGGAACCGCCGGTTAGGTAGAAGATCCGGTTAATTCGGAGTGTATAAATTTAAAAAAATATTAATATACTCCAATATTAATTTAACTCTTATATTAGGTAAACATTAAAATACAATTCCAAATTTATCTATAGGTCAAATGTATATTAATATTCCTTTTAATTTGCTCACTACTAGCAGTTAATTTACTCTTGAAAAATGTTTAACACAACTGAACAGAAAAACGTTGCACAGTTAACAAGTAAAACTCTTCAAACTCAAACCTGTCTGAGAAAATGTTTCATTACTAATCGCCTGTTATCTAAGTAGAAATATTTATATTTTACTGTTCAATAAATAAAGGATAAGATTAATTTTTTAAATTCATTTTGTATGCGGGTAGATATAACTAAAAGATTTGTTTAAAAATAAACATAAATTGAAAAAAATCCAAGTGCTATTAGGGATATTGAAAAACTTGAAATAATTAATCCCTTGTCTGTAACTTAGCAGTGAAGTCAGATATTTACAGTTTGTTACCCTGTTAATACACCAAATATTTGATGCAGTAAAAACAACTTTCTCTTCTGTATGTTAGTGACCTTTAAGTTTGAATAATTTATTTCTGTTTATAGTGTAAATGCTGACATTAAAAATAGTAAACTCTGTGAAAAGATTTATGTAATTTTATAAACACTTTTCGTTTTAAATGACTATAAATATTTAAATATACATTATTTTTTAGGAAGTATAATCACCTTCAAACTTCAAACAAATTCATTATTCATTCAACCTCATTTTCTTTCTACGTCCATCTTCAAGAAATTTTTAACCTTTTTATTATATCCAAGTTAATCACTATGGACTTTCCGTACTATTAAGTTTCTTTGTATCCATTTTTTTATTTTTTTGCTAATTGCTTATTTGTCACTTACTTAAAAACCTTTTAAGAAAATTGTTAATTTTGTTTTATATGATGTTTCCTTAGGAAATTGATGTTGAATGAATAAATAATTTATTTGAAGTTATATATACCTATCATTTATATTATGATTATTATTATTTTTTACCCCTCGCGCGGATCTCATTACCGCGTAGGGGGGCGTCCCACGGGTGGCGGATGTGGGGATGGTCGGTGGAAATTCCTTGGAAGTTCCTCCCGGCTAAGTCCGATGGACTCGCTGACCAACAATGAGAGCGCCCCTCCAGGCTTGCTGGAGGGTGTGACGTAGGTTTGAACGCCCTACTCACATATTTTTAGTTCACAAAATACCACAAAAAGTCATGGATCTCTCTGAGGTAAAACGCTCATTATCCGGAAGTAAACTAGTCCCCCGTTCGGGTCTCCGGGTGAGAACTGCTTCAGGGGATTCATGGCGCAAGTTGAAAATTAGAGATTTAGGTATAGGGACGTGGAACGTAAGAAGTTTGAATACAGCGGGTGGTTTAAAATCGGTGGCAAACGAGGTTAAGAGATACAATGTAGATATCGTGGCACTGCAAGAGGTTCAGTGGCCAGGGCAGGATTCGTTAACAGAAGGAAACTATTCGATTTGGTAAGGTGGGAGCGGTAATTATTGTTTAGGTACTGGATTTCTAATTAGGAATAGATTGCTCTCCGCATTGAGGGACGTAAAATAAGGCGATTCCCTTTCACCTGTCCTATTTAATTTAGCACTAGAGTATGTCATTAGAAAGGTAATGTGTACCGAAAGGGGTTTAGATCTGGGTGGTAAAATATCCGTGCTCGGATTTGCTGATGATTTGGTATTATTAAGGGAGGACGTGGAAACTATAAAACTGAATACAACGTTGATGACAGCTGGGACAGAGATTGGCCTCAACGTAAATACGGATAAGACAAAATATATGGTTAGCAATAGAAACAGAGGCGATTTTGAGGATATAGATATAGGAGAAAATAGGTTTGAACACGTTGAGAAATCTAAGTATTTGGGGTCTGTGATTACTAGAAAAAACGAAATTCAAGAGGAAATAAAGGCGCGATTAAAGGCGGGAACTACTTGCTATTTTTCGGTATCAACATTACTTAAGTCGCGTATTTTGTCCAAAAACTTAAAACTTAGAATATACAAAACTATTATCTTGCCTACTGTTCCGTATGGGTGTGAAACGTGGCCGCTAACCTTGAAGGATGAACAGCGCGTTAAGGTATTCGAAAATAAGGTACTGCGTAAAATATTTGGTCCGAAAAAGGATGAGTCAACTAGAGAATTTAGGAGATTACACAACGCGGAATTGCGGAGCATGCATCCTGTTAATATAATCGAAGTGATCTCATCGCGACGGTTGAAATGGGCTTGCGAAATTGTTGGGCACAGTAACGAACGAATTCCTAAAAAGTTAATAAACGCTTAGCCGACTGGTAAACCTCCGAGGGGTAGACCGAAACGTAGGTGGGAGGATAGTATTAAGAGTGATCTAATGAATTTGGGTTTGGACGGTAGTCGGTGGACCGACAGTTGTAGACAGCGATTAGTGGTATCGGCATCGAACCTCCGGGTTCGCTGAGCCTTTTGTTATTGTTATTATTTTCCCGCTTGTGAAGTAGGAGTCTTCTGTAATAAAAAAAAAAAATATGCAAGCATTGACTTGTCATCAATAGTACTATGAACCGTCTGAATTTGGTACGAGATGGCAATATAATACACCTGTGAACAACTTTTTATACAACTGATTATTCCACAATTCATTCATCAATTCGTTGTTGGCAAGTAGGGAATAAAAGCTCTAAAATGAGCCTAATCTTGGGAAATTATTGGATTGGTTTTGATTATTTCGTGTTTAATTCTGACATAATTAAAAAAAACAAAATACGTATATGGTTATACAAAAAGTAATAAAAAATTATAAAGTACCTAAATATTAAAGAACCAACTATTACAATACCATGAACATAGTTAAATAGCATTTTTTTTTTAATACTGTATTGAATTTTTGATCCCAGATTTGTTAAATGTAACATGAATGTTTCACTACTGTTTACTCTCCCAACTCCGGATACTAGACATTGTCCTGTCATTAATATCTAATTCTCTTTTCATCTAGTCTGGTAAAAGATAGACAATATAATACACCTGTTCATAATCAATCATTCAAGTTATCATAAATTTGACCATTTCTATATTCAAACGTCCCCGATTTTTTTAAACCTAAATTTATCAACAATTATTTTTGCAATTATCGATTTTTTGTAAAAACCTCAGTTAAATGAAAAACGAAAAGAAAGGACATGCAGGGATTAACTAAAGATCCAACAAATATTAGTAAAGATTACGAGTAACTATTGGGTATATGTAGGGCATAGTATTGGGTTCTCTTTCGAAATTAATAAATTATTGGTCAAATACTCTTAATTAATTTTATCATTTCATTCCTTACTAAAGGCCTGTGCAGTTTGAGCTTCAGTTAATTATTTATTTCAATTTATTTAATGTGATAGAGCTTATTCAAGAGGGTGGGTTCAATATAATTTATTGTATTAGGGTCTTGAAAATCAAGACAGCATTACTGTGTATTTCTTTCGGATATAATCGGTAACCTTAAGAATCTTTCAAATTTTAAATATTTTATACGCATGATGTTAATCTGAGGTTAATGCATTAATTGACTTTCAAAATGATTCCTAAAGTCACCTATTAACCAACATTTGACCTCCGAAAGCATCGAAATGATTTAACCAAGCCGTTATACAGTTGAACCCAGTTTATCCGAAATAATGTGGCCTGTGCTATTCCGGATAAGAGGCGGTGTGATTATTAAACAAAAAGATCATGTTACAGACATTTATTGAAATAAATTGTAAAAAATATAAATTGTATGAAGGCAGTATGAATACGTAAGTGAATGTAAACATATCGCACCTTTCTTTGAATAAAGGTATTTAATTTTTATTTTGCCTAAACTTTTCAATACCTACCTTCTCATTAAAATACACTTAACATTCGAAATATTCGTAGGGTATTCCGAAAGTTCAGTGTATTTTAATAAGAAGGTATTCAAAAATGTAGAAAAAAACATTAAATATGATTTTCCAACTATTTCGAATTTTGAGTAATAGTTTAACAATTTTAAATTTTGTTGGTATTTTATTTATTTATAATATGTTATCAGACATTTTCGGTTTGTGCTTGTTTTCTGATGTTTTTTTCACGGCCAAGATATCAGTA
The DNA here is from genome assembly GCA_948150685.1 of Rhaphigaster nebulosa. NCBI lineage: Eukaryota > Metazoa > Arthropoda > Insecta > Hemiptera > Pentatomidae > Rhaphigaster > Rhaphigaster nebulosa. Next base: position 65,368,505 of record OX411308.1, read on the forward strand.
ATGCATCGGAAGCAGTAGCCTCTTCACACTGTACTACGAAATAGAAAGCAACCTCTAATAAAACTGTATGCTACTGGAAGGTAAATAATTTTCATAAATACCAACAAAAAAAAAGTACCGGATAATCGTCTTCGGATATGAAAGATATGAGTGGGGTTCTGTTGTTCTGCCATCCATCGCTCCTTCATCTCAAATGCTTTATCTATATATATAGCAATATATATAGCAATTTAATATAACAGTTTTATATTAAACAATATAAAATTTAAACAATAGTTAAATAAGGACTCGCTTTATGATTTAAAAATCAACACTTTTAAAGAAAAACTAATGTTATCAAGCTTAAATTTTGATTGAGCTAAATATAAAAATATTACTCAAGTAAAATACCACTGATATTTTCCTTGGGTATTGATAAATCATTTCAAACTTTGATAAAAGTAAACTTTGACCGCTGATCGCTGAGGGAATAGATATCACTAATAGTAATAGTTAAAACCCTTATCAAAGGGGTGCACTGCAAGATGTGAAAACTTGAAAGAAGGAAATTGAAAAAGTATCTTATCTTGGACAAGACAGAACTAAGTTCACTCATTGCTTCATCTCTATGCTCAATATCTAACCTTATTAATGTTGCGTTGAAGTCATCATTAAACGCATAGGGTTCGCAAAAAAAAAAAAAAAAAATCATTACCCATCCTAGACTTCTAAGGGAGAAAGTTCGTACTGTAAATTAATAAAGAAAATAAATATTGGAAAAAAGAGGTGTAATTGTTTGAATATTAGTTAATAAAGTTCATGAAAAATCCAGCCAAAAGATCAAACATTCTCGAAAATAAATCTATAAAATCTACTGCAAAAGCTGGAAAAAAAAAATTACCTTTACAATAGAAGTGTTTTGTTTTTTTTTCAGAAAGTTTAAACTCAAGAGATTTTTAGATGGAAAAGACTGCTTTGTCCCCTGAGAAAAATATTTCCTATCTAGGAGCGAGAATGGCGAGATTGGAGTGTTGTAAGTTAATGAATCTGATTCAACAGATATGTTAACTTTACAGTTTTAAGATTGTGGGGAGAGGCAGAAGAGTACAGAAAGATAAGATATTGCAGGCAAAAAACAAAGAAAAAGGGCACTTGTTGTGATGTATATGCATGAGCCAAAGTAGTGTGAATCAGGCCCATGGGTCATAACCACATGGCTCTAAAAATTAAATAAATTAAAGTAAATTGTCATAGGGAAGAGAATAAGGACCGTGTTAGTTACAAAGGCTTAGTAAATTGAGGGCTATTACTTTAGGCTTCATAGGGTTACGTAAAGCGATATTTTTTGGACAATATTTTATTGAAATGTATATATTTCTTTGTGGAGTTGTAAATAAATCAGTTGTTCGTTTGTCCTCTAAAATCCTATATTTGACAAACTGGAGGTTTGACAGCACCAACGACCTTATTCATACTGATGGTGCTGTGCTCACATGTGCTTAGTGCAAATTTATTAAAATGTGGTGAGTCCATTTACAATATTTGTGCGCAATAGCATTTGAGCTACATTACACTTATCATATTTGAAATGGTCCGTTTCAAAGGCGAAAATTTAGATATCACCTAATTCATTTGTCCAGTACATTCTTTAAGCTAGTTGCAAACATGCATTTAACTCGTTTTCGATGAAAATTGCACTTTTTACATAAGGGCGCAATCCGATCATCATGTAAGTTAATGAATGTATATCGTCGTCGCCACGTTTAAGTAACGAATATAGCAACTTTTTAGGGTACTAAAAAAGAACTTTACATTTTACGTTTAACTTCCCCATTGCGAATATTTTTTTTTATCTCGGGACCTTTATCCTACTCTGAACCCAATATCTAAGTTAGAAACAGAAACTGTGGTTTGAAATTACATAATTCCTATTACGCCTAAGTTAATTAAACTTAAAGAGCTACGCAAAAAATGAGATTATTATGCGAAATGAGATTAATATCCTTTGAGATTATTTTAAAATGAGATTCATATACCTCTACACAACTTCAGACCCCTTCCTTATCAAATATGCCATCTTGATTTTTTAGTTTATTTAAAAATCTGATTTGGTTTGCATTCTTTCAATACGGTGCACTAATTCGTATACATGTTATTAATACTAACACTAATTTGTTATTAATATTACTAAAGCTTATTGTCAGGTGCATGCCCACTAAAACGTTCTTCACCTAAAACTCAACATTGTTCACACAATAACTCAATTAAACAGTTTTATGAAACTGAAGAGTGAAGCTTTCCTCCTGAAATGCAAAAATTGATTAAATTTATTTGTGGAAAGTCAGCGTTTATTTTACTGAATGCTGAATAAAATTAGACATACTGTATATTGCATTTATTATTCATCTTCTTTTTACAGCGTTTTTACGTAAATTTATTATTACAGCGGGGTTACAAACTCATCCTCAGAAACCTTTTTATGATCATTGCAATTATATTCCTGTCATATGATATAGTTTTTTTAGTCACATTAACCCAATCGGAGCCAATAATTCTCTTTGCCAAGATGGCATTTTTAATATATGACTAAAGAAATAAATAGACTATAAAGGAAGTCTAATTTTGCTAAACATCCAAAGAAATTTATTTTAAGTAGACATATAGACATAGTTTAATAGATAAGGAGTGAATATCGTAAATAAGTATTCAGATGCATCTTTGGGATTAAAATATCTAATTAATCTCATGAATTATAGACATTTAGTCAACTATATATTACCTACTAAGTTAAATTTATAGTTTTATAAGTTGTATATAAATAAAGAGAAAGAATGTCAACTTACTTCACGAAGAAGTATTCCAGTACTCACCTAAAAAAAAAAAAAAAAGTAAATAAAATAATTATGCAATGTTATAATATTATCATTATGCATTTTGTCTAAATATTATACATCAGGGCACGAAACAGCTATTGAACTTTTTCAAAAAGTTTCAATTTTACTGTTTTACAAGAATATTTACAATAAAAGTCCAATACAAAAGGACCTTTCGATAAACAGTTCTTTAAGAACTTATATCATTAAAATTTCTTGATAAAAGTTCTGTTAATATAACTTACCATTTTTTTTTTTCAAAGTTATGATAATAGAAGGTCCAACCAAAAAATAATGATAATAATAAGGATCCCCACTTATGGGGCACATCTTCTTTTTTTTATAAGCTTATTTTTTATAGATCAATTATAATAGAATGCAAAGATGAACACAAAAAAACTGTTAACCATATACTCAAGACACAATTCCATGAATATTCCCCAAATATATGTGGGAACGTTAATAATGACAACTTTTATAATGTGGAACTTGCATATAAAATTTCTGGACAAAAAGTTCAAGCAAGAGCCTTAAGTAGGAAAAGATTTTAGGATTAACTTCTAGAAAGAACTTTTACTCTTAAAGTTCATACACAAAGTTCTCGTAAGAAATATGCAATAAAAAGTATTAAAAAAAAGTTCTTGCATGAACTGTTTCAAAAGAGTTCCTAATAAAAAGTGCAAGTTAGAACAAGAACATTCTAAAAACAAAAATTCATGGTTATTTAATTCTACTTTTCTGCTATAGGCCTAAACGTATATAAGAGTATTATGCATTGGGTTAGTCAGAATATAACTGCACATTGCATCCTACATTTTCATTGGCAGTTCAACATTTAAATGAACTGTAATATACAAAAAGAAACTGGTTGAGGTGCGGCGAAGAAACAAATGCACGGTTAATATAATCGAGGTAACCGCTTGTAATAGGTACCGACGCGTCGGCGAAACGTCGCGACGTTTCAGTCTACGTTGTAGGCCTGCATTAGGGCTGACTCGAAGATATATTTCTTTCTTGACCGCACTATTTAAAAAAAAAATTACATTTGAAATTATAAAGCGTCATCTGAATTTTCCAATGTACACTGTTTTAATTACATACATTTATGAGTTCAAGAAGACTCTTCAACTTAATTCTGTTCAAGTAAAGTATAACTTCATAATAACATATAATACACTTTTTTTCATCTTTATTATGAATGATACTCGTTTTAACTATAAATTCACTATTTAACATAAATAAAAAATACTCCATAAATCGCTTAAAATCATTCTCTGGGAGCTTAGTGTCTGAAAATTAAAAATAAAAAATGATTATTAAATATAAAGTCGTTCTAATAGGCATGCGTTAGATTCATAAAGAAGATTTAACTCACAGTGGTTAAAATTTCCACTCTTATGCTTTGTTTGCTTGCATATTAAACCTAATCTTCATTAAAGTTAAAACTTAATGAATATTGGTAAGCGTAATTTAGTTAGCCATTGAAATTCGATATTAAATTTATCGATTATTTCACATGGTACAAATATATTTTTTGCTAAATGTAACCTGTTTTTTCTATCATAATTATGTTAAACCAACAAAGGCTTTATAGTTAATAATGATAATATAGATGCTGTTTTGTTTCTGTTTGTAACTACCGAACCCAGAATCGTTCTTTTTTAAACTAGAGATTTTGTTTTATTATATAGCACTAAGCTGCTATAAAATTTGAAAATCGGTTCCGTAACAATAAAATAATCTTTCATACATCATTTCATAATCAACTTATTTAGCAATCGAATGTTTAAAATTGCCCAAGGATTCATAAAAGAGTGCTGAGAAAACCTTCTTTCTTGACTATTATATTTAATATCAGAATTTTTTATTAATTAAAGACTATCTATTTTCCAAATGCGTTTGATCAATTGTGCATACAATGCAATCCATGCTGTTCAGGCAATCTCTCTGAACAGTTTGAATAAAGACGGTTAAATCGCGAAGAGGATGGAACATTCACTGGCCTGCGAGGTGTTCGAAGCCGGCAGAACTTCTCACTCAACTCTTTCACGAAAAAACAGGTTCACCTTATTCCTATGTTCTGATCTGAGTGGGGTCGGCCGAACCATGGCAACTATTTTTCGTATTATCTAATTTAATTTACTCACCTTGAGAGAGTTGAGCCAAGGGAGAAAGAAAATTCAATGCTACTGAAATAGCAACAGTCCAATGACAATTTACCAGATACCACTTCTTTAACAAATGATCTTTGACAGATGAATTGATTTCAAACGATCATAAATTCCATGCAATGAAAATTCATTAAAATACCAATCAATATTGCACTTTAATTTGGCCCATCAATAGATTAAATGTTTATTTACATTCTTCAAGATACTTAATACTGTCCACTCCAGTCATTTTCTATAACCTATCACCATTTTAAAACAGTGTAAACATTTTAATTTGTTTTCAAAATTATATTTGAACATTGCACTTTGACTCACATCAAATCGGAGGTCACAAAACACATGCAATGGGATGACATATTTCAAATTATGTGTTTCATTTGCACTAATGAATAATTAATTAATTTTATATGCTATACAGTTTAATAAAATTCGTTTAATGATGTTTATGCTTTGTGGGCCACGTTTTGAAAATGATATGCAGCAAGAATGCCGGAGGTTCCAAAACTATGCTGAAACTAGAAGTTCGAAGAAGCATGTAGGTAACGAACTTGGAACATAGGAGTTAAATTAAGAGAAGATGTAGAATATAGAAGTTGTAAGATGGAAAAGCCTTTCGAAGATATTTATAAAATGCACGGATAGTTGATTTAATTTAATTACCAGAATTACCTAAAAGCCAGTGAAGGATGGTAAATAAATAAATAATTAAATATTTTATGATGTCAATTTTATGCTGTATTTTAAGCATTTTGATAGGAATTTGTTAATTATATTTATAAATACACTTTAGCCTATAATTGAAGAGCTAAGCGGAAGAACATGTCATGCTATAAAAATTAGAACCTGAAAAAAATTAAATTTAATGATTTCTTATTCCTATCATAGACATATGAAAACTACAAAAATTTAAGTTATATAAAAATTAAACAAGGCACAATGTAGAAACGAATATTTAAAATATTCTTCCAAGCAAAAGTTCCTATTTTTCCTTTAATGTCACATAACATGTTCTTCCACATTTCAATTTTGCGTTATATTTTTCTTAAATGTAACATATTCTTCCTAAAATAATGCAGTCAATTCTTCAAATTATTACACAGGCCTACGATGAAAAAACTTTTGTACAGAAAATACCTTATTTCTATAGTTTTTAGGGTACTGAATCCAAATATGATATTAAAAAAGCCATATCACCCACAATTTCTTCACATTTTATAGTTAAATTTATTAAATTAAGCGATTTTTAAAGAATTGAACAGCTTTCTGTCTTCCTGAAAAAGGAAGACCTACATGTAGTAAGGCCTCATGAAACAATTTGTTAAGGCTTTACCTAAAGATGGACCATGTTTCAAGTATATCTGCCAAAATTTTCCATATATATCTGCCTTTCAGAAGCTAAACTAAAAGAAGGCGTCTTTGTCGGACCTGGCATTAGAAAAATGATGTTTGATGTTAACTTTGAATCCACAATGATCTTAAATGAAAAAGAAGCATGGGTATCGTTCAAGCAAGTCGTTACAAAGTTCTTTGGAAATGAAAAAGACCCAAAGTATGCTTCTATTGTAGCTAACATGTTACAGAAGTTAAAAAAGTTAGGATGTTTGATGAATCTGAAACCTATGGAAAACTAGGTGATACAAAAAAACTAAGGCCATATTTAGATTCAGCAAATAAAAATCTATAAAGGTCAACTATTAAAGTTAAAAAAGTTTTCAAAATAAATTTTTTTGTTGGCCTGTATTATTGCTCCACTGAAAATTAAGCAAAATTTCCGCTTAGTTCACTAGAACTTTGCAGAATAATTGATATCAGGATAAATAGTATACTAATCCACTTCATTCCTGCGTAAAATGTTTTTATATTTTGTAGTAACCGAATTATTATTAGTCGCTCTTTTAAATTTCAAAATACAATTTTTGGAGTACTTTTGTATAGGTGAATATTTTATAAAAAATACTCTTCTATTTCGTTTGTATCCATATTTTATAAAAATAAAATCTAAACTTCTTCTTCTTCTTTAACTTCCTCTTGGTGCCTTTCAGCGTTAAGCTAATCCAGCCCAGGATCTCCATCTATCTCTGTCCCTCGCAAGAGTCGTCATTTCCTGTAATGTTTTTCCTCTCGCTTGGCCCAACTTGGAAATATAGCTATCATAGCTAAGCCCAGGTCTTCCTCTAGGTCTTGTGCCTACTGGCCTTGCCTACATAAATTTGTGTGGATCTCGACCAGGGCTCATTCTACGAACATGCCCTTACCATCTCAACTGCCTCTTCTCCAGAGTCTCCTTTATTGCAGGAATATTTAATCTTCCCTTATGGTGTCATTCCTGATCCTATCTCTACTAGTTTTTGAAGCCACTCTGCGTAAGTGCTTCATCTCTGCTGCAGTTATTCGGATCCATTTGTTATTTGGAAGGACCCAACTCTCTGTTCCATACAGTAGAATAGGCATGAATACGGCCTTGAAAATGTGGGGCTTGACATCTTTATTGACCTCTCTCTTTCCCACGATTGTGTTGCTAATGGAATAATATGGTTGTACTTTTCCATTTTCACTAATCAGAGTTCCAAGGTAGGAGAACTCACTCACGACTTCAAGCTCACGTGATATCATAACACGTTCATGGATTTTTTCGGGCTCTCGTCCTACTTTGCAGGAGAATTGATATTGGACAATCAGGATAAATAGTATACCACTCCACTTCATTCCTGCGTAAAATAGTTTTATATTTTGTAGTAACCGGCTTATTATCAGTTCCTCTTAAATTTCAAAAATACAATTTTTTAAGCACTTTTATATAGTTGAATATTTTCTAAAATACTCTTCTATTTCGTTTGTACATCATACATATTATACATAAAATAAAATCTAAAAATATCTTGTAATTCTCATAATGCCGAATGAATGGAAATTTTTAAAGATAACAAAATATACTGTCTTTCTAAATGAAGGAAGATCTGGATTATTTAAACAGTATAAATTGGCAATTAAAATCTATGTTAGTTAAAATAGGCGTGTCGATGATATCGATGGCCCAAAATAGCCAACAGTATTTTTCCTAAGAATTTCAAAACATTACTCATGTTACCTTTATAATTAGTTTAAAAAAATCTAGAAAAATTAAAAATTGGTCTAAGAAAGCGAGTGGAATATAACCTGCAACGCCCTACTATTTCCTGCGCCCATGGCATAGACGTTGAGCACAAGTTTATTTTTATGAAGGCACAGGAAATTACTCACATCAAAATAAACTCCTGCTAAAGGCCTTAATAAATTCCTCGACTGGCTCTATCTTAATCTTCCGTCCTAATGCCACCACACCCCTCCTACTTTCACCAAACAAGCACAGCAGGATTTAAACAAACTTTTAAAGCAGAATCCTCAGGATAACTTATTGGAAAATATTCCTTCATAATCTACTTCCTTGAAGATAAAATACCTGGCCTGCTTTGTTATATTTATCATACACACAAACACATACATTTATATATACACATACATGGATCAACAATCTGCTAGCTAGTCTGTGGCATCCTTAATAAGGTATGAATTACAATACATAAATAAGTTCTTGTCTGGCTCGCGCTACAAACCATGCACATTTTTGCTCGCGTAATCTTTCAGACATTGATGTGAGGGTACAATTAGACTGCACAGATAAACTTGAGGTGTTATCCATAGTTGGGCAAGCTAAACAACAGATCCCTTTAGAGCTCATTCGACAGTCCCCATCCTGCCAAAGTACGTTGAAATACTAGGACAGCGACAAATCGGTCAAGATTTACGGATTATGGTTGTTCAGGGTATGCTGACCGAATATATTAGACATGGAGATCTTTGGCACTTCGATCAGACACGATTGAAACCAACATAGGTATATATTTGATTGTAGCGATTGATTCATTATTGTTAGGTGCTGATTGCTTCCAAATAAAGATTTTTTTTTTTTTAATAAGCCACGATCATTAATGTCAGAAAATAGATAGCTAGTCTCTCTCTTGTCTAGTTAGTCTCTTTTTTTACGTAAAGCCTAATGTGTGCCTAAGATGTCCGTAATCGTTGTCATGACTTCATACCTCTGGAAACAAGTTCACAACACACACTTTATTAAGTTAATTTTAGACACACACGAATTAATTACTGCTACTTATTTCTCATATCTCAAGAAAAAAAAAAGAGTTTATAATTTCATTTATTTGGTTATTAATAACCAAGTCATTTATTAAATTAATAACCTTAAAAATACAGGTTATTATTATCTTTATTGTATTTAATTATGTTTGCGCACCTATTGTTTGCTGATATACGTTTTATATGTTTTTCCTGAAGCGAAGTGAAACAAATAAATTAATATCATGTTTTTTTTTATTTTCGCAGTGATTAAAACTAATCCATTGGACGAGACCTTGCACAGGTTACTTAATATGTCACATCGAATTGTCTTTAGAGGATAACAAATAAGGTAATGGAATTAAAAATACTTTTTTTTATTTAAACGCTAAAATACTCACATCACAATGAAAAACGCGCTTTATCTATTATTTCTATTCCAATAATATTTTAGTATCTTTACATAAATTTGCGCCATATGAACCTCTATTTATAAATTATATTTTGCCGTAAAATTACAATCATCGAAGGAAAAACAGAACACATTTCTATTAAATGCCATTTTTTTCTTGTTTCATACCAAGTCCAAGACTATATTATCTTCATAGAACTTTATTATGATCAACGAATTGTGAGTTACAATAGCATTAAACTTATTGATCGGTTATTATTAATAGTAAAATACAAAACTCTCCGTGGTAAAGAAATGAAAGCAAGAAATAAGTCAATTTCTCAGCAGTAATAAAAATTAAAAAAATACTCAATGAACAAATTATCTAGGCCAATGCTTAATTGGTTAACAACAATCTAGATTCAAACGATAAAATATCAACTTAAGTTGACAGATGGGTGGTAAGTGACGCGTCATCTATCACTTTAATGCTTGCCAAGCAAATCCATTATCTCATTATCGGAGGAACACCCAGACCAAACAAACATAAACATTGTAACACTCAGAGTCCACTCAAGCAGCGTATAAATGTTTGTTCGCTCAGTTTAAAAGACTGCTATAATATCAAGGATTTTTCTAAAAAAAATTCCTACTGAAGGACGGAGCCTTCAAAAAAACAATGCAATGCAAAAAAAAAAAAAAAAAAAAAACAAAACAGGTTTCTTTTATAAACTTCCAAAAAAAAAAAAATCCAAGCAATATTACAAAAAAAAAGGTATATCATCACAATTTTCTTCTTTACCAAATCCATTTTTGTAATACAGCAAAAAAAAAACTAAGATATACGCTAAAATATTCATGGTAAATTGGTGGTATATAAGGCAGTAAACTCACCATATCTCTATATTTCTCGCTTATCTTGAAGCTTCACACAGAGGCAACAGATAGTAACTTTGCTGAGATGTTCACGTCTACTTTTTTTTTTGGGGGCAAATTTAAAAAGAACTTTCCATGTCAGATTCATCAAAAGCTTTGCGCGGATCATTCCTCGTCCAGCATATTTTCAGCATAATATAGCTAATTTATGATTGGGCAATGATGCATGTTGTCTATGATGATATTTTTGTGTCATTAGCATAAAAGTCTTCTGTTGGGCAGACTACGCTGAATAATCAATAATAATTTATATTAAAAAGTAGTCTAAATTATGATTATTAGTAACAGATTTATTCCTCTTCCAAAAAAAAAAAAGTTTTTGTAATAACGGTTTATAACTAAAACTCTTTCGATTACTTTATGAAGAAATCGGGCTCGACTGAATGTATGATGGTAAATACAAAAATAGGATCTTACTAAAAATATCTTACTAAAATTAAATCATTAAAAAAAAAAATTGAATCTACGCAAAAAAAACAACATAAAATAAGCATGATTTTATTGACATCCGTATGATGGTATAGAAGGATCAATCTAATTAGGGATTGATAAATTATTTGCCACTTCTATAAATTTGTTTTATTGAAAACTAGTTTCGAATGTTATACATTCATCCTCAGTTCTAAAAACACACAAAAAATTCGAAAATGAGCAATTCAAAATATAGTTGGTATTATTATACATATTAAATTAGATTAAAATAAATCAGTATTATAAAATATATAATACTATATTATAACATGTTTTATAATACTGATTTATATTAATCTAATTTAATATGTATAATAATACCAACTATATTTTGAATTGCTTATTTTCGAATTTTTTGTGTGTGTTTTAGAACTGAGGATGAATGTATAACATTCGAAACTAGTTTTCAATAAAACAAATTTATAGAAGTGGCAAATAATTTATCAATCCCTAACAAGTATCACTGATTTTTGTATAAGCACCATTTTTTTTTAACGCTCACTATTCTCTAATGTCTAAGATCGACTGCATCCAATCTATTGATTTTTTTTCTCATGAAATATTATTTATTAGCCCTTGAAAAAATAAAATAAAATAAATCTCTAAAGAACTGAGTAACAGAAAATACTAGATTTAACTTTAAGCCCTCGCGTGATTAAAGCCATCTGTGTTACCTTGGCGACGCTAACTCAATGATCCAAATAGTGGAAGAATTGGAGTGCTGTTGGCATAAGTAATTATCACCTAATCCAGAGGTAGAGATTCTCGCTAAGTGGATAAGCCTCTTTGAAAACACAAAGGTAGAAATTTTCCACCTCGATGGTGGTTTCCGAAGATTTCCTCCAGCTCGTTCTGCCCACAGGGCACGCTAAAATCAAATCGTAATATGTATAGTCTTTCCCACTTTCTACTAAATGGAATGTGAATACGAAAAAGTTCTATTTAAGAAAATAGAAATTGAATAATTGCTAATCAATTTTAATAAATAATATGTACTCATACATTGAGTTTATAAGCGAAAAATCCTATACTTAAAATGGACAAGTGGACACTGAAGTGGTCGTAAAGCACTAGGTCAACATAAATTATAAATGCAAAAGTCTGTTTGATTTTACTGGACTGTGGTATAGTTTTTTATGTGGCAGAATCGTTAGAATCCGATCGGACTATGCATCAATTAAGAGGCATCAAACAAACTAAATGTAATACTTCGTAAATAATATTTTTTTTTTGTCTTGTACTAAAAATCTATCACAGTAAATAGCTTGGCTAAAATAATGCTTAATGGGTATCATAAAACTCCTTATAAAATTGTTGCAAAGCTTTCTGAACAGCTATAATTTTGGACTCGAGCAGCGAGTGAGGTTTTTTTGTTACTTCCTTGTATACAGTAAAGGAAGTATTGTAATCGCGAAAATTTTCGGTTTTCAGTTTTCAACGGAAATATCCATTTTGACCATCCCTGAATCCATTTTGACTAGTTTCGTCGAGACGTCTGCACGTACGCTCGTACGTATCTCGCACAACTCAAAAACGGTTAGCCGTAGAAAGTTAAAATTTTGTATCTAGGATTACTGTATAATCTAGTTGTGAACCTCCCTTTTTGATCATTGTATAATTACCGGAAGTGGTACTTCACTTGAAGATCATTACGGATTTTCATCAAAAATTATATTTAAATATAATGCAAAACTTTTCAAATTTGATATACAAGACCTATATATTAATATAAATAACATAATAAATGTTGGTAAACATTGGCAAACCGGAAGTGGTACTTTACTAGAAGGTCATATTAGACTTTCATCAAAAAATATATTAAAATATAATGTAAAACATCTCAAATTTGGTAAATTAGACTTTTAATTCAATATAAGTAATATAATAGATGTAGGTTGAAATTGAAGGTCCGAAAGGGGTACTTTACTAAAGGTCATAATAAACTTACATCAAAAGGTATATTGAAATTTATTATGTTTCGATGATAAAGGTTATAAACGCAATTTTTTTCCCACTCTAATTAAATTATTCTATTACTTGTTTTAAGTGTTAAAATTGATTCTAAAATACTGGTTTTCCACCCTATTTGTGAGATGAACAAGTCTGCAGCAGAAGAATAAGATATAAGTTAAGTAAGTGGGTTTTTTCCGCTTAAAATGTCGAAACTGTCGATTTCCTAGGCTTAATCTAGTGATATTGACAGTTTAATTGTTCTCACGGAATACGAAGAAATCTCTTGGAAATTTCAGTTATCAAGAGACCTCCAGAAACAACAGTATGTCTGTGTGTGTGTCAATAGATGGATGTCGCGACGCCGAATATCATTTTTGAGATACTGCAATCTTTGGAAAATAGTAACCAAATTCAGGATTACTTTTTGAGCCAGCGATTTATAGTTTAATAGGCGTACAAGAAAGTCTTGTGTTGTGCACATCCGATATTTTTATGCTAGATATCTCCAATGATAAGAGCGTATGCACAAATTAACAAGTTAAGCTGGTCATTTGAGATGAGATCTAGCTTTGGTTTCGATACACAATTATAATGGAAAGTTCCATGTGATTTACAGGCACCAAAAACGCACGCAGGAGAGGATCAGAGTATTCAGGATATCCCCTCTCTCGAAATTTTTGAACAATTATGATTACCATATAAGTTTTGTATTTTGAGTAATAAATTTTGATCCAATTTTCATTCATATTCTTGAAACTAACGCCCTACATTTGGCGATTATAGACAACGCTTTCTCATTAAATCCTTCTCCCGAAAAAAAGTTTATTCTCCTTTTCGCCACTTCTAGCAATGATGTATATAATTATTTTACCATATTTATGTTAGAAATTTTCAGAGCTCATGAAATTAGCTTTTTAATAAATGGATAAACACGGTCTTGAAAATAATTAATTAACCTTTTTTTTCAATGATTTTTTTTTATTAAAACGTTGACGGTAACATAAAAAAATATTTATATTTTAGCTTCGGAATAAGATCCCTCACTTTGTTTCTTGACTTGCCTGATTATTCGAATAAAAAAAAAATAAAATAAAAAAAAATGTCCCGAATCAGCTTGAAGTAACAATGAACATTTTTTTTTTAATATTGCAACTATCTGTGACAAAAAATACTTTTATCAATAAATACAAAATACAAAAAATATTTTACCAATTAAATCATAAATAATGCTTTACTGGTTGATCTCAACGCATGCTAACGTGCCCTACAAATGGAGTAGTTTAGTTATGTGTTTCTCGATTTGGCTAACAAAATGCCATTAATGTGTATAAATGTATTTTTCAAAAGTAGTCGGCAGTCGACTGTTCAGATTTATAAAGACTATGTATTGTTGGGAACAGTCAATTGTCAATATAAATAAAAAACAAGTTTTGGTATTTATCTATCATCACGTCAATTGATGGTGTTGGTATCGACCCTTCGGATTCCCTAGGCCTTCTGTTATTATTATTACAGATAACGTTTCAAACTCGACCATACGAGCCCGTCTTCAGGGCTAGAGGAATATGCACAGATTCCGGCGCATTGCTCTGTCACAGTAGTACAAACAAAATAGCTGTAAAAATAAATAAAAACCAAAACTTATTGTCTATTGAAGCTGATTATTGACTGATCTCAACAATACATTTATCTATATAATTATATTTTTTGAATACGAACGTCATGATTGAAATGAATAAATAAGGATTTTATAGAACTTTAGACCCAGGATTTTTTTTAAGCCAAAATCTCTAATCACTATAATCCCTTCTTGTCCAACCACACTAATGATTCTTCAATGAATTAGGGGGATTGAAACGAATCCTGATAGATTCTATTTAATGAAGTGTACTAGCATTGGCAAGCCTTTGACAATCATTTCTAAAAGATTTTGAAAAAGAGTAGAAAGACGTCAGACAAATTGATGATTTTTTTAAAATCGCTAAAATACATACTAAATTTTAAAAATGTATAATGGTGAAATAACATTTCAGAAGACCGCAATAGTGTGAAGTATAAGGACGAGTACCAGAGTCAAGTCATTTCAAAAAATAGAAATTTTACACTTTATCAGAATTTTTTACAATTTCTATATTTTAAATAATCAATCAAGAGAAAAAAGGTCTATTTACTTTATTACTAAATAAAGTAAATACACAGCAACTAAAAATTACGGCATATTCAAAATTTTAAAGTTCAAAACCATCACTACATTTAGTCTTCTAGTCAATCAGAAATTTACTAATGTTTCCGTCGTGTTTATATTACTTCCTGTTTTCAGATATAAATATAAAATATATAAATATTTATGAAATAAATACAAACTGTAAATGAGAAATTAAAAATACATTGATTCCACTGAATGATTTTCAGAAATACATAGTCACATAAATAAATGTAGTACAGATAGTAACTTTGCTGAGATGTTCACGTCTACTTTTTTTTTTGGGGGCAAATTTAAAAAGAACTTTCCATGTCAGATTCATCAAAAGCTTTGCGCGGATCATTCCTCGTCCAGCATATTTTCAGCATAATATAGCTAATTTATGATTGGGCAATGATGCATGTTGTCTATGATGATATTTTTGTGTCATTAGCATAAAAGTCTTCTGTTGGGCAGACTACGCTGAATAATCAATAATAATTTATATTAAAAAGTAGTCTAAATTATGATTATTAGTAACAGATTTATTCCTCTTCCAAAAAAAAAAAAGTTTTTGTAATAACGGTTTATAACTAAAACTCTTTCGATTACTTTATGAAGAAATCGGGCTCGACTGAATGTATGATGGTAAATACAAAAATAGGATCTTACTAAAAATATCTTACTAAAATTAAATCATTAAAAAAAAAAATTGAATCTACGCAAAAAAAACAACATAAAATAAGCATGATTTTATTGACATCCGTATGATGGTATAGAAGGATCAATCTAATTAGGGATTGATAAATTATTTGCCACTTCTATAAATTTGTTTTATTGAAAACTAGTTTCGAATGTTATACATTCATCCTCAGTTCTAAAAACACACAAAAAATTCGAAAATGAGCAATTCAAAATATAGTTGGTATTATTATACATATTAAATTAGATTAAAATAAATCAGTATTATAAAATATATAATACTATATTATAACATGTTTTATAATACTGATTTATATTAATCTAATTTAATATGTATAATAATACCAACTATATTTTGAATTGCTTATTTTCGAATTTTTTGTGTGTGTTTTAGAACTGAGGATGAATGTATAACATTCGAAACTAGTTTTCAATAAAACAAATTTATAGAAGTGGCAAATAATTTATCAATCCCTAACAAGTATCACTGATTTTTGTATAAGCACCATTTTTTTTTAACGCTCACTATTCTCTAATGTCTAAGATCGACTGCATCCAATCTATTGATTTTTTTTCTCATGAAATATTATTTATTAGCCCTTGAAAAAATAAAATAAAATAAATCTCTAAAGAACTGAGTAACAGAAAATACTAGATTTAACTTTAAGCCCTCGCGTGATTAAAGCCATCTGTGTTACCTTGGCGACGCTAACTCAATGATCCAAATAGTGGAAGAATTGGAGTGCTGTTGGCATAAGTAATTATCACCTAATCCAGAGGTAGAGATTCTCGCTAAGTGGATAAGCCTCTTTGAAAACACAAAGGTAGAAATTTTCCACCTCGATGGTGGTTTCCGAAGATTTCCTCCAGCTCGTTCTGCCCACAGGGCACGCTAAAATCAAATCGTAATATGTATAGTCTTTCCCACTTTCTACTAAATGGAATGTGAATACGAAAAAGTTCTATTTAAGAAAATAGAAATTGAATAATTGCTAATCAATTTTAATAAATAATATGTACTCATACATTGAGTTTATAAGCGAAAAATCCTATACTTAAAATGGACAAGTGGACACTGAAGTGGTCGTAAAGCACTAGGTCAACATAAATTATAAATGCAAAAGTCTGTTTGATTTTACTGGACTGTGGTATAGTTTTTTATGTGGCAGAATCGTTAGAATCCGATCGGACTATGCATCAATTAAGAGGCATCAAACAAACTAAATGTAATACTTCGTAAATAATATTTTTTTTTTGTCTTGTACTAAAAATCTATCACAGTAAATAGCTTGGCTAAAATAATGCTTAATGGGTATCATAAAACTCCTTATAAAATTGTTGCAAAGCTTTCTGAACAGCTATAATTTTGGACTCGAGCAGCGAGTGAGGTTTTTTTGTTACTTCCTTGTATACAGTAAAGGAAGTATTGTAATCGCGAAAATTTTCGGTTTTCAGTTTTCAACGGAAATATCCATTTTGACCATCCCTGAATCCATTTTGACTAGTTTCGTCGAGACGTCTGCACGTACGCTCGTACGTATCTCGCACAACTCAAAAACGGTTAGCCGTAGAAAGTTAAAATTTTGTATCTAGGATTACTGTATAATCTAGTTGTGAACCTCCCTTTTTGATCATTGTATAATTACCGGAAGTGGTACTTCACTTGAAGATCATTACGGATTTTCATCAAAAATTATATTTAAATATAATGCAAAACTTTTCAAATTTGATATACAAGACCTATATATTAATATAAATAACATAATAAATGTTGGTAAACATTGGCAAACCGGAAGTGGTACTTTACTAGAAGGTCATATTAGACTTTCATCAAAAAATATATTAAAATATAATGTAAAACATCTCAAATTTGGTAAATTAGACTTTTAATTCAATATAAGTAATATAATAGATGTAGGTTGAAATTGAAGGTCCGAAAGGGGTACTTTACTAAAGGTCATAATAAACTTACATCAAAAGGTATATTGAAATTTATTATGTTTCGATGATAAAGGTTATAAACGCAATTTTTTTCCCACTCTAATTAAATTATTCTATTACTTGTTTTAAGTGTTAAAATTGATTCTAAAATACTGGTTTTCCACCCTATTTGTGAGATGAACAAGTCTGCAGCAGAAGAATAAGATATAAGTTAAGTAAGTGGGTTTTTTCCGCTTAAAATGTCGAAACTGTCGATTTCCTAAATAAATAAATGTAGAATGATAATTAATTAATCATAGAAAAAAAAAAAAAAGAATCTCTATTAATTCCAAGAACAATAATTTTATTGATAAAATTCCAAACTTTTATTGCTAATATGTAGTGAGCATTGTGAATACATAATAAACACATAAATAAATAAATATACATACATAATAAAACGAGTAACAAAACATACTTGATAAACATTTTTTTGGTCATTATTTGGTTTCGGCCATTTTAAAACTTTTCATTCATTTATATAATTAAAATGCAAACACCATTTGTCTGATAAAATAAATTAATATATACAAAACTGGGAAATACTGGTTTAAAATTTAAAGCTTTTATTAAAAAGATTTTGTATTTATTTGATTTTTTTTTTCTAGAACAATTGCTGTAACTGAGAGATGAATGTTGTTTAAAAATGAAATACTAGAGAAACGAAGTGAAGGATATTCTTGAAAAAGAAATGTTAACACCAAATTGACCATTTTGACTGAAATGGAATTCGGAATAAACATATTTTTCGATCAAAACCAAATAATTGCCGAAACGTCACAAAATTCTTTATGTATACTTAATAAAATTTGTTTAGAATTTTATTAATAAATTTTTTTTTCTTTGGGTTTATAGTGGTTCTTTTTTATTTATTTGTATTCATGATTGATTAATTATTATAAATGTTTTAAAATCCCAATTTTTTATTTTTCAATTGATGAACAGACTAATAAAATAATATTTTATTATTATATATTACGGTTTATCATATAATATTGTGTATTATTATATATTGCATATCATGTTAATCATAAACGTAAAATATTTAAAAATAATTAGGGCTATATCTTTATTCAAAATTTCCACCGACTCTTAAATAATGAGGAGAAAAATTGTCAAATGTATGCAGTATGAATTCGCATCATTTTTGTACCGTCAGATGTCAAGCCTGAGGTCTAACTCACTTCTAAAGCACGTGGATGACCTGAGTTAGATATTAAAAGATAATGAGTACCGTCACCAAATATGGGTATGCGCCACTTCCGTATTCACCATCATTTTTAATTTGAAATCGATTATACCAAACCTTAAAAGTATGGTTGGTATGAAAAATCGTAACAGTTATTTATTGTAAATATTTATATTTAAAAAAATACAGATTTGTCACAATTATACAGCCATTAGCCATGTCGGAATATTTAATTAATAAAAAAAAATGTTAAATAAATATGATTTAGCATAATTTAATCATATGATGAATTGCGAATTTAAGTTGTGGATATCAAGTGGGTTAATCCTAATTAGTTCGTAGAGAAGCGGGTTCGTATAGTGCGGCCGGTCGAAAGCATTTCAGACAATATAAAAGCAATAATTTAATAATTGAAGTAATTCAATTAAACTTATTTACTATAATAAAATTAACACATAAAATACAATTTATAAAACATTTCGATTTTATATTGCCATCTTCCAAGATTCATTTAAATCTTTATTTTGACTTATCCTTTGTTGTTCTATCAAGATCAGTAACAAAATAAAAACATTCTAAACTAATAAATTTGTATACAAAATCTTCGACAATCCTAGTGTGACGGGTTTATATATTTTTGTCTGGCTCTTAAAGCCTCCAGAAAATTTACGCGAGAGAAAGCAGCAATAATTATTAATTAAACTGAATCACTTGGAAGATGATTTCATTTTTACCTATGAAACAGTTTAGCCCTCATCTGTCGAATCACATACTGGTATTGATTACTAAAATGAAGCTCATAAAATGAGCCTTAAAAGTGGCCTTAATTCTTACTAAATTATTTATTTTATTCATCTTTCCTTCGCCGATGTATATTTATTCTTCAAATAAAATATTTTTTGTACTTTATATATATTTTTTTTTGCTATTTATCGTGGAAAATCTTCTACTGAAAAAATTGGAGCCGTATAAAATGTCAAGAAAAAACTCAACATTTTTTATTTGCATATTTCTAGATGTGATCTTATCTGAAATTTTGATTGAGGTGTGTAAAAGAATGGAATAAACTGAAATTGATGTTTCAGATTGTTAATTATATACTTGATAACAATATAACACTCACCAATGAAAATTTCAGAACGTTTTTCATCGAAATTCAGAAAAATTTAAATAATACTGCCAACACATTTTTATAAAAAAAAAAAAAGAAAAACCTCTAAAGACCAATATCTTAATGAATTTTAATTAGTGGTGGTTCCATAGGAGAGGGAAGAGAAAATTTTCACTCCCAAATTAACCACTGAGAAAAAAAAAATTATTGTCACAAAAAATGTTCAAATTTGTTTGTAAATTTAATTATATGTCAATAACCAGTAACTGTTCTAGTTTACAAATATCCAAGAATTCTATCTCCCCGCGTCCCACTGTTCAGTATATATAATAATTTTACTGAAGAAAGGTTTACGAAATAGATTTTCTACGCTTTCTTTGTTAGATTTTCTTTTTCTAATTAAAAAAAAAATATTGTGTGCAAATTTTTTTCATAAAACTGGATAAAATGACAACACAACAATTGAAAAACAAATAAAATAAATATTTCAAATATTCTAATATGTTATGTATATATTATATCAAACATTAAATAAATTTAATATGTCTGTATCTTACTATGGAGTACCGAAAATATAAAATTTCATACAATACTTTGAACGATAAAATAGGAAAAGTGGATTAGCAAGTAGAAGGAGTAGGGAAGTGTAATCCTCAAAAGCAGTGGTTCTAAAAGTGGGTGAGGGATAATGATGATTTATAATAATTAAGTTATCTAATTAAAAATTAAAATGTTAAATTGAATAAATAATTGAAGGAATTAATTTTCTTCAAAAAGTTCTTTTTTTTTTATTACAATTCCATATTTTGTATGCTTCTATTTTATTTACTTCTATGGTTTATTAATTCAATAATAAAAAATAAAAATATTAGGGGTTTCATGAATTTTGTTTTATCATTTCAAAGTGCCGCTTGACAAAAAAGTTTGAGAATCACAGCTCTAAAGTAAACTAAATATGCGCTATTTATGTATAAATATCAGTGTATTAATTCAGTTATGCTTAAGTGTCGAATGTGAAACAATATCGGAAGTATTTTTCTAGTAAAATTAAACATGGGTCTATGGCAGAAAAATGGAAATGTTTTCAAGTTTCTCACGCCATGGGCCAGAACTTTTGTTGTATGAATACAATGAAAAATTTTGTTGTATAATACAATTATATTGAATACTAATAAATAGGTAGCATTAAAACAAAAAATAAGTTTTTAAAAGGTGGTATTAAATTTGGCATTTACATAGTTTACAAAAAAAATTCAGATAAATGGAATAAATTTATTAAAATAAAAAATATGCTAATTACATTATGTACCTATTTATTTAGGTACTATATAAGCACTTTTCTTCTTAAATAAAAACATTTAAAAAATTATATAATTATACAAATATAAAACCAAGACACGATTACTTACAAGACCATTAACAAAACATAATGACATTTGCCGCCTTCAATTCATAAAAATTATCCTACACAACACTAACAGGCTTTAAACATTATAATGCTTCGTAATATTCAAAGAAATTAATAAAATAATATGTATGCCAACTTATTTTTCAATTCGTCCCACTGTGCGCCGGTCCGCATCCGGCTTTGGCGAAAGTTTTGAACTTCCCACTCTGGAAGAACCTGTTGGAATAACCCGTCCTATTTGCCCTAATAGACGTAGGAAAGAAACACCAATAGAAAAAAAAGTAACTGATAAATTATCATTCATTTGATAGGATGGAAATTAACCTTGGCTCAACTTATGTGAAATAGATCGTTGAAATTGTTTAATGTAAATCATATAATTGTCAGTTTTGAATACATTTTGTATTAATTTAAATAAAATAAGTTTGTCAAACTTCTATCGTTTTATTATTTTTTAAACTGGATGAAAACTCAAAACTTATTTATATGGTCCAGTGGTTAAGTCGCTGGACTCGTAAAATGGGATACTAATCATGATGAAAATAATTTAAATTTGTTCAAACTATATCATTTGTCATTGGGTTATAATTTACTGAGATATCCTGCCAATCCCTCCTGACACAGGATGAGACAACACGATGACATAATTCAAGATATCATCCTCCCCGTATTCCTTTATAAATATGCATTGAAAATAAAAATGGTTGGCTCCTTAAAGGAAGAATATATACAAACAATAAAAACTATCAAAGCATGTATGGCATAATCCCGGCCTGCTCTGAGAGTATCCCAAATTCTGTGGAATATTCTAGTACAGACTCAATCTTAGTAAAGGGATGGAACTATTAGGGAAGGAGAATAGAGGGCACTTGTCCCGGGCGGCAAATTTAATTTTAAGGTTAAGTAAAAAATATATGTTTCTACTTTTTGATTGTATTAACCTTAATTCAGCCAATGCTAATGTTAGGATTAGATTTTATTTATTTAGAAATATACTACCTGCAATACTGTATAAAACTGTTGATTATAATTGGAGAAGAGAAGGGAATGAAAGAAGGGGCGGCAAAATCGAGCTTATTCCTCGGGCAAAAATCCTAGTTCAGGCCCTGACCTGATACTCCCTTCCTAAAAACTACCTCTTGATCTGTACCTTATTTCAATTAGTACTTTTATGTATATTTTTACTTCGTTAATAAGTCATTTTCATTTTAACAAATTTTTAAAACAAACTTGATGTCTCAATTATTTTTTAACTAATTGAGAATCTCCTTCAAAAGTTTTCACTTTTGTCCATTAATGGCAGTACTGTAGTAGAGTATTACTTTGTGGCAGAGCCAAGTAATAAATTTGGCTCTAAACCATAAAACCATTTTTACAATCTGACTAGAATGGGATAGTAATCCGTTGGATAACAACTCTTTTTATCCTAGTTGGAAAATATAAAAGGGCTGTGCCCTACAAATAATAAATGAACGAATGAATAATAAATGAATAAATGAATAATAAAGTTAATCATATTCGGCATATAATAATTCATCGTTGTTGTGTTATTTCTTTGATAATTCGCTTGCTCATAAGATGTATTTTATAGATTAGAAACACATTACTAAAGTATCTAATAATAGATCATATAGCACTGATTCATGCAGAAACTGTATTAGGTAATAATGTATTTGATTGTTTAATAAATGTTTCGAGAAAATTTGTGGATAATTAAAAGATAATAAATACCATTCCTCTTTATTCAAAATTATGTTTTAATATTTAATTCAGAATATTATATAAAAAACAGAAATGATAATCAATTCCATGTGTAATTTAATGATTATTTTTAGACTTGTTCATACATGAATTTTGAGTATTGCTTGGTTCCGTTTTGGCTTTATTATTATTTATCATTTGCTGCATTCTTTTCGAAATAATAAAATCAATTTCACTCCATTTGAGTTTTCCATTAAAATCTTTACATACAAAAAAATGTTTTATCCTTATTTTCAACATTTAGAAATGTGCAGTTATGTTTTTAAGATATAAATTCAACCATCATAATATAAAGAAAAAAAAAAAAGGATTTTGATTGTTGTTATTTTAAAAAGCATACATAAAAAATTCTGAAAATATTTCTACACACTAATGGGCTAAACATAATCGGTAAATATAAAAACAAGAAAAGTGAATTCAGTTTTGAGAAACCAGTTTGTTGAATTATGTATTTCTGCATAAAAAAGATACTGGAATGAAATTCCCAGTTTAAGTAGCTATCTTAAAGACCTCCAAGATAATATGTAATTCTAATTCAAAACAAGGATTCGTATTTTCTACTTATCGACACGAAAGATCTTACACGGAAGGAACAAATCAATTTATTTTACCCAATTTGTCACGATTATGCTGTCAACTGGCGGTCTTGTGAATACTTATATGAAATAAAAATAGTGACGATCAATATACTTCTGTTTAAGGTGTCAAGAGAATCACGATTATGTAATTGGTAGACATTGTTGAGCAATTAAACTTTCAAATCACCTAATAATTTTGTTCAGAGATTTTTTCTTCGTCCAAATATATATTACGATTTAACAATAAAACATATTTTTCTATATAATAATTATATATTTATTTTTAAGTATAATTTAATCCTTGTAGAGTTTTTCATAGAACCTCCATTGGTCAACGTTTTATAGTTTTGTTCATTTTCATAATCTGAAATACATTAAAAATTAGTTTATAAGTGTTAAATTATACTTAGACATGAATAGATTATTATTAATTTCTTAGTAATTCCGACTTATTAAACAATTTTTTTTACGTTAAATGCGGACATGAATAAATTTTTAAATAAATATACAAACAACAACCGCATGGAGGACCCAGAAATGGATGCCTGTTCGACTCTAGTCTTGAGGGTGGCCTTTAATTTTGTGAAAAACATAGTGGAAGACTCAGAATGGCTGCAATATGTTGGTAGCCTAATGGATAATTCATCCTTCCACTTCTATTTATGGTATTTAAGCCCAATTAACAATACATGTACGTATATAACGTTGATTATATTTGGCAAATAATACAATAATTGCGCTTAAGTGCGTTTTTTAAACAAGATAATTTTCATTATGAGATGATAAAAAAAAAATAATAAAATTTAACTTCCTAAAATTTATATATAGACAGTACTGTTAATTTATTTCATTTTTGAGTAAATTAATTTTTTTAAAATGGCTCCTAACTTGAGGCTATTTGGAGCCATACCGAAAAAGATAAAGTAGCGGAAACGTGGTAAAGGGCAAGTCCTAGCGTTAATTCTGCTGCTTCCTTCTTTCGGTGAGCCCAAGTACTAGATCCCAACTAGCCCATAGTTACGATACGCTATTCAAACTGGGTTATGGCAGATAAAAACCTTTTTTTTTATTAAGAATAATCTTTAACTATTTAGCTCATTAAATTATATAAAAAAAGCAAAAATATATTTTTTCAAATCCAACTGAGAAAACTGTTTCACTATTGAAAACTGGCTTTTTCACGATAGTTTAGTATCACTCATAAAAAATTAAGTAAGTGTTTATGTATTTATGTTTATCAAACCCAAAAAGCAACCATAATGTCTTCCCAGTTTTTCCCAGAATAATCCTGAAATATTCATTTCAAGAAATAACTTGTTTCATCATTAACGGATTAATTAGTCTCGGATAACTCCAATTTTAACGCAGTAATAAATGTCTGCGATTAATGGTTGTTATATTTAAAAATTGTTTCAGTAATAACGGTTAGCTGTGGGACATCCCAAAGCGTACAGACTATTTATCTTCCTTCTTCTTAAAAGAAGAAGATATTTTATTCACTGAAATCACCAATAAAACATGAAATATATATTTAGAGACTGGTTAAATTTTTAGAATTATTAGAGTTTCAAGTATAATGATTTACAAATTACTGCGTACTGCACTATCTAAAAATACAACGTTTATAATAATACTAATATTAATTGGACAATGTATACATGGGCTTGGTCTTATTATATAGCATGATACATGACTGGATTCCTTACGGTACTAGCCGAAACCTATCTGGCGAAAACAGAACAATATTGGGATCGTTCTATCCTTAAGTCGGACATAGTCTTAATAGATCAAAATGTAAAAAGTGGCTATGTCATTTGTATTGCTGTTCCAACCGATGATAATATTGATAAAACAGTATCAGGAAATATCAAGATTTGTGACAGGAGCTTCGGAAACTTTATACGCTAGAACATATAAAGGTATATCCGGTTGTAATCCCAGACGATACCAGCCGCTCAGTGTAGAATTTAATGCTGCCTGAAAAAGTACTGGAAGAAGGGCAGAAAGCAGTTCTTCTTCGAACAGCAAGTTTTTAAATATAGCATTCCTTAACGCAATCCTCCCACCTACGTTTCTGTCTACCACTCGGAAGTTTACTTGTCGGCTCAGCGTTTATTAACTTTTCAGGGATTCGTTCGTTACTAAGTTCAGCAACTTTGCATGCCCATTTCAACTGCCGCGATGCAATATGCTATACTATCCCTTCAATAATATAAACATGGTGCATGCTCCGCAATTCCGCGTTGTATTACTTTCTAAATTCTGGAAGACCTTAAGGCGTTGTTCTTCGTTCAAAGTTAGCGGCTACGTTT
The DNA here is from genome assembly GCA_948150685.1 of Rhaphigaster nebulosa. Lineage (NCBI taxonomy): Eukaryota > Metazoa > Arthropoda > Insecta > Hemiptera > Pentatomidae > Rhaphigaster > Rhaphigaster nebulosa. Next base: position 65,394,612 of record OX411308.1, read on the forward strand.
CATCCCCTTACAGAAGATTTAGAAGGATAATAGTTTTGCAAATTCTAACTTTTAAGTTTCTGGACAAAAGGCGCGAACTAAGTAATGTCGAGACCGAAAAATAACAAGCATTTACCAACTTTAACCACGCCTTTATTTCCATTTGAATATCATTTTTTCTAGTTATCATAGACCCCTAATACTTAAATATCTATATCAACGTCTAATTTTTATGGTTATTGGGCTTGTGGCAATTTCCTAGTTAAATATATTTTAAGTTGAACCCTTGGCCGAAAATTCACTGTCTAAGACATGCATCATTTATTTCGTCATAAAGCAAAGCATGAATAACTCAGTAATAGTAAGTAATATGTTATCGACATAATATAAAATTTCAGCCGACACTATTTACGAATTTTTGTTATTATTATTTGTTATCACTATCTTAGTTGTAACTAATATTCAATTAAGTGCTAGGTAATATTCTTTATACTGTATCGCTTATACATTTTAAGTTATTCAGTTGCATTTTTTTTTTTTTTTTATAGGCACTCATTACGTATCAATAGTACACATACTTTTTTTTTCAATTAATTATCTAAATCGAAAATAGACTGTATTTTCTAAAATGATCTTTAAATAAAATGATTGTACTAAATTGATGTTAAGAGCTCTAATAGGAACAGTAGACGAAATTAGGCAATATAATTTTTGTTACATATCATAGTAGAAGAACTAAGTAGAAGAACATGTCGACGTCGTTTTTTTGAAAAAAAGCCTGACCGCCAAAAACTCCAAATTCGGGTTTCGATTTATTATGGGACATAAACATCACCTCTATCGATTCCTGCTCAGGATATATCGAAAAGTTGGAAATTGTCTAAAAATCGAGTACTGATGATGTAAGCACCAAATATTGATGGACCTCAGCCGTTTCTTTGGTCTTGACCAGCTCTAGAAGCCTTAAAAATATATTTTAATTATAAAAGTTTTGTCTCCTTAATAAACTCCGATTAATACATAATTAAGGATAAAATAAAAAAAAATTGTTACTTGGGAAAAAAACGTTTCATAAGTTTCCTGTAATATTTGCTAAATGGCGCTAGTGCCTTTTTCAAAAAACGAGACGTGTAACGTGTAACGTGATATTTAAAAAAAAATGAATTTTAGCTTGGAAAAAAAATTTAAATACTCCACTTAGCACCTCATTAATTTTTTACTAAGCCTTTAATTATGATAGTTTCCAAAAGTTGAAAATTGAGTGATCCAGTCTAAAATAGAAATGAAAATATATAAATAAATTATATTTTGCTCAGATTGGAACTGTAAATATACTGAAGCCATTTAAAAACACGTGCAACGAAATTAATCCTGAGGATTGGACCAGTTATTACCGGATTTTGTATGGTCAAAAAATGATCCAGGATATAACGTTTTACTCTGTATCCCATCCACTGCTTGACATGGATATATCATTGGAGGAATTACAATACAATATCAGAGCTAGAAAAACAGAAAATCCACAGACCCCGATATTACATATGAAGTTATCAAGCATCTCAACCCTTTTTGGGAGCATTATCTGCTAAATCTATTCAACGTGGTACTGAACTCAGAAGAAATTCCTCAATTGTGCACCAAAGCCAAGCTTCACCTCCTCTACAAAAAAAGGTGATAAAAAAGATCCAAACAATTATAGAGGGATATCATTGCTCAATACGATTATGAAATTATTTACCAGCATTCTGAGGAACAGGATTATGAGTTGGGCAGAGGCAGAAAAGTTGATACCAGAGGAACAGGCGGGTTTCAGATCGGGCAGAGGATGTATCGACCATATATTCACTCTATATTCAATAATTAGTATGAACCTAAAGACAAAAGGTAGTTATGTATATGCGGTGTTTGTGGACTTCAGGAAAGCTTTCGATTATATCAAACACAGGCTATTATGGGAAAACTTATTAACCTTGGAATGGGAAGAAAAATGATCAGGTTATTAAAAAAAACTATATGATCGGTCTTCAATGAGAATTAAGTTAAAACGAGAGTTTTCAGAAGAAATCGACATAAACTCAGGCTTACTCCAAGGAGAAAGTCTTATTCCCATTCTGTTTATTCTGTTTGCGTCGGACATCAGTGTATTCTTTCGTACCCGAGGTGCAGGAGGTGTTGGTATTGACCATGCTCACGACGTGATGTTGCTTTTGCTAGCGGATGATATTGTCATTCTTAGCAATGCCTGGCATGGTGCACCTCAATATACTTAATGATTATTGCAGAGAGCACTCGCTAACATTAAATCCAGCCAAATCCAAAGTTTTGGTGTTCCATAAATCCCCAAAGATGAAGAAACTAAAGCCTATTAACTAGCAGAAAACACGCTTAGAATATACAAAGAGCTTCACTTATCTGGGAGTGCCCTTTACCTCATCAGGAAGGTTCGAGAAAGCTGCTGATTACTTTAAACAGAAGTCTTCTATTGGAATGGCTAAAGATTTTAAGGATTTTAAGTTGGAGATTTTAAGGAATGGCAGGATTGACTCTTGGGAGACTAAAACCAGGCTCTTCGACTCAAGTGTGGCACCAACACTACTTTATGCCGCTGAAATATGGGGTCTTCGTTACCTGGAAGTAATAGAAAAATGTCAAGTCAGATTTTTAAAGGCATTACTTCAGTGACCAAGATGTACGCCGAAAATGCGCGCCTAGAATGCGGGAAGTACCCATTCAATGTTCAAGTATTAAAAAAGTTATTAACTACTGGACAAATTTGAGCTTAATGGAGGAAGAACGCTTACACAGGAAATGTTTAACAGACTTCTTACCCTGGAAGTATCTGAAGGAAAGTCTGACGAAAGGTATAATTGGGTGACCCAAGTAAAATCGATAGCGGTGGAGTTGGGCTGTCAAAATTTGTTTTCAAAAGTACTCTCCCAAGGACTGGTTTAAAGAAGACATCCTAGAGAAGATGAGGAACCTTCAGTTTTCAAAAGATATACACAGGACCCTAAATTCTACCAACAACCCTAGGTACAGGGAAATTGCAATTTTAATATAGCAAGCCGAATTTTAAGAAAATCAGAGTTGTGAGTCGTCTAAGAGTCTCAAGCGCGAATTTCCTAAAGATGTTTATAGAGAAAACAACACTAATTGTTAAATCCGGTAAAGCCTGCATAAAATAACATTTGAATATTTTTCACAGATTCAAATTTTGTAACACAACACGATCTTCCACTTAGCTCTTCAATATTATACTCATCAATTCAAATGAATTGGTTATATAGGAAAACAAGTGAACCATTTGTAGAGAGGCCATTTTTTGAAAAATGTAAACATTTTTCAAAAATAAATTATAAGTAGAATCATGATTCAGATTATTAAAAACATTATAACGAAATATGCAGCGTTTCCCTTTTTTAAACATACATGAACGAGTTTGTTTCAAAACATTTTCTTCCAGACATTAAATAATATTTTAGTAATAATTATTTCCTAGTTCTATATACAATAATGACGAATTCTAATGCAAGTAATAACGATATTTTTATACTGAGATCATTCTAGAAATAAGTAATTACAAATTTTTGCAATCCTGATATACTTTTTTTTTTTAATTCTCTGAATTTTTCTTAAAAGGTGTAATTGTTTAATTGTTTCAATTTTAATACATTTTTTAGGTTTCCTAATTATTAGGATTTCACGATACTGTGATTTCCACAATTCAACATTTTCCTTTTTCGCAGTAATCTAAATTTTATAATGTAATTGTGTCCATATTCGCAATTATTGAAACTTACCAGTTATATATACTTATTTATATATTTTTTTATTTTAACGAAATTCTTAAAATTTTTGCAATTCTGTAAAACAATTTTCAACTCCATAATTTTTTACATTTTTGTATATTAATGTGTTTCTGTAAATTTTAAGTGATGTAAACATTTTCGTACTCGAAAATAACTATTACAATGAAAATCATAGTTCATTGAGTGCTAAGGATAAGTACTAGTCTTTTATAAACTAACTTTAATTTTTTTATACGTAAATAATTAAAATCGTGCTCAAAACGATCATGTACTCTATAATTTCCACATATCTTTTTAGACATATTAAATAAAAGAACTTTGCTTCAACTTTGTTTGTAAAGAGAAACTAATTATTAAAAAATTAAATAATAACGGCACATTAATACCATTTAATTATTTTCCACTTTTCTAATTTGTGTAATGCTATCTCAAATGTTGGGTTGTTAACAGATATTACATACAATCTCTCGCTCTCTCTTACTTGATTGATGCTTAGTTTGCTATGGAGGATGAACTTAATCTGTCTTCCGAAGATCAGGAGAAACTTTTCATAGTAACTTGAATTTTTTTTTATTTTTGTCTTTAGTATGAGTTCAATAAATATTATAAAAAACAAAAGGACTACATGCATATTTCATAATTTGAAGATTAAATCAAGAAATATTTTACAAATAATAAAAAAATTTTAAAAGCCGAAAAATAAAAGAAACTTATTTAGCTTTCAATCATTCTTTGTAAATGAAATTCTAAATATCTTGAATCTCATTTTTATTCCAGATATTCTAATATGAATTTTATTTGGACTTTTTAAAAAATACAGCTAAAATAAAAAATAAAATTACCCATATTCTATTTAAATACACATGATCTTTAGAATATTTAGTTATCAGTAAACGAATTTTATATATGTAATGTAAATCTTCCTGTGTTTAGTTCTGTCGTAACGTTTGGCTATTCATATGCTTCAAACCAGTTTTGAAGCCTTCAGATTTTCAGTTTGGAAACTTTATCAAAATGTTTATCTTTTTGGTGTTGTTTTTATTAATCTTTATCAAGATTAATAAAAAATACACCAATATCATTTTTGACTTTAAGTATAAGAAGATGATACATATGTGTATATATATATATATATATATATATATATATATTTAGGTTAAGGTTAAATAATTTAGCATTCGCTTTTTTATAATATATATTCATGTATATGTATACCAATTATATGCTTTATAATTATATACATAATTAATACATAATATACATAGTAGACATACATATATTATATACATAATATATGTATAGTATACATAATGTATACTATGCATATACATGAATATATATTATAAAAATTTATAAGTTATATATTTAGTTATTTATATATATATATATATATATATATATATATATATATATATATATATATATATATATATATATAAAATACACAGACTTAATGGTTAAGTTATTGAGGCTGTTAAAGTAGTGTGGAAATGAGAATAAGAACATGTGTTTGGCCACTAACTTTTCTTTATAAAATTTATATAAAGAATTTATAATGTGTAGATTTAGATTTTCTCAGAGTAGAAAGAGCTTTAATATGCAAGCCAATGTTGATTTTTTATAATATAAAACTGATTGATATAATGGTTTGAAATGCAATTTTAACAAAACAAAAATTAGAAAAGTTTGCGGAGTTATATTTAGTTATTTTTGTAAGATATAAGGGATTAAAAAGACCATTTTAATTTTTTTTTTTTTAAGCAGGTATGTATCGTAAAATATATTCCATACAAATATTGTAAATCCATTAAATTATCTTATTTTAGATAAATAAATGATAATTTGCGTGAAGATTGTATAAACAATTAGTCTTTAATATCTTTGCTATGTCAACATCTGCCGAGAAAGGTGAGCAAGGTTTACAGACAATTTAATTAAAATTTTAATTAAAAAGAATCCTCGTGCATTAAATGAAGGTAGCACGAGGTTGAGTTACGTTACGATTTTAATCGCTGATACCTATTCCAGAAACCGCTCTGAGTCAATTAGTAAAATTGATGTTTCAATCACACTTCAAAATCTACTTTGGATTTGCGATAACAAACTTTATTAGTGCCGCTATTTATTTAATTTTTTTTTTTCTTAGCGAATTAAAGACTTATTATAGAACGGAAGATCCTTTAAAATAATAAATGTACACTTTTTAAATTTCTCAATGAATTCGAACATAGCTAGTAAGAATCCTTCATTCCTTGGCTCTACTCGTAAACAAGCTAACGATTTTGTTACCTATGAGCAACCACGACCGAACTGCTATAATCTATGGACCTTGACTAATTATCCTCATACAGCTTTTATGTGAATCTTTAAAATAAGACTACATCGTGGGGCTAAGTATTTCCAAAATAAATCTTTTAAGATAATATCGAAAATTAAATTCTAATTTGAACCAAAGGTATGTATTTTCTGCCAAGAGCGTTTAATTTTGTTCTTATTAAACTTAGGATATAAATTATCAAATCAACAAATAATTTATTTCATAGATTTTTTTACAATACAACTATGTATTCAGATATGAAACCTATTTTTCACTGTAGGGCATGACTATGAGAGCAATGTACAAAATATTGCTGTATATTTATTGACTGAACTTCAAGGATCCTCAAAAAACATATGATTAACAATTGAGAAATGAAGAACATACTTATGTATAACTATGATTGAACTTCATGGTTGTAAGCATCAATTTGGTCATTACTGCGCTAAGAGTTGGAAACTGTTGGAATAAGTCTACTTTACCGTGCATATGATCGGTCTCATGTTAAACTTACGAATGTAAAAAATTCAATTGTGATTTATTTTGTTTTAGGTATTCTTCGATAGTATTTAGCTTGATACAGCCTGTAGTAAAGTTACAAATCTGTTACGGCATTAGAAAGTTCCGTTTTTACGAATAAGTTGCGTTTTTACGAAAAACGTCTCAATGTCTGAAGCTTCCATGTTAAAGTAACGAATATGCGTATTATTATAAAGGTAAAAAAATAATTACACATGAAACTATGAGATAAAAAAAAAATTAAATAATCGAAATTGTCCCTAGAAGACATCGATATACGAAGAAGACAAGAAGTGATTTTCACATTCATAAGTTTACCACGGAAACGACGATATTATCGGTTAATGCCAAAGAGAAGTATCTACAAATTTCGCTATTTTGGAGAATTGTTGCAGTGTAATACGTGGTTTTCTATTCCCTTCGCAATGCCAAAAATACTATAACTGAATATGTGACGTTATTATAAAATACGACTAATTTAATTAAGAAATTAGCTACTTCACTTCTGCAACCGTAGTTCAAACTCAGTGCTCTCAGCTCCTTAAATTTTCAGATACGCCACCTTGGTATTGCATCGATGAAATCTGTTTGAAACTTAATATTTTTTAATAATAAGCTATATTGATATTATTATTTTAAAATAATAACGTTAAAGTAATCTAATATATAAAAGCCAAAGGGTCAACTATATATATATTTCATAAATTTATAACACATCATGGTTTATGTTTTGTGAAGGGCAAACCTTTACACAAAAAAATAAAATAAAGCAACAAACCCATCAGCAGGACCTCTTGGTTGGTTTGGAACAACACCAATTTATAGGAAGGGATTTGCACAGAATCCCATCTTATACGGCAATCTATCTATAGATTGCCGATTGATGTTTTAACGATACAATAATACTATATTTAATACTATACTATATCTAATACTACATACTATAATACTATATCTAATATAGTAGGGATTGTTTATTCAGCATTATTTCAGATAAATAACGTATCTGGATAAAGTTTTGCTTCAGCTATTGCAGCATTGTAATCTGTACCATATAAATATTCAGCTGTAACTCTGATTAGTTTTCTCCAGGCGTAGAAAGTTAGCAGTCCCATCTTTCAATCGTCGACTAGCCCTCAACCACCGGTCCTGACGTTACATGTGAAAGATTGGATTCTTAGTTCAGATTAATAATAAGAAGTATACTTATGTAATTTTTGATAAGCACAGCCAAACACTAAGACTATCTAGAGGTTGTTACCCCTTTTTAACGAGAGTTCGAATACCAAGCAATGGGAATCGAACGAGGGACCTTCCCACCGTCAAGCTAGGCATATCCAGTCATATATTGCCACTTGTTTGCTTTAATATAAACCTTATTCATTCAACAGATCTGAACATAACTTTAGATGATTATTGTATATATTATAAGGTAAAACACATTGATTAAATGTTAACAGCAAAAGAATGTGAAAACAAGTTATGCCAAATAGAAATTGGGTTCAAGCTAATTGCATGCGGGCCATAAAAATGATAAGTAATGAAATACATAAAATTATAAAAGTAGGGTTTTGATGCGCATTTTGTAATTTTTAAAAAGAATACAAATGGAAATATGGAAAGAATACAAATTTGTCGATGACGAAGAAATGATACCTCGTTGCTGCAAAAATGTAGATTTAATTTTCATGAAAAATGCACAAAGGACGATTTTTAACTATGTCTTAACACAGTTTTTGTCCCTACTGTCTTTACAGTAGCTCGTTTTTCAGATACGAGGTATTACTTCTTAGCCATTGAAATACTAATACTAGTATTAGACTGTTTTTTTACATTAAACATGAAAAGTGACCTAAAGATTAAAAGTCCAGACGTGTATTCCGACTTTAGAAAGATACAGAGATAAAATCCTTGTCATCAATAGTTATCTTAAAGATCTTCTTGATTATATATAATTCTGATTCAAAACAAGAGTACGTATTTTCTGGTTTATCGGCACGTAAGATCTTTAATGGAAGGAGCAGATCAATTTATTTAATTCGCCACTTTAATGCAACTGGTGGTCTTTCTGAATACTTGGAAGAAATAAAAATGGTAACGATCAATTATCGTTATAAATGAGTCAAGAACGGGTAACGATTAAATTCTTATTAAACGTGATCAGCTAATTAATTTTATTTATTTATTTTATTTTATTTTATAATAAATTCGTAAAAATAATAAACATAAAATGGAGTTAGTAGTAGTTACGGTTGTTTTAGTGTTGAGCTAGCACACTTATGTTTGCGGTTAAGTTTTGTGCTTTTCGAACCTCATTTTGTTATTTTATAAGTATAAATATATTTTATTTATTGCGGCTCATAGTTATTTTTGAACAATGGTCTTTAGTTGATACTTTTTGTATATTTGTTGTGTCTGAAGACATAGCACAAAATGATAAAATTAATTTAGTCACCGAAGAGACTCAGCATGCTCTACAAAATATGGAGAGCATGCTACAAATTAATTACCTCTCGGCATCGACAAATTAATTTCTAGCCTCCCAGATATCAAAGAAGGAGAAAATATGTTCAGAGGCGTTTAAAGACTGGAAGTAATGAATCATACGGTAATGCTGTGATATCAAAGCAGAAATATGAACAGTGTTTAAGTTAATTAATCGATATTAAAATATTGTAACAAGGATTCAATGATGCTAAACCCAAATAGATATAGCTTTTAAAAAAAATTGGCATAAAACTCCCGTACTGAAGAACTACTGACTTTTTGGTTGGTTAAGAAGGCGGTTTGAAGCCTGAAGACCGAGGATATATCAATAACCTTCAGAACATAACAGATTCTCTAATGAATTTTGTGTCCTTTAAGAAGGGAGATTGGATAGCTTTATTTATAGCCGAAGAAGGGCTTGAATGTCTGATTGATAAAATGGAAAAAATTGGCGCTTGCGTTAACTCAACTAACAACAACGTTAAACGTTGGACAACAATTCAGTTTACGCGTTACATAACATAATGATTAAAAGAAGTCTAATTGGGCAAAAATCCGTGATAATAAGAAGGGAAACATATCCAAAAGGAGTTTTTGGAGAGAGATGATGGCTTAAGTCCGAAATGTCGATATAAATATAATTAAGTGTAATAAGGTACGTATGAAGATGCCTAGATGATTCGAGATTGTTAAGGTGTCACCTCAGCAACCTCGAGAGACTCCGGCCTGGGAGGGTTGAAATTTATTTTGTGGCTGTCCCACGCAATGAATTTCAACCTTCCCGCTCTTTCTCACTCAATCTCTCTCTCTCTCTCTCTCTCTCTCTCTCTCTCTATATATATATATATATATATATATATATATACAAGTCTATTTTATAATAAAGTAAATAATAATAATAATAATGATGGGACAATCTGTATAATGTATAATAATATGTCATTCTTGGGTTAGTTTTATCTTCTAATTATAATTTTTCTAGAAGATTAATGCCTTCTCTCTCTATATGTGTGTATATATATATATATATATATATATATATATATATATATATATATATATATATATGTACACACACATATATATATATATATATATATATATAGAGAGAGAGAGAGAAGGCATTAATCTTATAGAAAAATTATAATTAGAAGATAAAACTAATCCAAGAATGACATATTATTATACATTATACAGATTGTCCCATCATTATTATTATTACTTACTTTATTATAAAATAGACTTGTCGAAATGACGCGCACCTCATTGAATTAAAGCTATCTCTCCCAACCCTGTTGCGTAACATTGTATTCATTTCCATCGGGGAACCTGCGACATGAGAATTCTGTATCGCGACAGTTCCAAGCAAGAAAAAATTTCCAAGAACAGCTCTGATGCTTTTTGCCATTCGCGAGTAAGGCTACATTGCCGCTAGATGTTGTAGGAGGTTGCAGAGAGGGCTTTATTCGTGGATAATACATCATCTCATTTCGGCAATGGTAGGTTGGTAGCCTAGGGGATAATCCGTCCTTGCTGCCCTATTCAGGGAATATGAGAGCGTTGAGCCCAATAAATAACACATGTACGTATATAACGTTGATTATATTTGGCATGTAGAATTTCAATGTAAAACATGATCATTTTATTACTGAAAAATTTAAAAAATTTTTAGGTATTAATTAGAAATATTTCTAAAATTCATATAAAAATAGATTTGGTAAAATATTTTGTTTAACAATGTATTAAAAAAATTGTGCATTTATGATTTACAAAAACCATTTTCTTCATTAAAAATTTGTTTTTATTGTTATTTCATAAATTTGCTAAAAAAACACGAAAGTAAGTATATAACCTAACCATAGACTCAGAAGTTATGTGTTCCACAATAGTTTATTAGCACTGATAAGATTATTAAGTAAGTCTGCATAGCCTAGAATTGGATGTGGATATCTATTCATCAGACCAGAGGTTCCCAGACTTTATATCATTGGGAACCTCTTCCAATTTTCAAATAATTGGGCGTATTACTACCTAATTTTATGATTTTAGTATTAAATCTTCGTCTTAAAAAAAAAATATCTGATGTGGGCAACACATGACTTCCTTGTACGCCTATTAAGTTATAAATCCGTGGCTCAAAAAGTGGTACTGAATTTGGTTACGAGTTGCCGAAGATTGCAGTAAAAACGACACTTGGCTTCCCGACATCCATCTATTGACACACACACACACATACAAAAACACACACTCTTGTTACTGGAGGTCTGATTCCGTTATTAAATGTCGTTTTCCTTCAGTAGATAACTAGTTTCCAAGATATTTCTTCATGTTCCGTGACAACAATAAAACTGTCAATAACTGTCACTGGATAAAGCATTAGAAATCGACAGTTTCGACATTTTAAGCGGAAAAACCCATTTAACTAATATCTTATTCTCATGCTGCAGACTTGTTGATCTCACAAATGGGGAGGAAAACCAGTATTTTACACTCAATTTTAACACTTAAAACAAGTAATAAAAATGTTTAATTGGATTGGAAACCAAATTGCATTTGTAACCTTTGCTACCGAAACATATGATTTCTCTTTTAATTTAAATATAATTTTTGATGTAAACTTATTATGACCTTCAGGTAAAGTACCCTTTTCGGCTCACCAATTTTAACCAAAATATAGTAAATACATTCATATCGACATAAAAGTCCTATTTACCAAATTTGAGATGTTTTACATTATATTTTAATATAATTTTTGATGAAAATCTAATATGACCTTCAAGTAAGGTAACGCTTCCGGTTTTCCAATTTAAAATAAAATCTAGTATATTATTTATATATATATATATATATATATATATATATATATTTAAATAATATTAATAATAATAATTATATATATATATATATATATATATATATATATATATATATATATATATATATATATATATATATATATATATATAAGTTATAAATACTAAATTTGAGAAGTTTTGCATAGTATTTTAACATAATTTTTTATGGAAATCAATTATGACATTCATGTAAAGTACCACTTCCGGTGATCAAGCAGTGGCCAAAAATAGAGGTTCACAACTAGATTTTACAACAATCCTAAATACAAAATTTCAACTTTCTACGGCTAACCGTTTTTGAGTTATGTGAAATACGAAGGTACGTACGTACAGACGCCACGACGAAACTAGTCAAAATGGATTCAGGGATGGTCAAAATGGATATTTCCGTTGAAATCTGAAAACCGAAAATTTTCGCGTTTACAATACTTCCTTTACTTCGTACAAGGAAGTAAAAATACAAACTGATTTACAATAGTTTATTTTACAGCCAAATATAATATATATTGCGGTGGAGTTGCTTATGAAAATTATGAATTGAAAATAAAGTTCAGCAATCACATAACAAGAGCGACATTCACATAACAGCACCGAAAATTCTGCAAACAAAAGTAATAAATTTGGAAATTGTTAAGAAAGGCATCAATATTTTTCAATTGGAAGCATATTGTTATTTATTTACAATTGGAACATCAAAGCTAGGCTAGTTGGAGCTCCGCTTTATCATTAAGTCTTCTTCAACCAGCGTTGAATTCCCCTTATGAATTGACGGGAGTGCACGATTTGTCCGTCGCCGATTTTGACCAACATTTTTTTGGGTCATTCTACATTGAAAAAAAGTCGGCATATGTTCAACCGTTTCATCTAATCGGCCCTAAGAGCTGAGAAAAAAAAAATCTCTGAAACTGCTTTATTTTATATCTCGAGTTTGAAAAATGAACATGGTTTTTACAGCAAAATAATTGTTTTTCTGAATATATTAAAGGAAAAATATTTACATTAAAAAATAATTGATTTTTGGTCAAATAAATTTTAAAAAAGTGTTTCAATTATTTAGGAAACTAACCTCACAGATTTGTTCGACCTAAAACAAATATTGTGCCGGAAAACCATGTCGATATCATTTTTGAAACTCCAGATATCAGGGTGTTTTAATTTAGTTTTCTCAGCTCTTAGTTAACATGTGTCAAAGTTTTTCAATGTAGAATCATCTAAAAATGTTTACCAAAATCGGCGATGAACACATCGTGCCAATCACTTTTAAATTAAATTTGATGAAAATTCTTAAGGGCATTACTAATAGAACTGACGAATATTTTGGTCACAAAAACTGCTGAAATATATAATATAATATAAAGTGAAGTATATAATATATTCTTTATTTTTTTTTTTTTTTTTTTTTTAGTCTTGCTCTCGTTTACCGCTGAGCGGTGTGAGGCGCCTTCTGATAGAGCCTGATCCAATTATCCCTATCCTCAGCCAGCTGTCTTCTTCTTCTCCAGTCCATGCCTCCTTTTCTCGAAACCTTCCTTTACTCCCTCTGCCCAGGTCTTTCTGGGTCTCCTACGTGGTCGCTTCCCTTCCACTTTAGCCTCGAGGGTAACTCTTGCTAGCCTGTCTTCAGCCATCCGCATGATACGTCCGAACCATCTTAGCTGGTTCTGTTCTATTATTTCTTCTGCAGGCCTTAAGTCCAGGTTTGTTCTTATTGTGGAGTTCCTCACCCTGTCTCTTTTTGTTTTCCCCTCAATTTTCCTTAAGTAGCGCATTTACATTGCTTGGATCTGGCTCTTGTGCTTGTAAGTGAAGGTCCAAGACTCACTTGCGTATGTCAGGATTGGAAGAAACGTATTTTTGTTTATTACTTTTTTAGTTGCTTTAGAGACTTCTTTCTTGTCCAGAAAGCCAGTCTTAAGGGATTGGAAGCATCTGCCTGCTATCTTGGCCCTTTCCCTAATGTCTCCGTCAACCCATCCATGCTGGTTGAGATGAGTCCCCAGTTATTTGAAGTCCGCCACTTGTTCCAGACGTCTTCCACTTAGCCTGACGATCCTGTCCCCACGGTTTCTCCTTCTACCGATCCTCATATATTGCGTTTTTCCAACATTTATTTCCATGTTTATGGATTTTAGTCTATTTTGGAGGATCTTTAGGTTGAACTGCAGGTTCCGACAGTTGTCTCCTAACACTACCATACTAACATATGCTAGGATGGTGTAATGGACACTCTGGATGTTCCTGTATCCCAGGTGATATGGCCTCATTTCTTGTTTTGCTTGCTTTAGTACAGAATCTAGTACCAGGATCAATATGAGGGGACTAAGGCTGCACCCTTGTCTGGTTCCTTGCTCGCTTTGGAATTTCCCCGATGAGTGGTTGCACATCCCAACAACATTTCTTTGGATGTTGTACAGACTCAGGATGGCCCTTAAATATATAATATAAAAAATATAATGATATAACATTTTTACATAAAGCTTAGAAATTATACTTATTGGGAAAAAAGTATATTCTGAAAGTAATGACCTTAATAAGGCGAATTAAGGAAATATAAGTATATTCCTTTATTCAAGGAGAAGTTTCTCAAGAATTTCGTTGAGAGAGACTTCAATGTGAGAGGCCTATTGGATCGGAGCGCGTGGATCCTAGCAATATTGGCTGAAAGTATAATTCTTGACTTCATGTGAATTATCCATTCTCATATGCATTGCAATTGAGGGAGATCGAATGAGAGAAAACGCATATGTGGCGCAGTTTTTATTTATTTTTTTTATTTATCTGATCATTTGTTTGAATAGGAAAATAAAATAAAATCAGTAAAAGGAAACAAAAACAAATTTTATCATGAAAAATAAAATATATATCTTTCTATTTGTTGTCGAAAATATGCTCTACAATTATTTTATGTTCCGACAAATTGTGTAAATAAGATTTATACTGTACACGTGTGTATTTACCCAATATATTTGAGCAGCCTCCTTTTTAAAATAAAGTATTTCTCTCTCTTGTAGTAGCTAGATGGAATTACCTATAATCTATAATGAATAAAGACTTTTTAAAGTTTAAAAACCACTCACACTTGATCCTTTAAAATTGTCTAAATTAAAAACAATGCGGTTGTAGATCAAAATGACAGCCATCATGTAATAAATATTATTTCTGTACTAGTGTGAACCTGACAGAGTGGATAGGGAGGACTAGGGTCAGTTGACACGAACGCAGTCGATACACGCACACAAAGGCTATCGACCAACCCTTCATCTAAGCTGTCAGGTAGCCACTACCTATCATTACAGGGCTGACCCTTTATCATGCACAATAAATACCAATTTTCCACAAAGATCTTTCGCTGTTTTATGTGATATGAGTGAGTAAGAAGCCAAGGGTACAAGTGGCAATTTAATAAGTTTATGAAAACGATCTTAGATGTTAACATATTTTGATAAAACCTAAAACGTTAAAGTTTGAATACTTATAATATGGTTCTACAGTATATCCCTTGAATATTGAGCAATAAAAATCTTTTGAAAAACATTTTATATACATTTACTATTCATAACCGCACTTAACTCAATCTTTGAAAAAAAAGTCGCTTGTATTCCATAGCTCCTCACCCTCTCATATATAAAATCACCTATCAAAAGGTATCTAAAAAGCGCGTGTTTTAAAAGATAACAGACATTACCATTATTAAAAATTTGTATGATGATTATTGTTAACCACCTGGTATACAGTCCTTTCTCAGGAATCTTTTGTGTACTGGTCACATGAAGGATAAAAGGTCCCTTTTAGCTTTACTAGTCGACCTGAAGGCTATTGTTCTAAAGTGTTCGGTCATCACCTGTTCTCTTTTAATACTTCCAGGACCCCATACTCCTGTCTAGTTACTATCAGTTTATAGCTATCATATTCATCACTAGGAATCAATTGTATAGTTTAACATCCCTTTATACTCTCTAAAAATACTTTACACTAATCTCCCACAGGAAGGGTTCGGGCCTAGGGCATTCCTACAGATACTTCCAAAAGAAAAACAAACTATTCGTTATATATTAAGTAATTTACGCAGTACTTGTTTCGAATGCCTTAGGATGTTTTTTTTTACACTTACGTAAAAGGTCATGTTTTACGGCCGTAAAAAGGTATAAGGAGTACAGTCTTGTGAATTTTTACTTCTGTTTTCTGAGACAGTTACTGTAGGCGTGAACTGAGCTATTTTTATTATGGAAACATAATATATAGATATTAAACTTTCTCTTCATAATTGAATCATTTACTTTAGAAAGGCCACCATAATTTTAATGCTGACTTGTGGTCTTAAAAATATAAAGGATTCAATTGGACATGTTACGTACAAATGTGAGATTTAGACAAATCTCAAACAAGAACAGAGACATGGAGAGAGAGAGAGAGTTAGAGAGCGGTTACAGAACAAAACCTCCTGTTGTCATGCAATCGTTCCGCTATTCAGAGACATCTTTGATTGAGTTTCTTTCAAGGTTCCATAGATTGCATTCATGTGTGTATTCATCGTATACTATTGTTTTTTTCCGCGGTTCTTTAAGTTTTCAGTTCAGTTTTAGTTTTATTTTCATTTTAGAACGAAAGAATTTATGGTTTACAGGATCATTTCCGCCATCACTCCAATGAGACTTAGATTGACCCTCCCTTGCTCTTATAGAGTTGCGATTCATTTGACATCTTATTGACTAAGGAAGGAAGATCCAAAACTCACTAAATCGCTAAATCAATTTTTTTAACGAAAATGAGTAATTACTGGGGAAAGAGTTCATACCTTGTTCCGCAGGTACAAAGCTAAAATTTATTTACTCTATTGATTAAGAGGATAGCCGCTTTTCATACGCATCTTAGAAAATTAATTCCGTATTTGGACTATCATGTACGAAATTCGAGTAAGTTAGTGAAAGGTACAAAGCAAACTAGATTAAATACTCAGAAACCGAATGCTGGTGTGTGTTAGGGTTGCTAGTGAAACGGAATTACGAAAGTTCATGCATTTTCATAGAATAACAGGCTGTAAAATGGAAAATGATTTAAAAATAACTATGGAACCCCAGGTCGTTGAATATGCTATGCGTTTGGCTCTCGTAAAACATGAAAAACAAAAAAATATTCTCTCGTCTCGTTGACGATTCGTCTAGATATGGTCAGTATGCTCCCAACTTTATGCGGATTGCTGTCAAAAAGACTAAATGTTCTTCATCGAATAGCGAATAGTGATGATGATGATGATGATATATTACTATGTTCACTTCTACTTGAACAGGAACCGGTATCATCGCAGCAAAGGAGGTGAGCATGTCTGATTCCAAATTTTTGGTATTTTAAAAGATGACAAAACCGTTCGATTTCTGTTAAATAAAACCTCTGGATGCTCCATCGAACCAGTCATACGAGCAATCGTTCGGCTTGAGGACTGCACTGCATATCGCTTGAAATGCGCACCTGCAACGAGAGGACTACATTTCTCACTCTTGGAAATTGATGAAAACTCGCTCCATTAGCAGTTTCCTAATAATTTATCTACGATGAGAAGAAGAAGCGTACAAATATCGCGTCCTCGACAATTCTAAAACGATCCATCTGCGGACTGCCTGAAAGTGATACAGAATATCTGTAACAAGTTATTTGTAAAATGTCGAGAATAACAGTGTTTTTTAAATACTTTTTTCTGTGTAATTATTCTTTTTTATGCCGATATTCCATAATCTATATGTCTATACCTAAAAGAGGAGCACGCAGAATGTCATATTTTCGTAAGCGGTACGCTTCTCTAGAAATTTCTCCATGGTGCAATTCGAAATATATAACTTATTTTCCCTATGCGTTCTGCTTAGAAATAAAATATCGAAAAGTTACAATTAATGGCGTTATTATATAGAGTATGGAGCATATTCCTGAAACACAATACAGATGCGTATTTATTCCCTATTTCCTTTAAACTTTGGTTCATAGGATTTGGTGTGATTTTGATTGCCTTGATGATATTTGAATTAAAATATGCTGACCGTATTAAGTGAAATTTGTATAGTTGTGAATTCTCTTAATAAATCGACATTTTCGAATTTTTTCTATGACTCAATCTTAATTCAAGTGATCTTATAAATTGAGTTATCAGAGTAATAGAGCTTAAGTGAACGATCGGGCGGAACAAATCCTGGTTTTTCCTACACAGACATTCTACCCTACCTGTAAATTACCTTACCTATCCATTCGGGTTTTTATTTAAAGTTAGGAGGAGGGGAAAGGCTTACAGAAATTGACTGAAATAAACAATAAATTGAAGTCAGTAAAGTATATCATATCACAGTCGTCAAACAGTTCGTGAACTATGGGTTTTATCAACTCTTCAAAGACTTCACATGTAAATCTATTTCTGTAGCAACGGTGAATAATTGGTTTATTCGAAAATTGCAATTATTCAAGACAGCAGTTTCATATTTTAATTTAAGAGAGGTTTTATAGAAATCTTGTAATTTAAAAAGAGTAATATCTTCCTACCACTTTCGTTTCTGATTTAGCCATTTACACGCGATGTAGAAATCAACCCAATGGTGGACCCAACTCGTTTTCTCCATAAATCGAGTGAACCACTTATACACTATTGGTACAGATATATGATATATGCATAATAAACATAGGAACAAAACAATGAAATTTAGGGATCAGAGAAATCAAACCTAAGTGGAGGGATAGACCAGAAATCTTCTTGCAAGCGCATTGAAATTGCATCCTGTCTCAACATTAGTTGGAGTAACCATCGGCATACTTTTTAAAATTTACGAAGAAAAAGTCAGCAGAAAAAAAAAAAAAAACAGAAATGAACAAGGAGATTTTTACGTAACATAATGTGAGGTAAGTGCGTAATTGTCTCGTTCAGTCCAAACTCTGGACTGGTAAGTGCCGTCCTTTACGGAGAATGAATACAAACACTGATGTATCAGAAATAAACCACGAAAGTTCGCTAAAGTGAAGTATAACGAGTTGTAAAGATATTAGTTCCAACCTGTTGATTAAGTTTTATTTTTCAACTTTTGCTGTGTAGCTATATCTGTGTTTAGCTACCAGTATGCTTCTCTCTCTCTGTCTCTCTTTCTCTCTCTCTCTTTTTTTTTTTGTCCGTAAGCGGAAACTACAGAAGTTGTTTTTCAAAATAGTTTGTGATTTGCTTTCCTCCTTGACAGTTATTTTTAAGCGCTTGTCCGTAGCCACTCAGAAAAATATGATAGTGCAGATCTTTCATGTGTGACTATTGTGCGTGATGCACACTTTACCTTACTATCATGTTTTTTCGAGACAACTACGGACTAGCGAATGAAAGCAAAATTTTTTTTTTCAATACATTTATTCAATTATATTCCACATCCCAGTGGAATTTGTGATTTCATAATAATAATCCTTCGGAGGAACATTTTATAAAATAGAGTTAAAATCTAGCTTAAAAATAAATGATTTTTCAGTCATTAAAAGTAGAACTTTTTAACATTGCCTTACCTTATGTTCCGTAAAATAAATCGTAACATCTTTATATAGTTTGTAAATTAAACAGGTAAGAGGTAAACTATCGTAATATTTTCACAGTTTTATAGGAAAGCAAAAAAAGTTTCAACTGTATTGTTTTTTTTGGATAATCGTCAATATTTACATTTGTAGTGTTACATATTTTATCACCATTTTAGCATATCTAGGATACTTATATTTGAACAATATGGTCAGACTTATATCATGCATAATATTATGGATACGATAATAAAATCAAAATCAGCAAATTTGGAATTACGACAGTTTACTTCTGACGTACGGAATTATGGTTTGTTAACTTCAAAAGGCACAATGCTGATGTGATTTGGTGATTCCATAAGTTTCGTTTCTTCAAAAGTTTGTAGGTAAACTCCTACCTGCCCTTGAGTAGCTTTTTGCAGGTCGATATTTATTCCGACCAGTGCATTTCAGATAAACTCTCACACAATATTTATAAAGCGGTTATAATGTAACATACTAATATAGTACGTACGTACTACATTCGAGAAAATATCCAAAAATCTGAACTTGCTGGTCCAAGCTTCAAACCAAATAGGCTTAATTTATTTATTTTCTGATATTCTTAAAGAGAAATTCGGTCTCTATTTACAATAAAAATTATTCATTTGATTACATTACATTATTTCGGTTTTGTTTATACTATATGATAGAAACAGAAAGATTATAATAAATATTAAAAGAGACAGGAAGGTCGTCGATTTAATTCTAGAATACTTATACATTTTTTGTGATATTATTTTCGCTTAAATTAGAGCTTATAAGATCGAATAATGAAAACATTTCTGAACTATGTCATATTCAGAAACATTAAGTGCTGAAAGCATCCAGATCAATACACGAAAAGGTAAAGCAATCTTGTTCGGTCTTAGTTTCAATTTTGACAGTTTTTAGAGGGTACATTTAATTTTTTATTTTGTCTATTTTTAAATTGAAATACTTGCGGTTAGTGTGTCTGCCGCAGATCGTTGAATGTGTGGCCCAACCTACGAATTACGAATCACTAATAATGTATTAGTAAATGGTATTATAGATTGTCAAAACGGGCAAGAGATGTAATGTCCGGACTAATCAGTAATTAAAATCAATTGTATAGTAATTATAGGATCTTCATAAAATTAAAAAATGAATTGAACTTCGTCAATTAAAAATCGTTTTATAAAGATAACTCATTAATTAGTTATCAAATTACTATGCAAGTTGATAATATTATATATATATATATATATATATATATATATATATATATATATATATATATATATATAATGAAAGAAGTGTGGCGCCTTAGGAAATCTCACATCAAGTTGACGCTTCGCGTTGTCCATCGGTGGCCTATACGAATGAATAATAAGAATAATAATATATATATAAAATGTATAAATATATAGATTAAACCTTGATGATGTGGAATCTAATGAAATTCAGAGAAGAGGGGCTCGTAGACGACTGTTGGTATTATCGACCTAAGGCTTTCATATATTTTTTCTATAGAATAAATGATAAGTATTAGAAAAATTGTAAATTGCCAACTCAAAGAAAATAGTTATAATATATTTACACTATTTAATTTTATTGTATAATTTTGGGAACTGATTTTTACAGTTCAAAAACCAAACAAACAGACAAAATATCATGACATTAACTTTGCTATTAGTATAATTATTTTTTATCATATTTGTGTAAAGTATGAACCACTAGAAGGCTAATCACCCTTGGACCGACGAGTAAACATCTTAGAGTTAGCTCGAGACATAGATGGGAGGATTGATTTAGGTTTGATCTTGTTGATCTGGGTAGTAAAGGTAGGTAAGTATGTGGGCAACGATTGCTTGTAGTAATGAAGTGAAATCGCCAGATTCCCTAAGCTTTTTTTATCGATATTATTAACAGCTATTACATAATATTTACTAATATAGTATGCAATATAATATATTAGATTATATTATAACGACACAAGATGTAGGACATTATAAAACCGACATCTACTTAACCGATTTACCCAACCATGCAGAACATTACGATTAGTTTCGAGTCCTGCAATCAATAGCATAGTAAACATAAGTTATTCAAGCTATCGTAAGCAAATGTGTTTAGGAAGGGTGAGTAATAAATGCAGAACTTTGCAGACTAAGGGAAAGTCTTTACAGCCCATGAAGGTTGGCTGTCAGCCACAGACTTGAAAGGAATACCTTATTACCAACACAATCTTTCAGAAGTTGTGTATAAAAAGCATATAAAGATATACATAAGGCATTTCATACACATGCACACCAAATCGAATCAATTTATATGCAATACAATATTAATTATGTTTTATACGATGTGGGTACAAATACCGAAAGTAATTAAAAAAAGTTACAGCATTATTACTATTAATGTAAGAAAACATATGTATAGGTACTGTATTATCTTTTTTCCAAAATGTCAGATTTGAAAATTAAACAGAAAATAAATATATACACATACCTTATAAACCCACTTGGACATACGCCTCACAGATTTACGGTTCAACTAAAAGATGCTCTTCCAATGACTATAATCTTTTTAATCCAAAATCTTAAGACAAATAACAGAAGCTCCGTGTGGTACGTAAGAAATAAAACTTTATGAACTAATTTACAACAACGAACCATCGACCAACACATTGCTATGTTTTATCTAGGTTAAGTTGAACTTGATATCTATTTAGCTGCTAATACACTAGTCTATATATATATGGATGCCATTGGGCAATCATTGAGGACGATTATCCCAAAATTAAGTAAGCTTATAAATACTTTTGAATTTCTTACCTTGCCCTCTAAATTGGATACCTTTCCAAGGGACTGGTTTGTGGTTACCATTATTTAACAATTAACCAAGACAATGTTCCTTAATACTAATGTTCATCAAAGTTACTGCTATCTTAATGAAATATTTTCAAATTAAATATGGGCATGGTTACTAAAGAACAACCTCCATGCTAACATTTATCTTTATTCCTCAAAATTAAAACAACAAACTATTACAATAAAAAGTTAACCATGGAATGATTCAGCCAAGACTTAGCCATTAACTGTTTTAACATAAATCTCTTATCTGTAATAATTGGTGTTGATAGTTCTTCAGCATCTCTCCCTCCGGTTCCCCTGCATATCTTCAATCATGAAGCCAGAGCGCGTCTCTCATCTTCAGAGTCCCTCAACAGGAGAGGTCAGAGCCCAGAGCAGCAGTCCCTCGTCAGGCGAGGTCAGATAGCAAGTCCTCCGTCAGGCGAGGTCAGACAGCAAGTCCTCTTTTTCCGCCGCCTCGGCTTCTCTTCCCTTTCTCTCTTGTTCTTCCTAAGAGGGGTTCGAAAACGTTGTTCATTGGCCGACTAGTTTTATAGAGGGAGTAAATTCTGGGATTTCATCGGATGTATCCACCCCTTGTCCTGACATCCCTTGGGTGATCCGGTATATTCGAATCCATTATCCAGCTATAATTTAATCATGCCTTTTCCAGGCGGTCTCCACGTTTTCCTCAGCCGAAGGCTAAGGGGAACTGTTCTTAAAATTGATTAGGTATCCCAGCTTTGGCTTTATCACACTGCTAACTTCTCGGTAGGTTTTTAAATTAACTTATCCCTTATCTCTGAGGGTATGCGCTGAGGTGACATCTGTCATCGCCTGTCAGTTACCCTTCTTTAAAACAATCTTCCGAAAGCTTCGTAAATACTGCTATTTCAGCATTAGAGATAGCCTATGTCTTTAACTGGAGAATATGTAAATAGTGTCCTTCAGTTGGTTGGATTAATTTTTTTTTTAACCTAATAAAGTAAAGAAAATCCATTCAGGAAACTACTTTTTGATATTGGTTACGAAATTGGAATTAATATTACTTAACGGACTCCACACAGAATAAGCGGTCTACTCGTCTAGTTGACAGGGCTGAAAGATGTAGCATCCGTAGAAGAGCTCTTTCCAGCAAGTCCGAGAATATTGTTGAAACCAGCATCGCCATAGCTGAGGCTTTCGAAGTCCACCATTCATAAGATATTGCGGAAAAGACTACACAAGAAAGCATTCGAAACTCGATTGCATCCAATGTTATAATAGAGTAGACAAAATCTGTTATCAGTTTGTAAAACTTGTAAAAAAAATTCATATTTTTAAAGTCGATTTTTTTTTCACTGTTATTTTGTGAAATTTTTTGCTCCTGGTGTGGCGATATGCGATAACTCCCCAAGCATCCCTGCTCTCTATAGGACATAAACTTCGAGCCTTTGAGAAAGTTGACGACTGAGATGCCTGGAAATCTCCAGATATCTTAGCCCCTTAAGCATCCATGGATTAGGAAATATATTGGGGTCTCTCTTGTAGAGAAGGGCGAGACATTCCTAACCTCAAGCCCATTTAAGGTATCCTGGTTCATAAAAAGATTTGCTCCACAAACATATGTAAATATTTTAATTGAAACGGAAAATTGTTATAAGTTTAAAATGAGAAGGACTTTTTTAAAAATTTAAAATAAAGTATTAACATTGGAAGGCTGGACAATAAACTTTATTTCCATTCCTTTTTAAATCACACTAAAGGCGTAATATTTTGTCCTCAGTTGAATAGCTGCTCAGAATAATAACTCATGCAAGAGCAACGTAATGAAGGGATGATTAAAGTTAAAAGAATGTACAGAAGATCAGGAGACACTAATCTCCCATCCTCACTGCTCATTGTAAGCTTTGAGAAACCCTAGTTGCCACTCGATTTTATAAATATCAAAGTAAGTTATATTCCTAACACTCTTCAATGTTTCAAATGCTATTCGTTTGATCATACTTCTGCTAAATAACAACGTGGTGTTTGTGGTAAATGTAGCTTCCCTCCAAACGATGATTAGTGTAACAGTCCAATAAAATACGTTTAATGTTCTGACCTACATCCCGGGTGGTCTCGAAATTGTCCCGTATTTTTAAAAGGAAAAGAAATTTAAAAAACAACAGGGACCGATAGGGTATCTAGGGTGTTGAAAATAAAACACTTCTAATCTCTTCTTCGGATAGCTATTCTACAATTGTATCTACTTCGGTTCAAATTCCAGAACTAAACCAGCGAATAGAGATACTTAATAATATAGACAATAAAACTGTAAATCTCCCGGTATAAATCTTTTCTTTTAATCTTGATATCAGTTCTCGCTCAATAAATGAACATAAAGTCACTAGTAGTAATTATAGATAAAATACTACGAATTTATTGACAAATAATGCTACTAACTCATCATGAAAAACTGACAGTACAATGCATACACCATCTTCTCAAACTTCAAATCAATTTGAGTATCAATACGCTGGTTATAATTCAAACAAAAATAATCAAAATGATCCAGTAAATAATTCAAATGCTGATAGTTCCAAATGAAACCTCCAATTCAGCTCTTATAAAATATGTCCAGCTTCCAAAACAGCAACGTAAAAGAGCTAAAGCTAACCAAAAAAAAAACAATTTAATGAAAATCAATAATTATTTAAAGTTTTACAAACAATAAAATCATTTTCTTTTTTCTCTTATGGTCTTATTTGTATCAAATGATCATACAAAAAATCAAATTAAAACACAATGATAGAGCTATATTAAAAATCTATAAAAAACAGATCTTTTTACAGTTTTAACAGTACGTGTGATTAGCCTTATTTTTTTTTTCTTTATTATTTCACAATATAATTTATTTTTTACAAAGCAATTTTAAATAAATTTACTGCGAATTATTTTTTAGAATAATTATGAAAATACTCCAGTGGAATACAAGAGAATTTCTTTATCATAAAAGTGATTTAGAGATATTAGAACGGAGTAGATCCAATATTATTTACTTGCAAGGAACACATTTATAGCCTAAGGATCAGGCGAACTTTTAAATTTTTCAAATATTCCGAAAAGACTATACTGGAGGACAAAAAGCTTGCGGTGGAGTAGGTATTTTGGCCTATATTTTGCTTGTATCTCCCATCCACAAATGATTTTCCGATTATAGCATTGAACGAGTAATTTGAAAAGCTTCCAGCATCAGTTTTATGGCTTTGTAATTTTAAATGTCACAACCCTCTCTGGTAGGTCCATTAGACAGCGCAGGAAAACTTTCCTTCGTTGATCCCAAAAAATTAAACATTTTAAATGAAACATATGCCCCAGGACTGGCAATCTATCCAGTATTGACTTAATGCTTTACAGTTTAATTTTCTAGCAAGGGCAAATATAGTGGCGAACACTAAAATCGCTAGTATCTACTAACCCGCATACGGATAGGACACAAGAGTCACCCATGAGTATCTTACACCGCCTCAATGTATCTCTTGCGTGGTACATTTGACAGTATCGTAACACACCCTGATAGGCTGCTTGGCGTATGAAGCTGGGCTCGGACAGATATAGCAGAAGAAAATCATTGAGACTGCAGAAAAATTATTCTAGAACTTTAAAAAATTGAAATTTATACTAAAATATAAAAATCTTTACTGCTATAAATTAAATTGTATATAATTTTTTGGTGATTGAAGGTTAATTTTGTAATCTCCAAATGTCTTTAAACTAGGCAAACATAGTAAATAAATAAATAGGACTGACATAAAAGGCTGACTATTAGCCAGCGGTACAATGAAAACTTGGCAATGATGATTAGCCAGCAGTTTAATTTTCTCCTCTAAGAATTTTCATTAACGAGTAAATGTCTCGGTCAAAAGGCATAGCTGTTGAACGTAGTACATAGAAGCCCAAATGAACCTGTTAAAACATAAAAAAGACGCCTAAAATTAACTAAAGGTATGTTGTCAAAAAACAAAATCAAACTAGGAGTCAATTCTTTTTTTTCCTTCTGAGCGTTGCGAGTTCCATATCCACCTAGGTCAATTAATATTTATTTCGTGGCGTTACCACGAAACAAACCTTGACACTCCTACCTGGATTAGCTCAGGTGAACATGATACAAACCATATGAAGGGAAGATAAAAAGTTTTGCATAAAGGATTGCATGCAAGCTCACATTTTCGGTTCCTCTGAGTTATTATTAAATCTTGAATTCATACTTAAGGGAGAGACATTTTTCTGTAAAGGTAGAAACTGTACTCTCTCATGCTAAATGTAATAAGGCATGGGTATCTCAGGGCAGTGTCCTGTGACCAATATTGTTTTAAATACACATGTCAGGTTTGCCACAGCACAATAAGACTCTATTAGCAACTTTTGCTTGCTATACGGCGATTTTCTGTTTTGATAAAAATCTATTTTATCAGCATCCATCACTCATCAAATTCATTTTTTCGGACAAGAGACCTACTTAGAAAAACAACTTTAGAAATGTAAAGAGCTTAAAGTCTTTTATTCAGATTACTTAAGATATTCAAAATATTTGTATTTAACAAATAAACATCGAATAAAGTTATGCTAAAACCAATATAGAAATATCTACGGAAAAGAACTCTGGGCCTCTGCTAAAACCACCAAAATTTAAATAATACAGACCTTTCAGTCGAAAATATTGCCTAACTTAGCATTAAACAAGGACTTAGGCAATTTCAAACAATGCCAACAATATTACATTAATTTCCATCAAAAATGGACTTACAACATGAATATTCAGACACGTTAAAATACTCCAGAATCCCATAAGTGCAGGTCACACCAACACTATGGAGGTGGTTTCCAAAATATATATAGAATTAATTTGCTCTCCTGAGATTGGATGCCTGCCTTTAAGTTAATAAATTTTAACTTAAAGGTACAGCAAATTTATTTTGTTGTTAACTAATAATAATAATGATCTCATCACCGCTAGAACCCAAACAGCATTATCAGGAACATTTCAGGAATTTGATGAGGCATCTGCGAAACTGGACCTTGGAGTTAATGAAAGCAAGACTGTGTATATGAAAAGTTCAAGAAGGGAAAAGGAAGTGAATACAGAGGTAACATTCAGAGATCAAAGCTTTAGGTCTGTCAGGTGACTATCAAATAGAGAGCGAGATACAGGCCAGGATAGCAGCAGGAAATAGATGCTATTTCTCAATGCAATGAGTGTTGAAGTTTATATCACTTTCTAAAAGGATGAAAATCCTTATCTTCTCTTAAAATCCTTTTATCTTCAAAACCATAATGAGGTCTGTACGGGTGTAAAACATTGCCCTTGACCAGAAAATCAGAAACCATACTAAACTCCTGGGAAAGAAATATATTGAGAAGAATATGGGTTGGAGTTGCTGAGAACGGGATCGGGAGAAGAAGAAGGAATGAGGAGCTACTGAAACTATTTGAGTGGACATTGTGGCATTGGTAAAAAGAGCCCGAATAACATGGATAGGATATGTGGACAGAATGCCCGATCAAATAATACTAAAGAATATCAAAGAGAATGATCTATGGAAAACCGGACGGCAAAAGAAGGAGAGGACGCCCTCGGATCAGATGGCTGGATGATGTGAGCGGCTGGGTGTTCGAAGATGAAGGGAGAGTACACAGGATCGTGGAGATAATGGTTGGCTGTAGTGGAGGAGGCCCGGGTTCTTGCAAGACCGTAGTGCCATGATAATAATAATAATTGTCAACTAATAAATATTTTTTATTAATTATTTAAATACAAATTTTATTAATATATTATCCAATTCTGTATTATTTAAAGTTCAACTTTTAATTTTTTTAAGACATCATGATAATCAATTTTCAACGATCTATCATTCATTTTGATAAGTTGCATTGAGGAAACCGTTTTTGCTGGTCTCTTCACTGACGAAATTGACAATTTATAGTTTTTTGGGGATATGCCATCTCATTGCAGTTTTAGATCTTTATTTTACGGGTTTTTAGTATTTTTTAAACTAAAACTGGCATTTTTCGTCTTGAATCCGACAAGCTTATACTAACTTCAACAAATAAAAATTAATTAAAACAACAAAAAGCCTCTAAAACCTCTATATCGGAATATTTATATATATATCCTAATTTTTAAAAAAAAGCGACTAGAACTTTATGGAACTCAGATCCTTAACTGATCCTTTCTTTTAAATACCAAACTATTTTATTTAAAGCGACAAATATAAAAATATAATAAAATATTTATCACTGTTTATCTGTACCCCCGGTGAATAACTAGTTAATTGAACTTAGTCGAGGTTGTAAAACTTCTTGACTTCTACATTGGATATAAATGTCTAGAACAAAATTAAAAATAATACACTTGAGAATAAAAAACACCTTTAGTGGTCAGGATTAATAAAACTGTCCCACTGAAATGTGTTCTCAACTTAACCACCTATTCACAGAGAGTTCAGATAATAGTAGAAGGGCAAGTTCGAGTCTCGGCTATAGTAATTCATTTCCGGTATCATCAGACGTGAAACGAGAATGCTCACTGGAGACCATCCTAAAGCACACTAACTTGAGCTCACTGACCATCCTCTATAATGTGGTGGCTCTTCTGTATCTTGGCAGAGTGCGTATTTCTTTCCACACTGGCAACATTACTTTCTGTAATAACTATCTCTCAAAAAACGGAATAACTCTCAAAAAACGATATGCCCGTATTATGTACTGCACTGAAAACCCTAGCAGGTTGTAGTGAGACAGTTTTTTTTATGTTATATCAGCTATAAAAAAAATATAAACAAAAATTGTCCGTAAGACAATAATTAGGATCAATCTATTATCCTATTTGTAAATCTAAAAAAACATGATTATGAACATAACGTAATTACCATGATCAAGCTTATTATTTATTTTACGTAATTAAATGAACCCATAATTTTCACTAGATGATCGTTGTGTGGAACATAAATTCTGTGAGTCCGTAAATCTCAAAATTGTTTTTCCAGAAATTTAAACAATGGGGTTATTGCTCCGAATGTTTGGTTGTATATCACGCCCGAACCTTCACAACGTTAAATATAGATTAAGCTTCCAACCCTAAAGATAATGCGGCTAATCTCCCATCAACACATGATATGCTTTCATTTTATATTAATGAAAATTCCTCATTAAAAATATGTAATGAACCTTCCATAAAATGATAACGAGCCGTTTAATTATTGGCCTCAGGAAGTAAAAAAAAAAGAAAAAGAAATTCTGTGTACCGATTAAAAATAATGATTATTGGAAAAACTAATCATTTATTATCGGTTACCAATAATTAATGATACAAAAACTTGTGGTAACCTAAAAAAGCTATCCTTCCTCGTTCATCATTACACAGAGAGTTTTTATATATTACAAAAATAATAATTTTTTTTTTAGCATTCAGAAATTCAAATTATTATGACCAGATTTTTATTTTGATAATTTAAAAATCATTTTTTGATTTTTGCCAAACAATAACTCTCATTTATTTGACAACAGATTAAAAATTACGCATAATAAATGTTGTGTGAATAAATTCAAATAAAAAATAATCTTAATTCTTGAGCATCTTTTTTTGTAAAAAAAAAAAAATACTCAAAATACAATAACTTGCTAAAAATTAGAGATAAAAAATAGAGAGTGTTCAATTTTATTAAGCATGAAAATAAAAATCCTATTAAAAATGTTCATTTAACTTTTTTATTAATACGATATGCTGAAAAATTAACAACCGACAAACCAATATAAAGCCATAAAGTAAAAAATTATGTCATTGTTTAAAAATATGTTGGAACAAGTTGTTTACTTAAATTCATACAAAAGTTTATCTTTTTCTTTATTCAGTCTTTCTTAAATTCTCTCCCCAATTCCAACTTTTTTCTACATATTAAGGTTGATTTATTAAAGTTTAATTTAATAAAGCGCCTTCGAATAAAGTTCAGTGTACGGAACTAATGCTTTCAACTTAATTGTCGAATATTAATTCCTTTTGAAATTTAATCTGTATGGAAAGTGGACTGTATGGAAAGTAGACTGTATGAAAAAAGACTGTTTATAGCAAGCATAATATGAACTAATATATTTTCTGATTTACATAAGCGGAATGGGGAAGCAAAAGTTGAACAATAATAATTATTATGGGCTTTAATGGGTTATAAATAATATTATGGGTTATTATTAGTGAAATTTTGATTTCTGGGTCAATTGATAATAATGTTGAACTGCCGGATGAGTATGTTGAAGGTAGTTGGTTGATGTGAGCAGAAAGAACATATTAAAAAAAATTAAAGATTTATGGGACTTACTCAGGTTGTATTTCTTCTTAAATTAAAATATTTACGACTACCATAAGATGGTGCTTCATTTCTCATATTTCGGAAGCCGAAACATTCAGAATGTCGCAATTGCAAATGCAAAAACTGCGAAAATAATCTAATCATTTGTATGATTTTATATCAACATTTGTATGAATAAAAGCATAAAACTTGTTTCAACATATTTTGAAACAATAACTACGGTTTAGAGATCAAATAGGTAGAAAAAATATAATTGTAGCATTATAAAACCAAGTAAGGTTTTATGTTTGGTTTGTTGGCAGTTTATTTTTCATCGTATTGAATTAAAAAAAATTAGAGCCACTGAAAATAGAAAAAAATGGAACCACTCTCAATTTGCTAGATTTAAGTATAAGCAAGTTATAGCGTTTCGAGTTTTATTTTGAGCAAAATAAATAACAATTCTCTTTAAAAGAGATAGTAATTTTTAACTGAAAACAAAAAATCAGTTAATGGCGCTTGACTTCAATTCCATGCAAATATAAGTCATAAATTAATAATTAATTTTGAAAAAATGCGTAAATGTTATCGATTCATTTTAACTTTTATCTAAAAATCATGGGCGATTTCTATTATTTTTTTTTTATGAAAAAAATAATTGTTATATTTTGATTTGGACAAAAAAATAATTCTCTGATTCGACCCCTGTCCTTACTAAGTTTTAGCATTAGCCGAAATTGTCCCTTAAGCTAAAAGGGAAAAGGAAAAGCTATGAGAGAAATGGGAGAATAGATCCGGGTACAATGGAAATGGGCTTTTATAAATAGTCAGAGAGGCAGCGTGCAAGAAGCTTACATTAATACCTCAGTGAAAATTTTTGGAGAGCTCAATAATACCAAGCCCTACAAGAATAGGTAATAGCTGTGCCCCAGTACTTAGCGATATTTTACCATGACATCAGCATCAATGACCTGCTCCACTTATTTAGTAGGTATTAATGAGATAATGGTATTATTGGAGCTTGGAAATAGGGAGTAGAGCTTAGGGACTCCATAATACCCTCCAAAATCAAACATTACTGAAACCATATTAAACCTTCTCAAATTAAATATTGTTGGCACTACATCAAACCCTCACAAATCAAGGATTTACTTTCCGAAATCCAATGTATAATTATGTTATGATTTTTAATTGTGAGTTCATGTTAATATTACATCGCTAAATGACGAAAATGCTACAACAGGTAATAAGGCATTGATAATCTAGAAGCTGCTATTTTGGCTCGAAATCCATATTTCATCCTAAACTACCACACATACCTAACCTTCCAACCTATTACCTGTAATCCACCGAATCATCTGAAAATAAGATAGCCACGGGTCTTTCGAAGATAGTTTTCTTCATTAAATTGCTCCACATGATAGTTTCTCCATCTTTAATTGTTACATCTGATTAATATTAGGAAAGCATATTCAGAATCTTGGTAGTAAAATTTTAGGCCTCGTTATTAAAATGTATATTTTAATGTAGTATATGTATATTTTCGCCAGACGAAAATATGGCGATTAAAATAATTTCAGTATGAATAATTTTTATTAGTAAATGAGCCTATTAAATTGTTACTTTTTTTAAGAAAAAAAATTAGGAGAATCAAATTATAAATATATCAAATATCATATATCTTATATTTATTAAATTATAAATATATGTTGATATCATATAGTAAAAAGACAAATATCTGAATTGGGAATTAATCTTCATAAAATAAAAGACTGTCCAACTACTGAACGAATTGGTAATGCTAGATTCATATCATTAGATTAGTAGTAGGAGATATAAATGGGAGAACACAAAACTTATATAAACGATTCTAAATTTCCGATGAAAAATGACTGGCTAATCTGTTAGAAACTAATCGTTGACTTTAGTACCTCCACTTTTACGTTTTCGTGCAATATATATTAGTAGTACAATCATTATAACAATATCGATTTATGGGAGAGAAGGAGATGAATAAATACACTTAGGTAAAGCGGGTGTCGATTTCTGAACCTTTTAAGAACCACAAAGAAAAAGGTTTGAAATGGCAAGTTATAAATGGTTTCAGCAACGGGCATTCGTAATAAATGTAAAGTAAGACAGTATGTTAAATACAAAATTTGTACTGTTGTAAAATTTTATTATCCTAAAATTAAAAAAAAAAAAATTAAAGATTTTTATGTATTCGTAAATCATGAGTGCAATTATAAACATTATTTTTAAAATAAATATCTGTTATATTTCATTGTAATATATAAGCGTGTGGGTGACTGGACACTTGTTTTGTTTCTTGGTGATCCTCTGAAACTGGTGAGTTGGACAAGCAATGGAATATCTTCAGACATGAGGGCGATGGGCGATATTTCTAATAATGCTGCTACCTTATAGAGACAAGGTAGGCTCTCTCTCAGGTTTTAAACTTACAAATGTTCATTGGTAATACAGTGATAGCTTCTTTATGTCAAACACCATGTAGTACCAACCACATCTTTAGTGCCTTTTATGGTGTTGAATATGTGGTATCATCCTACTGTACGTCTGTTCAAAGTGGAAGCTAAGTAAACCACCCGGAATTAAGTTCTTTGTCACTAGAGGAAGCAGATTTTAGAATGCTAATTCTTTCAAAAATTGCATTCCCTGGGTTCACTATAATCGTCCTCTCTACTGCTAGCATTGGTATAATGGTGTTGGCTTTGTTTCACTGGGCTAATCTTTATCGACTTGGTGTTCAGAAACTTTAGGTACGCACTGGAGTTAGTGATTCTATGCGCCTTTTACCAAATATCCATGCACAATAGAGATAGAATTACACCAAAGAGTCAAACACCAACAACGCAGGCCTTCATATTGCCTCAACGGCATATTTGTAACGGTTTGATTGGGACAAAATCGAACAAAGCCTTCAGATCTAATATGATAGACCAAAATCTTCAGAAGAATACTTACTGCTGTTGTTACAATCTTGTAAATCTTTAGATTAACTTAGATTGTGGCTGTTTCATCATGGCGAATAGTATAGACATTGAAGATTTTCCGCCTACAAGCAGATGTGCTAAGAGCCATTAGTTGAGATCGTATTTTTACACATACCTGTATTGATGACGTGGTTGCTGGCTTAAATCCACGTGGATTTGATGTTGCAGAGATGGAAGATGATTTAGTGCCAGAAAAGAACTTACAGAAATATCTCAATGATATTATTGGGGCATGTTATTGTTTAAAATGTAACAAAATCTTCTTGTATTTGCGAGGAATATAAAGTAACCTGTAGCTCCTTCGGTAGGTGTGATAGTATGAGACTGAAACAACCATTTTCAGACCCAACTGAACATGTTATAATATAATCACTTTTTGTATTAATGATATCATTTTTTTTTTTGTTATTTATTTATAGTGACAGTTAAAACATATTCCTATCCATCTTACAAATACTGATTATAACATACTGACTCAATTTTATGAAAATCAATCAAGTATTAACGTAGATATGAGCAGTTCTGTGATCGAGCGGCCGTCTTCTTTGATGACGTCATAGCTGGAAAACGTACCAGGTGGCGGATTCCCACCCAAGCCCGAAATAATTACTACTACACCTACTAAACATTTCTGAAAAAAAAATCCCTAATGAAGCTTTTCTACAGGACTGCAGTAGAGTCTAGAACTATTAAGCATTGTGGCAACATGCACATAACGTAGCTACTTGGACCCACCGAAAAAAGGCTTTACACCTAGGTCTCTTATTATAAGACCACAATTCACAATCTCTAAAAATAATAGCAGCTCTAACACTACTATCACTACAAGTATTAATACCAGGTCCTAAGGCACTTTACCGCGTTTCCGCTACGTTTTTCAGTTAGGATCCATGCAGTCCCCAATGGTACAAGTAGCCCCGAATTATGCTGCATTATAGAAAACCAGAGAGAAACGAGTTAAACATATAACAAAGGGAAAGCTGTTAATCGCATGAAGTTAATTAGTTTCCTTTTACTGATCGGTACATTTTTCAGGATTGTTTTAGAAAGGTAGAGAAAGTTTTGAAAGAGATTAATTTAAAATTAAAGCCATTCCTCCGCTATTTAAAATTTGCGTAATATATTGACGCAATATAAAAACGGTGGACGAAGTAATGTTTACATGTTACTGATTATCATTCATTATTTTTTGTTAGCCTGTTTATTTTCTAACAGTTTATTTAAAGATCAAAAAAACGCTGATAAGAGTTTAATTTGGGAGTATAATAATTCTAAAATTATCTTTACAATTAAATCATATGGGCAAACTCAATGCACAGTACTTTATTAACCAATGATATCACTGTGAGTCCAAATAGGACTTCGGATTACAGACATTTTATTTCTTAAATACGAAATTTAATATTTGATTTTTCATTAGAATTCCACCATTTGAAAATATTGTATAAAAACAAATAACTAACAATCAAGTCACGATAAATAAACATTCTATATTACGATAACGGGCCGTATGAATAAATTTACAGTGAATAATTTCAATAAGTTAAGGGAAAAGCACACGGAAACAAGTAAAAGCATTTCCATCGAATTTGATATATGATAGTGAACTTTTGTTTGTGCAATTTTTTATGCATAAAACCAATGATAGAAAAATATTTGTCTAATCATAGTAAATTCTATCCATCAAACTCTGCTCTGATAATAAAGGAAACGAAACCATTATTTTTTTTTTCAGTTATTAAACACAATATCTGAAATAAACAGTTGATCACGTTTTCCTTATTAGTTGAGTATTTTTTTTTAAATATGCTGGAATTCATTGAACTATTTATATCAGACGAATAATTAATATATAAGTATATCCCATATTGTTGCAGCACAAAACATGAAAAAAGAGTAAGCGACTAAAAAGCATATTAAACTGAAGACTAATTGATTGATAATTGGGTGCAGAGTTTTTATATTATATATTCAGATTTAACTGGAAAAGAATAATCCTTATTATTTGATAGTAAATATATTTCTTTATTCTTAAAATTGGCTACTTTTACAATCCCTTATATTTTTATCAACATGATTGTTCATTATCTAATGGGGTTCTAATTTATTTTGTAAAATTAATCAATTTAGATTAAGAGGTATTAGACCATATTAACCCCACATAAATTTATTAAGAAAAACATTTACATAGTATATTTTTTGTAACCTTTCGGGCTTATTTAAGAATTTTTTGGCCATTTTCAAACTGAATACTATTGTGTCACTTATGTCTAATTATAAAATTTTATAAACATACTAATACAAACAGTATTTGTTTTTAAATTTTAACTTTATTGCATTTTCACATATTCTTTTATATGTGAATATAAAATATTAACAAAAATATTACCTATTGAGGTCCATACTAAACTTCATGTTCATTGCATTGAAACTGACAAAAATGCTATAAATAACAAGAATAATAAAAATACGTTACCTTGGGCTAATATTCGGCCGAAGGATGACCTGGGGTCCACGCGTGAAAATGAAAAGAAAGGCTCTAAATAAACGACTGAAATGACTGTACTCACTTTTTTCCAACTCATCAAAACTAAAAATCAGGCAGAAACTCACTTACAAAACCTGTAATTTTTTCAATCCAAAATTTTAAGACTGATAGCAGAAGCTCCTTGGCACGTAAATAACAAAACTACATACCGACTTACAACAATCAACTATTGACCGACACATACGTCCGATTTATACCTGCTTCCATAATAACCTTCACGGGCATCACAACAAGTCGATAGACGATATGGCTACGGTTCACATGACCATAAAGAGAATGCTAAAAAGGAGCTGGATGAGAGATCTCCTTTTCTGAATTAAATCACTATTTCAAGAACGGGAAGAAGTGCTGCTGGGGACTATCCTTCCTCATGCCTATCATGAGTTATAAATCCGTATATCTTATATTTTTTATAATTTTTTATATTGTATTATATTCTGTATATCTATCATATCTATAACACAGGCCACGATGAAAATATGATTGTACTGAAAATACCTTATTCCTATAGTTTTTACGGTGCTGAATCCAAATATGATATTAAAAAAGCTGTATCACCCACAATTTTAACTATTAAAGCTGTTCAATTCTTTAAAAATCGCTTAATTTAATAAATTTAACTATAAAATGTGAAGAAATTGTGGGTGATACAGCTTTTTTAATATCATATTTGGATTCAGCACCCTAAAAAATATAGGAATAAGGTATTTTCAGTACAAAAGTTTTTTCATCGTTGGCCTGTGCAATCGGAGTTAGATGAACAAGATGATGAAGAATTCCAATCGTTTACAGAAAATGTAGAGCCTAAACTGTTTACTCAAATCGAGCTTAACGACTTGGTTAGGCACTATAACCATGCTTATGAAGTAGCATGGTGTTTCATTAATACCCCCGTATACTCGTATTCATTATGCTTATGAAGTAGCATGGTGTTTCATTATTTCCCACGTATACCCGTAGGGGTTTAGATAGGGATTTATACTATATAATACAAAGCATATTGCTGGAAAACTATGGATGATACAAAAAAAACTAAGGCCAGATTTAGATTCAGCACATAAAAATCTATAAAGATCAACTATTAAAGTTAAAAAAGAATTCAAAAAAAAAATTGTGTGCGCTTATTGCCACTCTTTTGTTACATAGTTGCCAATGTATAGTTGAAAGATCAAAAGAAAAAATAATAATAAAAAATACTTATGAAAGTAAGAATGCTATAGCGCACTGTATGGGACTTGGAATTATTTTTGTTATTTCTTCAATTTATTCAGCAATTCTCCATATATAATATTGACTTTTCTGCAATTCGTCTGAAAATACGCTGCATTTTCCAAATGTTCTGTTATGGTTAAACCTTAATTATATAACCAAAACTGGCTCAAATTTGGACAACAACCAAATAAAACCACACTATCGACCCACAGGTAGATGCAATCTGAAGCATGATTGTAAAGTTTAAAAAAAAAGGGAGAGGTTAAAGAAAAAAACATATATTCCCGATTCTATAATTGACTTTTCTATCCTATCCTACATATTGAACATTCTACAATATTTCAATGGAAGTAAATACTATCATAGACAGTAAGTTATCCAGTGAAAAAAATAAATGCAAAATCAGGGGGTGGACCAGTAATTAAAAAAGAAAATCAAGGAACAACTAAGAGAGAGAATAACTTCAAGTTATTAAGGAAGGAAGAAGCTTTCGTTTGTTGGAGCTTTGATTGAAAAGAAGGTTCCTCGTTTAAGAAAAAAAATCTTGCAATCTCTGTATTTAAGAAAATAAATTAAACTGGCTGGTGTTAAAAATACTAGTTATAAAATATTTTTTATAATTCATTGACCATGTCTCGTTAAAATGGTAGTTAAGTGATACCCAATATTTTGGGATATTGTTTAGAAGCTGAAGAATACAGTAGTTTTTTATTGACCTTAAGGCAAATTTATTGGAGACGACCATTGAATTTTATTAATATGTTAAGGTTTTCGATTTAATCATTGGAACAAAAAGGACAAATGTCCCAGATCTTAGAAATTAGAGCGACTGCACGAAAAAATCAGATTAGGGCCATTGTCCCCCCATTAGAAAATTCAGTCGCTAAAATTTCTAAGATTTGGTCATTAGGGCCGTTTTGTTCCAAGATTTGATACAAATAGGGTGGATCAATAAATTTATCAATCAAATTATCACAAATATAGAGATTATATAAATATTTTATAACAAAATGCATTTAGTATTGATAACTTATTGTTAGTTTAATTTTTGTATATACTTTGTGTTGCATACCAGAGTCATTATACTGTCACAGATTTCAAAAAAATAGATAATGTGGCGGCTTGAAAAAAAATGTCATGTTCTCTTTTAATTTACATGTTTTGGTATTTCGTTCAAATTCATCGTATTTTTATAAATTGAAAAAAAGTTGCCGATTAATGAAATGGAATAATCAATAGGAATGTTTAAAAAAATATTAAAATTAGGTTCATACATAATGCATAATAATAAATAACACGCATGCGACATGGACCGATCTTTTATATGTATTGACATTATTGCTTTTAAAACAAAAGTAATACAAAAATACCCATATCCGTCATGTTTAGTAGATAATAGGTTATTGTATTACCAATGTTTTTTTGTTTTTTAATTAACAAAAATTATTTATTATTTGTTATTAAATGCATACAAATTAATTAACCAAACGACATTATAAAATTGATGCTGACATGACGAAGAATATATTAAATCAATATTGTTAGCATACATTAGCATTCCATCTTGCCCTTGTATTATATATGGATGTATGTAGACCGGTTTAACTAATTAACCTGAGTGCTCTGTTAATATTAAGATTACAGAATTGAATGCGCTGGTGCATATTTCGTAACATGGCCTTGAAACTATGCACTGATTCTCTCATCAGCAGAGTATAATAATGAAAAGCTTTGTAAACAAAGGCTGTAACAATATACATCATTAAATAGTTTGTTTTAATTATAAAACAGTTTTTCTTAATCATAGTTTCCTTGCTCGATAATATATTAAATTTTAAAATAGCAGTGATTTTTTTTTAAGTTATCAAAATTCTAAACCAGCAATTAGACAATTTTATTTCTATTATAAGGCTTTGAAACATGTTTTGGAAATGTATTTACGAGGTATTAATCGGAAATCTACTATCTTTTCAGAGGTACCCACCAAGCACTATTTTTCAGGAAAGCTTAAGACGATTTCTGGAAATTTGATCTATAGACTATCAGCAATTCAAACTATCGCCTCGCTGGAAATTTATAAAAATTTAAGAAACATAATTAGGATGAAATTTATTTATTTAAAACATAATTTATTTCGTTATTCTTTTTTTATTTGTTTTTGTCGAATCTTAACATTTATCTATATCACTGTGCTATATTGGTATCGATTGTTGTTGCTGCAAGCGGGAAACTATTACGTAAATATTCAGCAGACGGCCGTCAGAGATGTAACGAAGCAAGGTGGGTAGGGGATTGGGTTCTGAGTGACAGGCCGTGACAGAGAAGGTCGAAAGCATTACAAGCATTGTGACGTTTTGCACATTTCTGTTATTCCAAGCCATCAAAACAGAAAACGGAATGGTTTGACGTGAAAGAAGGGAGAGGGAAGTAGAAGCGGAAAAAAGAGCCCATAATATCATTACGCAATAGATTATTAATTCATTGTAAGCCAGAAAAGATTATATTAGGGTTCACTATTCGTTGGTTATTCGGCTGTATAACAATTACAAAGAAATAAGTATAATAATAATAATAAAATAAATTCAAATCAAATCATCCTCCAAATTTTCCAGTCAAAAAAATTACGATTGATAACAAAATCACTTGGGATGTGAAGATAATAATCTCGACGGTTGGCGCGTTTAAAAGTGATTTAAAATTACCACCAGTCAATTAATACATAAGGACTATTTACCTAAGTTAACACGAAATACCAGCGAACTAATTCAGGAATCGGCCACGCTTGACCTTCCCAGCAATATGAGGAGACTGGAAAAATGCTTTATTAGAGATCTTCCGTCACCTATTATAAATAAAAATGTATTCAAGACCAGGAAAAGATTTACGCTAGCTACTGTCCTATCCCATGTATAACATGTCATAATTTCTAAAGTAGTCATTTCTTTTGCTGTTACAAAAATTGTTAATTCCCATTATTACAGGTTTGAATTAATATTTGAAAGTTTAAAAAAAATATAAAATTAATTGGTTTAAAAATGTTTGAATCAAATAATAAAATTACGGAATGTAAAACAATCTCAAAGCTCTTCTGATTAGCAGTCAGTATATTCTCATTTAGTGATGCGATTCTCATTTAGTATTGTTAATTTAAAACTTGTTTAGGATAATATATAATTAACAAAAATAATAAAAGAATATGCTTCATTATTATACGCATCAACGAATAAACGGTTTCCATCACTTTTTATGCATTTGACTATCAGAGAATACAGGTTTTCATCTTATCTCCGAATTACATAGGTATTGTAACCTTAAAATGAAGCAAATAAATAAAAATTGATAAAAGTTGTTTCATTCCCTTAAAAACATGAAAATGTTGTTAATAATTCATTGGTGAGAAAAATAGAATGCCAAGTAAAAAAGTTTTTATAGCCCAATCTATTTTCTAAATAAAAAAATGAGAGGGCCCGTCAATATAGTTTGGAGATTCAGTCATCAAACAAACCTCGTAAAAATTATTTGTTCCAATAAAACCTTCCTTTTTATAGCTGGTTGGGACTATTTTCACTAGCTTTAACACAGTTATTAAAGTGTATGGCAGATTTCCAGTAAACTATGGCTAGTTTACCAAGTTTTTTGCTGTTCAACTGAGCTCTATTTGTGACAAGCATATAATAACTTATAAGAACGACCAGAGGTCACCAGTCTAGCACAATTAAGGTTTACTTTATGTTTTTTTTTTTTTTATTATGAACACTATTACCATTTGGTTCTGTGCTAACTGCCAGGTATTTACAAATTACATGTCCCAAGAGATTTTCAAAAGATTTTTATTTTTTACTAACTATTAGAAAGGCCTTTGTAAACGCTAGAGTTTTTTTTTAAAGAGCTCTGACCTCGTAACAGCCAGAGACGGGTCAACATATGGCAGAGTAGTTAAGGAGTTGACAGCACCTGTGCTGATAAAATTGTCGTATTTTTTTTATCTAACTTGTAAAGAATGTAATACCTTCTCCACGTATATTGGAAATGAACTCCTTAATGTAGGCATAATGTAATATTACTCAATAAAAATGGAATAAAAAAAAAAATCTTCTCCGGCACTGTACTTGTATATTTATTTCTCTATCACTCTGATTAAATTTGGTGACAGAGTAAATATGCGAATTTCATTTTTGATCATGCGTTGAGTTTTTAAATAATTTTTTTTACGTGTTTAAAAATAAATTTGTTTTTGTTTTTTCTTGAATTTATTTCGTTTTTTGTAATGTCGAGGTTTGAACAGAATGAGAAGGTGGAAGATTCGACTGATCTCACACCAAAACCAACAAAAAAAAAGAAGTCTACAACGTAAGTCAGCATAGATTCCTCACAATGTCTATAGGGCAAAGGAAACCATAAATCTAATTTTTAAATTATTTTTCTTGACTAATTTCGGAAAATTACACACAAAATGTACAATCACATTCAAATATCAAATAAAAAAAAAATAATTAGAACCCTGGTAACCTAGAAATTATATCGAAAAACTTTAAACAACAGTAAATCAAAATGCGCATGCGCGATCGAAAAAATTATTTAAAATCTATACTGTTTCCACACGACTTTCTTTACCGCTATTGGCGAAATCCTAAAACAAAAATTGTTTGATAAATCTTCGCTAATATTAGTCCAATTATTTTTTTTTGTTTAATATATTTAACTTTTTAGACACTTAAATTATCTTTCAAAGTAGCATCTGAAATATCCGGAAGATGCATAGCTACCGAGATATTCAGGAACGTGGGCAGAATACTTTAATGCTATCCTTTAAACTTGAAATAAAGTAAAATAGAATAAAATTAAATTTAAAAAATACAACTTAACGCACACCAGTAAAACAAAAAGATCAGCAAGTTAAAAAGACCTGGGAAGCCACTGCTATCGAATTATGGTACGGCGCATGGATACAGTACAGTAAGACTTTAAAACATTCTTGGATATGCATTCACAGCCTTGATTTTTAATCTTGGTTTTCTTAGTGAACATTATAATATATTTTAAATAATTACAATTTCAGGGTAGCAATAAAGCCATTTCAGTGGAAAATATAAAAGTAAAATAAATTAGGAATTAAAGTCATATAATCGCAATTACAGATTTGTTGATGAGATATTGAATAACTTTAAGACTCAGGAGAAACAATTTTATAAGTTAAAAATCAAAACCAGTAAAATTAATATTACACAGGCGATAGTTAGTTTTTACCTATCATATGCTTGAAATGTTTACAATAAATCAGATATGGAGGATAAAATATTTATAATAACGAAGGCCAACAAAAATATTTTTTTTGAAAACTGTTTTAACTTCAATAGTTGATCTTTATAGCTTTTTATGCGCTGAGTCTATCTGGCCTTAGTTTTTTTGTATCACCCATAGTTTTCCGGAGGTTTCAGTCTCATCAAATATCTTAACTTTCTAAACTTCTGTAATATGTTAGCTACACTAGAAACATACTCTGGGTCTTTTTCATTTCCCAAGAACTTTGTAACGACTTGCTTGAATGATATCCGTGCTTCTTTCTCATTTAAGGTCATTGTGGATTCAAAGTTAACATCAAACATCATTTTTCTAATGTCAGGTCCGACAAAGACGCCTTCTTTTAGTTTAGCTTCTGAAAGGCGTGAAAACTTTTGGCAGAGATACTTGAAACATGGTCCATCTTTAGGTAAAGCCTTTACAAATTGTTTCATGAGGCCTAACTTTATATGTAGGTCTTCCTTTTTCAGGAAGACTGAAAGCTGTTCAATTCTTTAAAAATCGCTTAATTTAATAAATTTAACTATAAAATGTGAAGAAATTGTGGGTGATACAGCTTTTTTAATATCATATTTGGATTCAGCACCCTGAAAACTATAGGAAAAGGTATTTTCAGTACAAAAGTTTTTTCATCGTTGGCCTGTGAAGCTGTTCAATTCTTTAAAAATCGCTTAATTTAATAAATTTAACTATAAAATGTCAAGAAATTTTGGGTGATACAGCTTTTTTAATATCATATTTAGATTCCGCACTCTAAAAACTATAGGAATAAGGTATTTTTAGTACAAAAGTTTTTTCATCGTTGGCCTGTGTAATTGTTGATTGTATGCGTATAACAATATTCATTTCGTATAATAGTTTTAATAATAAATTTATTGATATTTCAGCAATGAATACCAAAGGCATTACCTCGTCCAGTAAGAACGTTTATTATTGAAACTTTTGACGCCATCCAAATCGGTAGTTATTAAATAATAACTTCCGGTACCTAGTATCTTCTCTTTTCATTTTAAGCACTTTAATTTCAATTTTAATCATTTTAAATTGTATCTAATGGAATATGACAGTTTAAACATTTTTGACAAATCAAGTTGTTAACTTTTGAAGTAGCTTAAGTCCATTGCTTGTAAGAAAACACATACTATTCACTGAATAATTGCTGATAATTTCATTGAAATTATAAATTTTACTCTCTTAAGAAGTGTGATGCACTGGAATCCTATACGCATAATTGTAATTTCATTGAAACACAAGCCCTTAAATATTTCAATTTAAACAATAATGGACCTAGTACAATTTTAAAATATACGACTCAAATATGACTTTCAATGTTTTGTTATGCATCTGCTTACTTTAAATGTTTCATCCTCTTTTTGTTCTCACTCATTTACCGACCCTCATTTGTAAGCGTTGGCTGTTTTTTATATCCACAGATTTGATTAT
This sequence comes from Rhaphigaster nebulosa, assembly GCA_948150685.1. Classification (NCBI taxonomy): domain Eukaryota; kingdom Metazoa; phylum Arthropoda; class Insecta; order Hemiptera; family Pentatomidae; genus Rhaphigaster; species Rhaphigaster nebulosa. Next base: position 65,438,772 of record OX411308.1, read on the forward strand.
CCTTTTCTTATAAAAACTATATTTGCATTCTCGAGTCATCAACAGCAATACAAAAAAATTTAAAATAAAAAAAAAATAATAAGAGAAATAACGAAAATCAGACAGGTCAAATATAATTAGCCATTAGAAGGCTGAAAAGTTCGATACATATATTTCGGCAAATAAATTAACAGTGTAGTATATTTAAATATAAAAAAAAAACTTGCGATGGTTAACATTTCTAAAACATAAAATACCTAACTAGTACTTAGTCATTTATGAATTCAGTACTACTGCAACAATTTCTAAACGTTAAAGAGATTTGTGGCAACGAAGCGAATCGTTAACATATATGGATATGAAGTTATAAATATAGCTGCAAAATAATTTTATCCCTTAATTTGGGTTAGGCTTGGAATATCGACAAACTATATAAAACATGAAAATTATATCGATATCTTAACATCCGATGTATCGATATTTTACAACGATATACCGATCACAGCATATGCTAAACTATATTACATTAGAACTCGGCAATTCATATCCCAGTAATTCGTATAGATTTTCTGGTCTCTTGAAAGTCTCCCTTTATTTCATATAAAAACACTGCAATCCGGTTCCCCCGATAATTCGTATTTATTTTCGTCTTCTAAGTAATGTAAACGCCTTATAATTCGAATTCCCAAATAAAAAATCTGGTTAACTCTTAATCTTTTCAAGAGTAGAGGTGAGTAAGTGAGAGAGGAATCGTTTCTATGAATTTCGGTCGGTTTACAATTTTGTATTAATCTTGTTATTTCCTATTTTTTGCCACCGATTATTGGAAGTCTCAATACTTTGGATATCTCGATAATTCATATTTACCTTTCGAACCCTTGACCATACGAATTATCGAGATCCTAGTGTATTTTATTTTAACAATTTCCTTTATTCGGTAAAACTCCAGAATCGTAACCCCAAAATGGCGGAGGTCTAGATTTTTAAGATCATCCAGGTCCTAAAAATCTACATGTCCTCCATGTTGGGGTTACCATTCTGGAGTTTTACCAGTAAATATAAAAATAAACAATATTTAATTACCAAACAATAATTAGTAGATAATATTTACATACAAATAATGTTGATTAATCCTATATAAAGAAAAATTGATGATTTACATAAATGATGATGGTACTGAGATGTATATCAAATAAATTACATGCTTTTAGATAAATGTTTTGAGAATGCACAATATAGTCGGAAGAGTTATAAGATAAATAAAAATTTGAAAAGTTTGAAAGTTTTATTATTGAAAAACTTCTAGAAGACTCTAATATATCAAATATGGCTAAAAGTCTTCAAAATAAAAATATGTTATAATTTTTTTTTTCTTTGAAGTATAATTCTTTTTTTATAATGATTCATGGCTAATAAAAATATTGTTTTATAAATAATAATGATTATATTATTTTAAAACCTTCTTCACAGTTTATAATATTAATTGTATTTAATAATATTCATTTGATGCAATTTCTTTGCTTTTTCATCCATTTCCTTTCAATCTATCGATATTTCTCTAGTGATTATCGGTGGATATCGATATTTGGTTTTGCGATATATGGAATATCGATATTTTCCTTTCGATGTTCCAACCCTAATTTGGGTATTACCAATAAACTCTTTATTTTAAGATTAAATGTATTTTTATTACATGTTCATTTCATTTAAAGGAAATTTCAAATGTAGACAAGTTTTTACTTATAAATATTGTTATCGATATTTATCCACTTGAAAGGTTTGAGTTATTATTTATTGTTATATTTTTGACGTTATAAGCAATGTTCTAATAAAAATTTAACTGTGGCATGTTTCAATCCGATTTTCGCATTTGCGACAAAGAAGCTTTTGAAACCCAACCCTTGGGTCTTCTTTGCTGATTCATGACCCACTCCAATGGCTTCCCCTTCTGTCTAGTGTTAATATTTCCGTCGATATCAAAACTTCAATGGATTTCAAACCATTTTTTTTTTTACAATCCATCTTACTATTATAAATAATAATCTCTAAAACATGTTCGTCATAATGTATTTTAATGTCTGTCGTTAAACAATTACATACAGCTGATATACGTAGAATAGTGGGGGTTAAGTGCGTGATTGTCTCGTTAAATCCAAACCCTCAACTGGTAAGTGCTGCTCTTTGCTGAGCATGAAGCCTAAATAAACACTGATATATCAGAAATAAGTCATGAAAGTTTGTTGAGGTGGATTATAACGAGTTGTGAAAATATTAGTTCCAACCTATTGATAAAGTTGTGTCTTTAAACTTTTGCAGACTGTTTAAACTGTTTTGGTGTTTTTCTACCAGTAGGTCTTTTTACTTTGCCTTAAGCAAACCTATAGAAGATTTTCTTCAAAGTATTTTGTAATTTACAGTTCATCTTGACAGTTTTCTATTTTTTATGCTCTTGTCCGCGGTTACCCAGGCAAGTACACAACTCTATTGTGTGACAATTGCGCGTGCCACTCATCCTCAATATCACGTTTTGTCGAGGCTGCTACGGACTAGCGAATTAAAATTACAATTATTTATTTTAAGTGCATTTATCCAATTATATTCTACATACCACTTTCATAACTCAATGAAGATTGTAAAATGTTAATCTTAGACAAGCTTCAACTTTTTTCAATGATTACTCCAGTATAATAATCCTCCGTAAACCGAACTATTTTGCACTAAAATTAAATACAACAATGTCAATGAAAGGCGGTTAAGAAGTAGGGCTCGAAACAAATTCCGATAAGACGAAATATAAGGTTAGCAACAGAAACGAGCGTGATTTTGGTGATATAGATATAAGAGGAACGTTGATGTAACTCAACGTTTCAACACGTTAGGAAATTTAAGTAATCCAGGTTTATGATAACTAGAAGAAATAAAATTCAAGAGGGGATATATTTTTCGATCTCGGCATTACTTAGCTCGCGCCTTCTGACCAGAAACTTGAAAGTTTGAATACACAAAGCTTAAATCCTTCCTACTGTTCCATACGGGTGTGAAACGTGGTCGCTAACTTTGAACGAAGAAAAACGCCTTTAGGTCTTTTAGAATAAGGTTTTGGGTGGAATATTTGGTCCGAAAAAGGATGAGTCAACTGAAAAATGCGGGAGACAACCCAACATGGAATTGCGGAACATGCATACTGTTAATATAATCGAAGTGATTGCATCGCGATGGTTGAAATAGGCTTGCAAAGTTGTTGGGCTTAGTCTCGAACGAAGTTAATGAGCGCTTAGCCGACTGGTAGACGTCCGAGGAGTAAAACGAAACATAATTGAGAGGATTGCGTTAAGGGTGGTCTTACGAATTTGGGTTTGGACGCTGGATGGAGGTTTGCAAACAGCGATTGGTGGTATCGGCATCGAAAAAAGGATTCGCTAGGACTTTTATTGTTATTATTATTATTATTATTATTTGAAACCTTTATAATACTTCCAATGAACATGTTTTTGAAGCTTTATTCCACAAAAAAATAATGTCTTAAATACGTTTGACATATGCCAATTTTAAACACTAGGTTGTTATGAAAATATTCCATAGTACTAAAATAGTCAATCGGTGGATATTCAATATCTTTTAATTCGGTATATTAAGTTGGGGATATATTAAGTGGATATTATATATTTGTAATGTGTAAATGGTTGAGTATATATGTTGTCATCAGCCGTTAATCAAATCGCTCTGCTAATTTAATCGTAGTGATATAGCCATTTTAAGGAATCGTGTTTTATTAAATACAGCATTAAAAATGAATTTTAATAATATACGACCAGATAGAAATATATAACATTTATGCAAAAGTTAATTTTAGTGAATTAATTCACTTATATTATCGAATTTCCATAATATACAGACACAAATGCATTACATTTTACTGTTTGAAACATACATGAAACAAAAACTGATTTCAAGGCTTAGTTGATTTGAGTGCAGGTTTTCAAACGTCAATAAATGGCAGTTTATTTACAGTACAGTTTATAGTTGTTGTTTTTTTTTTTTTTTTTTATTTGTATTTAAATTGTTAAATTTCAGACCTAATTGTACGGTTTGATCTGCGCGTTGTCAGCGTAAAGGAGAGGACACGTTAATAAGAGCAAATCTAATATTTAATTTATAGTTTAATCGATTTAAGATAATTTCCAAATGGAATTTTTGTGTTCATTACTTAATAATTTTAATCAGAAACTACATCAAGTGTTCTATATGAAAGTGTTTTAAAATTTTATGGAATGTGCCTTATTAAAATGCGAAAAATTTGGCATTATAATACGAACATTATAGTGAACTGAAATCATAATAAATGAGGAACCTACTGTTAAGCAAGAAACACTTCTCTTAGACCTGGTTCGAATATTCATCAAATCGGCATTTGGAATTTCATTATTAGGAATGCGATACATCCGAAATATGTGCAAACCTCTATTGACACTTCTAAGTAATAACATTGAGATAAATAATAACACAACGAGTAAATATTTTTCCAAGTCGTTAGGAATGGTATTAACTATGGTATTAGCTATGGTATTTATGTAATATATTAGTTAATAAATAATTAATAAATATTTGAAAAAGTAAATGTATAAATTCAATTAGGCATAGTGATTAAACATTTCCAAAATATAGAGACTTAATTTATAAAAGCGGCTAAGGGATTTTCTCCTAATATTTAAGCTTAGGTAACAGGCAATGATATATTCTAATTTTACCACAATTTTAAAATTATTTAGACAATATTAGTACGTTCTCCTTACACTGATATATTTTTAAGATATTCTATTGTAATTTATCACCAATTTTAAACAATAATGGCGATAAAAATCTCACCAGGTGAGCAGTTAAAACTTCAATTTTAATTAGTCTTACATAAAATTAAACTAGAAATAAGTGAAAAAATTCGAGTTTGTCGAATTCGGTTCAATTTGATTGTATAGTTGTGATATATGGTTGTGAGGACATACGTATTTTTATTCAACTTATTGATCCATTAATATTTTGGTCTATAAATTAGTATTAATGTAATAAAACTTCAATTTTTTTATTGCGAGTTTTTACATGTGAATTTAGATATTTAAAAAAAGGAAAGTAATCGAAAAAATAATTTAACAAAGTAGGGTATGGATCGCCTTTACCTCACTTATTTTATTCACGATAGTAACATTAAAAATGTTACTATCGTGCATGTCGTTAGTATGTGACCGAGTGACCTTTATTCCAACGATTTGGCACACTGTCACCAACCAATAGACCTATAGAAACTTTAGACTGGAGTTTTTTTCATATTTCAAATTATTAAAAAAAATCATCAATAAATAATCCGCAATAAAAAAAAGACAAGTTTTAAAAATTATTTTGCCCAATGCTGATAAACCGTAAAGAAACTGTGCTCAAATCATTGTTTACAATTTTTATAAGAATTTTAAAAGATAACATTATTTTAGTGAAAAGGTAAAACGATTGAATTTGAAATTTAGACTTTATTGCAACTTTTTTTTTTTTACAAAGACCTATAAAGCACTACAATTATTAAACTGTATCGCAGGAACACGTTATTTTATTTTTCATTGCCAATTTTTGTATATGATCTCGATTTTTTTTTTTTTTATAAATCATGAAATATATGATATGATTTTTGTTAAAAAGTAAAACGATTGAATAAAAAAAACTTGAATTTAAATAATCATACTAACAACGTTACAGTAACGATTCAATAGATTGTATGTATATATATTTTTTTTTTTGTGTGTGTTTTCAAATATTTTAAGCACCTGTTAACAGTTTGTTGATAATCAGCAAATTGTTAGACAATTATAGGTAACAATAACATGTCTGGCATGGGATCGCTATTATAATATAACTAAATTAAAATATGAAACATGGACTTGAACTTAATTTAACTTGAATACAACTTAAATTTAAAAAAAAGTCTATTTAAATAGCAATTCTTCACTTGAATAATAAAAAGTGACGCTTAATTAAACATTTCCTTTTTAATGATATTAAGCATTAATGGTTCACATATCTTAAGTTACTAAGAAGTTTTTACAAATGATTAATTTTTTTTGAATATTTTGAAATATGATAATAATTTCAGTCTATTTATTTTTAAAATTAAAACTTATATTTTAGTCATACATACAGTCAGATTTAAGATAATTAAGATACCACAGTTATTTAGAAGAATATGCTTTTGCTTTACAGGGATTATGATGCAATAAATTTATTAAATTATATTAGGGTATTAAGTTTTATTATTTTTCATAGCTTGTTTTCCTCTATAATTTTAAACTAATTTTAGTTCAATCTTGCTTACCGATAGAACTTATAAAAAACTATTCAATAATTCGATTGATTATTTTCCTATAATTAATAAAATAAATTGATTAAGTAAGATATAAGTCAATTCTTAATTTTACTGAATAAGCCATCTCGGATTTATAAACGTCATTGACTATATTTTTTTTTTTTAAATTCATTGATGATGGGTCACATGTTTGGCTTATGTGCTTACAATTTATTTATATATCAAAACCTTCTATTATTTCAATAATTGATGTCAGCATGGTAGCTCATCTAGAGATCGATGGGCCCAGTAAGTCCTACAATGAATCTTTTAGGAAGATTGCAGTCAGCTGGGCTCCTTATGATTAAATCTTGATGGTACTCGGCAGTTTGGATCGTAGCTCTTAAGACTTAGGGTGCACTTTCAAACCTGTTTTATTTACGATCTCTGTACTATTTAGCTCGTATATGATTTTAGTTAAATAAAACAATACATATATATATATATATGTATAAATATATATGTTGTTGATTTATACATATATTGTAAAGTATATATATATGTCATACTAATATACTCTCGCATTACATATCAATCCGTTGAAGTATAAGCGTTACTACGGAAACATATTTATTCGCGTAAACAATATAATATTACAAAAAAAGTTTATTTACTACACACATTTGGTGAAGCTACATAGTTTGTAATGACAACGTTGAAGTTACAGTTCAAACTAAATAAGTAATTAACATACCCCAATGGAAAACAGCTCATCAATTTAGCAGTTATGCAATTAGATTCAGCTATACCATTTTATATGTGTAGTATTCAAATTTAAGAGTGCCCTTTTAGGGTTGGACATGGGAAACAATCTCACTCTTTAAAAATTGTTGTAAACAGACTCTAATTGATATAAAGTTGCCATAACAACAGCTGTACGCAAGATAGCATAGGGCCTGTGCGTACCTATACCGAACGTTATCTCGAAAACGGTAGATTTTAGGGCTTTTAAACGCTGGACCAATACGTTCCAAGGGAACGTATGAGGCCCGCTTTAAAACCTAAAATATCCCGTCTCGATCCGCAGACTCTCAGTCGTCAAAGCTTTGAAACCTCCCAGTTTTTTCATCAATTTTATTTAAGCCCTAGTTAGAATTTAAGAAACAAAATTGGAATTCGTCACATCTCCGTGAAATTCCCTTTCTTTTGATACCTCACTCGTCAAAATTGATGATCGCTCCTGAGAGCCCGAAAAGGGATCTATACTACCGTAATAATATGTAGTACTGATGATAATAATGTGGCCTGGTAACCCTAAATTCTTCGATGCCCCAAAAACGATAAAGAGTGATTCCATATTCCTCGTTACCCACCCGGTCAAAACTCAAATTTACCATATTTAATTTTAAAAATATCATTTTCTAATCAGCTTTCTAATCAGCAAATTTCTAAACAGCTTTAGGAGACCCTTTAAGTGCCTGACAAAAACCTTTTGTCGTTAGAAAATAATCAGCATACGAATTATTGCAAGGGGTTGAAAGAATGTAAAAAAAAAAATAATAATAATGATGTAAATTTAATAGTTGTTATATAATAGCAGTTTAAATTTATGTAAAGAGAGACGGCTTTCACCTTCTTGAGCTTATGCTCCACCCACAAGCTTCTTCCTCAAGTTGTTTGCCTATACATCTCTGGCAGCTACTCATAGGTTTAAAGCTCATGAATTGTTCTTCAACCAATCCGGTGTTCTCCAAACAATGGGGTACCACCAATTGGGCCCGCCATCGTTTATTTTGATATCCCGTGGCCTTCTGGACTTGGTCGAGCAGACAGTTTGGCCCTTAGGCTAAAATCGTCCGAGAGAGAAATCGTCCGAATTCTCGAGTGGGCTAATCTTAATTCGGATTTTTTTCTATATACTTTATTTTCTGAAACCTAAAAGTGGCGATTTCCTCCGTAAGTGGCAACGTTTCATAACTGGGAAGAACAGTAGGAAGTAGATTTCTAATTGCAGACAGGAAAATAGTAAGCTCACTAAAGAAAAAAACTCCGAGAATTTACTACTTTTAACCTTCTTTTTTTTTTTCTTTCAGAATTTAATTTCTAACAGCGTGTAAAAGGGGCATGTGAGTGTAAAAGAAGTAATAGAATGAAGTAGAGCTAGCAGTAGCTCATTCTCAACATAACTATTTTCATTAAATGCTAGATTGAAGCGACTCATGAACTTCAGTTAAAGATTTGCTCTTTGGATTCCTCGTGTTTCTCTTGTCTCTTAAAGTTAAACAGAGTTAAAATGGTTATTTCTCTCCCTAAGCTATGTAGTTACTCGGCTCCTTCCTCTCTTATGGAAACTATAGAGGATGCAATCTCTATGTACAGGAACTCCTAACTATTTGAATAATTTTTTGATATGTGCTTTCATCTTTATGAACTTTAGATCTAGTATGACACATTCCAACCCTTTAGCATTCTCAAATTCTATGCCTTTATTCACCAGTTTAATTACGTAGATTATATCAATAGAATCTTAAAAAATAGGCAAAGGATAGAATAATCCAATCTTTGATTTATATTTTAATTTTACATTGCTACTGTTTGTTTGCATTACTTTTTTTATTGTTTATTTTATGCTTTTTCAGCATTTTCATCAATAAGCTGATTTTTTTTTTTTAATTAGAAATCTTCTTATAGGACAAATCTCACAGAATTAAAATTATTGAAAGTGATGTATAGTCAACTGTTCCTACAATTAAAAAAAAATCAAAATCAATTTTTGTATTCTTATTTAAAGGCAACGTTTCGGTCCAAACGGTTGGGCCTTCCTCAGGGGTACAACATAGGCAAGAGAAATATATTCTTGTATTTTTTTAAATCAGGGTTCCCCAAACTATGGCCCGCAGGCCAACATCAATCCGGTATTGCTGCCCGTCCGCCATAGTTCATTTTTATTACATAAATTAATAATAAAGTGTTTTTATTTAACTATTCATTAAGAAACATAATAGCTGAGACCCATAACGAAATTTAAGATTCTAACTGTAATTAAGGATATAATAAAATTATAATAAAATAGGGCTTTTTAGAGGAATCATTGTTAGTCCAGTCAATGGATGTTCAAAAGAGAAATGTAGACGGAAATGAAGGGACGGCCAAAATTGGCTTCAGGTCTTTGTTTAGACTAGTTGAAAGGTAAGCATACTAAAAGTCCCCGGATCTAGGAGCAGAGGCAAAGTGAGGGGGAGAGGTGAAGTTCTTTTTTCCCGGTTTTAGCTTATATCACGAAAACGGTTGGTCCGAGCTTAAAATTTTTATTAAAAATCAGTTTTATTAAAAACTGAAGAGCATTAAATTTCCTACAAGGATGTTTCTATTATTTATTTTTTTTCGTATCTGTTATAGTTTAAGAAATATGTGCTCCTTAAACTACGGTATAGGCGATTGGAGGAAAAGTTCAGTCTAGTGTAGTATGGAGTCAGAAATGATTTTTTTGAAATGTGAAACTTTGAAGAGAGTATTTTTTTTTTAAACTTTAACAGATAAGAAAAAAATAATAAGAGCATCTTGTAGAGAATTTAATGATCTTCATTTTTTTTAATATAATTTTTTAAGATAGGACCATCTGTTTTCGAGATATAAAAGAAAAAAAAATACCTTCTCTCCTCACTCCTATCTTTGCCTCTGCTCCTAGAACCTCTTTGCTCAAAGCATCCGGACCCAACACTGTTACTCATTAAGTTCACAAGATCCGCCATTTTTGGTCCTACGATATCCCTCAACAAGATCAAGAATCCTCAAGTGTCATATTAACCGTCATTGTCAGCAGTAAAATTATGCAGTTTTTTTATCATATTAAATGTTCCTTGTTGGTAGCTTCGTGCAGATTTTATAACTAGGTTTCATTAAACAAATATGAATCCGCAGTACTCGAAAACCAATAATAAATATGTTCCTGTTTCAACGAAACCTAAAATTATTCTGCCATTATGCCATGCCACAGTGATCATACGAATACAATATCAGCTCCGAATTTAACCATCTATATAATATGTTCCTATACTATGATTACCAATTCATACCACTGCATGTATAAAAATTCTTATTCATTAGGAAGTATCGGTTTATTAAATAGCGATATTCATAAAAAAAAAAAATCCATTTGTTTATTAAAGAATTAAAATTATTCAGTGAAAATTAAAATTATTTTATTAAGTGAAAAAAAAATTAATTCTATCTTTTTTTTCCTCCAAGTAAATGAGCAATGATTATCTTTCAATAACTTATTTATTATACGTCAACGTTTTAAGAATTTTTCCCATCTTCAGAATATATTTCTGAAAAAACAGACTATCTATCATATTAAAAAATAAATAATATCAGTTATAATTTCACTAAGTTTTACCAGTATATAGAAATGAATTACTCAACATTTTTCAATAATATTTTTTTTCTCATGAGCTATACGATAATAGCTTAACTTGTTAGGACATTAGTTTAACTTGTCACATAAATCATAACTCGAAAATACACAGTGGAATTAGTCATATTCAGATCTTTGTCTACTATTTATTGTAAGATTTGATTGTTCTAAAACAAACAAGTTGTTATAATAACTTTTTTTTTTTTAATCTTGTCCTCGTTTACCGCTGAGCGTTGTGAGGCGCCTTCTGATAGAGCCTGATCCAATTATCCCTATCCTCAGCCAGCTGTCTTCTTCTCCTCCAGTCCATGCCTCTCTTCCCGAAACCTTCCTTTACTCCCTCTACCCAGATCTTTCTGAGTCTCCCACATGGTCGCTTCCCTTACACTTTAGCCTCGAGAGTAACTCTTGCTAGCCTGTCTTGTTAGCCATCCGCAGGACATGTCCGAACCATATTAGCTGGTTCTGTTCTATTATTTCTTCTGCAGGCCTTATGTCCAGGTAGCGCATTTCCATTGCTTGGATCTGGCTCTTGTGCTTGGAAGTGAGGGTCCAAGACTCACTTGCGTATGTCAGGATTGGAAGAAATGTAATTTTGTATATAACTTTTTAGTTGCTTTAGAGAATTCTTTCTTGTTCAGAAAGCCAGTCTTGAGGGATTGGAAGCATCTGCCTGCTATCTTGGTCCTTTCGCTAATGTCTCCGTCAACCCATCCGTGCTGGTTGAGATGGGTCCCCAGGTATTTGAATCCGCCACTTGTTCCAGACGTCTTCCACTTAGCCTGACGATCCTGTCCCCACGGTTTCTCCTCATATATCATATATATCCTACCGATCCTCATATATTGCGTTTTTCCTGCATTTATTTCCATGTTTATGGATTTTAGTCTATTTCCGAGGATCTTTAGGTTGAACTGCAGGTTCCGACAGTTGTCTCCTAACATTACCATACTAGCAAATGCCTCTGGTGGGGAATCGTCTGTTGTCTTCTTTTTTCGGATTGAATTTCTGCCAACTGAAGTTCTGCATTTATTGAACGCGTTTTGTGTAGGAAGCTTTATCTTTTTATACGTTTTCGTATCCTTTGACCTACACGGTTTCTACACGGGGTGGTTAGGAATGCATTTTGCTTTTGAGTCTAAATTAAGCATATTTATATCCCTCCTATTGTTCAGTCTGTGCAGGCCCGTAATGGACTCCATTTTATTTATCGGAGTAGATTTTAGACCTCCAGTAATTATCCTAGGTCCCTGATTTTGGACTACAGAGGCCTTTTGGAAATTGGAGTTTGCTGCAACTCCCAGCTGGTTATACCATACTCTAACGTGGGTCTGACATATCCAGTGTAAAGAGATTTCAGAGTCTTATGATCTGCTCCCCAATTTGAGCCACAAAATATCCTCATAAGGTTGGCTTTTTTTGTTGCCTTTACAACACATTTGTGCAGACTCAGGATGACCCTTCTCAGTCCTGTGTGAACCCCGTACTCCTCCAGCTCTTGGGAGATATCTTCCTTCTGCGCCCCATGGAATCTTCTGCGCCTTGTTTAAATCTACGAAGCAAGCGTAGGCCTCTTTGTCCTTTTCGATGATATATTTGTCTCATCGTGAATATCAGATCTTACGTGCTCCTGTTAGGTCGAAATCCATATTGTTCTTCTCTCAACTTTTGTTACATGATGCTCCTCAGCTTTTTTCGAGCACCTTTGAGTAAACTTTATATGGAATACTGAGCAGGCATATGCCTCTGTGGTTCTGACATTCACGATTATCAGTTTTCTTGAAGATTGGGATAATTATTGAGATTTCCCAGTCCTTTGGGATCGTTTTCGTTTTCCAGACGGTGTTTAGGAGGTGCTGGAGCATTTCCAGTACCTTTAGGTCGCTTAGTTTTAACATTTCTGTGGATGTTAAATTAGGATAGATGTTCTAACATCTATTCCTGCTGCTTTTCCTAGCTTGAGCGATTCTATAGCCTCATTCACCTCTTCCCCAGCTGCCTTCCGTGCTCGAATTCTGCTGATTTTGTTCCAGTCTCTGCGCATTGTTTGCTAACAGGTCTTTAAAGTAATTAAATAATTATAATTTCTTATTTAATTTTATTTCAGTATTAATTATTGTAACTATTTTTATCTCTTATATAGTTATTTTCACTTATATTATTGTTATAGTTATGATTAAAAAGTTAATCATTTTCTAATAATTTTCTATTTTTTGTTCTTAGGATACTTTTTAATATTTCAGATTTATCAAAATTAAATTTATTTTATAATTTGATGCTGTGGAAGGCTAGTGAAGTTTTGTTTATATTTTTGACATTTATAAATGAGGGATATTCTGTGCAAATGTTTCTAATTTTTTAGACTTTTCTCCAATGTAAACTTTTTCCACAATTTGCACAATCTATCTTGTAAATAATATTTTGTTTATTCCAGACATTTATATTCGTTAAGTTTAATGTCATTATATAAGCCTAATTTAATATAAGGATGATCATATTCTTCGAAAATCTTTTTAATATTATCCGTCAGACCTGGGACATATGCCATTTTATAAAATGGCTTAAGATAAGATTCAATGTTTTGCTTATTATTATATAGATTGTTAATGTTATCTATTTTTTATTATAGTTTGGGTTATCAATTTCTGTATTGTTTTAACTTTTTTGTTTCTTTGAAAGTTATTATTTTATATTATCTGTTGTTGTATATTATGTTTTCATTAATAAATTTTAAAGGGTAGAAGCTTTCTTTTAGTATATTGTATATTTCTATTTTCATTGTTTATTATAAATTGTTTTTCTGTGAACTTGGTGGATCTAAAAATAAAGTTGTTTGCAGTATAAAAAAAAAAAATGAAGTTAAAAATTTAATAAAAATATTTATTTTTATTTGACGTATCGTAACAACAATATTAACAATTTATATATATATATATATATATATATATATATATATATATATATATATATATATATATATATATATTTCTCATAGACAGTACAATATAATAACATTAATTAATTTGCAGTAGCTCAATAATTATAACATTTTAAAATATCCGAAAAATGGGCAGTACGTCATGAAATTAGTTGTCGCGCAATGAATGCCCATAATATTGGAAAATAAAATTCTTGTCACAACAGAGAAGCAAAAAAAAAAAAATTGTGGAAACAATATTCAGTATAATTGGTATATTTTATATACTATATAGGTACTATGCAATATTTTAGTAACTGACCCTGCACTTGAATTTATGTGTTCATATTGTTTTTTATTGGTATTTTTGTTATTTTGAATGAGAAAAATTGGGAAGAGATTTCTATCAAAAGTAGACATTCTTAGTAGTATTCTATCAACAGAACACTTTCTCCATCTATTTCTACTTTTGTTATCAAATTTTCACTAAAAATTAGTTTTCCACCATTCTGTGCTTCACTTTTCTATATGGGAAAAGACACATTTGGCAAAACTGGAACTAGCATTAACAGCTTTGGGAAATCTACCAGAACTCATCGAAATTTGTTTTGCTTGGAAGAGGAGATATACACTTTTGATAGAAAGCTCCTCAACTGTCGCAAATTATTAAGGTTGTTTTTTTAAAATTTTAAATGTATTTAAAATAGACCAAATTTGTGGCTGAAACTTAAAAAACAAACACAAAGTATATTCTATACTCGACAATATTTTTAATTCAATCAAAACACCTTTAAGCCTAAAGAAAATATAACTTTTTTATTCAATTAATAAAATAACCATAGATCCAAGATTTCAAAAAAGGTTTTTATTGGTTTAATTCATATAATGTAATATTTTCAAAAATTGTAGTAGTTCGTAATTTTTAATAGTGATATTAAGCAGTAGAGGATTGAAAGTAGGAGTTGTTAAAATTAATCGCTATTAAAATCTAAAAACAAATTAACTAACGAAAAATAATTGCTAGGTCAACAATTAATTAGAGACTTATAACAGGGACTTAAGCGAGAGAACCTGTAATTTAATCTCAGGGCTCTTGGCTAGGCACCCATTGATGAAGTAAATTTAAACATACTCAGGGCGTTAATTGAAAAATTCCGAAAGGACTTAATTTAAGCCCAAAAACTGATTCAAGCTGTTAATTAAACCCTCAATTGACAGCAACTTAAATGAAGCGCTTGAATATCCCTGCTCGCAGCTGGAAATCAAAATGTATTGACGACAACTGAGATTAAATGTTAGCAGTAGAAAAAGTATTGTATATCATGTTTAGAATACGGAAAAAATGTAGGAACTTTTCAACACTATAATTATAAAATTTTCTCGTAAAAATATAATTTTAAGTTTTTTTCTCGTTTTACTTAAATTTTCAATATATACATAATAATGTATTATTATACATTATTGTTATACTACCAAAAACAATTTTTAATGCAAGAGGTTTTGATTTAAATATTTTTTTTTAATATCGATGGTTATGCCAAAAATGATTCCAACATTTTGAATAAACAAATTATTTGTATACATTATTTTTTCAAACAAGTTTTATATATCATGATCCAATTAATATAACGAAAGAATATAAATTAAATAAACATATACACATATTTTAATTGGATCATCTAACAATACAAAATTGTCGTTAAATATATATATATATATATATATATATATATATATATATATATATATATATATATATATATATATATATATATATAAATTTATTTTAATTGGATCATCATTTTATAAACTTTTTTGAAAAAAAAATTGTATACAATTTTTTTATATACACACATATATATATACATATAAAAAAACGGTAGGTAGTGGCTCGACGAAGAAGAAGATAAAAAATAAACTTTAAATATATGCTACAGCACAGTTCTTGATTACGATTAATTACGGATATATACGTTAAAATTTATTTTCCTTGTAAATTAATAAACATTATAATAATATAAATACGATAATAGCATTAAGTATAATTACTTCTTATGGAGTTAAGAGTAGCGTAGCGAAGATTTCGTTTCTGGAGAAGAGGGATGGGTAGATTCCAATGATGAGGGCAGGCCATCCAATGATCTACTTCAAAGAAGCCAACCCCAACCGTAGATGTGAGGGGGCCCTCTCTTTATGTAATATTTTTATCCCTAGGTATATTATTTATTAAATAAAATTCAAATAGGTTTATACAATTTTTTTTACAGATAAGAATAAGTAACAGTATTTTGTAATTTCGGAGGAGAGAGGGAGGACCCGGACCCTCTGGATCCCTCCCTCTGGCCAATGGGAGTAAATAATAGAAGGTTTTTTATAGCAATACCCTTGCTCGAACGTCTTCTTCTCTTCTCCTTCTTCTGGCAATACAGACCTAAGTGGTCTTAGGCCTGCTTCACATTTGCTGCCACAGGGCTATATCCTCCATCGTGCGGATGTCCATTTTGTATTTCCATCACGCCCTTGGCCGCTCCTTTTTCCTTGTGGCGAAGAAGCACAAGAAAAACACTCCCTTGGAAAGTCTTTTTCACCTGCCTGTTCTCACTCATCCACTTAATAAGCCCATATCATCTCAACCTTTTCATTTTTATGGTATCAGATAAGCGCAGGCCCTTAAACTGATTGTATATTTCCTTATTTTTCTAATTCGCCATCTCCCATCTCCTTCACACACGCCTCCATACATTCTTCGCAACACTGTCCTTTCAAACCTATAAAATTTTTTAGCTGTTGCTTTATTCAGAATCCATGTTTCACTCCCATAGGTTACCACTTGTCTAACAGGGTTTTATACCTTCGGGCCTTAGTGGTACATAAAATCAGGTTGCTCCTTACCACTTTTTTTAGTGCATAGCACGCTCTGTTTTCTGCTAGTATCCTTATTTTTACTTCTTCTGCCTCATTTGCTTCAAGATAGGATCCGAGATACGGAAAAGCTACTTAATATTTTCACCAGCGAGGTCGTAGAAAGCCGGGTGCTATCTTTTTATTCTTTCTACAATCATTAATTTGGTCTTCTCGATATTTTAATATCGGTGAATGATATTTTTAAAAAATGAAGAACCAAATCAGGTGAAAATAAAAACTTATTTAATTTTCAACGTATCCTACTTCATAAAATTCAAAAATTCAATACTTTATAAAGAACCAAATCAGGTGAAAATTAAAACATATTTAATTTTCAACGTTTCCTACTTTATAAAATTCAACATTGTTTAACATGCCTATGTTGATATGATAATGATTTTTATAATGCACGTTTATCATCGTAACTATAAAAGAGGATATTAAAGAAAATGTATCGAAACAGTGCTGGCTCTCAATAAAAAACCTGCGTCAAATGCAGACTAACATACCACCAGAAAAAGAATCACCAAAAAAGTAAACATTTGGTTAACTGCCACCGAATTTTAATACGAGTGCGCAGGTGATCTATTGGCCAGACCGAATAACGGGCGGGGAGCCAAACAGTTGCTGGTGAACTACCTTCAACAATATTTTAATAAAGATGCTATCCAAGAAAGTATTTCGGAACTCATATTCCGTAAGGATTTTTAGCTTTTAAATAATGTTCAGTAAAATTTCCTATTTTTCGTAATTACGAGCCGGCCTGATCCACGGCCAACTTTTAAAAATAATAGAAAGACAAATTATATTTAATTTATAGTTCCGTATACGAAAACGTTGGGGCCTATTTTCATCTCTAAATAGACGGGGGGACCTTGTTCTATATATTTCAAGTGTCGATAATTATAGTTTTGTTTTTATCCACCTCTGTTTTAATTGGACTGAACTCACATATTAAGAAAAAACAAGTGTTTATTTGGCATGAAACAGTATGAATTAATCATTTGTAAGTATGCATCATTCTTTTTTTTTTTTTTGCTTTCTATATCTCTTTTTAAATCCATATCCCCGTGAATACACGGATTCGTTTTATGCAACATAAAAAATAGGTCATGAAAAACTACAGTCCTCATACATAACACTTCTACTGCTTAAGTTACTTCACTTGCGTAAGATGCGGCATCCATGTTCTTTTTAAGGAAGAAGTTGGTCGGGGGATGCGGGCAAAAACTAACACTTTCATAAGTAATACTTATTTATTTTGTGCCAACGTTTCGGTCCAAGTTTTAGGCCGTCGTCAGGGCAGAGAGGCGTCCAGTCGAGCACCAACTGAGTTTCTTAGTTTTTGACCGCACCCCCCAACCAACTTATTCCTTAGGTATATCTGCAGCCAACCAAAACTCACTCCAAAATGTTTTTTTTAGTTTCCTACATGTTTTATCTGGCATAAGAGAGGTAGACAATGCAAAGCCTTATTGGAATAATGAGGAATGACTGTTTTGGTTAGATAAGTTCCAAAATCGATGAATTAAAATAATAAAAACACGTTTTAATTTTATTATCCTTTGACGACTCGCTTTAGCTCCACACTTTAATAAAGGGTATAACAAAGGGTACCTCACAACTCGCTCTATCGAGGGAAATTTATGAAAGAAAATTCACTCCCCCTAAAAGCTAAAATTACAGGAAAGAACTTCTTTTTTTTTTTTTTTTATAGCTTAATCACAAATTTAATGGATATTTGTCAATTTATATCGATATTATATATATAGTTATGAATTTATTTACATAAATTTAATTTACGTGAGTATTGATAATTTTGCACTATCCACGGAAGAGCCTGTATTATTTTTTTTTACTTTATTTAAACGGAATTTAAAGGAAACGAAAACGCTAGTAATTAAAGCTAAGAAGAGAAATGCAAGAAAAATTTTAAGCACGATTTCATATTTTATTGATAAAGTTATAAAATAATAAAACTGCGATAGACAGAACTGATAAATTTTGGAAGTCGAATGAATATGGAAAAGAAATCTACTCGATAAAAAATAGTGATTTTTATTGAAAAAGAAATTTTTTAAAATACAAATTTCACAACTTTCTTTAGATAAGCAGATGTAAATTAAAAATAAGTAATAACTTCACAAAATATTGCAGGATAGTTATGATTTTAATAACATTTTAGCAGCCGAAGATTGAAGTACTGTAATTTCATTTTACCAAAAAGGTGTTGTTTTGGCTTTATTATAGATCTTAAACTAATGGATGATCCCTAAATTAAGGGGGATTTAGGTCTAAACCGCGGGGACAGCCGTATTGTGAAGAAAGGGCTTAGATTCCAAACCCGTGCTCATTACATTATTAATCACGTTCTCAAGCCACTCTTGATGCTCAAAAGATTAAGTTTATGAACATTTTTTTTTTTTTTTAAATCATCATATTTTATTTAAATATAAAGAACATTTTGCATCGCGCACCCTACGAGCAAATTACAATTAAAAATATAAAATAAATTAAATAAACGGATAAAGTAATTTAAATATATTTTACAACATACATTAATTACTGTGTTATACAATAATAAAACTAAAAGTTATAAAATTAGAAAACTGCGGTGAACAGAACTAATCAATTTGGGACATGTCGGTTGAATATGGAAAAAAAATCGACTCTATAAAAAATAGAGACATTTATTGAAACCATTATAACCCTATAAGGGTCAATGGTTTTTTGTAAGGAAATACCTACTGTTTCTTGACCAACGCGGTTATATAAGATGTTGCCAAGTTCACGGTCGACCGCAACCAGTTAAAGGATCGGGAACGCACTTCAAAGTATACCTGGGCAACTGTTTGAATAATATATTTATTGAAAACAATACAGGAATATTTCATGAAATAATTGTTTCCAAAGTGATAGTTATTCATATCTCATATATAGTTATTCATATTTCCAATGAAATAATGTCAATCAAATAACTTTTGTTTTGTTTATTATTGTTACTTTAGGCATGGTTATACCTTGCCCAGCTGTTGCTTTTAGTAACAATTTCATCATAATGAGTAACCGATATCATAATAGTAACCGGTAAAACCTACTACCTGTATTCATTTCTTGGAGAATTTATTTGGAAACTTAAAACATTCAAAGAAATAAAGTAATATATTTCTGAATGAGTAATTTCTGAAGTAATCATTTCCGGAATAAATCCAGTTGTGAAATAACGTTTAAAATGTAATATTTATATTTGTTTACGTTTAATATTAATAGTATGAATTAACCTCATAACAGGACAGAACGAAAAGTTTTGACATTTTTATGTTAAGTACATTTACATAAATAGCATATACTTTTCTACTATTTTTTACCTAATAATGCAAACAAAATAATGAATAAAATAAAGGAAATAAAATATTGATTAATTTCATTTGCAAAATAATTTTGATCTGGGCAATCTGTCCTCGGATAACGCTCTACTTTAGCTCAATGATTTCTCTTGACGGATTTCTTGATCTAAAAATTTTAAATTCAGAAAAAAATATATGATGAAATAATCATTTGAGAAACAATTATTTCTCCGTTCATAAAATAACTTATTTCGTGAAATAATTATTCAACAAATAAGATTCTAGTAAAATGATAAAATTAATTATTTCCAAAATAATTTATATAGGTCATTCAATATATTTCTCTAATGTTATTTCAAATAAATATTGACCAGGTCTACTTTATAGAGGCTGGGTGTGCCACAGGAGGGTCTGCCGGCAGCAGAGTCCATCTAAGGCTTATATATAAGAATAAATAATTATCTGGTACAGCTAGACCCGAACCCGGCCCCGGGAGTTAAAAAGTCGAGTGCCTGACTCACTGAGCTACTCCGGTCCCAGACACAAGCCAATATTCACCTTTAAATGCAAGCCTTAAAGAATTCTTTAGTGGCTGCATTCCATTTTATTGGCAGCATTGATACCCAATACCACAAAGTGCAACTTTTATTTAATTTGATTATTTATTTTTTTTATTATCATGTTTGCTTATGGTCACTCTTATCTATGACAAGTGCGAATAAAGAGATGAAGTAAAAAAAAAAATTGATGATACACCGTTGATATTGAACATAAATTTGGCGAAATCTTAATAGTTACGTAATTAACTTTGATTTAATAGACATGCGAGTATTGTTATAAAATTTACGAGAATGTTCTAATTATAATATGTATCTCTGATTAATTAATTTGATTTGAAATTGATTAATATATTAATATAGTATATTTTAAGTAGTTTTACAGAATCAAGATGTTCAGAGTTAACACCAAAATAGTAAAAAAAAAAAAAGTAATTGAATGCCAATTTTCGGTACAGATAAATGAATAAAAAAAGTTGAGGTAAAAATAATAACAGTGACAAGTAATAAATAAGAACTAATATCAGAATAGTATCAATTGAATATTGATAAAAAAAACATAAAAATAAATATAATAAGAACTATATTGATTTTTAAAAAATAAGGCGAATATGAAGAGGTAGGAAATATAAACTATTTAAATAAGACAAAGGAGAGATTAATTTTTATTTTTTTTATAATTTAGTTGTTATCCTTCAATATATAGAATAACATCTACTATAATAAATAATAAAGTGTCAACTAGGCGAACATTTATCACGTTGAAACCAAAAATATCAAATTATGTACGTGAATTGAACATTTTCAGCATAATTTTATCACGCTTTTGTATATATGCAAGCTAACAATCGAACAAAAAATCAAGAATTCAGAAGAAAAAATCTAAACATTCTGATTAATCGTACTATACATGCATAATAACACTGATTTTGCATTTGGCTTTCCATATCGTATTGATTACATCAGTTAATTGTAGGATGACGAACCAGAGGGATAAAACATCAACCTCTCTAATGTTCTGAATAAATAGTAACCTAAAGGATAAAAAGCCACAATACAATATGCAAGATAATTAAATCACTTTCTTTTATCAAATATGGATCCTGTATGTATGCATTTAAGAAAAATAATATTGTATTTCAAATATCCTACTGTCTGGTTAAAATAATCCACTACCAAATCTACAAAAACATGACCATTGTATCCTAAAAATTATAACCAACCTAGAAGTGAACTTAAAATCTCACGACAAACTCTACACGTTGTAAACAAGTTAGCTTTGGTGTCTAATAGCAGTCAGAGAACATGCATTGAATAATAAATTATATATATTTATCCTTTCCTAGCTTTAAAGTCCGATAGATCCAAGTTCAAATCAAAAATTGAAGTTGGAATTTATCGGCGTAAGGAGTCTCCAACCTTACCCCTAATAACATCGGTCATTAGAAACTAGAATTAATTATTATTTAAATGCAAGCCTTAAAGAATTCGTTAGCTGCTGCATTGGCAGCATAGATATCCAATACCACAAAGTGCAACTTTTATTTAATTTGATTATTTATTTTTTTTATTATCATGTTTGCTTATGGTCACTCTTATCTATGACAGGTGCGAATAAAAAGATGAAGTAAAAAAAAAAATTGATGATACACCGTTGATATTGAACATAAATTTGGCGAAATCTTAATAGTTACGTAATTAACTTTGATTTAATAGACATGCGAGTATTGTTATAAAATTTACGAGAATGTTCTAATTATAATGTTTATCTCTGGTTAATTTGATTTGAAATTTAAGGAGCCTCCAATCCTACCCCAATAACATCGGTCATTAGCAACTAGAATTAATTACTATTTGGAAAACAAAATGTATCCATTGCAATAACTATACATGCATATATATATATATATATATATATATATATATATATATATATATATATATATATATATATATATATATATATATATATATATATATATATGCACATTTATGCATTCACGTTTACATATATTTGTTACATTGAAATAAAATAAAATTTTTCTAGTAATAAATAATTTTATCGAAAATATCGAACATAATTATCTTATAAAATCTTTTTGACATTTTTATAGATCAAAGATTACCGCCAAATGCAAAAAAGAACTCCACAACTTGCTTAAGTTTCTAATTTAGGTGACTCTGAAGAATCTTCTTTCTGATTAATTTGTCACAACAAAACATAATATTTGACAATAAAAATTTATTTTTAGAATCTTCACTATCAGGAAAAAAACTCACTGTAAAAACTGTCTCATTAAGGAAGAATGATGACCATTAATCATATATGGCATCACATAAGATGTAGAAGGTTCTTTACCAAGATTGATTCCAATTTCTTTTAAGTTATAATTTATCAATAATACTTTATCACCACTAAATATTCTTAATATGTTTTTAAAACTATTTATAAATAAGATCCAATCAAGAAAGAAATACAACAAATATTTATTTACTAGATTCATAAATACAGATCCTTTTTTTAAGTATAGCGTATTTATGACCTTGTTTGATCATGCGCATTAGTCTACATAATTTGTAAAAAAAATAAAAATATCTGATGTGGGCAACACATGACTTCCTTATACGCCTATTAAACTATAAATCGGTGGCTCAAAAAGTGATCCTGAATTTGGTTACTAGTTTCCGAAGATTGCAGTAAAAACGACACTCGGCGTCCCGTCATCCATCTATTGACACACACACAAACACACATTCTTGTCACTGGAGGTCTCATTCCGTTATTATATGTCGTTTTCCTTCAGTAGGTAACTAGTTTCCAAGATATTTCTTCATGTTCCATGATAACAATAAAATTGTCAATATCATTGGATAAAGCATTAGAAATAGACAGTTTCGACATTTTAAGCGAAAAAACCCACTTAACTAATATCTTATTCTCATGATGAAGACTTGTTGATCTCATAAATGGGGAGGAGAGTTAGTATTTTAGACTCAATTTTAACACTTAAAACAAGTAATAAAAATGTTAAATTGGATTGGAAACCAAATTGCGTTTGTAACCTTTATTACCGAAACATATTATTTCTCTTTTAATTTAAATATAATTTTTGATGTAAGTTTATTATGATCTTCAAGTAAAGTACCCTTTTCCGCTCACGAATCTTAACCAAAATCTAGTAAATACATTTATATGGATATAAAAGTCCTATTTACCAAATTTGAGATGTTTTACATTATATTTTAATATATTTTTTGACGAAAGTCTAATATGACCTTCAAGTAAAGTACCACTTCCGGTTTTCCAATTTAGACCAAAATCTAGTATGTTATTGAAATCAATGTATAAATTATAAATACTAAATTTGAGAAGTTTTGCATAGTATTTTAATATCATTTTTGATAAAAATCAATTATGACCTTTAAGCAAAGTACCACTTCCGGTGATCAAGCAGTGACCAAAAAGGGAGGTTCACAACTAGATTTTACAACAATCCTAAATACAAAATTTCAACTTTCTACGGCTTCAACCGTTTTTGAGTTATGCGAAATACGAACGTAGGTACGTACGAACGAACGTACGAAATGAACGTACGTACAAATGCCACAACGAAACTAGTCAAAATGGATTCAGGGATGGTCAAAATGGATATTTCCGTTGAAATATGAAAACCGAAAATTTTCGCGGATACAATACTTCCTTTAATTCGTACAAGGAAGTAAAAACAATCGAAAAAAGATTGAAGCATCGCCTATCCACAAGATTGTATTGATCGTTACTTATTCCAATAATGTAAAGATATTTTAACGGCCAAAAAAATTATGTTAGAACATAAATCTGCATTGTTTGTAAACTATCAATATCAATATCTAATATACCAGTAATACCTGTACCTTGCCCTTATGGACAGTGTTCGAAATTAAATATCTCATGATGACATAATTCTCACTTCTTTCCCTTTTTTCTCAAAAGTACCATCATAAAGAAGATCAAATTAGCTTCAAGAAATGTAGTTTGGCTTAACTAAATCCGTTATAAAAAGACTTCCAATAGCGAACAATTTTATTTATTTTTTTAAAATCACACTTGTGAATGTTTTTCTCACTTCCCTGCTGGGATGCAGATACCCCACTATTAGGAAAATTTCCACTTTTATTAAGCCTGTAATTTCGTATGAATGAATTCGAGGTTTTTGGGGGGGATTGTTCATAAATTAGCTCCTGCTTTGCCAAATAGTGTGGTATGGAATAAGTTTTCTCGACAAAGAAGTGCTTTGAGAATGATGATTTGAAACAATGATTTATTGTTTTCTATTGTATTTGCAACTGCGTTGTAAAGCATTTAGCAAATTATATGTTGTTCTTTTATGTCCTGGAACTGCCTGACTTGTATCTTGTATATCTTGTCTTATGGGTGAACCAGAAGGTCTCTTGGCCATTGTCTTTTTAACCTCCGTCCAGGTAGGCCACCCGGTCTACTCCTTGTTACCCAACAAGGAGGATAAAAGAGATAGAACTAATGGATTGGGGTGATTTTGAGGAGTAGAGTGGAATGTAAGATTGTCGTGAATGTAAGATTTTATTGTTGGAATATCCATGTCATCGTGTATAGTATGATTCGAAATAAAAGATGTGGCATTTACATTTTTTCTAAGAATTTTGGATTGTGTTGCTTGTTTATTGTGTGTGTGTAGACGAGTTTTGGTGACCCCTAAAGTTCCGCTCCCTATGTCCAAATCGATCTTAGTAATGTAGTTTAGATTTTAAGTCTGGTGTAGTCCAGACGTGATAGTTGTCTGTATCGTCTTGTCAGTTCTTGTCTTTTTAATTTTGTACGTGTGTTCCCTGTGAGTCTTTTGTCCAAGTATAGTCAAAGATACCGCACATATTGTTCCGTAGGTACTGAGTTGTCACAACTGGGTATGCAGTTTTCCGAAGGGAGAAGCTAACGTGGCTCGATTTTGTGGGGTTGATCTTGATTTTCCATCTTTGAAACCATTTCTCTATGTCAAAAAAATGATTTTGGAGAGCAAAAGATGCAACAGATGTATTTGTGTGGAAAGAAAGAATGGCAGTGTCATCAGCGAAGGTACAGATAGAGGTGCAAGGATGCTCGGTGATGTCACTGGTGTAAAGGGAATAGAAGATTCGTTTGGATTTATTAGATTCGTTTTGTTTCTAATCTATAAAATCACACGTAAATACACAATAAAAGGCTTCTCTGTGAATTAAAATAAAACTGTACCGAAAAAAATATCTGTAAATGTACCAAAAAAATTCTGAAATTGAATTTCAGTGAATGAAACTTTCACTGAAAATAAAAATAAAATAAGCATTAGAAAATTTAAATGAATAATGTTTCAATATTTATAAAATATAATATAATTTTATCCCAGCACTAACAAAAAAAATAAAATAAAAACTTACTTAAAATAAAAAAATATCCTTATTAAAATAAATTTTAAATTGCCAGGGAGGAATCTACACGCCCTTCTTTTCTGAACAGCGCCTGTCACTGCTTTATTGTCTTACTCATGATATTTTTATGGTTGGAGCTCTTCGTAGTTATTTCCTGACATAGACAGTGAATTTTTTACTCAACAGTAGAATTTATCGACTGTAATACCAATAGAATTTATTATTACCAAAATTTATTTTGTCAATGTTATTTACGATTTAGTCAGCAATATCATTGTTATCGGAAATATTAAAATCTATACACATATAACATATTTTGACATATATAAAAAAAATAAATAAAAAAAATAAATAAATGTCCTCATAAGAACATGCTTGAGTAGGTACGTATAGAAAGGAATCACAAGCAAAAAAAATCAAGTTTTTATGAGAATCCTACTAACGGGTAAATAAATAAACTCATAGATTCTATTAATTTAAACTTAATTATGAAACGCTATTTTAATTTGATAATTGAGTTAAAATCTAATTGTACACGAGTCTTGAAAGCGTATAATAAAGCGAAGCAGCTCAGACGAGAAATCGTTTAGTTACTGGTCCATAATGGCATAAAGGCGGTATAAAATTACTCCTCAGCTAAATGCGGGACCCAAGATCATAAAATTTTAGCAAAGAACTTTCCGCATTTTAAGAGCGTTTGTCTTTTCTCTAATAACTTTCATACATATCTAATTTTGGAGTTTTCTTTTTGTAATCGCGATTAATCAAGACTGTTACTAAATTTCAACAGTGTTACGACGGGACTCGAGATTTATTTCATCCTACAATGTAATGTGGAAAGTTTAAATTAGCTCATTTCGTTAGATGTGAGACTATCATTCTTCAAAGAAGTCTGATAAGCTTGTACTTCTTTTACTATTTGTTTACACCAACGACCATTTATTTCCTACACACGCCTCACAGGCATTACATAACCCAACAACACTTCATGACTGGTGCAAACTTTGGAAAATTCGACTTAACCTAGACAAAGCCCAAGACATTACTATAAATCTTCGACAAGAGAAACTTACCCTCCGATAATGTTCGAATTCCACAAATAGAAAAAAAAATACAATTCCTCGGCCTGACGTTTGAAAGAAGAATGACACGGGTCCAGTACAAGAACCAAGGACAAACTCTTTGGGTATTATACTCAAATATTTTAAGACGTTCAAAGTTGTAACTTAGAAACTTAACTCTAACACTTATTTTGATCTACGCTTCACAAATATACGGGAAGGTCAAAAAGGCCCACACAGGTAAACTTTAAATTTTCCAGTCAAAATTTTTTAGGGTTGTAACTACATCTCCGTGGTACGTTAGTAACATTACTTTACAAAAAAATCTTCAAATGCCAACGTTAAATTAAAGTATTAAAGTTACGATTCAAGTACCAATCTTCAAGTACCAAGGATTTCACTTACAGTCGTCGGAGGAAGGGAGGAGGAGGCACGTGTCAGTACATTTACTCGTTATCCACACATTTGCAGCTATGAATAAAGAATTAAAGCATTAAAAAAAAAAATTTAATTCCAATTAGTTTTTAAAAATTACTATTGAACAGTCAACACTTAAAAAAACACAATTAATTTTACTATAAATAAAACAAGTAAGCATCATTCCAAACAATTCAAAAAAAGTTCTGTAACTTCAGATAATGTGCAGGCATTGAGAACTGACATTCATGTATTATTAAAACAGGTTTATTAAATTTTAATTTTCATATTCAGCATTACGTGGTGGTGGCGTTCTTTTGAAAACAAATATTTGAAACAAAACATTCAAATTTTAGTAAATGCAGATCTTAATAATAAAAAAGACGACGTTTATAAATGAATCGTTGAGTTGAGAAACAACATTAGCCACTTTTTGTGGGCATTAAAAATTTGACGGATTTTCATTCTGTTTAGATAGGTACAATATTTGTTTTGGGAACATAGCTCCGGTTAGCTCGAGTCAGCTTCACTAATTTTGTAATGGTGGCTAGTTATCAATTATTTGAGAAATCCCTTAAGTTAGTGAACTAAGTCCAATGAAAGGGATGAAGAATCAGAAACTGACTAATCTAGTCTGAATGTAATATTATTAACAATTTTATCATAAATTAACACTTAATTACATATTTATAATTTATATTTACATATAATTATAATTTAATTATTTTATTTTATATAAAATACATATTTATGAAGTTGATTGATTTGAGAAACCCTATAATCTAACCAAATTTAAATTAAAACACCATAATGACTCCCATTGTCTTTATTGGTAATGTAATAAGTTCAGATTCAATCCGATTTTAATTATCAGTCGTTTTGGGTTTCCTTGAAACATTACGCTTCGGTATGAACTGTTTTTTGTTGTTTTCCAAGCATTATCTGAGGTATCTCAAATCAACGATTCAAATGATACCGAATCCCATTACAATTTAGCGGTTTTAAATCCATATAAAAATGGGACAAAGACTTAAAAATATTGATTTTTATTTTATTTGTTATTTTATTATTTATTTTTTTAAATAATTATGAGAGGTAAAATAAAAATAAAAGCACGAAAAAAAGAAATAATGTGTGACTTGAAATGAATATCTTTTGGAATAATTATGTTGATTATTGTTTCAGTCGTGAATATCTTTTTGGATTTTTTTACGGAGAAATCAAACCGTATTTCCGTTTCCATTTTTTTGTATTATAGATCAATTTTAATTTTTTTTTTTTTTTTTTTTTTTCTTGATCTTTGCACAACCGAAATTTGACATCTCTTGGCTCTGGGAGAACGGAAGAGCCGTTCGTATCCTAGATATCTACTTCTCAAGATTGAGCGTGACAGGACTTCCTAAAGGTACTCTCTTAGAGGCATGTCTCAAATTGAGGGCAGAGCTTCACAATGTGAAATACTCTCACGATGTTACATCTTATGACTTAATTCTATAAGACTATGGTTAATGTTCTAATGATAATAATAATAATTTCACAGTTAATTATATTATTATTGGAGTAATGAAAGCATTTTTTTTAACTCTCGTATAGTTGATAGTCATTAAACAGTTAATGTATCACCAATGCGATCAAAATTTGTCTGCTAAACGAATGATTGGGTTGGCGAAACACGGACATATTCGAGAGTACAGTTTTTATAGGTGTTGATAATTATATATTTAAGTTCTAGTACTAATGTTATTTTTAGACTATAATATTTTAGTCGAATTTTAGCCTAGTTTAGCAGGAAATGCTTGCTTTTCTTTATTTTTCAATAGGTTTGGCGTTGTGAAATATTAAAATTTAAATTATAAAGAAAGAAAAGTGTAGTGGTTGAGGATAATATAATTAGAGATAAACTCCATTTGTAAAGGGTTCTTTATTAAAAACCAATAATGAATAATACCAATACGAATATATATGTATGTATATATTCTGGGAGGAAACGTTTCCACCTTCAAGTACATATATTTAAAGCGGACTCTCTGAGAGATATGAAACATATTCTGACATGGTATTTTGAGAAGCTATTGAATAAAAACGGTAATAAAAAATGTATTGAGATGGGCAGAGGGAGATTTCGTTAAAGCATCATATGACGAGGAAATGGTAGAAGATTTTGAGTGATAAGGAATTAATTAAGCCCCAGGTTTTAACAACATTTCTGATTTTTAACAAACTGCTGAAACATGCCAAATCATCAGATTTTTAAAGACTTAAGGCTTTAAATTGAAATCTTCGAGAAATACATGTATTATTGCAATCAAATTTAAAGTAATAATAATATAATAAGGTAGTATAAAGAAAAATTAAAAATATTAAGAAACATTAAGAAACATTAAGAAACGGTACTTTAGATTTAATAAACATTGTTAGGGAATAAAAAAAATAAAGAAAAACTATTATTTGATTAGTAGAAATAGTTAATTGATAGTGGATAAATAATTAAATTAATAATTTTAATAATATAAATAATAATTTATATTATAATATAATAAATAATAATTTGTCAATAAAATAATTATATAGTAAATTATTTGGATAGAATTACAACAGTTCCTCCAAACTAAAATAGTGCAAAATAAAAATATATATTATCAAGGGCTGAACACTACCGTCAATTATACTTTAACCAACAAAACCCTTGAATACCTATAGAATTTGAAAATAATTAAACCATTTAAAATGCAGCAATATTTTTAGAATAGGTAACTCATGGTTTTTTACAAGAAATGCTTAAATATTTGTATCTTAGAAAACAATTTTTTTTTTAATATAATATAACTATGATACTACTAAATTAATAAACAATATTAATAAATAATTTTTATTTAAACCCCTTTGTTTACTTTTGGAAGCGACATTATAAAAATTATTCTAATAACATTTTAATGTGATTAAAATAAAATAATATTAAAAATATTCTCATAATATTTTAATGTTATTAAAACTACAAAATAATAAAAATAAAAATACTGAAGAATAACTAATTCGCAAGAGTACATTCTTGTTTGAACTTATAACTAATTATATATTTAAATTTAGAAATTTCCTATAGAAGATTCTATTTAAATCTTTTAAAAACAATGATAAAACGTTTTGAAATATTTTCCATCTTAATATCGTAAACCTAAAATACATTTTACAATTCTTTTTGGAAATTGTTTGTTCTAGTTTTCAGGAGGTCGATGAAGCCGAACGCTATGTTGGAATCAACCCAAATTCATGTCTACAATTGTAACCTTTTTTGCTGTACTGATCTATTCTAGTCCTGCAGTATTATAATTCTGTTTTTTTTTCTAAATTCATTTGGCATTTAATTTGTTAAGTGTTTGAACTTTGTATTTGTATGCATATAATAAAAAAATCTTAAAGAATATAAAACGAATAACGAAGTTTAAAATTAATGTTTCGGTATAGCTAACTTCATTTGAACTGATTCGTTTGTGTTGATACTTCTAGAACTTTACAACATTCTGAGAAAAATTGTGTTTTGAATATCACAAGACAATGGATAAGGAAAGAGCATTTCAAGCACAATCAATATCAATAAAAGTAAAATTAACTTAATTAATGTAGCAATGGTTATGTGGTAACAGAAAATAAAAATATTTTAACGGTATTACTTTCTTTGCAATATAAAAGAACTTTAAATTAAAATTAATAATAACATTTACAAAAATTCATAGATGAAATATTTACTTTCAACAGGATTTTAAATTTGGTCAAAATGAATAAGATATAAACATATCAAGACCAAATTAAATAATAAAAAATTATAATTACTTAAAATTATAAATATGCTAAAGATATTTTTGTAGAATATTTTAATTTATTTTTTAATTTCAAACCATAAATTTATTCCAATAAACAAATATTAAAGAATTATCGCAGCTTAACAGCCTTTTCATCCCTTCAACTACAATAGCTCCAAAGCTTCCTCGCTTTAAGATCATCCTCCACAAACAATTTTTGAATAATTGTTCTTCAGAATAATAGTGGATAAGTGTTTAGAATAATTTATCTTATTTTCTAACACAATATTCAAGATTAATGTTATTCTAAGAGTCCTGACCGAAATGAGATTATTATCGTAACGCTGTCAGAAGACCAAATGTTAATCAATAAACTCATTATAACCTGATGGAGGTATATGATTAAGTAATCTATCTAGGTTACATTAAGTTATTTTATAGAGGTTTTTCCTTGTTTTTTTTAATAGAAAAAAAGGAATTAAATGAAGATAAAAATGAACTAAAAGTTATATTAATAGGTAATTTATTTTATAGGTAAGTGTGACGAATATTATTATTTTCTCAGGAATGTCAGAAAATAGAAAAATAAAACAACTCTATTCTTGAGAGTCATCATTGAAGAGACAAATCATTATGACATTTTTTTTTCAAAAATGGGTCACGGTTAAACATTATTCTTAGTGAATACAACTACTCCAGAAATGTCTGTGGTATATTACAAATGATGACCAGTTCCCGAGTTGATGTTTTATTCATACAAAAACTGATACTGTAGTTTTAATCATATCTCCGTTGTCAAAAGCATGAAACAGTTACATATATAGAACATTTGCGTTTTTTGTTTCCTATATATTTGATAATTTTTTTTAAATACGAATAATTATCAGTCTGTGAATGACATTTTCACATATTCAAAATTCTTTAATAATTAAATAAACATATTGAAAATTTTAGAATACAGTCTTGGAATACAAGAATATTGTCTAGCGATGTCAACCCTACACCGGTTGCCAACATCTAGTGGCAATTATAGATGCGTTTAAGCGAAATGTGTTGGCGGGATCGGATGGTATTAAAAATAAAAATAACACGCGAAGCGTCTAAAATAAAAATTATAAACCAAGGGTCATAAGACACATTCATGTTGTGGGTTTTTCCGGAATTTATACTTGTGTGTATGGTTTAGTAAAGATGCATCACTTTTTTTTTTCTAATTTTTTTTGTTTTGTATAAAAATTATCAAATTTAATGCTCACTCACTTGATATCTTTTATGGACGTGATGAACTGTTACGATCCCGAAGAGTGCTGACGAACAGAGGAATGCGTCCTCACTTCATGGTAGACCGAACGGCACTGAGCCTCGTAGCCGAGCGGTGGCGAAAAGTTGCGAGGGCGAACGAGTGTCGCTATCCTTCGGCCTCCGGAGGAGTCGTGATACAATATATTTTATCACGAGAAAAACAGTTTTGTATTATACATATACATAAATACATGAAAATACAAGTGTCTAACGTTTGTTCCAATGAGACACGCCAATAAACTCGGCGGACTATGCAATGCTATCAGCCAATCTTGGGTATTATTCGAAGATAAAAATATTCGTTATTCGTTCAATGGTTATTTTTGAAGCATATTGTATTCATTACATACGTGACTGGGAGTGGAGTAGTTCAGTGGGTATTACATGGGACTCCTCATAACGTCAATTGTTGGGTTCGAGTCCGGCTGAAGCAGATATTTTTTTATTGTTGTAGCAGTCGACTATGGAGTCGAGAGAAACTCCTTGGAATACCCAGCCTCTATAAAATATGTAACCTTCATTGGTCGGTCTCCTATGACCATTGGTCAAGAAATAGTACTTTCTTTCCAAGTATTGAACCAAATAAACTCCCTGATTCAATATATGTTTTGCACGGATTTCTATCTGAAAAGAAAACAACTGAGTAAACGATTTGGACAACTATCCAGGTTACATAACAGACGTTCCAAATTATCCTTAACTAACTAACTAACGCCAAAATAGTCATGTAAGTCAAGAACATTGCAAAAAATAGTGGATGCGCCATTCTAAGTTACAAATGATCACACATACAACTGTTTCAGATACAACAATGAATCCTACAAAATTTCGAACAAAGACTGACTTACAAGGTATACCCTTTAACACAAATATTAAGATTCACCACGGACCTATGCATCCCACCCCGAGATATTTGAGGCGATAGCCAACAAATAAACCGTTATACTAGATATGAGTTCAAATTTCCTTATTGTAAAAATAAATTTGTGGGTAACAAAAAATTTTGTTACGAAAATACACTGCACAAAAAAAACCGATCCGTCTAGAATTATTCTATTTTAAAACTCAATAATGGAGATAATTAGAGCACTAAGATAAAAATTTGTTATAATTACATGATAAGAATAATATGCCTTCAATTACATATAGTTCTCTAA
The DNA here is from genome assembly GCA_948150685.1 of Rhaphigaster nebulosa. Taxonomy (NCBI): domain Eukaryota; kingdom Metazoa; phylum Arthropoda; class Insecta; order Hemiptera; family Pentatomidae; genus Rhaphigaster; species Rhaphigaster nebulosa. The sequence continues at coordinate 65,472,367 of OX411308.1, forward strand.
AGGATCATCGATGAGGGCATGTTAGACTTCAGGTCAGTTGAACGGTTATAATTCATGAGAACACATCTCTTAATTTTTCTTCTTTTTCCACAAGTTATTGATCTTTCATTGTTGTTCTTTTCTTTTTTGTTGTTGTTGTTACTTTAACATTTTCTAACATAAAATCATGGTTTTAAATTTGGCGAACCGATTCTAAATGTAACTCTGACAATCGTATGAAGGTAATTCAGAGTTGAATAGATTAATTCTGCACTCATCTGAGAACAGTGCTTGAGCCCTCTCTGCATCGGTCAAGCTTTAGTGAGTCTGAGCGAAATTTAACCGGGCTCCGCAGTGAGCTGGTATGGCTGTAGTCCTCGAATGTAGACCACCTTCTGCAAGCTAACTTCTCACCGTTCCCCCGCTAACATCCATTTGGAGGAAGGAATGCGCAGAGCTAGAGTGATATGATGATGTGAGTTCCTGAGGGCCTGGATCACCATAAAAATAAAGTCAGCAGGGTCTGTCGTTTTAGATAGACCGCGCCCATAAACTGGCCTTCTCGGTACATTCCAGTCTCCCTGGAATTATATATAATACAATAAATAATTTTATTATTTTTATAATATGTTTGCTTTCTGAACTACCTAAGGTGCAGTAAGTATGAGCTTTATAAATATACCAGAGTGAGTGGGGGGATTCCCGTCCCATTAACAGTTTTAATCACTGGGATAAATATATAACAATATTTATTTATTTAGCCATAATTTATTAATTAATTTGTTTAGTTTTGATATATTTAGCCTTATTTATTTATGCACCTCGTTTTCAAGTCTTTGTTAAAATTATTAAAGCATTAATCATAAATTTTCTATAAGCATACTGAATTGTTAAAGATACAACAGATCTACCCACCTACCTAGGTACTTACCTACCTAGGTACTAAAGGAAAACCTTTCGTGCTTATGTAGGTACATAAGCACAAAAGGTTTTAATCAAATAGATAATAAATAGAATGCTTACATGTGTTTCTCGAGATTTCACTTCTGTTAAAGGCTTCCTGAGTCCAATAATGCTTTTTTTAAATGTGTCGTTAGACGCTGTAGTAGTCCCAATTTCTTAGGACCTCTAGTTCTTCCAATATACTAAAACATCATCGATAAAACTTTGAGGGTTTGTTCAGAGCCCGAGACACAATAGGATTTCGTGAAGTTATGAATAATACCGATTATAACATCATCAATCTTCTTCCTTTTTTTTTTTTGATCCATCTACGTTTTTATTGAAGGACTTTTGATATATTATTTGTGAAAATCTTGTTTCTCTTAATAATATTAAGCACCAACTTTTGTACTGAAATAAAGTTGAAATAAATAATGAAATTATATTTTCTTTTTTTGTGTTATAAATTCAATCTCCCTTGAGAGAGAGAGAGAGAGAGAGAGAGAGAGAGAGAGAGAGAGAGAGAGAAAGAAAGAGAGAGATTCTTTGTTGTCCTAGAGCCATTTATTAATTTCAAAATTAACATATTACAATCAGTTTGGTTAACACATAAATTTTCACAAATTAATAATTAACAATATAAATATGTATATTAGTAAATAAAGAAAGTAAAAATAATGATATAAAGAATAAAATAAGAGAGAGAGAGGATTTTAATTCTTAATATAAAATTTTATTTTCCAGTTGAACGAAGTCGCAATTGTTAGTTGGGAAAGCTGAAGGGAAGATGGCTGGAGAAAGGAGACGATACCTCGAGCTGAAGCAAGGACAATGGAGGCTGTTTCCTGTTGGAAATGGCCTCTGCAAGAGTGAAAAGAAAGGGGTTTATGGTTAGTGCCTGTTTATATTGAAGTAGAAAAGATAAAAATCATTAAAACAAGGTAATTATCAAAAATCTATTATTCAACTTTGTAGCCATGTTTTTACTTCCCAACTTTGGGAGAGTATTATAATCGTGTCAAATTTTCAACAGATCTAGGCTTTTCAAAAACTCACTTTTGGCAATTGGTCTACCTCAGGAAACTGATTTTTGGGCTCTTTATTTAGTTTTGAAGGATTTCGGCCACTGACCCTTCAGAATCCTGTACCAAATCGAGTGCGCTATGCAGACCGGAGGCTACCAAGTAGCCGCAAAAAGTGTTGTTTTTCTAAACATTGTAGCGCAAAAACGGCACTGGCGATTTTGATAAAACATCCTTATCGCTTTGGATGTCAAATGTATTGCCTTTTTTTTTTTTTTTAACATTAGATGGAGTTGGTATTTTATTATGGTAACCAGTTATTCACGTACAATTATATGTCATCATATGGCACGCACGGTTCGTTCGTTAATGCGTTGCTATTATGTATTTTTAACATTAGGGACAAGAGCATTACTATTCGGCAGATTTGTTGGCCGTTGAGGATAATTAAATTTCGTTTTAAATTATTTCATATAAAAATTATTTCGTATAAAATTATTTAAAGAAGTAGAATTAATTCAATTTTAAAATTTCAATTTAACTTCAAAACAAATTAATGTTTTCTCCTCATATTAATTGTATAAATAAATCACAAAACTCATACAATATTGTTTCCTTGGCCAAATTTCAACCACTAGGCGATTCAATTAATTATAACTATGTGTTTAAACCTATGTAATATAAGTGTTTTAATATTTTTACATCTTTATCTTTATAGATATTGTCCTGTGTTCAAAGAGGTAGTAATATTATTGTAAAGTACATCATACCGTTGCTACCACGTCTAATTTTAATGAATGTGAAAAACTGCACTTAGCTTTATTAATTTGCCAGAGGCATATTTACGAAATAAAATTTTACAAATGGCTCAGAAAAGAAAAAAGACCCAGAGATAAAGAAATTATTAGCAATAGGGAAGTTAAATGTAAAACGAATTCTTTTTTCGTAAACTAGGTATAATAGTCACATTCGAGGTATATTCGTTATTTAAATGTGGAGTCGACAATATAACTGTTTTATTTTTTTCATCCATGTCAACTTATTAAATAAAATAATTTCTATCTCAAGGCACTGTAAATAATATTAGTAATAAAGTTAAACATTTTCGAATTGATATTTAGGCCATTAACTGGACTATGGCCAGTGATTAGTGGAATACGTTCCGTTTTGTACGATGGCCATAGCTAGCAGATGCCAACAAAGCTATTTTCATCACGAATTATGTTGACCATCAACCAGTTGGTTGCCGTCGGTAAAATGGATACAATCTTACAAAAAAAAAATAAAACGCATTAAAAAAAAAAGTGTAACCTATCTCTCGAGTTTTCCAATCAAAATAGTAGCAGACACCGATATTTTAGATGATTCTATTTAAAAAAATATTACCAATCAAATAGATCTTCCAATGGCATACTTCCAGCTTCCTCGCATCACTCTCCACTTCATTTTTTCCTTCCATTTCCAGTAGACTTTACCAGCATTTCCCACTTTACCGTTTAAGCTTCTGTTCCTAACCACATATCCTGGACATCTTAGCCGACTTGCTATAAGGAAAGTCGTGTGAATGGACACACCAGATATTTTTGAAACATAACTATTTGAAAATAATAAAACATTGTGTAATCATTTACAGCGTTTTAAATATGTAATTTAATATACATTTAAAAAAAAAATTTAGCATGTTTATAAAATTTTAAATTTTAATTATACATCTATGAAAATTGGATCGTATCTTACATCAAAGTTTATTTTAAAAATGTATACATAATTCGTATTATAAAACAATTAGATAAAATTATTTTTCCTTCCATAGTAGCCCGATGGGAGGGTTGTGTATTTATAAACCTTACATATTCCAAGCTACTATATAGTAATATTTTAGTTTTATTTGATATGAAGATAATTATTGAAAACAAAAATTTAATAAAAATTAAAATTGCAGTGAACCAAAGGAGAAAGCATGAAGAAAAAAATAAAACACAAAATAAACATCATAAACCAAAAAAAAAAAAAGTATAAGAAAAATAGTGAATCAATAGACAATTAAAGTAAATAACATAATTAAATAAATAAAGATGGTGGGAGTTAGTAAAAATAGAGTAGGTAAAATTTGCGTAGATAAAATTCTTAAAAATGAGACATAAATATATTGATTATTTGTTGACAAAACCTAAAAAAAAAATAAAATCTTGTAAAAACAGAGACTGAATTTAAAAGCCCTCCTTCCTTTCTCTTTGGTTTCTCATACGTATTTTAAATTAGGATTAAGTTCACTATTGTATTTTTTAATGTTAACCACAAGTTATTTCTCATCTTTTTTTTTTATTTTATGGTAATTCCACGAAGTATTTCCAATTATTTTATGGTGCTTTTGCGCAATAAATAAAGTGAAAAGTGGCGATATGGCTGGTAAAAAGAAACGATTTGTAATCCTTAATCCAACAATCAATTTTTTAACTCTTTACTTTAATAAATTCCACTAATAGTGAAGTTGTTATATTAATCGAAGTATATTTTGTTAACAAGTTTTGCTAATCAAAAAAAAAAAATATATATATATATATAATTCCTGTGAGTTAAACGTACTTCTACTTTATATTTTTAATAAATATTTTTTAAATAATTTGTTCATTGAGATTCATAATAACTTTGCCAAGGATTCAATAACTAAATATGCTATGAGATTAATAGGATATGACATTGGCTTGAAGAACCTACCCATAAGCAGCACACCAATAAGTAATAACTCGGACAACTGAATTTGAAAATAAGTGTATGTTCAATGTAATTACGCTTTAACTATAATTATTTTACTGACAGCCGTAAAATTTATTTGCTTCAAAGATTTATATTATCTAAATATATTTAAAACATAAACTGTGCCGATGATTGATAAGAGCTGAGTTATATGCGTGTTTCCTCAAGAACTAATTAACTATATATAAATAGTTGAAATTATTATTTTTTTTTTATTTAATAAAATTTGTTTAATGGATTTTATTCACTAAATATTGAATTATTTAATTTTAAATAAATTCAGTTTTTATAAAAATAATTTGATTATTATGATTATTGAAGTAGGTATTATTTATTATTACTTCTAAATTTATATCGTCGCCACCACGTATAACTAACGAAAGAGAATATAGCTGCTTTTCAAGAGACCAAATTGTCAATTACCTTTTACTTGAAACTTCCCCTTTGCGAATAATTTTTGTATATTCTTTGAGCCATAGATTTGTGTTAATAAGAGTTAATTTTACAAATATGCTTCGGATAAATTAATTAATCTAAGGAATTCTAAAATATTATTTCTACATTCGTTAGTTATACCTGGTGGCGATTATACCTGACGATATAGTTAGTTAAACAGGAGTTCTATTCTATTGAGTAAAACACAAGACGAAACGTTCCCGTTAGACGAAACAGATTCAAATCCTGCTCCATATGCTTTATTCGATTCTGGTCAAACCGCAAAGACCGTTTTTTTTTCTGGTACTTTGTAGAAAGGATTGTCTAGCCTAGAAAGTGGAACTAGTATTACAATTTGCCAACTTCTGGCGGCTTCTTTGAGGTTTTCGTTCAGTCCTGACTAGAGAGAGAATGTCAAGAATCATTCCATATGGCTGCCAGGAAATAATTTCGATGGCCCATGTTGGAATAGAACCTAAATATTTGGCTCGAAGCGCTCGCCCCTCAAGATCTTAATGGCAAGAAGCAATAGAGACAATCATTAATGACAGTTAAGCAAAAATTCACACGGTTTGAACACAGTGCTAACCCAACATACCTCATTGGTCTTTTTGGGAACACACATACATATGAATCTACATAAAATTATAAATTGACATTTTCTGACATCATCATTGTCTATTTGACTTGTTAGTGATAGGATTCATTTTTATTGGCATTTAGATTATTATTTATTTTAAATAAACAATTTTTTTGTGTATAAATTGTTTATAAATGTATTTGTTTAGATAACTACTGATTATTATTGTGTATATTTGTTTTGCTTTTATTGTCATAATTTCTGTAATAAATATTTGTTTACTTGTTGTACAGAACTTAGGCCTAATAGTACAGGTATAACTATGAGTAGTTATCTTTAATGTATAATATGTATATAATATATTCATATGCATGTGTATTCCCAAAAAGCCCATTGAGGACTATTGGATTTTATGTATATATATAATACAGAAAAACTAGATATCTATTTAATATAGCTTTTCTGTCTTATTTAATAAAATAAATTATGGAAATAAATGAAGCCGGTCACCGATTTAAAGCATTGGTAATATTTTAACCATAGTTCTTAATACATTGGTTCACTATGCCATTGAAATTTATGGGCATTTTGTTGGGGCCCTCTCTTTTATTTTAGTTCTTTTAATACCCTATGTTTATTGTTGTTATTGCCGTGGTTTGTCCCTTCTAAAATAAGTCCGAATGCTTACTGCCCAATAAAAGACGTACCAGGGCATTTACGTTCCATGTCGCTCCCTCTCTTCAATAGGGATTTTCCCATGTCTATAGACTCAAGTCAAGTTCACGTATTAATTTTTAACAAGCAGGTCTAATGAACTAAAAGGACCGAGAACTTCTCTAGAATTATAAATAAGTTATTGTAGGAATTGAGGTATGTTTAGAGAGCTTCATTATTGGGAAGAGGGGGCAGATGGGGTTCATGTCCCAGGTGTCGAGCATGGGATGAGAGCTCTGAAATGGCAAACAGTTTTTATATAAACACTTTTTCTTATAGCTACGGAGATTTCCACTACGTGATTCAAATATAATATAATGTTATATATAATATATTATTTATCATGCGGCCAGTTGTACCCAAATTGGTGTATTAAAACAGTCAGATAAAGGGAAATCAAGAGATCCTGGGAAAATTTATTGCCTCTGTATTATTTATACATATATATTTATATATATATATATATATATATATATATATATATATATATATAGATATATATATATATATATATATATATATATATATATATATATATATATAGATATATATATATATATATATATATATATAGATATATATATATATAAACGCCGACACAAAGGCCGATAAAGGCTCAGCTGGAATGGCGCCTTGATTAGCCGCTACATGCATTTCTTCGGTAGACGCAGCAGTGGGAAGTGAATGATTAGACGTCATTCCTACCACTGAAAGTCCCTTGATATGATTCGGCACTGACTTATCCTCATTTATTTTTGTTAGGATAACATGTACACTGAAAATTTGTCTTCTCTTATATAATGGATTACTGCATGGCTATGCCAGATTTGCAGTGTTATCTAGAGATGGGTAGGCGCGTGAACTAATTGCCAGCAGTAGTATAGACAGCTGCTACAGGTTTATTGTACATTGCAACATTTTTTACATATGAAAGGAACTTGTTTCGTTATAAGGTGGAGGTGCATCAATCTTGTAAGACATATCAAGGACCATTTCTTGAGCAAAAGCACTACAAAAGGCGTTCATTGAACAATCAAAGACTTTTTAACAAACATATTCCAAGAACGAATATCAGCTAATATCATTAATTATTATTAACTGTGATTTTAAGCTCAAGTAGGTTAAAAAGTTAATAAATAATCGTAGCATTGCCTAATAATCGGATTGTAATGATAATGGAGAGCGGCGAATAGAATGAATAAAGAAAAATACAATTGTATTTCAGCCCTTGTCTTGTCTAGCAGTTACAGAGACTTTATTACAGACCCCAGTGTGCATGTTATCCTAACAATAATAAATGAGGATAAGTCAGTGTCGAATCTTATCAAGGGGCTTTCAGTGGCAGGAATGACGTCTAACCATTCAATCCCCACTGCTGGGTCTACCGGAGAAATGCATGTAGCGCCTAATCAGGGCGCCATCCTCGCTGATCCTTTATCTGCCTTTGTGCCCTTCGCGGTTATGAGAAGAAAAACGATTCAGGCAAAAAAAGGCAATGCGCCTGACAAAAGCCAGCAACAGGAAGAGGAACCATAGTCTGAGATGATATCTTAGAGAGAGTTGCAGGTAAAAAGGAACCCCAAATCTATTGCAGAGATTGTTAAAACTTTGCCATTAAGGCAGCCCAAAATTCAAAGCCGATTTATGTCACTATTAGTGGGACGAACAAGAGGCCCGTGGATATCATTAATATGGAAATAAGGATGAAAAAGGGATCAACGGGGAGGAAGGTTTCGTGAGATTGCTTTTGACAAATCCTCCGCCTTCGACAGCGTCTGATGTTCTCTCGTGCTTCAGTGGCTGCAGAATATGAAGCGGCCAGACACATATACGCCTTTGTAAGTAGCTACCTTGATAAGGCGAGGCGTGTTAAGAACCGAAGTAGTTCCTATGAAACAGAAGCTTCTATTGAGAGGGAAAACCCTCAAGGAAACTTGGTCCAGCCCTTTGTAAGCTGGTTTTTGAAGACTTGCTGAGACTGCTAGAGGAAGGACGGTTTCCTGCCACTGGCTACGTTGATGATTTGGCCGTAGTGGTGTTCTCCAATAGCAGAGCAAACTATGAACAGCAAGCAGGATGGTGCACCAATCTGGGTCCAATTTCTTAATAAAGTACGGAAGTACAAGTACAAGTAGAAAGGTTCGTGTTGAAAGTTGGACGTTAGTTATCGTCATTAAATAATAATAATTGTATTCATTTTTTTTTTAATATACTGTCTTTTAATATAACTATTTTAAATATTATCGTAACAATCGATAACGATAAACGATTTCGTACTTTACTTTATAGACATCCCCTGTTTCATAATAAAGTACAAGTAGCAGTTAGCCTATGACTAACACTGTAAAATGTAAATATACGATAACATTTAAAATAGATATATATTATAAACAGTAAATTTAAAAAAAAAATATACTGAATAAAATTATTATTATAAAAAGAAGATAAGTAACTTGTAACCTCTACCATCAATAATTTTTTGTTTGGGATGGTGCACTTCATTAAGTAAATCTCTTCTGAATACAACGGTCTTCGACAGTTATCAACAGATTTCCTGGAAGAAGCGACAACAGGGTTCAATGAAACTAAAAGTATGGCCATCAAATCAGTGTTTTTTGATATTCTAGATTTTTTTTCTTGTATTCTGTTCCCTAAAACGACGGAAGCCTTTCTCATGATTTCTTCAGTCAATTGTCCAATTGTGATAAATTTATTTTTAATTAGTTGAGCACTGTGCTTAAAAATCGTGGGAATCGTGGAATTCGCTCTATACCAGGAATACAAACTTTAATGCATTTGCTAAGTTTCACTAGTGTACTCTATAATTTAATCAACATCAATTTCGTAGCGAGAGATAGTTTAAATGTAGTTCTAAATCTCCTAATGAGAGTTTCATATAAGCCAGTGATGGAAGCACTTATCGCCGAATTTAAAAAAAATCTTCTAGCCATGTTACCTATCATCTTTGGTATTGTCGAATCTCTATTTTTGTTGGTCTACAATGAGGACTAACTAAATTTTTGCTTTTTTCAAGGCAAATTTCTGACGATCTTCATCAGATTTTAAATTGTTTTAATCCACTAAGGTACCTATATACTTTTTGTTCTTTTAAACTTAATCGATTAAAAAAGAATTCAAAAGATAGAATCCATCCATAGAATGTAGCCAAACAAAAAACTATAGTTTTCGATGTTGTCTTCTAAAAATGAACTACTAGCCTCTTGATATATCAATATGTTCACTTTACAAATGTAGCATGGATAAATAAAACTGAGAGTGAAAAACAGTTAACAGATAGAAATGAGTTGGACGTAAAGAAGTGGCCCACCTCAATTATAGATCTGCTTGAAGCTCTTTTGAAAGCGGATAACGTCGATGAAATTATGTGTGACTTCCTTCGTTTACTTAGAGTAAGAAATCAAACGCTTCCGGGTCCAAAACACCCAGTAGTACGATTCTATCAGATGCGTAGAAAGAAATACCCCGAAATGAAGAGCAAAGTTGAAAGAAAGACTAGAAACCCCCGGAGATCTAACAAGGCTGCTACAGAAAGGAGGCACGATTAATATAAGTACGACCTTGCCTAATACAAGGTATTAAACAGTAGCACAGCGATCGAAATCAGGGGCGTTACTAGGCATTTTGGGGCTATTGGAGAAGCCCCAATTGGACTCCCTTGATAAATATGAGTCTTCTCTCCCACATTTCATCAATTTTTTTCTAATAAAGCAGTAAGATGCCCGATTTATACATTTAATTCACTATAAACTAAAATTACCACTTATGCAAAGAAGTTTTTAATTTTTGACTATACAGTTGATATTGCTATTAATATAGTTACAACATTAAATTGATATAAGCATTTGAAATGGAAAATATCAGAAGCGCAACTTATACCTAATAGGATCATGGAAACAAAGGATAATGAATGAAATAAAAATCTAATATCAATTTTTTATTCTTTTGGAAGTTTTTAGTAACTACACCTTCATACTTATGCATTTATTTCATTTTGTGACGTTTCGGACTAGCTTTATCCATTATCAAACATAGTTTTTAATGCACTATCTTTTTTTATTTGTAGAATTACATCCTAAACGATTGAAGTTTATTTTTCCATTATTCATTTTACGTCCTCAATTGATATAAATTTTAAGTCTTCAAGAAGAAGTGTGAATGACAAAGAAATTTAATAATATTTTATAGAACTCCTTTAATTCCATAAATTTATAGAGACAATGTAAACTTGCGTCGATTATGACTAATTTATTACACGATCTTGCAATTGCACGATATTACAAGAACTATTAAACTTCTGACATTGCAAAATTGAATAGACCATAGTAGACTACTTAAATGACTTGATTTCTTTTTCTGTGAAAAAGTATCAATGAGCTTTGAAAAGTCAATTTCTTTAGCTGGTTAATTTTCAATTTAAATCATTGCCAAACCTGCTACTAGATTTTTAATCAAGAAAAAGAGCTCTGCTTTTGTTTGTGCTATCTGAAAATACAATACGGAAACAAAAAACGAAACAAACAATAGCGAATCCGAATGAAAGAAATACAACGATTTCATTTTTTATCTTTAGTCTTGAAGCCCCCTTCACCTCGGAGGCCGTGGGACATAATCCCGGTTGCCTTAATTTAGTATGAAACCTCGCAACCATAATGGAGTAATTTCCAGAAATTACGCGCAAATGGCCATTTTACCCTCCAATCGCCACTTCACCCCAGTATGCCTTACCACGGCGTCGTCTTTGCTCTAGGATTATTGTTTTGACTGACTCCTTCCCACAACATTTTTTCTGGAAAGTCTTAGCTTCATTCACGATTATCACCGATATTTATCTCTAAGGTCCAAATGAAAACGTTCCACCAGCTTAGTGAGAAATTGGGGGATGACTATGACAACGATGGGTAGGCATTTTTCAATAATAATTTCATTTTTTTTAAATCGAGATGTCTCAAAACGTTAAAATTCAGTAAAATCTGAAATTTGTTCTCGATCCACCTTGCCACTATCACAGAAAGAGGCATCTTTGAAAAAGTAATTTTAACATATTCTTCTCTGTACATCAGTCATGAAATTAAATGGGTGACTCTTTTATGGCCATCGATTAAACAAATATAAAAGGCAAATAAAAAATAAGAAAATATTCAGAGCATCGTTAACGAGAAAATCTTTTTAAAACAGCTCCAGAACCGATTGATTTATATCGTAACTTAGGTCTAGACTTGCTTACCTAGTATGTGGACTGAAATAGTTTTTAGTATTCGAGGAAAAGGGTAAGAAAACTTTACAGACTTAGCAGTGCTCTATTCCCTGGCAAGGTTGATGCTTATATCTTAAATGGGAGTAGTAAATCACATGGTAACGTCAGTTTTTCCGGAATAGATAAAATCCAATTTATAGCGATACCACGTTTTGCGTAGTCTAGTATTTATAGATAATGGAAAGGCTCGAATGACAACCCGCGTCTGTTCCTGTAAGAGAAAGCAAATCAATGCGTTCTTAGTAAAAGGTTGTCTGCCGTTTCGATTCCTGTCAGGAAGCATTAAAATGTTTTGATAAAACTTTCACTATTTATCATAATATATCATAATATATTTTTTGTTGTTTTTTTTCCTTCCTCCAATTTAATTTAATTTTGCGCCGGAGCACTTCATTGATAACGAAAAAAATTTAACGCTGTGTGGTAAAAAAACCTGTGCTTGGGTAGCATACCTAACTAGTCGAATTACAGAATAAGCCGAAGAAATTATCTGCTGTATATAAGAAAGTAGAAGAACGAAGACTTAAAGTTTTCTCAAAGAAAGTGCTGTCTGCTATATATATTTGGCTCGAAAATGGACAGTTCGATCGGAGAGTTTAGGCGGATACAAAAGGCCGAAATGCGTAATCTGCTTCTGGTAAATATAATTGAAGTTGCAGCATCACGGCAACGTAGTCAGTATTAAAATATTATTTTTAAAAAAACAGAAAAATGTATTAAATTTGAAAAAGTAAAATATAAAACATATCTTTAGTTTGAAAAAAAGTCGTTTATAGTAATTAATTTTTTTTAAACTTTCTTCAATAAAATTTTATGTTGTCTTCAATATCTAAATGGTTTTCACTTCTTCATACAACGCTGATGATGTATTACGAGGTTTAGATGGTGCGAAATTTCGATTCATTGATATGCTGATATCAAAGTTATGGTAGCACTAACGGTAAACTCATTTTTTTAAAAATATTTATTTGAATAACACTAAATTAACATAAACTGCAAATGAACGAAAACAAAGATAGGTAAAAGCGTGACTCACAACTGATCTGAATAGTAATTGGAAGAGTGTGTGGGCTTCGACTATACCCTCTTATATAAGCTTAGGTTGTGCAGTAGTAAGCATCTTCCGTTTTCTGTGAGTTTCCTTATTTTACTTCAATGAGTGCCATTGACCAGTGATATCGATTCGGGAACCTTTCCTAGTATTGTACTCTTGGTAGCTCCGCAAATCTTCGTTACGGGACTCAAGAGCATGTTCGGAAAGCATTTGTGATATCTGCTGTATGATTCAAGAGATGAAGCACATCTGTTGGCATATACAACCAGAAATATAAGTTGACAGCTAGTTTTTCTATTTCGTAGGCATATAAGCGAAACGCTGAAATATCAAGAAGTAATCTTGAGGAAATAGTTTTAAGAATAGCATATAAACTTTTGATAAGCCTTTCATCATAATCGGTGATACGGGAACATGTTTCATGTTCGCGAAAAACTTCCTCGCAGTAAGGTAAACCGGGGAAAGTGGAACCTAAAATTTCATTAGTCCAACATCTGAATGACATCACTCCCGTAGTTCTTCATAAATTCCTTCTTAATTTTTACCACTAGTTAGTATATTTTAGCCCAAAATGTTTGCCAAATTTTCAGATTGCTGGCTATGAGTCTTTACAAAAAATATATTATATAGCTTGTCAACATTACCACTTGCCCCATAGAATTAGGTTAAGTGGAACACATTACTTTATATAGCTTCTAAAGGTATTGAAAAAGAAAAGGGCAAGAGGAAATTTTATAAAAAAAAAAAAAAAAATACAAATTAAGTAGTTAATATTTAAATTTATTTAAAGATAATACAACGAATTTTAATCAACTTTTAAAAAATATTGAGTCGTCACGGGACGCCTGGCAGATGTGAAATATCTAAACTATTTTGTGTAGAAAATATGCATTCAAGGATGGTTTAGTAAAGGAAAAAAATATGGCAAAATCAAAAACAAAATATTCAGATTTTTTTAAGAAATATTATTCTTTATTTAAAAACCGATGGCTTGCTCTTAGTTTCATTTTTTCTCGAATTCGTAATACCCTTTAATGAACTGATTAAAAATATATTTATTGATACACGATAATTCCGATTAAGAGATATATTGTATTCCGAAAACAAGTCGTATTTTTTCCTTCTACTATTCGATTTAATCCCTCTACGCACGAGTAATAGCGTAACTGAAGCAAATACTCAAATACCAATACTCAAATTGGTATAATTACGAATAAAATTCTGCATACCTATGTAATATGTATGCATAATTATGATTTTTTTTTTTTTTTATTACATTTCAAAAATATAATTCATTTACTGGAGAGTTACTTCAGATGACACCAGGTATAACTTTATATAGCTTAGTTTACTCTTTTCTGTTGGAATGGAAGCTGACTATGTCACTTACCCCGAATATCCACTTGCCCCAGTTTATCTTATTATTGTAATTAGTAATTCTGTGGCTAGGCTCAGAGATGTCCACGAGTATTCCCTATCGTTTTTAGTTTATTATTTTCAATGATGAACATTTGTAATCGACCAAGAAAAAAAAATTTAAATTCTTTCTATCCTCAGAATTTGTTTGTGTTACGTTTCAAGATATGTAGAATCCAAATCCTCGGCCAGTTATACATTTATACACCAATAACATCTACATCCTTGAAACTGTCTGACACAACTAAAAGTCCATAACTAAAAATTAAGTTTTAATCTCCTATTGCTAATCCTATATTACAATATACCTCAACAGGACCTTAAGTAATATTGACAAATAATAGAACAAATTCAGTTGCAATATTGTTGGTCACATTATTCAAGCACTGTACTGTACACAATATTCAACCACACTGGAGACATCTGAACCAGTCCACTTCAAATAAATCCGTCTTAGCACTCCTACAGCATTTCTAATATTTAAATCCAATTAGAGAGTGAAACAACATAAAAGGCCCATATTGCTATATTAACTAAATTATTAATTTAGTAAGTATAATAATATTACTAAATTCAAACTGTAGCATATTACTTTCTTTTTTTTACCAGCTGAATGTTCTTTTTAAGAGGGTATAAACATATTACTTACAATCAGAGCCAGATTTAGAGGGGAGGGAGGAAAGGGAGAACTTGTTCCAGGCGGCATTTCGAGGGAATTTTTTTTTTTAATCATACTTTATATTAGTTTACAAAAGTATAAAAATTAATGCAAAAGAGCAAAGCTCAAGCTTACTGACTCACAACTTTGTGTTTGGAATCTTTCAATTGCATCCTCCCAATTTTAATAACAATAATTGTCATAGATCTCAATACATGTGAAACAAGTGCAATCAAGAAGAGATACAATTCAATATTCCCTGTTTGAAATAGAAGACAAGAGAAAATGAGACAATTGCTAGACAATGTTGTGCATTGTTATGCAGTGTGGATGTCTCAGAAGGCGATGTCTACAATTATTCTCTGTGCTTCCTCCATCCGATTTATTTTTTATCATGATGTGACCTTTAGAAAAGTATTGTTATTTGTTTGAGATTTTTCGCATGGCTCCTTTTTTTTTAAGGGAAGTGACTAATCCCGAATTTAAATTGTATCAAGAAAAAAAATTTATCGAAGAGCTGGCCCGAAAATTTAAAGTGTTCATACTGGAATTCAATTACTTTATTAATTAGTAATTTTAATAGGAGGTGTGCATAATCTTGTATGGATTAAATAATTTAAAACCGATCACACAACGATTTCAGATATTACAATTATATCCAAAATAAAATGCAGTCTATTTGGGGATGTTAATTAGTTTCATAAACAATATATCATAAAAAATTAATAAAATAAGTGTTACAATAAGTGTATTATAAGTGATAACTATAATAGCGAACCGAAGGCAGTCAAGGTCACCAGCACATGTTAGGTAACTAATCACTTAACTGCTCAAATAAATGAATTTTCTAACGCTGGCTGTACTCACAATACTATTTTGCATTATTAATATTTGTTTTTTTTTAGATTATTTACAACCTTTTTTTTTCAAATCATTTCAATGTGGAAGGTGTACAAGGGGTATTAAATCATTTTTAAAAGTAATTACAATATTTTCTGATTTGAAATTTTAAAAAAAAATTACAACAGCTGAATGTAATTTTATACTTATGACTATTTAACAAAAAAAAATTAATGATGAATACAGATTGTAACAAATTTAGCCACTTCTGTAAGATCTCTACACCTAACAGTTGAATAGGATATGAATATGAAGGGAAATAATTGTATGTAGGGAAGTAATGGATAGTGATAATTTGGTAGAGATTAAAACAAAAATTCAGCTACTATATGGTTTCCATCAGCAACTGTTATGGAGTTTGTTTCTTCATGAATTCTTGCAATTTAAAATATTTTCAGCCCTATCCATATTTATAGTACCA
The DNA here is from genome assembly GCA_948150685.1 of Rhaphigaster nebulosa. NCBI lineage: Eukaryota > Metazoa > Arthropoda > Insecta > Hemiptera > Pentatomidae > Rhaphigaster > Rhaphigaster nebulosa. The sequence goes on from OX411308.1 coordinate 65,488,520, forward strand.
ATACATGAAACATAATGGCAGCAGGAAAGTGAAATGCTATGATTTATGGAATAAAACATCTTATCAGAATTGAATTTTCAGAAAATTCTTGAGCCCAGAAGGCAGATTGGAATAATGATAAATTGTCTCTGAGATCCAAACAAGACATCTCAAACCTAGAAAAATCTCGTTGTGGCCATTCTTCACTTATTACCAGTATTACCAGAAAATGAGTTTAAAGATAGCTATTAGGTTAATGCAAACAAGTTTAAATAAAAATTAGATGTTTATTTAAAATTGAATATGCAGGTATATGCGGATTAAGGTTTTTGGAGCAGGCCAGTGTCAGCATTATAAATAAAAAGGAGCGATTGTGTTATGCAACTCAAGAATCTTCTTGCAAAGAACTCTGGGTGAGAACATCTTTGTTTTGAGGAAATTATCCTCTTTATATTTGAAGCAACTGACCATTCCCAACAAAGAGGTAACTGCTAATACAAGATGCCCTAAACAACTGCAGAATAAAAAAAAAAGGAGAAGACAAAACAGATGTGTGGTAAGTCACCTATTTGAGCGATATTCATCAGTGGCAAATAGGAAATTGACTTTATAGCTATTTGCTAGTACTTATGGATAATGACTTAATATCTATTTGCTAGTACCTATAGACAGCTTCATATGCTTAACAGAGTCAAAAAAGGCAATTTTATTTTATCTGGACAATTCTATAGACTGTCAGTACTGCATTTAATATAAAATCCTGTTTTCCACCATCTTGGTAACTTTTCCAGACCAATACTTCTATTCACTTCAAAATCCTCTATAAAGATGAGATAGATAAAGCTTAGCTTAATGTGGACCAGGTAAATGAAGAAATCTACATTTTAAAACTGTGTCAGAACACATCTATATTAATAATAAATGAATGAGACAAAGTAAGCTTAAATTGTTACTTTCAATTATTTTAGCCATAAAAATTAAAATATATTAATATTATTTTACGTGCTTTATATATAGATGAAAACAATTAATTACCTACTATGTATACCAGCAGGAATACTGAATAAATTTTAATAACAGACCCAGTAAACCTCATACTGGCAGCTGATAACTGAATAAAGGGTGGACAAAGAGTAACATTATGCCAGAACAATAACATTAATATGTGCTCTTTCATTTAGTAGTTCAATTTCTCATCAAATGTTTCAATTATCTGTCATTGATTTTTCCACACACAAAAGCTTTTGAGTTGGCTGTGATGAAGCTTTGAGCAAACTAAGAACAAAATATAAATCCTATGTAACTGTAATATCCTAACAGCTAATTAAATTAAGCTAACACTTAAACATATTTCACACTTAAATTCACTAGGTAAAAAATGAGCATATTAGAAAAAATATGCTTCTCATTGCCTACAAATTTTTCATTGGAGTAACATATTAATCTTGGTTTTTGTGTCACTTAAATTTTATAAGCCACTTTACATTATTTCGAAGATGCCTAGTTAATTTTATTGCTGTTTAAAAGTAAAAAAAAAATTAAACTAAAAGGCCATAAAGAAAAAAAAATCTTCAAAATAAAAAACTGAGTAATACATATATTATTATACAGTAAGTTTTATTGTGTTTATAATTTTAAAGTGTTTTCATAATTACAATGTATTGGTACTGGCATTTCTGTTTCAAGTATGTGAATTTATCTGGCGAACCATATTTTAAGTTATTATTTATTAATTTTATTATATGTCAAATAAGAACTTAATAGAAATTGGTATATACCAGTTTGGAAAGTTTTGAGATATTGTTTTGTATGCAACACTAAGAAAAAAACAGAAATATATAAGCATATCATGTATGGTTGTCCTCTTCCTGTTGTTCTGAGCATTTGGTAGTTATGGACTTTTGATGGCACCTAATTTTCTACTCATTCTGCTCATATACCATGTCGGGAATAGTTTTCATTGTTTAACAAAAAGTCAGACATCCATTTCCTTTTGTAGACCTTTTAGTTTCATATTGCCTCTTTTCTTCTTCTCCAGCTTTTATCGCACCTTCCTCCCCAACTTCAATATTTTATGTCATCATCTATGAATCGGGACCACAGTTGATTACTGATCAAATATGGTCATGTCTCACAATAAAGATTTATTTGGTAGTAATCACATTTATAACCATATAATAAAAAAAATTGAAATAAAAACAAAACCTTTCTCTATTAAATTTTAGAAGATTAAATCTGCATAATATTATTTTCACTGATTCCTGATTTATTGTACCGATAAAGGTACATTTTTAGGCTTTCATTCAGAAAATTTAATTAGTAAACTATTAGGATAAAAATGATTTGATAATAGATTTCTCAAATCAGTTGAAAGTGAGTATGTTTAATTGATTATTATTAATGTAAATAATTATTATCACAGTTAATAAAATTTATACGTATATAATTACTTAACAAGACAATAAAAAACATATTGTACACCATGCAGAATATAGCATTATTATGGTTCATATAGTAAAGTTTGATATGACTAGAATGTTATAAAGATAAAAAAATTATTAATATGTTTCTTACTGCTTTATTTATATTCGTGATAACAATTGATATATTTTCATTTACTATTCTATTATTTTACTATGCACATCCACAAGTAAATAAAAATAAACAAAATATTAAAAAACACAGTGAAAAATGACCCAAGGCGTGGTAGGTCACTAGCAAAATTAAATGAGCAATTTAAATGTAAAGTATCGAATTATGATAAATAACATGGAAGAGCATGAAATAAAAACATATTAACAACCCAAATAATGTCTGGAGTTATCACATGATGGGATGTAAGTTGTTTATTTATTTGGTTTAATGTCCTTATATTCTCTGAACTAGAACTAGAACTTGTCTGACCGGTGACTAACCTATTCTAGCCAGAATGGGAAGGTTGAAATTTATTCCATGAGTCTCCCATGAAAAAAAAGTCAATCTTCCCTGGTTGACTTTGAACTGGCACCACTTCTAACTTAAGGGTGCTATGATTTAGTTATCAGTTGGTGCTCCCTCAAAATACTCCGTCACTATGGCCTTATGGATTTAACTTATTTCCATTATTTAATAACACAATATGCTCCTTAGCTTCAGTAAGATTCTTTAAATGAACATTTTTTAAATTTATTCTTCATACAAGCTCTTTTGTGCCTTTATACTTTTTATAATCTCCTTGAGTTAGTGGAAGTTTACAACTGTAATCTACCTAAAGTTGTAAAAGTTAACTGTAATTATGTCTAAAATAGTATTTCCCCCTAAACCACATCTGTCAATTTTCATACTCAGAAATAAAAAAAAAAAAAAAAAAAAACTATAGATGTCAGTGGAAGTTGGAGAGGTAACAATAATGTTTATTTTACTTTTAAGAAAAATGGTGCTAAACCCATAATCAGCAAACAGTGATAAAATTAAGTTATAATAGGATGTAGAGGACTTCAGCTGACAACAGTTTAACCTAATTAATGTAATTTGATCAAAATACAAAAGGAATCAATAAGTTATACCGATAGGTGATTTGTTTGTTACGAGTTAGGAGCTGGTATTTTGGAATGTTACAAAAAATTATTTACTCTTTATTATCATTTGTTTAATTATACTGTATACATTTTTAAAGCTTCATGACCGAATTATGAATCAAATTTTTCATTTATATTAACAGATAATAAATTAAATTAAATTTACTTGAATATTGAAATGATGGCTGAGGAATATTCTGTCTATATTTTGCCCACAGTTATTTTGTATTCCGAGGGAGAACTACCAAGTCTTTTAATATACGTAAATATTTAGTAAATCAATTCCAAAGGTTAAGAAAAAAAACAACTTAGTTTCAACTAATTACCACAGGAGTTCGCCCCCAGAATGCCAACTAACTGTTTGTGAGCTTTAGATAAACACTTAATTCCTGGCTAAACAGGTAATTAATTGAGAAAAGGAACATTTATATACATTTTTTTGTTCGGGATTGCCATTGGATATATTTTTTCTTTTGATACTTTTAACTCATCTTTACTAATTTTAAGTCCCAAATCAACATTTGGTAAAATTTTTTCTTCAGATTCTTCTTCTAATTTTATTAGAGTTTCAGAGTCTCGATAAATCATACAGGCAGCTCTCATGGTGAAATAATAAACAATTTCAACTCCTGATAGTAGGGAAAAACCAAGAAATAGTCCAGCTATTCCTCCAAAAGACACTAAAATAAAAATTGTATAGATCATTCATTGTTTTCTCTCAAATGGCTAGTTAAAAATTAAAATGCACATGAGTTAATTAATTTAAATATAATTTAAATAATTTAATAGTTGATTTGTATGAAAATTAAATATTTTATGCATGTTTATAAATTGAATTACTGCATATCACTTGCATGCATATTTCAGCCCTCTACCGTTGTGCAGTGTGAGGTTAGTGCATCACTTAATAAACCTGTACCACTACAACCCGTGAAGGGTCTTGGGCTCAGTACTTGGGTAAGGACCGTACTGTTTCAAAGCCACCGGTTGTGTAAGGAGGTGATTTGGCCGAAATCACGCTCAACCGCCAGGTTTTTCCCCCAATTAAGGGTACCCACTTTATAGAGGCTGGGTGAGCCCCAGGAGGGTCTCCCGATCCCACAGGGTCGATCCGCGACTGAATACAGAATAAATAATTATCTGCCTCAGCCGGTCTCGAACCCAGGACCTTGAGATTAGTAGCGCAGTGCCTAACCCACTGAGCTACCCCGCTCACAATGCATCACTTAATAGCTTAATATTATTTTATCATGTTAAAATTGAATAAATAAATAAGAAAGATCAACTTAAATTATTTTAGTTAACCACAGATGGTATAGTATCTACCAATTAATTTTTATAAATCAAATTTGCTAACAGTTTTAAAATTGCAAATCAAATCAAATTTATGGTTTTCTGAAAGTTTTCTCAAATTTGCGATAATTCTTTCAACACAACTCAGAAACACTTAGGGCCCATCGCACCAATCTACACTGGGCTACAAAAACCCTTTTCCAATATCTAGATATTACCATTTCCAATATTTTTGTGATTCAATCCAATATTTAGCATGGCCTTCATGTGGTATATTGGATCCAACTCTTGTTAAATAAAGTTGGATCATCTTCACCATGCCAAATAAAAGCCATAATAACCGCAAATGGAAGAAATACCCCTATTCAAATTCAAATATTTATACACATAATTTTTTTTCATATGATCTGTGTTAATTATAAGTTTATTAGAAACTAAAACAAACAATAAACAGTTATTGACTAAGTATGGTTGGCTATCAGACACAGAAAGAGAATTAATGGAATTGAGAACTTGGTGCATCGGGGATCTGGAAAGTTCTCTTTTCCCCCTAAAGCAAATTTAGGAAAGAAAAAAAGCTTTAGACGATGAACACATGTTCTACAACTATAAATGTACTAACAACCCTCCTTATGACGTGGTACTGGTACTGGTATTAGTGGGAAAACTAGTCTGGCAAGTGGGCCTTTTAGTCCTTTTTGCCAATCCCCCGTGGCGGCTACCTTTAGGTCGCTGCCCCCTACTAACAAGAGTGGGAGTGTCAAGATTCATTTCTCGGGACCACTGCGAGATAAATGCTGACTGGTTTAGGTGAGAATCGAATCCATAACATTCTGAACCGGGCACTCTGAGACCTCCACCCCAACCTACTCAGCCATAACATACTGTTATAATGTAGTAGTCAATTGAAGAAGATGAATATGGTGCTGGGCAACAAAAGCTTCTCCTATTACTGTAAATAAATAAGATGAATTGAGACTGTCTATAGTTTCTTACTTTAATTAAGAGAACAATTTTAAATAGACTGTCTACAGCCAAATATAAATCTTTTTAATTTTTAAATTCATGATCAATAATTAAGAAATTGTTTTAATGGCTTAACAACAAAAAAATATACAGTAATGTGAGTTACATTCAAAACTTAATTACTTAATATTCTGGATATAACTGTACTTAAACAAATCACTTTGCTGAATATGAAAGTAAGTTTAAAACCAAGACTGGAGAAGCAGTTTTTTAATTATTTAAAAATAAATAGTAAACAATGCAATTAATCGATAGATTAATATATAGTACTGTCAAAATTGTAGACCCCATTTTCAGTAAATCCTGAAGAAACAGGATTACAATCATTAGTTTTCTAGGAATATAGAAATTGTGGAATTTAAACAATCAGAATACCATCAAGAATGAAAAATTTCATTAAATGAAACTAAATACGAAGTTGAAATTTTCAAGTGATTATTCTCTCTCAAATTGATCAGACTTTACTGTAATTAATTAATTTTTATATTCACCAAGAAGATCAACCCATCCAAACAAAACTTCTCTTTTGTAACGAATCATGGGCCAAGAAACGAATCCAATTTCAATAGGCTCTTCTCCAATCCTAAAAAAAATATATGTTCTAAGTACAAATGTACCAACATTACTAAAAAATATTTAGGAAATAACACAAATCATATCAAGAAAATTTGTTATCTTATACCAATTATGCAGACTACACATAGCTAAAATTTAAGAAATAATTTTCTAATACTACAGGTTGTGGTACTACCACTACTATTGGTTAATAGGTTACCATTAGACCATGGTTGTTGTGTAAGGAGGTGATTCGGCCAAGATTATGTATATGTATAATGTGCATATATGTATGTATATGTATATATATATATATATATATATATATATATATATATATATATATATATACACACATATACATATATATATAAATATATATATCGGGCATAGGAGTGATGACCCTACCCTGTGTACCTAAATTGCGAATCGCGGTGTGGTTTTCCAGGATGTAAAAAAATAGCCGTGCGGAGGTTTGGTCCATGGACAGTCTGCTTCAGGGAAAGAAATATAGGTCCTCATGTTCATGCTAACTCTGAACAGCCATAATCCATGGATCTTGACCGGTTTATCTCTTGATCCCACATGCCTGTTAAAAGAAAAAATAAATTTATCTGCCACAGCCAGTCTCGAACCTGAGACCTTGAGATCAGTAGCACATTACCCTGCTCCCTAAAGTTAACTTAAAAAACTTAAAACTTGGTAATTTTTGTGTTAATAATTTTTGAAATTCAGTTTTAGCTATTAAATCAACTGTGTATTTCTTTTTACAATCACTAGTATTTTCTTTTTCACTACAGCTTAAGAAATTATATTTCATATAAGCAATGCACATGATCAGATATTTTTTAATAATTCAGGTATTGAATAGGAAAAGCACTCCAAAAAAAAAAAAAAAAAAAAAAAGATACTGAATATGCAAGTCTATTTCTCAGTAAAGGCCATAAGTTACTAGAAAAATGGCCTTAGAGGTGAGTGATATTGTTGCAACTAAAGTTTTTTTCTAGCCCTGATGAATTAGGTTTTTGTGGCATGTTTTTCTTTTTTACAACTCAATAATTAAATACCATACTCTTAATTTTTTTTTCTAGCTTTTATTGGTGAATTTTTTTTTTCTAACTGTATACCTCAATAAGAACAATAAATAGAATTACAACAATTTTATACATAGGTTTAGACATGCATTTATTTTTTTTTATTCATATATGGGTCTGTTCATTTCAATTAGCTAACTTTAGATACTGTATTTTAAAAAATATCAATCCTTCGATTGGCTTTTCCTTTTAAATTTACAATTATTCAAAAATTGAAAATTTCAGACACAAGGTGTCAAAATTTGGATTAATTTGAAATTTTCAATTTTTGAAAAGGAGGCTAATCTAAGGGCTGATATTTTTTAAAATACAGTATCCAAAGTTAGCTACTTGAAATGGACAGACCCATATCTGAATAAAAAAAAATAAATGCATGTCTAAACCTATATGTACATAATTGTTGTAATTCTATTTATTGTTCTTATTGAGGTATATAGTAATATTCACCAATAAAAGCTAGAAAAAAAAAATTAAGAGTATGGTATTTAATAGTATTTTTAAATATAGTACATAAGTAGCTTACACATCTCCGAAATATTAAGCCTGAGATTAGATTCCTTCTTAGAGTAATATGTCTTCAAAAATTGAAAATTTGACAATTTAGATATCACAATTTGAGGTGGATTTTGACTATTTTGGATCAAAATTTCATGAAACATGTACTTGGCATAATATTTAGGCTGTTCTTTTCTGAACAAAATTGTTTTATTTTCATCAATCTAGGTTGCTCAGTCCTGAGTAATATACTTTGTTTTGTATGTTAAAAATGGAAAGGTGCATAAAATATCTTTCATTTAATCTATGTATATGTATATATATTTATTTTTTATACAGTATATTTTATATATATATATATATATATATATATATATATATATATATATATATATATATATATATATATATATATATATATATAATATACTATATAAAAAATAAATATTTATATTATATTGAAATACCTACTCTATTGCATTACTGAGTTTTTCTACTTCATATACCGTATTTTCACAACCCAGCTCGCAAGGGCAATTGAGTGATCTGCGTAGTTCATCTGTAATTGAAAATTTGTAAAAATCCCACCAAAATAAATCTAAAATATTTATTTTTGCATTGTTTGTAATTAAAGTAACTTTAAAATATGTATGAGAATTAAACAGTGAATATTATATAAATTTTTAGTTTATAGATACATTTTAAGATTGATTTTAACTTCTTGATATAGTCCTTACCGGCTATTTTGGAAAGGCAAAGAAGTCCTTCTAAATTGCAATAAGGAAATCCACCTTTCAAAAAAAAAAAAAAAAAAATTACATTAAATTATATATATATATATATATATATATATATATATATATATATATATATATATATATATATATATATATTGTCAACTCTGTCCTTAGGAAATGGAAGTGTTTGTTCTCATTTACTTACTAACACGATGGTAGAAAAAAGGAACACAATTACACTTGTCCATAGCTGCTCTCATGCGACAATCTGACATGCATGCCCAATATGAATATTTTTCTGCTGTTTTCAACTTTACTTCATCTTCGAAGATGCATTTTCTTTGCTTAGCTGTTAATTGCCTTGCATCAGCTGCATAAAAATAAAATTTCCATAATAATGAGTGTTTAGGAGATAAATTCTTAACTTGCAGTCCAAAAACTGCATTATAGTAAAATAAAACTTTCAAAAAATAGTTATATTGGATTTCAAACAAGACATTTAAATTATCTTATGATTTACCAAACAATAGTTTAACAATCTAATTCAGTGAATAGCACCCTTCCTATTGACCAGAAATACTAATAAAATATAAATAGTAATATATTTCTTATTTCCTATACCTAGACACTTGAAATTGTTTATTTTTTTATAAGCTGTAGCATATTTCGTATATTTATTTGTAATCTTCAGCCACAACATAATCGCCACTAAATTAGTAAGAAATGTTTCAAAATGTTGATGAATAGTACTGTTTAAACTATTTGCCAGTGAGAAAGTAGGGAATATTATGCTGGAATTTTCTACTCTCATTCTTACAATAATTATTACAATAAGAAAGTGTAGATACATGCAAATTTTCACATGTTCTGAGTGCTTATGTTAACTAATTTGTTTTGATTTTATATGTGAATATTATATCAGATTTTATTATAAGCAGACACATTATCTTTCATGTCCTATAAACAGAAATAGAAATCTATTTTTCAAGGGGATAAAAGAGCTATTAAATAGATGGAAAATTTATTGTAAAATGAGATACATTAATGTTTGGAATGTCTAATATACATAATAAAAACAAACCAGTTGTATAAGTAGTTCGAGATGCAAAGAACATTCTATTAACAGCTTGAGTCCAAACATGCTGAGGTGACATTTCAACACTAGGTAGCTCATCAGATGAATGAATATAAATCTAAAAAGTTCATTTAAATGGTATTTATTATTCCTTGTTCTCAATCAATATTCACATAAAATTCAATTTATAAAAAAATATTGACAAAATTTACATTATTATTAATAGTACTTTTTATCATCAATCAATTATGCATTATTATAGAAATACAAGAGAATTTAATTACACTGTATGGATTTTCAGTGGTATTTCCATCAAATTCCATGGTCCATTTAGTATCAGTCTCATATATGTAATTTATTTTTATTTCAACTTCACCTTCATTTTCTTTCCTAAAAAAATAAAAGAGAAAGTGATAATTTAAAAATTAGAACTACACAAAACATTTCTACAGTTTTTTTTTTTTTATTACATTGTAGTCACATTAGATAAATCTCATACAAATTATATTTTAGTTATTTGATTGATTTATGTTTTAAGTTTTCTTTTTTCACGTTTTTTTCTAGGACATATTTATTAAAATTTACATTCTGTTGATCTTCAGTTTTTGTTTCTATCTATCTATCCGTCTATCTAATTTGGCGCTACAACCCACAGTCCCTCCATCGCAGTTTAGGTCTTCCGACATGTCACACTCCATGTAGGATTTCAGTCAGGATCTTTTTTGAGACCATATTGTCTGTCATCCAGGTTACATGGCCTGCGTCAGGTTTTCATGAACTATACAACATTGGGCTCATTAAATCTCTTGATTTTTTCTGCATCATCATTGCCCATTTACAAGTTCTGGACCATAAATTCTTTTTCTTATCTTGTGTTCTAGTATCTAGAGGTTCTGCTTACCGCCTTAGTTGTTGTCCAGGTCTATGATCCATAAGACAAAACCGGTTGAATGAATGCTTTGTTGAGAACGATTTGACCACGCTTCGTCACTAAGTGGCTTCTCAAGTGCTGTCTTGTGCTGTCCATAGTAGCAACGGTTGACATCCAAAATCTTCCTGCTCATTTCCACATTTATTCGGTTATTACTAGTTATTTGTGAACCTGATGTGCAAATTTCAAGAACTGTTTAAATTGTATAGTCTGAAATCTATGTTGATACCATCTTGTCTTGAAAACTCCTGGGTTGCCATGTGTTTTTTTTATTTCTCACTGATAACCAAACCCAATTTCTTCGCTCCAGCCCCAAGTATCAAAAAGGATTGGACAACCAACTGCCGAGAGTATCTAATTACATTGATGTCAAAAGTGAGCAGCTGTACCATCCTATTGCAGACCAACATCACAATAGTTGAAGCACTTCATAGATCAGCCTTTTTATATATTGGACAGATAGCGGTCTTCTTTCTGTAAGTTGGCATGATTGCTTAGTCAAATCAAACCATTAATTGATATTTATTGTCCAACACACTAATTATTCATTTTATCTAGACATGTCTAACTCTGTCTAATCTTTCTATCTAATAGAATTGTGCATGTTTTATTTCTTTTAGACACCAGTTGATAGTACAAAGTACAGATCACTGTTAATATTCTCTCCTTTTGATCCACCTATCAAAAATAAAATACAGAACGACATAGTAGGAGATGATAAAAATTATGTGTTGCTAATTTTAAGACAGAAAGATTAATTCAAGATAATTGAAAATTAAGGAGTATCAGTACGGAAATAAGGCAGCAAATCTGTGGAATGAACTTAGAGAAGAAATGAATATGATAGTTATAGACCGGGATCTATACATTTATTATAATTATATAAATTAAAATTGTCTATAGATTAATTAAATCTAATATTCCATTTTCTAGAAATGATGGAAGATTGTCCAGAGCACGGCAGAAACCATTATTTAGGATTCTATTGGCATCTTGCGCTACAACATGATCACAGCAATATCCTGTTTCTATGGCCATCTTTTCTTTTACTTTTTTATTAAATTAATTTATTTACTTTTCCATAATATATACTATTGCCTTACCAAAGTTAATTTTTATGTACTATCAATAGTACAGAACTATATTATTTTCTAAGTACATCATTGATTCCATAGACCTATTTGTTATTACTTCTATGTTCTATAATATCATAAACATCAGGCTTTATAATTTTTTTATCGTATATTTTATTTATATGATTAATTAATTATTGTAGTAAAGCAAAGAATTCAAAGTATGTTAAAATATATAAATAAGTATATAACTACCAATGAGATAACTTTATTTACCAAGGCCAAGTCTTTTCTGCATGTATTGAATTGAAGGAATAACAAAATCCTTTCTCAGTGAATGCAGGAAAGAAAGCATCACAGCAATTAAACTCTTTTCCTTTCCAGTAGCAATCCACAATTAAATCTTCACAATGATCAACAACCTGATTCAACATTAATTTAAATTTCTAAACTAGGTTAAAAATAATTATTTTAAACTTTTTTTTTTTTTTTAATTATGTACTATGTATCTAGGTATTTTACAAACTCTTGATAAAATGGTTATTCCTTTCCGCAATAGTAAGTGGAACTAAAGATGGGTATAATGTGAAAGTTAAATTAATACTACAACCATTACCATTTTTTTAGTTTTAGTTCATAGAGACATAAATAGGCATAAATTCATGGTGGAACCATTTTATGAAAATTACTTTTACTATATTATATTAATTGATATTGTAAATATGATTTGTATATTGTGATTTAAATAATATGTTCAATAGAAAAATATAATAATCCTGATGGCAACATTGGTTAAAATAGAACCCAAACTTAGCTTCCTTTGTCTTTGGTCCATTCGCTTGTGTTGTCCATTGTAGTAACATCAGTGAGAACTTGTTTTTGTTTTTAATAAGTTCTGATCAACAACAAACCGTACTGGAAGAATGCATTCAAATGGTTGCCTGTGGCTGGTGGTCCCTCCAAAGTGGTGAAAATTCACAGTGGTGGAATAGCAATATGAGTTTAAGTCATTAGGTTTTCTTAACCGTCTACAACACTTTTTAAATGAATTCAGTTATGATTTCATTTATATTTGAAGAATTGGGAAGTAAAAATGCAACAAAAAATTACATGTTGTTATTGTAATTACATGCAGCTAATTTAAAAGATAAATGGATGAAAAGTATTATTGAAATTGGTTAGATCTGTTGTAAATACTTTATTATTTCCTTTTTGAAAATTAAACCAAAAAAAAAAAATCAAGTCCAAAACAATGCATGTCTACTATTTGGAAAAACATCATAATTGTTGTGAATTATTAATTTTTTAAGTAGATAATTAGTATTATCCATTATATATAAGTATCGATAGTTGATCAGTCACAGTCTACAAAAACTGAAGATAAAAATGAGATATAAATATATTAAGAGTATCAAAACATGTTGATATGGCTGATAATAATTTTATTAACAACAATAGGGGATGATGATGAAATGAAAACGATGCTAAAAAATTGCCCACTAATTTGTATCTGTCAGACCTGAAACTACGGATTATTAATTATTTTTATATTTTTATGTATTTATGGCAATTAATTTCTTGGCAGGAATATATAGTTTTATTTTAGGTTTGTTATAAATTTCATAAAACCAAAATAAAGAGGCTACCTTTGACGATATAGTAATGGAATGGGGACTAAGCCAGTGTTGGCAAAATGTACTCACAATTTCTTAAGATTTAGTAAATACTAATTACTGTAATTGGTAAGAAATTGGAATTACATTTCGCCCAACATTGGGCTAAGCACTGTTGTGAGAAAATAAGTGCCAAACAAAAATTTCTGATTATATATTTTAAATAAATTGTAGAATGCATGAACATAATTTTATTAATTTAGGTCAATTACCTTGTAAACAAGAGCCCTAAAGTCACTCTGTGGTAGAAGTTTATCATTTTGATACGTCTCTAGTTCATTCATATTATCATAAGACAAGTTCGCAATCAAATTAATAAAGTTGCTAAAGTAATTTATTTTTTCTTCTGTTAGAGATTCTCCCCATTTCCTGTATAAAAAAAAAAAAAATGGCATTAATAAAATTTGTTGTAAATAATCAATTTATAACTTGAAAATATTTTTCAATAAAGAAACATTTATTAATTAAGTGATATAGAACTATTATCATTATCTAGTTTCTTATAACATTTATGAAATTTGTTGTCATAAATAAGGTTATTAATAAAGGAACAATATTATATATATATATATATATATATATATATATATATATATATATATATATATATATATATATATATATATATATATATATTAACCATGGGATTTACCTTTTATAGAAGCTAGACTGATTTTGCACATGAATGGATGAATACAACATTGGATGTGTCCTCACTTTCTAAAAAATAATACGTACTGCAGCAGTGATGACTGAGCACATTGGGCAAGATTTGGGGCAGTTTTTTTCAATTATCATCTTGTCAATAATTATTTCATGTTGGTCTCTTGAATCTTAAGTTGTTGAAGTGAATCTTAACACCCCTACTATGGCTAGGATTCAGTAGCAACCAACAGGTAGCCATCGGATGTTGGAAAAAAAGACCAATAGATCCTCTAGTCAGAAATAAATAAATAAATTCTCTAATGAACCGGCAGAGAAATTACTGGTAGTAAAGGCCAAGGAATATATCTTACAACAGATGGTCTAACAAATATATGCTAACATCATTTACTCTGAGAACAGAACAGTTATAGACTCAGAACTTAACAAATAATATCAGGATTCGTGATAGTCCCATTTAAGAAAAGCCCATTAGAAGTACTATAAAGTACTAGAAATATCTTAAAATGTAGAGATTTTACCTCCTCTTTTTTTCTATAATTATATTATCATCATCATGATCTATTCCCATATACCGGCTAAGCAGTGTGAGAAGACCCTTTGCAGAGCTTCACCCAGTTGTCCCTGTTATTATGGGAACCAAGCTGCACCGCAAGCTGTTCATACAATGCTAGAGTGGAGGGCAAAAGAGGGAGAGGAAGACCAAGACTGAAGTGGGAGAACGTGGTGAAGAAAGCATTCACAAAAAAGATGAATGAATTGGAGTGGAAGAAATGAGCTGGAGCCAATGTCATTATACTGTACTCATGTCATTATACTGTGTATAAACAAATCTCCAAATAGGAATGAACTCCTGTACTTCAACTCTGTTCGATTTATAACGAGGGATATGAAACATAATTTCATAGAGCATACTCTATGTGCAATTCTAAGTAAAAAGAAAATATTAAGCATTTTTTTGGCAAAATGTACAATACTATCAATGATTGTGTAAAAATATATATATATACATATATATATATATATATATATTTATATATATATATATATATATATATATATATATATATATATATATAATTATATTTAATTATTATATAATTATATAATCTTGTAAATTATTTTCAAATTTCATAGTGAGCATGTAACTTTAATATAAAGCAAAACAGATAAATTTAACAGTAAATATATGGGAAACTTAAAAAAAAGAGTTTTAATCTTCTGAAATTTTTTCAGTAGGTACTTTTTAAACATATAAAATAGGTATCAAAGTTAATGTGATACTTATGTATTTTTACTAAGGTCTTTCTTTCAGATTATTTGATATTAAACTTCCTTAACATCTGGTTGATTATAATCAAATGTTTTTCATTTATTTTCTGGAGAATAGCATTCGTAAAGAATATAAAAGGCAACATTTTGATCGTTTATTGATAAATTGCAAAATTTGTTATAAAAAACTGAAATTATCATTTATAAAAAGAAATATTAAAAAAGTTGAAAACAACTTACTCTTTCACATAGTCCTCAATTACTCCACGCCCAGCTGGACTAAAAGGGCAGACTGAAATTCCAGGAAAGGGTACATCCCAGTTATGAAAATCAGTATCCAAACCAGTAATGGTAGGATTTGTTTGAAATTTCTCCCACAAAGAAACTATAATAATTAATGTGACAATGGTACTTGTGGATACAAATATGAACCACATAAAGCTGAAATAACACAATTAAACTGTTAGCTGCTAAACAGAAAATAGATAATCATCAAGGTTAAATCTGATTGTATCTAATGCAATGTATTAGGTAGTAGATTTTAAAAAAAATTGAAGAATTAAATTTAAAAAAGAATATTAATTTATTAATTTAATTATTATTAATAAATTAATATCCTTCACTGACTTCTATTCTATGTCTTCAAATGTGTGTTTGCTTATTTGAAGATATAGTACATTTTCATTACCTCCACTAGTATGAGTATATAGGTTTGCAGGTTAGATAAAATTAAATGTGTAAAATCTTTATTTTTTTTTATAGCATAGCCAGTTTGCAAAGAGAATGCCAATGGAACATATCGAACTATTAATTTAACTTTGCCCCATTGCAATTTAATTTAAATTAAATGAAATTATATTAAATTAACTTGCAATTTAGATATTCCCCTTCTATAATTCCGGAGTGATTGTCTTGTTTATTTGTGTTGTGCCCCAATATTCAACGGCATTCTTTCTGCAAACAGACTATAGTACCTTTTGAAATTTTTTATTTAAAAACCTTTGTTTTTATTATATTGGTTTAAGGTCTATAAAAAAAAGTTATCATTCTATAACAAGTGTGCACAATATATTGGATTGTAGAAAAACTTAAATTTCAAAGTTTTGAAAATTATCAAAATGCGACAAATCTTTTTAATATAGTTATTCCAAAATTTCGCATTTAATTTTATAAAACCATATTTTAATTGGGTTATACTAAAATTTCAAGAAATTTAATGTAACTTAAACTGAAAGGAGAAGTTGGTCGGGGGGTGCGATCAATGAAGAACACACTAATAAGTGTAACTAATTTGATTGTGTGCCAACGTTTTGGCCTAAGTTTTAGGTCATCACCAGGGCTAAGAAAAACAAATTAATAATAGACAGTACCAAAAACAGCATAAAATATGGCTATAAACAGAAATGGCAAGTATGGTAAAAAACATATGAAGTATATAGAAAAAAATATGTTTATATATATATATATATATATATATATATATATATATATATATATATATATATATATATATATATATATATATTGTAAATAATGAAAATTAAGATAATGTGGAAAGAGTTAAAGAAAGATTATGAATTACATGAAATAATGAAATACATTATACGTGGTATAATAAAATAAATGAAAACTAATATGAAGATTTGTAAGTATGTAAAGTATATCGAGATAATTATGATATTACAAGTTATGTAAAATATGACAATTATGTTGACAAGTGACTAATGAAAATAAAAATAATGCAAAAATGTAAGTAAAAAATAGATTTAAAAAAAAAAAAAGGAGTAAAATATAAAGTTATGCAAGCTGAAAGATAGAGCAATACAACTACAAGTTACTGTCATAAGTGGTGAAGAAAAAAGAATGAGGATAGAAACAAGGAGGAAGAAGAAAGGAAAAAATCACCCAACAATTACATACTAGAGAGACGCAGAGTCGTGTGCCAACTGAATCGCACAGAATTCTGGGGATTAGAAAAACGAACGAAATATTTATGGTTGGTGTTGCGATCTTTAAGGAGATGTTTAGTTTCGCCAATGTAGAATGAGTTACAGTTGCGAATGGAACAGGGGATGCCGTATACGACGTGAGAACAGTGTTTAAGAGGAATTTTCTTTATGGAACAAACTGTGACTCAGTTTGATAACAAATAAATTAAACTATATTACAGACAATTTTATAAATGAATATGATAATTGAATAGGTTAATAGATAAGAACAATATGGGGGCTTTACGCACTTCTCATAGAAAGGTCTGTCTTCCTCAGCAATGTAACGAACTCCATGAAGGGTGCTGCTTTCGAAAAATTCTTTCGTCTGGTAGCTCCAACTTGCTTTTAGGAGTTTGTACTTACTGTAATTGTTCTTTCTTCTCCTCTTTAAGATATCTGGCATATTTTTTAAAGTTCTAAAATAAAGTTTCGTAAGCAGAAGTAACTTAACCCATGTTCGTTTGTCCACAATAAGTCAGGTACTTGTTTTGTAATCACTGAAACTAGACTGGCGTGATTGTATTGACACCAATCGATTCCACGGTTGCTCAGATTTGGATGGAGATAGCTTGATAGCCCGCATTGTGGCATGAAGCACGTCCAGCTCATTATAATGTCATTTTCCATTTATCGACACACAAGGTCATGTGATTCAAATAAATTAAGCTGGACAATTTTTAAATACGAAATATTGGTATTAAATAGGTATTAACTAATTAAGGGATGTTATACGAGGAAGTTATGTTAAGACAACATTATCTCAAAATAAAACATCGTTGAGAATATTTGGTCCTATAAAGATTAGGCTAGTAGAAAATTCAGAATACTTCATAAAATTCAGAGGTGCATAAAGTGTCATTGCATATTCAATGATAAAGTAGTAGAAATGAAGTGACTCAGAATTTTTACATCAAATTCCATACTTCAGAATCTGAGTGATAGCTAGAATGTTAAAAGCATTTTCAGACATTGTGAAGTTGTCCTACATCATCCATCATTCCTTATAAAAAAAATGGCGAATTCCCCATCTGTTCTTCTTGGTTCTCCAGGCCTGGTATTGACAAGGATTGCTCTTGTTTTGGATGAAGAGAAGGAGTAATAAGTAAGAAAATAGAAATGGGTTCTGTTTTCTTACTTATTCCTCTTCATCCAATACAAGAGCAATCCTTGTCAGTACCAGGCCTGGAGAACCAAGTTTCTGAGAATTTTGACGGTTTCCCTAGTAAAATACTATTGAAACCACAGATAGGTATCGGTGGCGTCACGCTGCATTTCGAATTGGAATCCCTGTGAGCTCACGATCACGTCATTGCTTAGTGTAAATAGACCTTAAAGTTGTTGGGCTGCATAAAATTAAAAAAAGTAATCATGACTGATATTTAGATTGGATGATTCTGTTAAATCTGATCTTAGTAATTGAGGTTATGATGGGGTTTGGTATAAGGAACGATTGTTACTGATATCGGCATCGAGCCTTCGGGTTTGTTAAGCCATTTTATTGTTATAATTAGTAACTGCAGGTGTGTTATCTCAGAGACTATGGTGGCCGAGAGTGTTAAGGTGTCATCTTAGCAATCTCCAGTCTGCTGCGGCGCTGGTTGGAATCCGGCCTTGTGGGATTTTAATTTCGTGGCGGACCCGCGGAATGAATCTCGACCTTCCCTCTATGGTTAAAATAGGTTGGTAAATTATAGGAATAACCCGTCCGGTTTGCTAAAATAAGAGTAGGAAAGGACATTAGACAATGAAAAAAGGTGTGTTATCTCAAAAATATTTCCTCTTGAATTTGGATTTTTTTAAATATTTTAGATCCTAAATAATTGTATTACCTATATATTTCGCAGTAATACCCTTTTCACCGATTATGACGGGAAAGTATGGCTGACCAAAGTATTATTAACCATGTTAACCATTAACTATGGATATTATTACATAACGCTTATTTTTATCCCAAGTCGATGAGAAAAAAAAAACGTAAGCGGCAGAGCTCAATTTGGAGGGGATGTAGAGGTACGCAAAATTTTAAAAGCCACAAAAACCGTTTAATGTCGTTATAATGACCGAAACTTTGACAGAAATTTGCCTCCGCTTCTATGGTATTGTATTGCCTAGAAAACAACCTTGCATACCGAATTTCAGCTCATTTGATCCAAAGTGGGCCGATGGAAGTGTCCAAATGTAACGGGTTCCTCTAATAATATTTTGGTGGTTCCTATATAAATATTTTGGAGTGATGTGGAGCGGCTGAAATTACATCGCTTCTAAACTCCTCGCCACGCCAAAATCTAATCATTCCAACACACCATGAGGGTAGAAAAATGAAACTGTGGAAAAGTGGAACCGATGGATTGCACAGAGTTTAGGCTGTTCTATAATAATAATAAAAATTGTTTGTCAGTAAATAAAATATAGTTAAAATTTAAAACATCGATTGTAGAAAATATGTTACAAAATTATTTTTACTATTAATTATATTACAGATTATAAATATTAATTAAAAGAATATAAACATTTTTAGCTGATTTATTGTTCCATACTTTCAGTAGAATAGGATTTGTATTTTCTTATATGCTTAAAATTTCCACTATATTTTTTATTGTTTTGGGGTGGAGGGGTGATGAGAAAAAATTATTCAATGTTTTCACTGTTTTAGAGGCACTATTTATACTCCATTAATTTTTAATTTTTATATTAATATCTTCATCGAAATATTCATAGACTCTAATTATAATAAAATACCCGTTTACGTGAATACGTGAGCATG
Source organism: Rhaphigaster nebulosa (assembly GCA_948150685.1). NCBI lineage: Eukaryota > Metazoa > Arthropoda > Insecta > Hemiptera > Pentatomidae > Rhaphigaster > Rhaphigaster nebulosa. Next base: position 65,508,698 of record OX411308.1, read on the forward strand.
GATATATACCTGTTGGTAAAAAATGGAACAATGGAGTCGTGTGGTTGTCAGTGAGGCCCTTAAAATCTTCATTACAGTCGTTCAATTTCATCGTTCCATTGTTCCGTTTGGAGTGATCGTCACTGGCCACCTTAAGGTTCTTAGGAATATTAAATGGGCTCTTACAGTTAGTAACCTTGTACCGTGTTTCATGTTTAGAAGAAATATAAATACAACAAATACCAAAATAAAATTGGGATGTTAGGAGTTAAGTGAAACTGACAACCATATACTTCATACGCTTACTACATCCACTGTCATTACTAAACCCAAATAATCAAATATAATCTTGTAATTTATTATTATTATTTTTACTTTCACTTATTTAATTTCAATAAATATAAACATTTAAAAAAAAAAAAAAAATTTTTATTATATTTATATCTCATTTAGTAAAATAAAGAAGTGACAATATTGCAATCATCCATATTATTTATCCTTTAAGCGTTCATCTGTGACAGGCAAACGACGCCGAGAAGGGAGGAGATACCTATTTTAGAACTGCCCTTTCTTTGGTGCCTGAAAGACATAGTGCCCTCAGCTGCCTGAAGCAAATCATAAAGACAGTACTCTATTTTAGGGTGTTTTTTCATAAAATGTAGCTGAAGTTAAAAAAATAAATAAAAGTTAAAATAAAGTAGGTACCAATAAAAAAAAAATATCATGAATGAAAAATATATTTCCTATTGAGCAATAATTATTTTTTTTTTAAATTATTAGAGTAAAAAATATATATTAAACAAAGGTTCGAGTATCTCAATTATTAATTCGGTTCCCAAATTCCAGGTACCATCGGAACTCATTGTGTTTCGTTCGTTCGTGTTAATGGCGTAAATTTTTCCTCTGTTATTTTTAGTTTGCTTTCGTTCTGGTCATCTGCTATCTATTTGAAAGTTATAATGGATTAACTCTAGAGAGATCTCTTACTTTCACCCAACATATTAACAACAAAACTGATTCAGCAAAAAAATTAATCTATAAAATGTTCACTTATTTCAATAAAAAATCCAAACTGAGCTCAAAAAACAAACTTATCTTATATAAATCAGTCATCCGTTCTCAAATCACTTACGCATCACCCGTGCGGAGTTCAACTTGTATAACCAATTACAAAAAACTCGAAAGAGTCCAAAACTTATGCATGAGAATAATCAATAACTGCCCTCGTTACACAAAAATAGTCACAATGTTACAAGACTTGCAACTACCCTCAATTCAATAATTTGTTTTATCACAAACTGCAACATATTTTGGTCAAAAAACAGCCAGTGAAAACCCACTGATAAAAGAGATCAGTAATTATAACAAATGTACACTCATAAAAGGACAAACATTTATTGTTAAACTAACAATAATTTTTATTATATTTTCATTACCTTAATTATAACTTTAAATGTTTAGATTATTATATATATCGTATATATTATTTATTGTCATCAGTTTCCTATTTTATTAATTTATTTTTATTATTCATTCATAGTTATTATTAATATTGTTTTGTGTGTGTAGGTTTTTGATTAATTTTTCCTACTGTTGTCCAATATATAAATTCACTCATGAGATACGACTTATTCTCAGAAACCAAATTTGTTGATTTTAAGGATAAGCTATCCGAAATCATGTTAAAATATTTGAAAATATTGCTAAAGTTTACATTTGTAAATAAAACTTTCTATCTCTCTATCTCAAAGTTATATGCCTTACAACAGATTATTTGATTTTATAAACTTGAAAACTGATTCTATTGCTAGTCCACTGATTACGAATGGTATACTACCTCTATTGGGTTAATTCATTTTAGTCTGTTGAAATGGAATATACTACATCTTGACTGCAATAATGTGAATTTGTAGTTTTCAGTCGTGAAGATGAATCCAGTCGTGATGAATTGGTGAAACTTTCGCCATTGATTTAGTATCTACTACTACCACTACCTGAGAGACTAAATTTGTATCAAGAAGCCAATAATAGCCTAATTATTTTTTTTTTATTAAATTAATCTTTCATTAATAAAATAAAAATCTGATGTGGACACGAAAAGACTTCCTTGTACGTCTATTAAATTATGAATCGGTGGCTCAAAAATTGATCCTGAATTTGGCTACCAGTTTCCGAAGATAGCAGTATCACAGAAAGGACATAATAAATCTTTTGTAGCCCTAAAGAATTAAACTGTTGGTTTACTTTTAACATAAGAACTGTTTAAAATACGTTTTAGACAGCATATTCTTTAGACAATTTTCAAGAAGAGTAAATAATATCCCCGGATCTTCCGCCCGACTAGGTAGTATGGAAGAACCCTCTGGAATTATGGTACATGCACTCCCTTATAAAGAATTCTGCGCACGCCTGTGAATTCGATAGCATCACTGTGTTTGAATCGCCGGCGGAGCGTCCTTAAATCTGAAGGAATATATTTTTAAAGTTAAAAAAAATCATCCCAATATTTCTGAAGTTCAATATTAAAGATTCATTGAGACGAAATTGGATGACATTGGCTCGTCCTGTCCCTCCAGTCACGCGAAGCGCGCATTATCTGTGCCAATGTATTTCATTTCACAATCTGTCCCGGCACGGTAGTTCCAAAGCTTTGTTACCTAAAATTGCTTATGAGCTTTAGTGGCGAATCCTAAATGATGTCCAAATCGAATATACAGCCTGAATATGCAGTAATCGTAATTCAATGCTGAAAAGATAAAAGAGCAGGATAATATAATCAATAAAATAAAAATTGTTATTTAATATCACTGGCAATATTATATTATTTTTAGGCTTATCGCACTGAAAGTGTCGATAACTATGAGCGAAAGGTGTTGAATACGGGCATTTGCTCCGCCAAATCCATTCGAAACTCAACTAAACAAGAAATCAAACTTGACAAAATCCTCCCATCTACCTCTCCATCTACACACTCGATTCTCATTATTAACCATTTGAGTGATTTGTTCTTTTTCCAATACCACATTATTATTTTTTTCATTTATTGACATTTTTAATTATTATTATTTATTAATAATAATGTTATTAATTAATTTATTAACCTTTGCTGTTATTTCATTAAGTTAGCTTAATTTTCGCATTCCGAAAGCGTGATGAAATTACTATAGTTGATCCTAACTTTTAATTACGGACTTAATTAAACTTAATTTCATCGTTAGAAATAATAATAACTACATACGTTTTTCGTTCATAACCTCGCTTTTCTTTCCCCTTAAATTCAGTTCATTTTGTAGTCCTCGGATAATTCAACTTCTCTGCATATAAATATAAAAAAGCATGATAGATTATTAAGTAAAATAATTAATTTTTACTTTTCTTACTACTTCGGTATAGAAAGAATCTACTGTAATAGGGTCAAATTTTTGATTTGCAGTGGTCAAAGGATTTCGCGTTTCAGAACCTCTTGACAACGAGTCCAATAAACGCATTTTTCAGCCTGTGTGTTTATATCACGATTACCTCTAAACGGATCACCGATGTTGTTTTTGTTTTTTCGATTTGTATGGTTTTGTCCATCGATGCCTGTGTTCCAAATCATCCTTAACTACCCTTAAGCAGGAAAAAAATGATGTCGAAAAGAAAATTTTATTTGCGTATAACTCAAGAAACATGCACTTTATGGTAAATTATGGCACTTTATTTAACCATTTGAAAGGTGACAAAATTTTCAAAAACCTAAAACAAAAATATTTAAGGCGGGTTAGTATCGGCAAAGATACAGGCTATTGGGCTTCGTAGTCCTTTTTTTTTTAAATTATTCTGTGCATGTTTCCATGTAAACGCGTTTACATTTTTGAATAACTCGAAAACTTTACATCTGCCGGAACATTCCAAATGTTCATTTGAAAGATAATTACACTGTTTACAAGTATAAACAAAAAATTAGTCGGACTAATATTACATTCGCTTACCCATACATGAAATATATAAGTGAAATACACCTTATAAGGTTTCCTGAGTCCAAACAACCAAGTCTCGCATAATAATATGTGTGTGTGAACAGCCTAGCTCAAAAACGAAAAGTTGTACGAAACTGAAATTACATATGCCTATCTGTAATGTTATAGAAATTTTTTCATCACAATCGACTAGCCAGAAGTAAAATCGATGATAGACTTTTTTTTAAATTTTCTCGAAAAAGGCTCTAACGATTTTTATTAAACTTGAAGCCTTAATTCTTCTCCTCTATACCCTTTAACTTTTCATATATGTAGAACATCACCGAGAAAATGCGGGGAAAAAAGTTATGATGAAAATAATATTTTATTTGCGCATAACTCAAAAAATATGTATTTTATGGTAAGCTATTTAACTATCATATGTAAGGTAATTAAACTATCTAAAAAAACAAGAAAGGAATAATCTAAATCGGAGCAGAATAAGCGAAGATATATCACATATCACGTTATAACCGGACGTGTCAATTGTATCATCGATTTTATATTTGTTCAACGATTTTCTCGTAAACGGCTCTATCGATTGATGTAGGGAAAGTTGAAATAAAGGGAATGTTATGTGGATGCGCGCACCGCACCAGATTTTTTTTGTATCGGACTTTGCAACCAAACGGTAAGGGAAGTCCTATGAGTGGAGAAATTACTAGATATTTATTTTTCTTCATAATTTACTTCATTTGTTCTCAGTAAAAAGCGAAGCATCTTATGGTTAAAAGATCTAATAACTTAGAAAGTAATTTTTACTTTCATTACCACCTGGATAAGGAAGGTATTGTGATCGGGTAAAATTTTCGATGTGTAATTGTTTCGATGGCAAAAATAAGTTTAAATTATGTAATTTATGTGAATACAGCATTAATAAGATGGATGTCTGCCAGATGAAGACCCAAATATATATAATCGGCAACCTTGATGGAAATAAATCAGATAGTCCAAGCAGCGTAAACCAAGTAGAATTCACGGATTCTAAAAGTTTTTTTTTATTCCTTAAATACGATATATACCAACATCAAAGCCGGTATTAATAACTTGGTTTTATGTGATTCGTAGATATAATCATTTCACGCTGGAGATATTTATTGTTTTTTGCTTTAACAGACAATAGGCTTATTGCATAAACTAATAAAAAGTAAAACATTTATTAAAAATAGGATTAGTCAACTCTTATTTCTAAATTTTCTTGTCATTTTTGTCTCGGATCATTTTCATCATTCACCGTTATAATAATACCAGGTTGAATAATACAGTCACATATTTACCTGGATGCAAGGTATTTTAAAAATCCGATGGAAACTACCGTTTGACTGCTTAGTCCATGAGAAATTTTAAACATACCGCAACATGTTAGATACCCCCAGTTTTACACTTTCTTCGTTCGTCTGTGTTCATCCACACTTATCAGCAAAAATGCATTCAACACATAACCATTTCAGAGGTGTAATTTCATAAAAAAATAAAATACTTATTTTTCAAGAGAGTGAAGGCTTATATCTGAAATCAAGGGGGTACAAGCATTTATTTTTAGGCCGAGGGGGTGCCTATTATTAAAAGTGTTAACAATCACTGGTTATTGGTATATAAACAATTTACAAATCTTTTTGAATAAGTGTGATTTAACCAGATATTCAAGCCCAAATATTTTTTCTATAACGATTTTGATTCTTTAATATAAGGATTTTACTCCAGACTTTAATAAATTGAAGGGCATTCTTCATGTTGATATTTGGGAAAACAATTGTGATTCTCTCCCTTTCTTCCATCGACGATTCAATTATAATTATTAGATAAAGAAAAATTATTTTTTTTCATAAGCCTGATGATTCCAGGATTAATAAAAAAGGTGAATGAATTATTTACCGAAAAAAACAAATACAAAAATGGAAAACACTTTTACAACATATAAATGAGGTTTCATGACAGCTTTTATATACTGAACATAAAATCTAAAAAGTTACTATAATAATATATAACAAGAGAGGAAATAAATAAATAAATAAAAAACCCTTTAACAAATAAAATGATAAAAAAAAATATGCATATACAAATTCATAATTAATTTATGTATAATAGATGAAACAATCACACATTCTTGACTTCGTCTTCCGTTGATTTCGTCCATTCTTACAAAATACAGTCGGATCTCTATATTTCGAACATGAAGGTTTCTTGCGAAAAATTCTATATATGAAAATTTCGATATATAGAAAGATAGCAATTTTTCCCCCTTTTCAGGCTAAAAACAATTACAACTATTCTTTAGGATTAAAGAAGCACCAAAGGCAATATTTAGGGTTAAAGAAAAACAAAACTGAACAATCAATAACACTTAATTGAAAATCGTACAAATTACATCTGTGATTGCAGATTTTTTAAATGTGTACATTTATAATTTAATAAGGACATGTCTTAAAAATATGCAAAAACACAGGCTTTGCAAACCAAGGGTACATTTCTGTTTCTTATTTAATTATTACCCATTCTTATGTACGAAAACTAAGAGCTCTTTTTGATGATTTTTCGTTCGATATATAGAAATTTTATTCGATATATACAATATTTTATATACAATATCTATTTTTTATATTATTTATTTAATAAAAATTCAAGATTCCCAAAAAAAGCAATAGAGATTTTCGATAGATGGAAGTTCGATATACAGAGATTCGAAATTGAAATTGAAATTGAGAAACTTTTTTTTTTTCTGATTGTTAATATTATTGTTTTTCAGAATGGAATTTTTTAAAATTATTTTTATTAATGACCAATGAATAATAGTATTATGAATAAAAGTTCAGAGAAGAAACAAATATATGCGGCATTCTTACATATTTTATTCAAGTCATAGGTTTTATTTATTAAATACAATTGAAGACGTGAGTGGATGAAAGCGTTATGTTACAAATTTAAAGTTTTGAGAAAGTGACTAATAAAGTGTTTTTTTTTTTTTTTTTTTATGAATCATCCAATTAACTGAAAAATCATGCGATTAATCTAAGAATCTTGGGTTATTAAAGTTATTAGACGAGGATTAGCACATAAAACCTTTATTTATAAGAAGAAACCAAATAGTACTTCCACCCACTCATGTATTCAATTGCTTTGGAGTTCTTAAGATTAAGGTTTAATGCGTTAGGCATTTAGGTTCAGTTTTTTTTTTTCTGGTTTCTTTTACGCTCTTTGACCTCAGGATGGCTTGCCAAATTTCTGTCCAAAAAAAACATATAGTTCACCTCAGACATTCCTTAGGATATGAGCCCATTCATAGATATTCATAAATGCAAATCATATAAAAGCAAATGTGTAATTTTTGCGCATGCGTGACATCTAATTACGTAGGAACAATTACGGCTGATACTCTGATCATTCCTCATTTGAACGAGATCACGATGGTGGTACTGCATTAATTTTTAGCCGAATAAATTATGTTTGAAATTAAATAATCATTAACCACTAAAACTCATGAAGTTTTTGGGTTTAATAGCAGGTAAGGAAGGTTTGAAAAAAAAATTAAACGTTTGTAATGTTGCTAATTTGGACTCGATTTCCTTCCTATTCACAGAATCAATTTTTAAAGAAAATTTCACTTTAGAAAATTATATTTGTCGCATATTTAAAAAATACCTAGTATCATGAACGGAGACAAGTAGAGTTCAAATATGAATGAGATTCGGTGGGTTGTCTAATAACTTAATTAAAATATAAAACATTTAATTACTATAATGAGATTATATAACAATAGAATATTTAAGAAAAATAGTTATTCATTTTTCTGCCGTTGTTTTTATACGTAGTTGAATTATAATTCATTAAAATTACATTCGATTCATTAGTATGGAGTTATAAAAAGAACCACCAAAACTGAAAAGAACTGGTTATTTAAAAAATATCAAATATCTCATTTAATTCTAGAGCAGGAACGTCAAACACGCTGCTCCTGGGATAATTCTTTGTGGTCCATAATTTTCTGAAATAAATTGAAAAAAATACAATTGTTCAGCAATGTAATCGATTATTATCCTAAATCCACTTAATTACAATAGTATGTAATTAAGGATATTAATATATGTATTAGTATCCTGTCTATGTTCCTGATTCCTCACATTAAAATTTCATTTTAAGAAAATTTGTGAATGTGCTGCGACCCGCGGCTTTAATTGACACGCCTAGTCAAGAGGTTTTGGTAATTACTATGGACCAGTGGTGATCATTACATTTGTGCGCATGAGCGTGTGATCCCCTTAGTTTTACAAAAGGTAAATACAATTATTTTGTAGTAGTATAAAAATAAAAATATAATATCTATTTAACATTGAATAAATCAACAGAAAGTTTTTTTTTTGTAGTAAACTTTTCGGATAATCATTAGTCCAAGTACTTTAACGAGGCTCAAACTCGTCATTTGCTTCTAATGAACGGTTTAACCTGCTTTTGTCAATTTTAATAGTATATAAATTTTATTTAATAGATGTTATTGCATCTTTTCACGACTGTTCCGTATTTCTCACAACCGCCACACTACAAAAAATATTAAATAGATTAAAGTAATAATTAAAAAAAATAATAAGTGCACTGGTTATCGTTTATTATGGCTATGATTTTTTCCACAATTGTCATTATATTTCTTATATTTGTATCTGGAAAGTTGGCATTAAGAATAATTACAGTTCTTTATCACTTCGAGTATAAATACAAGAACAAAACTTTTAAAAATTCAACATTCCCATTTTTTTTTCTAATTTTTATATCTGTTTAACATTACTACATATTTATATTGCAGAGTTTTCTTCATTTTAAGACATTAATAATTTATAAATTTAATAAAATAATGTTTAAAGAAACAGGAACGGTCGTGAATATTTTTATGACATTGAAAAGAAAACTAGAATATAATAAATAGTTGAATCAACAAAAAAAAAAAAAAAAAAAAAACAGGCCATGAAAATCACCCTAGTGTGGGGTGACCACTATCCAGGAACGGTTGTCCACTGGTATGGATAATTATACATTATTAATTTATTTTAATTTGCCACAGAAATGCTTGAAATGAATATTATTAAAAATAAATAAAACCTGATTACAATTAATAATAATAGGCGAAATATCTGCAAATTTCAATTTAGTAGACAGCTATACCATTTGTACCATAGTAAAAAAAAAAGATTAATTTATTTCAAAAAGAACACAGAAATCTTAGTAATTATTTTATTAAAATGAAATGAAACCTCAATACAATCAATGATGATAGGCGACACTGTTGTAAATTTATTATATATCTGTGGTTTTTATTATTTTGATAAAAAAATAATTGAATAAACGATCTTTTGGCCATTTTAATTAACCTTTCTAGGATAAACTTAAGTCATTATAAGAATATTGCCAAGTTACCTATATTGCCAAGTTACCTATAGACCGTTCGGTGTACCTTAAATATTGGATACTTTTTTATGCAGCATGGTATGCCCTATGCGCCTGTTGGAGAATAGTTCTGTTGCAACATAATTACTGCTTAAGTTTAAGTCAATATCTTATGTCTTTTCAATTGAGGGGACAAGACTTTTCATATTTTTATGAAAAGTTATTCTTGGTGAAGAAAATTTGATATACCATACTGATAATAATCAGATACTCAAGTTACACCGAACAGACTAATCAACAGATTTATAATGAAATATTACGATAATTATATATAATTTGTTTTAAACTTAAATAAATGTAAATTTCTTCTATAACTTCAGGCCATTAAGGAAATAAGTTTGTTAAATAAATCATTATTTTCTTCTTATTAGTGATAATCTAACTTTTTTTAAATCAAAGTGCTATTTGAGATTTATCCATTAATACTGCTTTTTATTTTGGTCATATTTTATCATTGGAACATCCAAAACAAACACGTCAACTACTGGTTCGTCAAAAGGCAGTTTCTTCTAGTAGCAGACATTACTGCCAACTAATGTTATACTGAATAGAAACTTAGTTATCTTCCTCACTGAAATTTAAATGTTAGAATTTAATTGGAATAAGTTAACTGACTATGTTTACTTTTATTTCCTTGATCAGAACCTGTACTTGAGAGGAGGTGTAAAGCTTCATTAGAAATTCATTTGGTAATACTAGTGAGTAGGCCAGCAGAACCTTCCTCGTTATCAAACAGTTCGGTACGTCAGTCACTATAAAAAATAAAATCCATTTAAAGAAATGGATAAAAGACCTATTCCTAGTGAGGTCATTTCTGATATATGACAGAAATACCACAAAAGTCAAAAAACTGAGACAGAAAAAAAAAAAAAAAAAAGAGAGCCCTAGAGAGACTAAAATAAAAAGAAAAAAAAACAGAAATTAAAAAAACAACAACGAATAAGCATAAAACTAAACCAAAGAGGACAAAGAGAAGAAAAACTTAAGACTGTTCATCATGAGATCAGAGAGAGGAATGGGTTGCTTCCGGAAGATATATAATATAGATGATATTAGCCTGCTAGGCGCTGATTTTCGACGAGGCGAACAATGCGATTGTAGCTGATGATACAATGCGGTTGAATCATTAAATTAAGAACAAAATAATTTAAAAAAAAAATCCTCGAATATCTGAATTACAGCACGCTAGATGTTAAACAATATCTAATAGGAGTCATTATTGTAGCTAATTAATTATTGAAATCAGTGGTTACTTTTGCAGCTTGTAATCGCATTAAAAACGTTTACACTTATAAAGAAAAAGAAATGGTGAAAATTACAAAGTCCAACATACTGTTCAAAACCTTTTATTTTTGGTGTAAACAATCGAATGTATCAGTTTCCTTCTCGAACTAATTTCAACGGTAAATTATTATTTATGTTTGAAAAATTTAGAACATTCTATTTTATTTTGTTTCTAAATTGTTAAATATGGTATAATTATTTATAATATAATATATTTAGATATTATAATACTCCATGAAAGAATGCAACTGTTGTAATACATCAAGTTTTTATAATTTATTCATGTGTTTTTTTCTTACTAGATTCATTGAAACTAAGATGAACCCCAACTACTGGAGTTTAAATACGCATTCAGACTTAATATGTATATTTTTTTTTTAATTTATGTGAACTTTTTTTCATCTTCCAGGTTAGTTTTAGTTTATACAGATCCATAGGATATTCTAATTGCAAAAAAAAAATGTTCCATTGCTGAATTGCAACTCATCAGTGCCAAACTAGAATTTAACTTCCTTTATAGTGTCGACTACTATATCAATTTTTATTTATAAATGTTATAGCCACAAATGTTTTTGTAGGCATATATGGATCGAATATCCTGAATGAAAAGGTACAATTTTCTAACGTCAGAAATGTTAATAGTAAGAGCTCTTCCCTATTATTCCAAAAAGCAGCCATCGCAGAAATATCAGGCCAAAACAATAAACACAATTAGTGATTTAGTGACCTATTGCCCCCCTCCTTCTGGCTGTTCAAAATAAAGTTGGCTACAAAAGAATTGACTAATAATTTTGTGGAGAGAGGAAGAGAGATCGGGAAATCAATATGCGACGATTTTAAGCGCAGGAATAAACGGGTCTAGTGTAATAGGTGCTTTATTTTCTATTAAGTTCCTTCATAGTGTTTATTCGTCCATCAGAATAATTAATACAAAACTGAGATTAAAGAAACAAATGAAAATATATCTAAATTTATTTTAGGATAATATGAAACAAAACAATTTTTAAGGCTACAAATAAATTAAAATAACGAAGCAATGGAACATAAACAAACCTCCAACGGATGCTTTTCAGTTCCTGAGGTGACAGGCTAACCATACATGTCCCCCATTACTTTCATAATGCTGTACATACTAGCATTCGAATTTAAGGATATTTACAAATCGGCCTAAATTTAAAGTCAGTTAAGATTCAAAAGAGAGAAAAGTTATTTCTTGTGATATTTCAAAGTCTCAAAGTCCTGATAAACCACCTAAAAGGTGTATATAGAGTGTGTATGTATATATATATATATATATATATATATATATATATATATATATATATATATATATATATATATATATATACGTATACTGTAGGTGATTTATCAGGACTCTCTCTTCCTGTCTCTATCTTTTTATCTCTCTAAATATATATATATATATATATATATATATATATATATATATATATATATATATATATATATATATATATATATAAGTAGTCTTGTTAAGCGTCGCCCGATGCAATTAGTAACATAATAAATATTTGTTGTCTTTGAACGGATATGGTCAGTGTGCAACAATCCTGTCTTGAACACAAGATTGTAAATTGAGGATAATAGACGGTAGAAAATAATGATGAAAATAACTAAAATTATGTTTATTTTTTATAACTGTATACGAATTTACAAAGGTCAACGATTGGACGGTTACTTAAATAAATTATTTTCAAGACAGCGCAACATTGGGAAGTGTAAATCAACAAATTTACAATGTTTACCCACTGTCGAAAAATTCTTAAATAGAAGTGTATTCAAGTTTTTTGACTCGGCGAAATACCTCAAAACTCTCTTTTGAATAGTTTGTATAGTAATTTTATAGTTGGTATAATTTATTTTAGAGTGGGAGACCAAATCTTCCGTCTAATCTAAAAACAGAGTTATGGAAATTTATTTTTACAAAAGAAGGAAGAGGACGGGTAATAAGCTGATCTCTTGCGAAGAAAATTAAAGGAATATTTGAAAAAAAAAATCAATTAAGATAAAATAATGTAGGCAACAGTCAAGTTATTTTAGTTATTTTTTTTTTTTTGAATCACGAAAAAAGACCAGTTTAAAATAAATAAATAAAAATATTTCTGCTCATAAACCTCTATGGAATCTCATATTTTGAAGCAAGCTATTATCTTCCCATTCACGTTTCGTTCCAAGCCATTATGTTTTAACCTAGCATCCTTTAACCACAACATCTACTCCCTAGTTTACTAACCCGATCAGAATTTAGGAGTGGCCGTATTAGTAATGTAAATAGAGATAAAATAAAATGTAAATAAGTGTGAGAGAACGGGGAGAAGATGTAAATAAACGGGAATAGAGGGGATAGGATACGTGGATGCTAGGAGGTCAGACACCCAATGAGTCCAAGAAGTGTTAGTGTTGGCAAGGGTACAGCTGACGCAGGGGGAAGCTTCGGGGATATTTTTAGTCGGCCTTTCTTACCTGCCTTTCATCTTGCCTCTTTATATCGATACTGCGGTCGTTAGAGATATCTTCAAATACAGGAATCTATAAAAATTGAATCGATTATATTACATTTGTTGATCATAACGGATTAAAAATAACTCTATCAACTAAGCTCAGTTTCCGCAAAGTTAACGAACTCGCCATACCAACCGTTGAGTGCTAAGAATGTATCTTTATGTATAATAGTATAATAACGATTATTATTACATTTCCTTCCATCCTTCCAACATTTTCGAGGCCTCTCTTATGCAACAGGATGATTTTGGCAGTATTAACCGCTGGGCTTTGGAAAATAAAGTAAGCCTAAATCCAGCATAACCTAAGACCAATCTCGTTTGTTCAATAACCTCCTTTAATGTCCTTCTTTACTATCCATTGCTATATCTCAACATATCGATACAGATTCAAAAATCTATAAAAAAAAAAAAAAAAAAAAACTCGGAGCTGCAAGTATCTAAGGTGGAGTAACCATATTTCCCAAATCACACGAAAATACCTTATAAATATCTTCAAACAACTCCTAAGATTCCGTGATTCTTTCCCTGTTCTTCTTTCGGTATTCCCAGAAACTTTCACATCTCGCACCGGTATTCCGAACAAAGATGGCTTTATATTAATTTCCGACGGCGATGCCTTCTTGGAACCATCTTATTCCAAACCTTAAGAACCAAAAGAACCTTCCTATATTCTTGACCTCCTCACCAAGCGTTCTTCCATCCATCTCATTAATACAAGATCTCAATATGAACGTTTATATCCCTTCTCAGAGAAATTCCTACTTTGAAAATCCTTTATTTTTCGTGCTACTTCTTTCTGGAATTCCCTACCCATCTCCATTCGTAAAGCTTCCTTCCTAACCTCATTTAAATACCATTTATTTCTCCTTCTCTTCGAAGATAAATCTTCCGCATAAACGTAAAAGAATAATTTCTTGTACATATGCATCTATTTTCAATTTTTATTTTATTTATATAACTAATTCTTTTTTTTTTTTCGTTTAGTTTATGATTCAACTAATTGTGAATAAAGTAGCCAGGCTGCTTGAGTTATGCATTTTTGTTATTTTTGAGGACTGAGTGTCCCAGAATAAAGACAAATTTTTTATTCATTTTCATAGTTTCATTGTAACATAAGACTATTTCTTACTATCTACTAGCAGTATTACTATTTACTACTATCTACCTTATCTTTCTCAAACTTTATCTCTCTTCTATAATTTTCGTAACATTTATTGCCCCTCTTAAAAAAAACAACAAAAAAAATAATTCATTCATATACTTTAATCAAAATCAAAATAAATTTGTAATTCCTTTTTAAATAATAAAAATAATAATAATAATATAAAAATAAAATATATTCGTAATAAAATATAAATAAAAGTATTTATATTATAAATATTTAGGATCAGTGAGAAGGATGAAACTGCTTATGCTGAGACGACAGATTATCACAATTTGATTATCTGGTTGTTAATTGTAATCTCAAATGTGGTTTTACATCTAAAAGGCTGTTCTATTTTTTCGGCTTTGTGTCTTCAAATGCTCTATACCATATGGTAGGAATAAATTATTATAAGAATACATAATTATAGAAGTACAATATAATATATGAAATCACAAATTCTATCCCGTAACTGCAGTAATAGAATTTTCAATAAACCGGAACGATCTTCAAAAATTAATTTTAAAAACATGAAGCGATGGGCACGTATATGATTTATGATGCAACGGGCGCTCAAAATTGAAATTTTCAGAAAATTTTAAATTTGGGCCTTTGCCATTGAGCAGATTAATATACTTTATTAATAATTTTTGGAGCAACTTTCAAAAATATTAGGCTGATAACACATATGATCAAATGGTAATATTTTGGTAAGTTCAATTATTGAAATGAAAGCTCATAGTAAAGTTTCATGGTAAAAACTGTCTACTAAAAATATTTTTAGCTTAAAATTTATGTAGGAAACAAAAAATGTAATACAACTTAAGAGAAGAGAATTGTAGTGTTACATGACTGATATTTTCCCTACATTTCTTATAACATTAATAAATTAGGAGTTATAATTGCAGAATTAATAGGTTAACAAAAGGGAATTAGAATAATTATTTTTATTAGAATAAAAGAAGCGTTTCGATAGATAATAATAGAACTGTAATATATGTTTAATTTTTTTATTAAATATTAGTAAAATTAAGTAGAATTAGAAAATAAATTAAATCAACAGGTACATTCATATTAGAGACACATTAGGGGCATTCATGAATTAATAGGTGGGCTAAAAGTATTATCCATGACGGGCAGTAAATTTAAGTTATCAAAGCATTCACATTAATATCATAGCCTTCCGACCAGTGGTGGTTTTCCATTTGTGCACACGAGCACTTGATCAATCTGGCTCTATAAAAGAAAAATACAGTTGTTTCTTTCTTTAAAAAGAAACAGGAAATATTTATTTAAGATTGAGCAAATCAACAGAAACGGAATGCCGCAGTGATACCCTACTGGGCGGATAAGTGGAGAGGATGCTGGGTTTCGCGTTGGAAGAGGAACCGTCTACTACGATTCCGTCATGTGCACACAAAATTTGTGCAACAACCAGATCGGCGCTCGGGTCCAAGTACTTTTTAGAACACCTAATTAAGCGTACAAGCGAAATTCATGTATAACATATTTATTTTCACAGTTTCAATAAACTTGTTAAAAAGAAAAAAATTACTCGTTATTTTTCAAATAAAAATGACACTGTATACAATTGGCGTTTCAACGCCTACTTCTTTGTAAACTGCCTGCTTTACACTGACAGCCTTAGGTGTAGTACAACCACAAAACTAATGGCGTCTCTACTTGTTACGGGTATTTTATGTCTTATGTTTGAGTTGGCTATTATAAAGGTCATTTGGAAGGGCCAAACTGCAAAAATCACATTTACCACATTTTTTAAGAAAATAAGTTATTGATATACTGTTATTTTATGAGCCATCAAAACTCACAGTATCGTAATGTTGAAATCAATTTATTTAATGGAATTTAATATTGAAAATCACATTTTAAAGCATAAGGGTGAGAGCTTTAGCTCAAAACTCCCATTCTCCTCTCAGCCAAAGAGTATTGTGATCACCTGATGTGGTCATCTGACGTAGTTAGCGATAGGTTATGTTCGGGCAAGAGTATTGCGAGAATATCTTTTTAATTTGTTTCTTTAATATGCAAAATTTTGTGCCAAAAAGAACATTCGGATTTTTAAGTTGTTCACCCTAAAGGTAGACTTTCGCTGGCACTGCCCACGGTTGCGGCTGGCAGCGCTTGCCAATCGTAGCCACTAACTATAATTGCTTCTATACTTCGTTGAAACTGCTCACCGTAGCGACTAACTAACTCCTCTTGCATAAGCTATATCGTTATTACCTCTGCTATATTTATAATCATACTATATAGTTATAATATATCATAAATATATTATATCGTTATAACTATATACTATATACAATATCGTTAAAACCTTTTAAAATTTTATATTATTTAGATACATACAAGTTATAGATAGATGAATACGTTTATGTACAAGCATTTATAGATTTGCCTTATGTGTCCAATTTCGGTATTACAGACAATGGCACTGACAAGATCGTCTGTCGAGATTTCTTTATTGTTTATTAATAGTATAATCTGTGAATATAAAAATAAAATAATACAGCACATTTTAAGATTTTTTATAAATAACGCCAGATTTTTTCAATATAAATAATTAATTAAGAATTAAATTCTTTTCTTTAATAATTAATTTCGGTAGAAATGTTCCATAGGTCCATCATTTGTTTAAGATATAAATATAATTTTTCATAATGCAGCCCATTCAGTAATTGCGACGTTTCATTTGTCATTCGTTCATTTGGTAGTTTAGATTAAGCAATTGCCCCCTAGCTTTGGAAATAAGCGATGTACATGTTAGCAAAATGGATTAGAAGAGGAAGAAGAAGATGAAGAAATTATGTTGTTAACGCGATCTAATGTTAACAGTATATTCAAAATTCGGAAAAGTGATGATTATATGCCACGCTAGTTATTCGCCGTTGTGGAGTGATTAGGAGAAATTCAGAAACTTTTTTAGACTGAATCCATTCCAATTTGATTTTTGGTTAAGCTTAATGCAAGGAAATATAACAGGAAAAGCTACAAATGCTCTGCAAGCTCCAATCGGAGCTGAAGAAAAACTGGAGTTTGCATCAGCATGTGGAGTTTCAGGCTCTATTTCCATACGTCCATCTTGATCACATGTGGGTACTCCAGCGTTTGCCGAGTCCTCTTCAGGAACCCTGCAGAAAGATGGCCGTTCCCTTCCACATCTTGTTACACTGGTTTTCATTATTTAAGAAATGCATATTTTTTAAGTGTCATAATTACTATAACCATTATGATTTGTCTATCATGTATTAATTATAATTATTCTTTTTTTTTTACAGGTTCCTAGCGACAAGAGAAAGTTTTGTGCCTCTTGGGTAAGCTTTTCGTATATCGCCATGCAAAGTATGTGTGTAAGTTCGTAAAATATTACAAACAATATCCAAACGTTTGGTACCTATCTTACTGCCTCCTGCTTTTCGAGAATCTTTACGGAAGTATTAAGCTATTAGGTGTTTCGGGTATTTTATACATCGGTAAAGCTTACACTTTAAACATGTGATAACTTAGTCATTACTTGTTACTGTCTACAGAATCTCTTCAGAGATGGCTATTAAGGAAAACGAAGAAAATCTTTATACGAACTGGACGGTGATATAAGTTTACCCAAAAATATCCCTCCAGTGCCTCAACCCCCAAGCTAAAGGTTTTGAAGTACGAGAAAAGCTGATTAAATTTAATTTATCAAAGCATTCACATTAATATCATAAACTTCCGATCAGTGGGGGCTTTCCATTTGTGCACGTGATCAATATAGCTCTATAAAAGAAAAATTGAATTGCTTTATTGTAATAAAAAGAAACAGAAAATATTTATTTAAGATTGAGCTAATTTTCCTTAAATAGGAGGGTTCTCCTATTCAAAGGTTCTGAAGTACGAGAAACATTTAAAAATTGGTTCATGAACCAACAAATAATAAAAACAAAGAAAATAACTGATACTTTTCTTTAATAAGAACAGAGAAAATATGGACGTCGTTTTTTGAAAAAGGCGTAAGCGCCATTTAGCAAACTTTACAGGAAACACATGAAACGATTTTTCTCCAAATAACAATATTTGTTTTTTTAAATTTTATTATTTGTCGTGTAGAGTTGGAGTTTATTTATCTGGCAAAACCTTTATTATTACAATCTATTTTCAAGGCTTCTAGAACTGGTTTAGGCCAGAGTGACGACTCAGAGTAGTTGGTATTCGATTTTTAGACCATTTTTTTTAAGTCTCATAATTACTATAACCATTATGATTTGTGTATCATGTATTAATTATAATTATTCTTTTTTTTACAGGTTCCTAGCGACAGGAGAAAGTTTTGTGTCTTTTGGGTAAGCTTTTCGTATATCACCATGCAAAGTATGTGTGAAATTTCGTAAAATATTACAAGCAATACCCAAACGTTTGGTACCTATCTTACTGCCTCCTGCTTTTCGAGAATCTTTACGGAAGTATTAAACTATTAGGTGTTTCGGGTATTTTATACATCATTAAAGCTTACACCTTAAACATGTGATAACCTAGTCATTACTTGTTGCTGTCTATATAATCTCTTCAGAGATGGCTATTTAGGAAAAAGAAAAAAACCTTTCTACGAACTGGACGGTGATATAAGTTTACCCACAAATATCCCTCCGGTGCCTCAACTCGGATTTTTTTTTCGATATATCTTGAGCGGGAATCGATAGAGATGGTGTTTACGTCCCATAATCAATTTAAACCTAAATTTCGAATTTTTGGCGCTTAAGCCTTTTTCAAAAAACGACGTCGAGATATAAGATATATACATTTAATAACTTTAAAAATAAAGTGTTCCTTTACTTTAAAATATTTTCAAATTTATTTTTAAAGGTTTGTATTAATTCTGTTTCATCATACTATATTGTTCATTAAGTTTATTTTTATTACAAAGAAATGTTAAAAACCGACAAAATAAAAATCATGCTTACATTATTTATTAATTTTTTGTAGTTTTCTAAGAATAATTGAAATTAATCCAATTGTTTCAGACCCGCGAAAGTAGCAGAACACCTGCCTCTTCACTTTAGCTCTTGAAATCTGGCGGAATCATTGGGTATCACTGTACATGGAATGCCTTTGATGAATTAAAACCCTATAACTGACCGATGGGGTTATACATAATACATGGGGTTATTACATACATATTTTAACCATTGTTAACATATAGAAATTATTTTTTCATTCACTGAAACAAATAACAGAATTGATACACTTAGCTACTTTCGACATTCGATGTACCACGTGGACTTATGACCTTGCACTCACCCGTCATATTTCAAGAGCTTAAATGAAGTAGTATTATAATTTATTTAAGTATTTTATAATCAATGTTATAAAATATAATTTGATCAAGTAGTTAAGTAACTGATTGGCATGGTACGTAAATAACTGTGAAACCAACTAGATAATCGTTGTTTTGGCGGTAATTGTTGAAAATAAACACCAACAATAGAAGGATTCTTTTTAATCATGTAGAGATCAATTAAAGATCATTTTGTGTTTAAAACCATTTTTTTAATGTACTCATGACGTAATTACTTGGGAAATGCCGTTGGTTAATTAATGTTTCACTGTACTACTAATGATAATAGCCATTGTTGTAGTTTGACTATTGTTACAAAATTATTTACAGCCATTGGTGTCAACTAATTACATATCATAACATCATAGGGGTGGCCGAGAGGGCTAAGACGCTTGCAATAGGTAATCAAAGTCAAGCAACGTCGAGAGTGTTAAGTCCTTGGATGGATGACCGCCCAGATTCGGGTGAAAATCTACGCCTACCGGAGAAAATCTACGCAGCCTGTCACTATCCTATCCCCTCTCCCCCGGGTATGTGAGCCCTGTCAGACTACTGGAGGCAACTCACACACACCGGGCGTAGGAGTGATGACCCTATCCCGTGTACTTAAATTGTGAATCGCTTTGTGGTCTTCCAGGATGTTAAATAGCTGCCCGGAGGTTTGTTCCATGGACGGTCTACTTCGGGGAAAGAAATATAGGTCCTAGTCTAAATATAGACCCCGAACAGCCATAATCTGTGGGTCTAGACCAATTTGTCATTGTCCTTGAACCCGAGAGAGTCGGTGGAAAGTACACTGCCGAATTGGCCCCAAAGAGACTGACTATGGAGCAATGAGCAGCCGTGGTAACCATGGTTCGCAGCAACGTGAGGTTGGGTAACCCCCTTCAGGCTGTCTGAGCTCCCGCAAGCGATAAAAATGTCTGTAAGAAGACCACACCGCGCGGCCAAAAATCTCCATGGTCTATAGTGCCAACAGAAAAAAAACAAAAACAAAAAAAATAATTTATCTATCAGAGATCTCCAAAAGCTAGGGTTTATGAAACAGATAGAAAACGCTGCCCGCCCCTCACCGCCGACCTTCCACCCAGTGCAATTGTCTATTATATTCGGGGAAAATACTAAGCCTTCCCTATCTTCTTCCGGATATAATTTTTTACTATCACATTTCTGTAGTACTACGTTTATGGTCATAAAGAACCTAATATTGATTACAAACTCTCCAAGACGTTCATCGTCATAATCATTAAATTCCTTCTTATTAAATGATATTTTATTAAATGAAAACAAGCGGGAACCGTCGCGACTGGTATGATCCCTAACTATTCAGTCAACTGCCAGCAATCTCTCCCAGCCGCAACCTCGGGCATTACCAGCGAGTCTAACTTAAGCGTTCTAGAAATTTTAAATATTCTAAAATTTCTAGAACACTTGGTGTCAAAAGTAGCATTCTCTTTACTATTAAAGTGCAGAACTCACATTCTCCATATGTACTTACCAAAACTCGAATTATCCATATCATACAGTAATTTTTTTCAGTAGTACTTTGTATCATTTGAAGCAGTGTTACAAACCAAATTGTGTTGTTGAATTACATTAAAAGAAAAAAAAATCAAGCTTGATAGCCTTTTTTTTTATTGAAATTTTCAATTTCATGCGTTATATAAATTTCGCTAATGTGATGAATGACTTTTGCAGTTAGAGCCTTCATTTGTGTGAACCCCTCTTTCCACTCTCCAGGGCTTTTCTTCTTTCCACTGATTCGGACTCGAATAATGGGACAGCTCAAAAATGGTCGTTATGTGAACACCTCATTTAATAGAAACTAAATTGACCAGCAATTCAAATTTACAATTTTGGTTTTCACAAAACGACCATTTTTAAGTAGATCCGTCGTTTGAAACAGAAGGCGATAATTTATATTACCAAGTATTTCATTAGCGTCGCAGATATATATAAAAAAAAATTAAAAAATGGTTTTTAGTTTACTTTTACGTTTTATTTAGATGTTTATTATACGACTTTAAGAACAAGTTTAAAAAAAAATACATGCAATAAATATATTTTTTTGTCAGTGCCAAAATAATAAGAAAATTGTGCTAATCTTTAATCTATTAATTAATCTAGCTTTTGATTTTGAGGAAAATAATTTAGTTAGGTTTTTCCCAAAAGGTGCTCTTATGTAAATACGTAATAATTACGTAAAAATTACTAAATAGCTGATCTATTAAAATTTAAGAAAAAAGGCACAGCGGCAAGATAAGCAAAATTATATGAATTATATAAATGAATTTTACAATAATTTTGATAAAACATCTGATTTACCTTCTATGAATTACTTTGACTACTTATTTTGCCTGTTCTCTCTCGACAAACATTCGAGTATCAAATTCAAACAAAGCTCACGTTTCTCGTTGGCCTATTTCGTCTTCTTATTTATTCCAATCTACGCCATCTTCTTTATGTTCTGTTTTATTTGTAGATTTTCTCGCTTATAAATTTTTATGGAAAGAAAATATTTGAACAAATCTTATTAATTTGTTGGGATACCATTATCTACATATAAGTTTGGCAATAGACTCTTCCATGTTTCATAAATTTTTATTTTATCATTTCCTTATTAGGACGACGTTTTGTGATCCACGTCCCATGTTCAGAACTATTATTTCAATCAAAGTAAAATATTAGGTGATATTTCTGAATCAGAACATAGATAAATTTTTATATATTACAAAAAAGCTTTATAAAGATTCTTTTTACCTGGTTTTATGGCTATTTATTCCTTAAGTTTATTCCTTTTTAAGTCACGTTTAAGAAACATATCGACTCCACTTATCAGTGTACTATGTTTCTCTGCAACTGTTTTCTTTATATTTCGTCTGTTATATTTCTCATTCGAAAAATCGTCAACAATGAAATTTTAAACGTCACGTCATTAACAGGCGAATAATAAAATAAAACCTGATGAAAAATTAAAGCCTTATAATGCTGAAAAATCTTATATTTGCATTTTTTTATTTATTTTTTTTGCATTTGGTAATTAAAGTTATGGTTGGCCACTTCTTGGTTTATAATCAAACTCAACTCTTAACTACTTCCTATTATTCTTCATACTAGTTACGCAGTCGGACTAGAAACGCTTGAGGCCTTGTAGCCCGGGACAGGACAGGACGCCAGCTGCGAAAAACAACTGGCTGCTGGTGACTAAGTGGACCTTGAATTGACATGGGGTTGTTGTACCACCCTCAGGAGAATAAGATGGAATTATTTAAATCATTTATTACCAAATAATAAGAAGTGATGTGGTGTTCTGAAATTATATTGAAAAATTGCAGAGTAATGCTGAGGTAGGTAACGTTAGGCCAGTTATCAGTGTAATTGGATTTTGTTTTAGAGAAATAATAATAATGTACCTAATAAACAATTTCACAAAATAAGGACATATTTAAAATCCTAATAAAGTTAATTAAAATCGCTTGCTGGCCACGGACCCATAGGCAGATGCCAAATGTGCTTATAATGGACAATCCGGAAATGCAGCACAGCAACTTTACACGCTCATTTCAATAGCCGCGATTCTATTACTATAGATTAGATTGACATCATATTATTACTTCATAGATATATTATCACTAAGCGTCAGGCCACTCATATCCGAGTTGTTTATCAGTCTAAAATCTCCACTCGACAAATCTTTTCTAGGGCCAATTATTTTATGTAATCATAGCCGTCGTACGTCTTTCTTCTCCTATTAAACAGTAGATAGGAGCAAAGTTTAAAGATTCGACTTAGAAAAACAAATTGCTTAGAACTAAAAATCAAAAACTTCAACTAAAACATTTTTGAAGCCCAAGTGTTGGTTTTTTTTAACACAAAAATTGTTTAAAATATGTTTTAAACCACATATTCCTTAAAAGATTTTCCAGAGGAGTAAAGAATATCACCGGATCTCCGCCCGACTGGGGAGTATACTCTTCTCTCTCCGTTTCTTTATAAAGGATGCTTCGCAAGCCTATATACGCAATACGATATTTTTAAAAATACCTAAAGACGTTGTTGTTTTCCTAGCGGCCACATTTCACATGTGTAGGAAGTATAATAGTCTTCTGAATTTATAAAATCAGATTTCTGGACAGCTGGCGCGAGTTGAGTTTCCCGCCTGTAATCTTATACATTTAAATCACCTAAAACCATAACCCTTTTGTTATAAATTTATCTTAATTTAGTCCATACCATATGTGTTTAAAACATTGTAATTTAGTAAATTCTGTTTTATTGTGTTAAATAAAATCTTTTAGAGCATGTAATAATTTTATTTGTTACAATATATTCAACACAATTATGGAACATCTACTCGGACTTGAACGATTTGATATGGACCTTAACTCAATTTGTGCTGGTAAGCATTTGGGAACACTGGTTTAATAATTTTCAAAACTTTATTGCTACCGTCAATGCTGGAGAAAAGCTGAAGATTTCATATCTCCTGACGTTTACAAGCAAGGGAGTCACGCAAATACATGTAACGATGCAATAGTAATTTTCAAGTGCCTCTATTTAAAACCTATCAATGAAACATTTGCAATATATGTTCGATTGAACAACCGATATTACCAGGAATGGAAACTAACAAATATCAAGTGACGAGTTTTTTAATAAGACGATGAAGAATAAATACTTGAAAATGGCTCGAGTAGCCGAAACGTCGAGCTAAATACGAAATAATATAATGGGTGACCGACTGGCTATATTTGATTTATTTTACTAAATTGCTAACTAAGATACATAAATTGAACACCCGCTGACAGCAGCCTAATGAAACTGTAGATCAACACATAGAGGTCCTTCTGCTTTTAGGTAAAAACTGTAGTCACAGCTGAGACTAATCGCTATGACTTAATCAGAGATTCATTTATATGTAGTCTACAATTATGTACTATTCGTCCGACCTTCATCTCTAAATCATGAGAAGATTCCTTAGTGAGGAAATATTCATTTGAATTGTAAATAGTCACCAGACCTTCCATTACCAGCAGATATAACAAGGTAAAAGTACAAAAAGATTCATATTTATTGCCCGATGTATTTATTAATGTATTCTTTTGTTTAGAGGGATCAGAAAAAAAATTCATTCGACCGCGTCTGCTCGAAAGTACAACTGGCATTAAAGAAAGCTCACGAACATCCTCAAGCTCTGGAATCAGCTAAAGTACAAGCGGCTTCTAATAAGATTCTCAGAGGTTCCATTAATGCCATACCTAATTGTAAATCTGTTGACAATGAAGAGGCTGAGTACCACCTGGTATATCTCTTGATGATATGAGAGAAAAAAAATTAACCTTAGGCGCCACATTAAGCCGATATTTTAATATTTTTTTTTGTAAACACGCTCAAAATATAAGATTATACGTTTTGTCAACCTAAGATTATACCATTTCATGAAAATTTGAATGGCATCTTCTTCTCTTTGTCATAGAATTTGCCAATGTGAAGTGGACATTAGCTAGCTGGTTCATTATTATAAAGATGTTCTTCTTGACTTATGTGCAGACGTAGTCATTGGTCATGATATACTCAAGCAGTATGGATGCGGATATTGAGCGCCTCCTAACTGAAGGGGTGATTGAACCGAGTATGTCTTCTGGGAGAGCTCAAAAGCTCATTACCTCTAGTAATATTCATAAACGGCGGATGCTAATTGATTACTCTCATTCTATAAATCGGTATACCCACCTGTATATTTATGTATATATGCTTTGTAATATACTAAAAACATTATATAAAAAGATTAGGCTACAATCATCGTATACATCATATTATCAGCATAACCATGAAATTTAAATTGAGCCTTTCCCGTAAGAATCACCTTTCTGATGACATATCCTATTGCTATGAATATGTACATTCGCACTAGATTACCAAATTTCATTCGTAGTCCCTGTTACACCGAAATATTGCACAACTTCTGGCAGTCAATAAAAACTTAAGCCATTTTGAATTCTATTAAATTTGGCGAATTTAAACTATTTTCCAGAAAGGAAATATTAACGTAGTTGCAATTATTGAGATTATATTATCAAACTCAATAAACAGGATAAATTTATAAATAAAATTTTATTTGAAAATTAATCAAGGCTGATAGTTATTATATAGTACACTCGTAGTGCACTCTATTGAGTACAAAGTAGTACTCTAGAGCTCCATTCAAACTCATTGAGCCAGCTTCGATTGCGAAAAAAAACCCTCAGAACCTCCCCCTACCGAATCTTTATTTTAAGCTGGTTTAGACAGGAAGATGACTTGACTATTTTTAGCCAGTCGTGGGTCGGGAACCGACGCTTCTCCATGTCTGATGTTTTTCTCTCTTCGCCTCCGTTCAAAGAAGGAAGAAAATAGGTCGAGGAAGTCCGGAAAATGTGAGTATCCATGAGTGTATCAATTTATCCGTGTAATCTAAGGCGTATGAGTGTTGTTGAGCGCTGCCTGCCAAATCGGGCGCAACCTACTTTAGTGCTAGTTACATGTTTAATGGAACTGATCTCGAATAAAGAATGTGAAAAAATATGAATAATTTATAATATTCAAAGATTAAACTAAAAGGCTTCAAATCGTAACAGTTTTTTTTTTTTTTTTTTTTTTTTTTTTTAACGTGACATATACGGTTTGTTGTTAGCTTAAAAATATTCAATTTAATTTTTTTTTTTTAATGAAATTTGGTCTTACAAGTTTAATTTTAGTGAATCTAATACTTACAGGACAAAATAAAAGCATTAAAAATGCTAAATCTTGTACAAATTATAGAAATAGCACAGCTGTTTTTCGTTTAAATGTAAACAAACGGAATGGTTTTCATATTCGTTTTGAATAATAATTGAACTTTTTTTTTTTATAAATAATTGCTTTGCACATAGTCAGTACTTCGCAGTCACAAAATGACCACTAGTGTGCCGCGAGATAGTTAAATATTAAATTAAATAAAAAATTATGGTATTAAATTAATTATATAATTAAAACAATTATAAAATAAATAATAGTTCTATTACAATACGATGTTGTTGTTTTTTTTACGTTTCTATTTATTTACTTCTATGGTTTATTATTTCATTTATAAAATAATAATAATAATAATAATCATTTGGTTAATAATTACAGAACATAATAATTTAAACGGGTATAAATTTTCTTCATAATTCTTTAGCTGTTTATTGAGGACGAGTGTGAGGTACATTAATTTATCCGTTGAAATATTCTTTTGTATTTTTATTTTTATGTGAGGTATAAATCTGAACCTCAGAGGTAAATTGCGCCATGTCATTTTAATAAACGTCTCAAGAGAGCAGTTTGAATGTAATTTTTTTCATCATAAATCTTTTTGTACTCCATAAAAAAATTATATTTTGGCCAACAATAGTTAGGCCATATTTTATATATATAATATATAGCCAATGTGTACAATCGAACTAATACGCTTAGTGCATTAGTGTAACTTAAGTAAAACAGCACCATGTTGATAGTTCTTTATCATCTAAAAAAAATTCTCCTTTTAGTGACGGAAATTTAAACTATACTAAATTTTATGATGAAATTTGTTTGGTAATTAATTTTTTTTTTAAATTAATTTGTACTTACCTTTTTGTTTGTATTTTTCAACGCATCTAAATTGTATAATGTTCATACATATTTCGAAAAGGAAAGTTTAGCTGTCATTTTTTTTTAATGAGTCAATGTTTTTTCAGTAGGTTCTCGCGAATATTTATATTTCACATTCTGGTTTTGTTGATAAAATGAATAAAATAAAACCATTGTCTTTTTTTTTTCTTTTTGTTCATTACAATCATTTGATCTAAAGATAACTTAAAGATGGAATTCCAGATACATTGTGAGGGAAAATAATCATTTTTTTGATTAGCATGCTCATTTCTTTTTCTTCACATGATTATTTGTTGTATGATATGAAAAGAAAATTGTTTTAGTGGTAGGTAAACCTGAGTAGACCTAAAATTTTAAAATGTATCTCTGTAATAAATAATTATTAGGCAATTCATTAGAGCTATTAAGTGGTGAGTTATATAATCACAGAATAAACTATAGTTCAAAACATTTTAATATTTTTAGAATAAAATCACACTGGAATGTGTTTAAACCGCGTGTAAGTTTTAAGTTAGATCTTCTAATTAGTTTTATGGGATGCAATGTCTTGTAATATAGGCTTTATAGCTATTAAAGCCTTCCCTTATTATGTATTTATATTTTATTTTTTTCTTTATCTACTCATCATTAAACCTTTTGGGTTTACAAACCCCATCTTCAAACTAAACTCACTGTTATTATTGCTATCAGTTCCTATTGTCATTTTGGAGACGTATTAAAAAAATTTCTATGACCTTTCTAGGAATATTTTGGTCCCACTTATCTAATGAGGTGAATAAAAAATATCTGATGTGGACAACACATGACTTCCTTGTACGCTTATTAAACTATAAATCGGTGGCTCAAAAAGTGATCCTCAATTTGGTTACTAGTTTCCGAAGATTGTAGTATCTCAAAAAGCGACTCTCGGCGTCGCAACATCCATATATTGACACACACTCTTGTTTCTGGAGGTCTCATTCTGTTATTATAAGTCGTTTTCTTTCAGTTGGTAACAAGTTCCCAAGAGATTTCTTCCTGTTTCGTGAAAACATTAGAACTGTAAATGTCACTAGATAAAGTATTGGAAATCGACATTTTAAGCGGAAAAACCCACTCAACTTATATCTTATTCTCCTGCTGCAGACTTGTTCATCTCACAAATTGGGAGGAAACCCAGTACTCAAATTACACTCAAATTTAACACTTAAAACAAGTAATGAAAATGTTTAATTGGATTGGCAACCAAATTGCGTTTATAACCTTTATTACCGAAACATTTGATTTCTGAATTTAATTTTAATATAATTTTTGATGTAAGTTTATTATGACCTTCAAGTAAAGTACCTTTTTCGGCTCACCAATTTTAGCAAAAATCTTGTAAATACATTCATAACGATATAAAACTCCTATTTACCAAATTTGAGATGTTTTACACTATATTTTAATATCATTTTTGATGAAAATTTATTATGACCTTCAAGTAAAGTACCGCTTCCGGTTTTCCAATTTAGACCAATTGGAGCAATTATGTTATTTAAATCAATATATAAGCCATAAATACCAAATTTGAGAAGTTTTGCATTGTATTTTAATATAATTTTGATGGAAATCATTTATGATCTTAAAGTAAAGTACCATTTCAGGTGATCAGATGATCAGGTGACCAAAAAGGGAGGTTCACAACTTGATTTTACAGCAATTTTAAATACAAAATTTCAACTTTCTACGGATAACAGTTTTTGAGTTATGCGAGATACGAACGTACGTACGTACAGACGCCACGACGAAACTAGCCGAAATGGATTCAGGGATGTTCAAAATGGATATTTCCGTTAAAATCTGAAAACCGAAAATTTTCGCGATTACAATACTTCCTTTACTTCATACAAGGAAGTAAATATGACTTATTTCTTTTTCTAGGAAATTGTAATCCATTGATCAGTTTCATTTATTTTTCAAATACAATTAAGATTGATATAATTTCAATTCCTACGCTATAGTAATTAGTGGAATTTATAAGCAAAATGACCTCGGTTTTGTCTCAGCATTTGGTTAAACAACATGACAGTAAAATTAATTAACACACGCCATTTTGTCTGGTTCCAAAATAAGACTAGGTTATATATCTGTATAAAATTAAACGATTGTGTATAAATAAATATATTAATGCCCAACTTCTACAGAGTAGTGGCTTCTTGTAGAATTTTGAATAGAAAATAAAAGAATTGAAGATGTATCTCTGATCTCAAATTTATTACTATGGACAGAACCTAATAAATTTAAATGCATGATCTAAATCATGTCGAAAAAAAAAAATAAAGGAAGCTTAGGAGTCGTCGGACCGTCGTATGTATCATCAAAATATACCATCAGGCTCTTTCTGTAACGGCCAGGGCGCAACAGTTTATCATAGTTTAAACATAGTACGTCATGCCTGGCCTGCCGGGCAGTGCCAACGAAATATGTCCCGTTCTATTCCCTTAAAGCAGTAGTCAATTGCCAGCCGTTACGGTGGGCAGTACCAGCGAAAGCCAATCTTTACAAAGAATGTATGATGTGACCCAGCGTTAACCAGGATTAGCAAATAGAAATTGGCTTCGATTCTCTGGGCGAGTTTGAAAACGGAGTTGCAGAAATATTCTGTTAAAATCTCAAACAATGATGTTGTTGAGGAATCTGACAGATAGCTTCGATTTGGCAACAAACCACAAAACTGAACGGATTTATGCATACTTTTAAAATTAAAAGAAATTGTGTTAAAATATTTTTTTTTCTAAATTAAAAATAAAAACGTTAAGTTTATAATGATTCGTCGATTAATATGTATATGTTTTTCTGACTCTTGGAGAATTTTCAGCAATAAAAACAGTAATTTCAGTCTGAAAAGGAGATGTATAATCCTGAAACGTAAGTTATAAAGTTCATAATCAAATATTTATAACAACGGAAGACTTTAATTGGAAAAAAGTATATGTAACCAGTGAACTTGGTTAAGAGATAATACAAAATATACATAGCCACGAGAAAAACTTATTCCTAAAGATAATACGAATAACCTAAAGCATCCAATGCATATATAAATAGAATCACTATATTTTCTTACTGTTTTGTTTAGATTCATTTCAACACGCCAGATAAGTTTATAAAGGAGAGGAAACATGCAAGGATAAACAGCAACTTAGCAGAAATGTTCCAAATTTAAAACTACTAGAAAATGCAATGACAACTTTGCAGACCGGGGGGGCATACCGAAGATTCAAGCAATACAATTTTTATATCAAGCAAGCATAACACTATTATGCTAAATTTAAGAACACACTAAAAGCCTTCTTTTTTTTAAACTGATACACAAGATGTTTTTTTCGCATTCCAACTCTGTTGATACTTCGGCTCTGCACAATCTAAGCTGTCAGCAAAACTGGATCACGAAACTTCCCGTTCAATCAAAACAGTTTTATTTTCTTAGCATTCCTTTGTATTTAATTTTTTTTTTCCTGCTTCGGTTTTATTCCGTAATTTAAAATCTTAGGAGAATTTTTGTCCATGACGATATGCGCCAAGAGTAACTTTACAGTAGTCCTCAACAGGCATGAGAAAATTGAAATCGAAATGGGAGCGCACCATCTTTTTCTATTATTATTGAAGTTTTATTTCAAATGAATAACTAATCCTAATGTATCTGATTGTACAAGAGAGCTAATTGCCTTTTGGGCAGCAACTAAAGCCTCGTACACAGACCGTTACCGCTGTGTATTTCATATTGTCCGTTCACACGTTGTGGTTGAAATCCGATTTGATAGCTAGTGTCCTTTAGACTTCTATCCTAAAACCGTATCAAGACAGACACCATTGAAATATTGTAGAGGTGTAGAAACGATTCGTTTTTTTTTTTGCAGGAAACGTGCATTAGTTACAATTGAATAAATTGGTTGTAAGTTGAGTTCATTTTGTTTTCTTTTTTTGATATTGTTTTCAGTGTTTAGTTTAAAATGGAGAAAATCTACACAGAGCTTTTAATTTTTGGTTGAAGAATGACAAACTATTTGGGGCATAGCGTGATCAAAAGACATTTGAAAAGAACCCACAAAATATCAATCTCTCACAATATGAAAGAGCCAAAGTCATATTATTTTTTTTTTTTCTTCTGTCACTACGTTGGAATCAGTAAACCCCAACAAAAGTATTTACAACCATCCAACAGAATTAACTAAACGGGAATGATTGCAAAGGAGTTTTGTGAGTACTGTGAAACAGTTTACGGTAAAAGAATTACCGAAACATGTGAACACAAGTTTCGGTTAGCACAGCCCGAATCGTTTTTATGACCTGTCCATAAAACCGATATGGGCTGTATGAGGTTTAAATTTCATTGTCCAACTGCCTGCTAAAATTCTGCACGAAATTTCGTCTTACAGTGTCGATTCCTATCAAAATAATGTTAAGCCATTCATAGCAATCTGTTCTTCTTTTCTTTTGAAATTATTCTAAAATTAATGTTTATTGAAAATATATTGGTTAAATTTACATATCGGCTGTTAAGTGGACTATACAGTGTACAACTTAGTTCGCTAATCCAGTTGATTAAAGCCAAATCAAGATGGCCATCACGTTTGGGCAACTTTAGTGGAGAATAAACATTTTCCTGAAGTTCTTATTACTGTGATTTTGCTAGTGAATTTTTCCCGTGTTTTTGTGGCAGTGATTTTGAAGGAAGCTGTTTTAAGTACAGTCATAAGACAAGTGAAAATATATATCAGAAAAGAAAGATTTGGGCAAAAGAATGGCTCAAAAAAAAAAACCCAAATATTTTCGTGCTCACATTAGTCGTCGGAACTTAAAGTGACATCACCGTCAAGTCAAAAAACTTTCCTTCGCATGACCAGTTTTGCCAGGTCAGTCCTGTATTTTCCCCCAAAAACTCTCTACATTTTCCCCTAAATTCACCAACTTTAATCCTAAACATATCTAAATTTTCCCCTAAATCCCCCAACTTTAACCCAAAACTTATCTAAATTTCCCCTAGATCCACCAACTTTAATCCTAAATGTTTAATTCATATTTTTCTATTAGTGTAAACAAAATTATCCCATAGTTTAACATAAGAAAACATGATTAAAAAAGTATTTAAAGTTTAGTTTATTTTATTAAATAAATTTATATTAATTTAATTCAATATATTTAATATTACTTTAATCAGGTCAAATTACTGATTACAAGGAAACTTGATGAATGTTAAATTATAGCAACAAAAAAAAGGATCCAAAATTATTAGTTCAAAATTATCGCCATTCAGGTTTCATTCCCTTATGGAATATTTTAGTATCAGTAGAGTAAACATATATTTAATATGAAGTAGTTTAATATTAAAATAGTTTAAAGACTAAGTCAAACTAATGATTACGAAAAAACTAAAAACAAGACTAAAACTGAATATTATCTACTAACCAGAATCTTAATGTGTAATTAATATTATCTTGTTACAGGTTTAGTATTAAGCTAATAAAAATATATTCGATATTAGGAAGTATAACGTCAGATAAGAATTCAATTATACAATAATTAAATTGAGGAAACGAAGGAAAGTTATAATAGTAAAGACCAAGTTAATAATGCAACAAAAAAATCACCTAATAAATAAAGTTTTCTAAATAAAAGAAAAATAATTTACAAAATCCATAATTTCCGTGTATTTGTATTAACTTGTATGAAATAGAGAACTTAACAAATGTGTTTGACTTCCTACATTAATCCTTACTAAAATCCTAACATTCAAACCAATCTTTTCTAATTTATAGTTTCTAATCAGCTAAAAGTGGTGGACATTTAGTAGAAGATTGAGAGAAAAAAAAAAAAACCTAAAACTTTTGAACTGAAAAAACCCTAGAAATTTCTTACCGTAAAAAAAAATCTAAATCTCTGGGGGAAAAACCCAATCTGGCAACACTGCGCATGAATGATGGCGCACAGCATGGACAGCACGTCCATACAAACCTCAACAGGTTTGCACAACAGATTTACCCCACCCCCAAAAACAAGCTGATTTGATTTTGGCCAACCTGGTTGTACAACATTTGATTTGGTAGCCTAATCTGCTCACACACTATCCAACATGAACACCAACACAACCATGCTGTGCACAACTGGTTGTACCGTGTCCAAGATCCTTGGTTTATGTATATTCATTTTAAAGGTACAGAAACTGACAAAGTTGTAACTAAAGTATTGAAAATTAACAATTTTTATTATTTTTTTTAAATTTCCACACGTTGGTTCTTGATATCTGGCTTCATTGCAAGAACATTTGAGCTTTCGTCACAGATTTTCAGCACATCAGTGTAATAATCTCGATATTAAATTCAAGCTGGTTGTCATTATCGCGCTTCTGAAAATTTTAAATTTTGGCCCACAAATAAAAATAAAACAATTTTGATCTTTGCCACTTATTAAGATTAATGACTGAGTACCAATAGATTGCATAGGTATTTAAAATAGTTGTATTATAATCCTGTCAAAATTATTAAAATTCTATCATGAAACTTACCCAACTCCTTCGTGCAATTGTCTTATAGGTCGGTAGCCAATAAAATAAAATCCTAAAGCTTACGACTTTACTAACTGAAGCAGGAACATACATATGTCTCACGGATTAAGCAAAATAATTAAAGAAGACTTTAAGCATTGAAAGTGACGAAAATAGACGAATGAGAACACTTATGTAAATGACGTAAACATCTCAGATTATGAAATATTACAAATCATTATAAGATAAAATGACAAGAAAGCAACTGGAATAGACAAAATTTACTCCCGTATGATTACTGTCCAGTAGCGCAGTGAAAGAGTTGAACTGAGACGCTCTAAATGATATGATGCTATCAGAAAGTTATTCGATGTAAATCGTCGATGAAATGTTCCTTCTGAAAGACCTCTTTCACTCATCTAGATAGCGCTTATATGAATTTTATCTTTCACTGCTCTTGATCAATTTTCTGCCTTAACATATGATTATGAAACTATCTTAAAAAATATATAACATTCAGAATATGGATATTTATGCCCGAAGTTACCCGAAGGTCACCGGACTAGCACTTATTACCACCATTTGTGCTAACTAACTGCTTTATATTCAATTACAAGATTCATATTATTGGAATTATTAAAATTATTACTGCTTTGATTACATACTATTTAAAATGATTAGTGCTCACTGAGTTTGCTCAAGAAATAATTAAAAACCTCAAAAGATCCTTTTCACTTGAGGTTCCCTTACCGTAATTTAAATATTGCTTCTTAATTGCTGTGTAACACTCGATGAGGATGCGAGCAACTGTCAGTGGTACTCCACAGAAGGTCGCGGTCCTTTTTTTCATCAAATACGTTCACCGAAAGCGTCCAGAAAAAAAGAAATGGTGCTGACCTGGCTGGAGATTGGGCATAGAACTGTACCCATAATTTTCAATAATATCTAATTAAAGCAGTAATAATTTAAATGATTCCAATGAATACGAATCTTGCAATTGAATACAAAGGGTTAGTTAGCACAAACAGTGCAAGAGAGTGCTAGTGCGACGACCTTCGGGTAACTTCGGCAGCGGGCAGTGATAATGCGTCCAAGTTATTACCAGTTAGCTACCGTACCCGGAACCGCAACTGTTAGTGTGCACTGCCTATATCTTCTTCACGTTCTTCCTCTTAGCTCCGTCCGTTAGCTCCCGCAACTCCTAGTATACGCCGCACAGTAGTCCAAAAGGCACTTTTTCGGGACGAAACTTCGCTCTGGTCGTTCTATTTATGATAAAGCAACCATTTCAACGTCATTTTCTTCCTAAGTAAATTCACTTTATACGTTTAAATCACTATATATTTAGCTAATTTTATTTGATAAAAATCTATAATTCTTTTTGTTTATTTCAGAAAAAAATCTGCATACTAATAATTCTTGTATGCATCAATATTTTCTGTATTCCTCTTTGTTCTTCATTGATATTAGATAATTTTAAGAAAATATAGGGTTTTAGATCACAACTTGGTGATTTTTTTACGATTTTTCAAAAAATATCGTCAGAATTATAATTTTTGTGCATATACAATATATACACAACATATTGAAGAGGGAAGTGTGCGTAAAATTTTAGTTCTGTTTCTAGATTTTACTATAACAATTTTAAAACTATGCATCTATTTTTACGCTTTTAACGAAGAGTAACGCTATAGAAACTTTTTCAATGAGTAGAAAAAAAAAATTGTCATAGAAAAATAGTTTAAGGCTTAAATTAAGATTTTCAGCAGGAAAACTATAATGAAGTTTTGTCTCCAAGCTAGACATAGCTATAAATGTGTATTTGTAGGGTGTTAATTTTTTCTTTCATTTGATATATGTAAGAACGTAATGTGATAGCTGCTGTTAAAATGATAAACCAGAATGTCTGCTAAGATGAAATTAATATTAAAAATAAGAACAAATTCTGCCCCGAAACGCGATACAGTTGTTTTTAAAAAAAATATAATTACTAAACACTTAACTAAACCTTTGACGCGTGCAACTCTTGAAGTGGAGGACCGACAGCATGAAGAGCTCGTGAATATCTGCTTATCTTCAGATGGGAATAAATTAGTATCCTTCTTGAGCCATTTTTCAAACAAGTACGGTGTCCTCCCAGAACATTTTCAAAGCCTATCTGAAGAATTTAATTTAAAGTTTCTAAAAATATTCAAAGCGAGAATATTCGAATCGAACAGAACGATGGAAAGTTTTTTGTGTTTTCAACAGATGAATTGCAATTAAATCGTGAATACAATCTTTGTCAATGGTCATGTCACAAAAAAAATAAATACCCTTATGCCAGAAATTTATAAAATTGTTGAAGAACCTACAGAAGTTAACAGCAACGACCACTTTAATAAAGAAGAAGCATTAGCTTAAGACCATATATTGATGCGAAACTTTCAAAATTTCGTAGTTAACAATGTTTTTTACCAAATAAGCCATCACCTCCATTTAACCATGTAGGGCGGGAAAGTACAATATAATATGTTGGGTCCTCCTTCGTCTGTCACTTGTCCCATTTGTGGCTGTAAACCTTTTTATATTAACGATTTATCGCATGTGAAAAAACTAGAAATACGACCAAATACATATATGGGCTTTCCACTTTACATGGGTGGATCATTTCATGTAGTGCTTTCTTAACGTATCGCTTCACGAGAAGTGGAGTGCTAGAGCAGATGAAAAAATAAAAATGGAAGAGCTTGGCCGGATAATATATGTACCAAATCAATGGTTTTGTACTTCTAATGATGTAAATACAGCTATGATATTTTTTTCAAATTGTGATGTTGTTTCCAACATAATAGAGATACATAACAGAGCATAATCCTTAACTTAAAAAAATATTCTACGTAATACTGCAAGCTCTTTCATGTGGAATAATTGTTGATCTACCAAACATTTTTAAGAAACGGCTGAAATGTTTGTTTCACTGTACCCGTGGTTTTACATGTAAATTGCAGTCGCATGGGATTTTAATTTTGAATTCAACATCCCTACCAATTGGAATGATGTCTGAGGAAGCTTAAGAGCCTCGAAATAAAGATTTTAAAAGAATTCAAGAACGTAATAGCAGGAATTGTCCAAGACCATAAGAAAACGAAGATATTATAAATAATTTACTGGTATCATTAGATCCAGTTATTTCGAGAATCAGAACGGAATAGGATAAACCTTCATTTCAACCATCGGAAAAGAAGCAACAACTTCTCAAAGTACCAAGAGTGGAAGAAGCTAAGGAAGTAGATGAGTAGCTGTACACAGAGATTTCAGTTATTGTACTTTATCGCATTAATAGCATCACATATAATAATTAGATATATAAAATTGCAAAAAATAAAAAATTAAATAAATACTAAATTAAATGCTTACTTCAGTTATAATGATAAAAAAAAATTTATCTGCTGTGGACAACACATGACTTCCTTGTACGCCTATTAAACTATAAATCGGTGGCTCATAAAGTGATCCTGAATTTGGTTACTAGTTTCGAAGATTGCGGTAAAAACGACAGTCGGCGTCGCGACATCCATCTATTGACACACACACACACATAATTGGGGAAAAAAACCAGTATTTTACACTAAATTTTAACACTTAAAACACATAATAAAAATGTTTAATTGGATTGGAAACCAAATTGCGTTTGTAACCTTTATTGCCGAAACGATGATTTATGTGTTTAATTTAAATATAATTTTTGATGTAAGCTTATTATGACCTTCAAGTAAAGTACCCTTTTCGGCTCACCAATTTTAACCAAAATATAATAAATACATTCATATCGATATACAAGTCTTATTTACCAAATTTGAGATATTT
Source organism: Rhaphigaster nebulosa (assembly GCA_948150685.1). Lineage (NCBI taxonomy): Eukaryota > Metazoa > Arthropoda > Insecta > Hemiptera > Pentatomidae > Rhaphigaster > Rhaphigaster nebulosa. The sequence continues at coordinate 65,546,394 of OX411308.1, forward strand.
TACATAATATTTTAATATAATTTTGGATGAAAGTCTAATATGACCTTCAAGTAAAGTACCGCTTCCGGTTTTTCAATTTATACCAAAATCTAGCATGTTATTTAAATCAATATATAAGTTATAAATACTAAATTTGAGAAGTTTTCCATAGTATTTTAATATAATTTTTGATGAAAATCCGTAATGACCTTCAAGTGAAGTACCACATCAGGTAATGATACAATGACCAAAAAGGGAGGTTCACAACTAGATTACACAGTAATTCTAGATACAAAATTTTAACTTACTACGGCTAACCCTTTTTGAGTACGAACGTACGTACAGACGTCACGACGAAGCTAGTCAAAATGGATTCAGGGATGGTCAAAATGGATATTTCCGTTGAAAACTGAAAATTTTCGCGATTAAAATACTTACTTTACTGCGTACAAGGAAGTAAAAAAAGCTGTATCGTGTTTGGGGGAAGAATTTTTCTTATTTCTAATATTAATTCCATCTTATCAGACATTCTAGTTTATCATTTTAACAGTAGCTTTCACATTAAGTAATTACAAATATCAAATGATAGAAGAAAAAAAACACCCCACAAAAAAAACACATATATAGCCATATCTCGCTAAAGACAAAACTTCATTATATTTTTCCTTCTGAAAATCATAATTTAAGCATTTAACTATTTTTCTATGACAATTTTTTTTTGGTCTACTCATTGAAAAAATTTTTATAGCTAAATACGCGTTACACTTCGTCAAAAGCGTAGAAATTGATGCATTGTTCTTTCATAGTATAATTTTCATGGTAAAATTTAGAAAAAAAAAATGAAATCCTATGCACACTTCGCACTTCAATGTGTTATGAATATATATATATATATATATATATATATATATATATATATATATATATATATATATATATATATATATATATATATATATTCATAACACATTGAAGTGCGAAGTGTGCATAGGATTTCATTTTTTTTTCTAAATTTTACCATGAAAATTATACTATGAAAGAACAATGCATATATATATATATATATATATATATATATATATATATATATATATATATATATATATATATATATATATATATATATATTGAGATATGTAAAAAAATTACAATTCTTACGACATTTTTTGAAAAGTCGTAAAAAATCACCAAGTTGTGATATGAAACCCAGTATTTTGTTATAATTATCTAATATCAATGAAAAACGAAGTGAAATACAGAAAATATTGATATATGCAAGAATTATTAGTAAGCAGATTTTTTTATGATATAACCAATAAGAATTATACAAGTAAAAATTTGATAATCAAAACGTTTAGAGTGAATTTATTTAGGAGTAAAATGACGTTGGGATAGTTGTTCTATCATAAATAGAACGAACAGAGCGGAGTTTTGTCCCAAAAAAGTGCGTTTAGAACCACTGTACCCTTGCTGCGTTGAAATAGTCCGCGAGTCCGTGGCAAAAAATCTGGTGCGGTGCGCGCATCACACAACTTTAAAAAGTTCACATAAATAATGCTTGAAATAAACTCAGCAGCATTCACTTCTTCACATCTTCTCCACTTCAGTACAATAAAACAGTTTTTTAAACAATATATTTTAACTTCATCAAGTTGCAAATATATTTTAAAAGTCTCGGTTTGGTTTTCATGGAAATATTTTCTTTCCATTAAATAATATGAAAGTAGAAATTCATAAGTTAATTTTCGCTTTTTTATTCTTAAATTACTTTATTACAGAGTATATTGATTATAACAGATTGATGGAAGAAGGTTCGGTCCCTTTCCTTTTAGACGCGCTCGGTTATCTATCTAGGGCCTTGTGCTCCTCATAAAATACGCTGTCTCTTTGCTAATACTGGTACGATTTTTATGATTATTTTTTTTTTTTAGATAATTTAATAACCTTTCGTACAATTCCATACATAATTTACTATAAATTGCATGCTTTTTAAGTTAAGCACAAATAAAATATTCTTTTCATCATAACTTTTTTCGCTGCATTTCCTCAGTGATATACTACATATATGAAAAGTTAAAGGCCTTTAAGGAGAAGACATTAGGCAAGTTTCATAAAAATCGTTGGAGACTTTTACGAGAAAATCGTAGAATCCATAATATAATAGCTACATCCGGATAATCCGATGCGCTTTATCTTTGCTAATACTGGTCCGATTTTGATGATTATTTTTTTTTTTAGATAATTTTATTATCTTTCATACAAGTCCATAGATAATTTACCATAAATTGCAAGCTTTTGAAGTTATGCGTAAATGAAATATTCTTTTCATCATAACTTTTTTCGCTGCATTTCCTCAGTGATGTACTGCATAAATGAAAAGTTAAAGAGCTGTAAAGAGAAGACATTAGGCAAGTTTCATCAAAATCGTTTTAGCCGTTTACGAAAAAATTGTAAAATCCAAGATATAATTGCCACTTCCTGTTAATCCAATGCGCTGTATCTTTGCTAATACCGGTCCGATTTTGATGATTATTTTTGTTTTTAGATAATTTTATTATCTTTCATACAAGTCCATAGATAATTTACCATAAATTGCAAGCTTTTGAAGTTATGCGTAAATAAAATATTCTTTTCATCATAACTTTTTTCCCTGCATTTCCTCGGTGATGTACTACATATATGAAAAGTTAAAGGTCTTTATGAAAAATAATTTAGGCAAGTTTCATCAAAATCGTTTGAGCCGTTTTCGAGAAAATTTTAAAAAAATGTAAAATCGATTATATAAAGTGGCACTTCCTGTTAGTTGATTTTGACGAAAATGTTGCTGTAACATCACATGCATATGCCAACCTTAAATACGTAATTTCAGTATCGTACAACTTTTCGTTTTTGAGCTAGACTGTTCACATAACACAGAAACACAAACACACAGACCATTTTGCTAAGACTTGGTCATTTGGACTCAGAAGACATTAAAACGTGTATTTCCGTCGAAAACTCGAATTCGAAAATTTTCACGATCGCAATACTTCCCCTTTCTATATACTTCGTATATAGGTAAGGAAAAGTAAAAATGTGACTTATTTTATACTAAGGTTTTGGCTTATAAAATCAACATGACCACAAGCCTGACATAAAAAATGCAAGCCTGCCAACTTATAGCCGCTGTAAACAAAATGGTGGTCAAAAATAGGAAATTTTAGGATTATTTTTCATTTTTCAACTATAATTCTTAAACTAAGCATTCTATCGATAAAGTTATAGCATATAAAATTAAAGAACATCAAATTCTCCGTCTAGTGAGTAATACAAAACAATAATTTGGTTCACTGTTGTGGTATAAAACCACGGTCAAAAATGACGATTTTGTCAAAAGAGACAGATACATGCCCAAACCATTAGTTTGAAATGAGCCACCTTTTTTTTAACGGGTTTTCTGACTATTTAGTAAAGAGTATAAAACCTTATGATAATAGTATTTGATTGATTTTTTTTTCCTTTTCTAATAATTTTATTTTTTTTAAAATATCGCATCACACTTTTTTGAGTTTAGGAAAACATTTTGATTTTTAGAAGAATTAATACTTTTAAACAATCATCAAGGGAAAAATAAAATTACAGCAAATTTTTGGGTATGCTTATGTGAATTGGACTTTATTTTATTTACAATTTTCATCAATAAAAAAAAAAAAGAAATGAAAATGTTTTATCATAAAATAATTGTGGGATAAAACTAAAACTGGCAAAACTAAATAATTTTAGGGAAAAAAAATTAATTTTTATAATTATTGAGCAAAGATTTCAATGATCCAAAAAAACTGTACAACTGGATTATTATTTTTTTTTTTTAATTTTACAAAGTTCAGAACAGAAATATGTAACTTTATTTTTTTCCTCCACAATTTTCATTAACAAAAGGTGATAGGAATAAAACAGTGATGTCAATCTAGAAATCATGATGTTTATGATTTGTAGGATTAAAATGATGTTATATAACCTGCCCGATATTAGAATTAATATATGGTTTATAATATAAACTAATAGCTATTTTCTTTTCTTTGTTTTATGTATAAAAAGAAATAGTAACGCCTTGACTTAATAACTATTTTTATACAGTGTTTATCTGCTGTGGTATATCTTTATATGCACAAGTTTCAGATGAATTTCTTATCAATGAAAAGTAAAATAAGAAGAAGTAAGTTAATAATGTATTGTCAAAAATTAAAAAGTAACATGATGAAAATTAGTTTAAAAAAATAAAACAAATAAAATAAAGTTGGACCTTTAGTATTTATTTATTAGGTTTTAATACTGAAAAATCGAGTTGAATATACAATATTTTTTATATAAAGAAAAAATACTCTTTCTATTTTCTAGATTTAACCTCACCAATTAAAAAATGAATAAACATGAATAAAAATTTTCATAAAAAAATTACTTTTCAACCTATATTTAAAAAAAAAATATATTTTTTTATTTTTATATGGTAGATATTTGTTACTAGAAATGTATTATTTTAATTACAGTATATTGTTGAGCATACAGCTAATATAATGTTTGTTACGAATTAAGATTCAAAATATCACAATAAATGCATATCTTGATCAGTTAAAAACATTATCTTTTTTTTTTTTTACTTTAGGGAGCATAGACAGGGCTTTTTGCCCAGGTGCAAGCGAAAAAGCAAAGGAAACATTCACAGAAAATGGAAGAGAAACCGATAGCAGAATACCAGAAGAATCAAATTATTATGGTAAACCAATCTATAAATATAGATAGATAAAAATATAGTAGAGTATTAATTTTTCACTTATAATTTTATGTTTAAGCCCAAATAATTATTCAAGTTTAAAACTAATGAAGCAATGATATATTAAACTAATTCATATTGGGTGATAAATGTAAGATTTTTTTTTATTTTATTAAAAGCAGCCAAATTTCTGAAGTTGAGTTACATAAAGTTAAAAATCAATTGATTTTAATTATGCTTTACTCTTACTTACTTTCTCTATTGTTGGAGACAATAAGTTTGATTTCTGAGAATCCTGTGTATTTACCAAAGGTGTTAAGGTATAGGGCAGACCATTAAATCTCATACTTATCAAAAATTGAGGAAGAAAAAAAAACAACTCACTAATTGGAAATAGAAGTGTTGGTTTGATCATTGAATCTGAAATTACATAACTATGCTACTGAAAAAAAAAGTATAAGGTTTAGATAGATATATTATAAGGTAATGCTGTTGTTTAATTGGTAATTTTACAATACCAACTAAAAAAAAAATACAGTAAATCCCAGCTCACCAAAAAAAATTAGAGTAAATTTTTTTTGTCTTTAATAGTATCGTAGCTCAAAATGAAATTATTCAATCTAGAAAAAGTTCTTAGTTGAAATCAGCTGAAATACATTTTTAAGTTACGAGTTCATTTAGAAAATTTTAAAGTAATTTATCTTTTAAATAATTTGTGTAAGTGACTACAATACAATAAATGACAATAGGTGAAGAGGAAATGAAGATGACTCGCATTGTTGGAGTAGCTCTAGAAAGAGGTGACATGGGTCTCGGAATAACTCTCAGATCAGGCCCTCCAAATCAAGCTGGCTATCGACCACTTGTCATAACTAAAATCAAACCTAATGGACCAGCTGACCGGTAATCTTAACTATTTTTACATAATCAACAATAATAATAATAGAAATCCTGTCGATTGCTAGAATTTAATTTCAAATCTTTAATAAATCAATATTTTATAATGCCGTTCATCTGTGCAGTATATCACACTGCAACAGATGAAGAAAGGGCCAGGCTTCAATTCACAGATGGCAATAGGTAGTCACAAAGGAAATATAAATACTAATTCTATGCCCTGTTCTCAGTATTAATGAATTTTGAGGGTGTCTAGAAGCTTCCCTGCCAAGAGCAATTACCTATTCTGCATAAATCCTTATTTAATAACTTACCTAATTATTTGTAAATAGCTAAAAACCATAAACTTATCTACCATTTACTCATTATATTATTTTAAAATTATACTGCATATTATTTATTACATTGTAAATTTTCTCAAATTATTGTACTAAAATGTATTCATTAATTATTTTAATTTAAGAAGGTGTAGTATAGTAAAGTAAAGAAAATATTAAGAATATTAAAAAAAGTGGCATCTAATAAATTATATACTGATTTGTATTTTGAAAATCTTTTCACACGTACTCCTATTAAAGATCATTTACAGATCTGAGCAAATCACATTTACTCTTCTTTAGAAATTTTGTGACATGTTCTTCTGTATTCTTTAATAATGTACTACATATTTCTTTAGAGTAGACCCACTACTTAAGACTTCATCTTTATAAGCTAATCACATGGTATCCTAATAAAAATCTGAAATGACAACATACCGCTCTTACAATTTGACATCTTCAACACAAGTCAGTTTCATTTTTGTGACTATAGTATCAGTTAATTTATCTGTACAATAAGGAGCCTTTTTACCGATATTGATAAACAAGAAATTCTGGTGATCTAACAAAATAAAAATATTCAACGTGTCTTGAAAAAAACATTTGACCATTTACAATTTTTATGCTAATCGCTCATGTTTCAGAGATGGCACGATCAAAGTTGGCGATAGATTATTAGGAATTGATGGACAAAGATTAACTGGTTTGACCCTATCAGAAGCTGAAAGACTACTTGTAGCTCCTAATGGAGGGCGTCCTGTTTGGTTGAGTGTAGAGTACGACATTTCAATTATGACTGCTATGAGGGCAGCTGGTCCTTTGCTTGTGGAAATAGAATCACCATCAGGAAAAACTGATCTTGGTCTCACACTAATGGATTCCATTTCTGGAGTTATAGTATCAAGTGTAAGGACTGCCAGCATAGCAGAAAGGTCAATGTGTATCTTTGTAATCTTTAAATAATTATTTCTTTTTATTGATTAGAAGTAGAATTAAAAGTAGAAGACTGTGATGTTTTAATGAAAATAATTATTTAGCTGGAGATCGGTCAAGATGAAATTAAAATTCATGTTTTTTTTACAGCAAAAACAAACGTTTTGGCTAAAACTTGTAGGCCATATTCAGAGCCAGAACAGACCAATGGCTACTCGGTTGCCTCTCTTAGATCAGAATCCAATTCTCTTTGAGTCATAACAGAATCCATAAAGAGGGGATGCAAGTGAAAACAAAAAAGTAAAAGATTCCTGAAATTAAATTAAAATCCCAAAATAAGCTGCAGAATTAATCTAAGCCATTAAATTCTTAAATATCACAGGATTAGCACTGGATGGTAGTTTAAAAAATAGCTTATGACTAGGTGGGACATCAAAAAATATGAAAAGCTACTTAATTTTTTACTGGAGCTTTTTAAAAAATGGTGGGGGAATGAAAAAAATCCTTGGAAAAACAGACAAAATAATACTAGACCAATATACATCATCTGCTCTAGAAAATAGTCAAATAAAACCATTAGAAAAACAAAGACTTCTTAAAAAAAAGACTTAAAAAATAACATACAAATGTGAGAACAAAATGTTGTCTTCAGATTATTTATCACTTCTTATGTTACAGTAGCTTGTTTTAGCCAAGAAAATGGTTGGCAAAATTTGACCGAGTTGGATTTATGTTTAAAAAAAACAAAACAATTATAGTGTTTTAAAAATATATGCTATTATTTTAATATGATTTCATCTTGACTGATCTTCCCTCGCTGAGATGTTCGGCCATAAATTAATTTAGTACTAAGATTATTTTTTTATTAATAAAAAAAGTGATAGTTAATGTTTATAATCAACATTATATTATCAGCAATAAAAGATATCTACACATATTTTTGTATACATCTTAAATAGGAGTGTCATTAATTTTTACTTTGAGATATTTAAATTAAAGTTGTAATTAATAATTGTGGTCAAAAGAAAAGAAAAAATAGTGTGAAACTATTTAATTGCATTCAAAGATTAGATTACTATGGTGAATTATTTTGTAAATAATAAAATTGTAACAGAAAAATCATAAAATTTTTACAGTTTTTATATTTCAATATATAAAAGGAATACAGCTAAGTTCTAAGGTATAATTAAAAGGCATAAAAGAAACTTACTGTATACTGCTTTTACTCTTGCAGATGCGGTGCTGTCCTGCCAGGAGACCAAATTTTAGCTGTAAATGAATACAGAATAGAAAATTTAAAAATTTCAGCTGCTAAAGTGATGCAAGTATTAGCTAATACAGAATGTAAACTATTTCAAATAGAAATTCTTCCAGTTGCTGCTGTTAGCTTAGGTAAAGAAATTAGTATTATTTAAATTTACTGGCTTTAATTATTTATAAGGGGATATAAAGTCAGGAGTACGGAAGGACTTTATATTAACTTTTTTTGAGACATAAAACTATAAAAAGTATTTTTTTATTTTTGAAGGAGATGTAGATATTCAACTCAACTCTTCAATGAATAGTGTTTCGCAAGAGTGCCATGACTTCAACGACAATTTAGACAACTTCCATTATAACCATTTAGGAAAGCAAATTTTAGAAGGTAGGTAATAATTCAACTTGAAAATACAGATTGAAGTGCTACCAATAACTTCTTCTTTTTCTTTCAAATCATTGGTGCTAGGTCTCTCTATTCCTGATTTCTCAACCCTGTTCTCTGAGATATCTCAACTTTCCAGTTATATTTCATAACTTTACCTCTTCATTCGATGTCTTAGGTTTCTTACCTATTGGCTTCACCTCCCTAGTTTTAATCAATCTTCATGGAGATCCCTATGGCATACACGTCCAAAAAAATTAATATGTATCTTTCCTATAATCTCATTTCTGATATAGTAGCTATCTATATGGTTTGCTCTTTATCATTTAAAAAAATTCATTTCAACAGAGGGCAGAGGAAATTGCATACAAGATACTACTAAATTGAATTATTAAATACAATTGTCTCAGAAACATTTTTTAAAAAATAGGAAAATCCCCCTTAAAAATAAAGATTTTACAGTCATCAAAAGTCAAACTTTGTAAAATCTAGTGCACACTTACCCCACATTTGAAAAATTACAGATTTGAAGTTTATTAAATGTTTTGGACAAGCACATCCTTACCAGATTAGTTGATTTCTTTGTTATTCCAAATCAAATTTTAAAAGATATGCATGTGGTCAATAGAATCTTAAGCCCTTTAGAAATCAATATAAAGCTGATGAACTATACTTTTGCATTATAACTGTTTTCTTTATATTTGCTATAGCGAAAATATTTGGTCAATAGTCTAAAACCACATTGATAATCTTAAATGATTATCTCCGGATATTCCATGATTCAACTAGTAAGGATTAATTTAAATATTTTATAGCACATTGGAAGAAGTGAAGTTATTTTTATTTTTTACATTATTTTATCAAAGTGTATATAGAGAAAATATTTGACACCTTATCTGAAACAAGAAATAAGCTGGATAATGATGTTTGAATCTAATATAGAACTCTCACAAAGATTCAGTCACAGTAGTTTTATTTTATTTTACATTCGCCCATTAAAAACTTACCTTCTTGATCATCATTGGGGCTCATCCAAATAGTTAATTGGAAATCTCCGAATAACAAATTTTGTTTAAAATATCCTTTGTTCTCTTTAAAATATGTTGCGATATTCTTCTTTGTTAATTTCAGACGATTCTCCAGAACTTAAAATTGAGTCTGGGATAGTAACACTCAACACAACTCCTGGAACTGGCTTTGGATTGATTTTCAGATCAGCACCTTCGAAAAAAGGTGCAGTCATCTGTTATATTGAACCACATGGGATAGCTGACAGGTAATTATAAATCTTAAAAACGAATAAATTATGTCGCAGCCCTGGTTGAATGACACAACTGCAAAATATGAAATTTTACAGGAGATACAAAAAAAATCTGGTACATAAGCCCTTATAGCACAGAGGCTCCAGAGTAGGTTGTGTTCACCATAAAATTTACAATAATTAAATTTATGCTACCTATTTCTGTCAGTAGTAGAAGACTAATCCCATATGGACCAAATTGTGCAGTTGCGTCATTGCTCTACTGGGAATATGAAAAACAAAAATCTACAGTTAAAATATTGAAATAATCAAAATTTTGATAATATCAAAATTACTGACAGTATTCATAACAATTCAATTGTATGTTGAAACATATTTCTGCTCGGATGAGCCATTTTTTATGACGATTACCAGATATGAAAGTTCTGGTATTGAGCTTGTTTGTGCATTTTTTTTTTATTTTTTTTTTGTATTTGGTTATAAAGCATTTTTAATTCAGTTTCATTCTGATAATAGTTTGGAAACTGTTATACATTTGTGAATGAATGGTTTTCTAACCATTTTAGATCTATAGAATATTTCTGATTTATTAAAGATACAGGAGGATATAAAAAAGATGTGGTTTCACTTATAAAGAGGGGTTTGTTTTTGTTTACAGGCATAAAACCAGGTCAACGCCTATGGTTTGTTATGTCTTTGGTGGATTGAACTATACAGATTTTGAATATATTTGGATTATATTATAAAAAATAATGTATTTATATAGATAATGGATGATAAAAACCCCCAGAAAAAGTGCTATAAATTAGACATGAGGCGATGTGCTTTAAAAAAATTGAATACCAATGTGACTGAAGCTCCATTGTCATTAATTTATTGTTGGGATATAGTGAGTGGATTCCTGAAAAATATGTTTAACCATAAAAACGGAGTTACAATATTGGCATGAAGGAGGAGACAGTTTTCTAATAGACATGAGTGTGTGAACCCCGTGTAGTCTAGTCTTATGCGGGTCAGGGTGACTTCCTCCCTGGGGGTGCTATGGTAGGACGTAGAACATGGTTTTACATCTTTTTTGATACTTGTTAATTTACTAGAGAGTCTTTCGTCCCACATGGCTTACCATATCTCTGATACTTTCATTTTAAGAAGTATACTGAGTTCTGATAGGGTGAGAACAGTTGTGCCTCAGCCAGGAACCATGATTGCCTCACGAGCTGATATAAATTAAAATTTTCTGGAATGTTTTGGAGGAGGCGGGTCAATTGTTCTTTATACTCAGGAGTGGTATTGTTTTTAGAAAAATGGTAGAAATTTAACGTTGTTTTAGATGGTTGTAAAGTCGAAGGGGGATTCTGAATTTCGGGTTAAAATGGAGGAATCGCTTTAAGATCCAAAAGTGGAATTATCTATAGAATACTAGCTAAAACCAAATCCACTTTTTGTGGATTTTACTTAAAAAAGAAAAAGATGCAGTTTGATTTCTGTGACCCTAAACATTTTATTTAAAGGATTTAGGTTTGGAAAGAGACCTGCTCAGTATTTTTAAGATAATTGAGTTGCAAATTTAGTTGTAAAACAATAATAATGTTCAATTGGGTACTTCAAAAATGATTCTACAATTAAGAAGAATATTTACTTACTTATTGTGAATTAAGAGAACAAAACATTTCAAAAAGCTATGTGAGGGCGATCTCCACAGAATATACAATACAAACAATTTTTGTAATGCTGTTCAACTTTTTGGTTGTAAATAGTTTTTATTTCATGTTCGCATTGCTCCACTCGACAAGTCATTATTGTCGTTAAATCTAGTGATATATTGCAAAATTATTATTTTAAATATTACATTAATTAATATTATTTTAATTGCACAAATCATAGAGCTGGTAAGTCCCCATCTCTCTTGACATTGTCCAACATGCTAAAAATCCACAATCTTCTATAATGTAACATAGTATATAAATAGAAAATCCCTAATAATTATTTTTTTATTTTTTGATAAAACTTTTATTAATTGTGTAAATTTAATTAATTTTAGAAGTGGAGTGCTACAAATTGGAGATAGAATACAAACGATAAATGGAAAACCAGCAGATAAATATGAAAGACTAGAAGATATTGCAAAACTGACAGTAGTAATTACAATTCAGTTTGATGTTGAAGTACATTCCTGCTCTGATGGGCCATTTTCAGTAAAAATTACCAGATCTGAAGGTTCTGGTTTTGGGATTACAATTAGCGGTCAGTATCACACATCAGAGAAATGTTAATTGAATTTTAATTTCATAGTACAATTTCTGAAATGAATGGGTTTTCATGTTATTCTGGATCTATAGAATATTTCTAATTTGTTCAAGGTACAGGAGAATACAGAAAAGGCGTTGTAATTTCACATATAAAGTGGGGCTCCGTGGCCCATAGATGTGGAAGACTATCTGTCGGAGATCAACTCCTTGGAATCAATGGAACAGATATCAGGGGTGATCTGTCAACTGCTCTGGAAATATTCAAATGTTCACAAACAACTGTGACATTTATTGTAAACAGAAGTAAGATAACTGGATACTTCTTATGATCTTTATCTATTTTATGCGTTTATGTAGACTCCAATGAATTAATATACCCAGTGTGGGTCTATTTCAAATTCATTGATATCTAACTTATCATTTATCAGTTTAACCAAAGGAAAATTTACAAAATTGTTGTCTTGAATTTTGTGCAACTCTGTATCACTATTATATACCTATACATAAAATATTATATTGCCATTCGGGAAATTAATGAAATGAAGGGAGAATACTCGTTTTATACTTGGCTAAGTAGGTTAGGTTTAGAAAATTTAGAGAGAGTAAAACATGTAAGTCTTCAGATGGATTCAAGTGATAAGAAATGGTACCCATATTTTTAGAAATAAGCTTCATAGGTGAGTGAAATGTAATTTATTAAATATATAATTAAAAAGACTTTGTTTGCTTGATTGATATGCATTCAGAATTACACATTGTACCAGCAGTCGTATTTGATTGTATTAGGGATGTATGATTCCCATTTTGACTCAATAATACAGTAAATCTTTATATACTCTTTGTTGACAGTAATTAATGCTGATTTAATATAAATAAAAATTTAATTATTTCACTCTTGTAGATGTTTCTTATACCCAATAGATGACTGAGTATGTCACTATAGTATATTATTTTGCCATTTTTTTTTTTTTGCTATTTAACATTAATGTATTTAATTAAAATGAGGTTTGGCCATGATTTCGAAATTCACAGAAAAGTATTGCAGGAAGGGTCAGGGTGGTTTCTCTGAATTATATATAAAGCATAAATTACTGTTCTGTACTTAAGTTCATGCACCATCCTCCATTTAGCCTCAATCTTGTCTGATTATTTATTCAACTGTCTTCGTAGTCGAGAAATTTTAAAAAATGAGGCTATGAGAGCAAAAGTGGTCTAACCCACAAAATCATAAAAACTCCAAAATTGTACTCTATAGGTGTATATCAGTCGCAGATTCACAGCTGGGGAGGAAAGGGGGAATTTCTTCTACCAAAATAATCACTGAGAAAATAAATATATTGCTGGAATACTGTAACATCTCAAAAAAGTAGTATTTTGGAAAATTGAGTTCCCATGGTCTTCCACAGACGCATCTGGCATAATACCTCCCATCCAAAACTGTAACTACCCCTATCTTTTGACTAACCAATGAACTATATTTAGCATGATCTTTCCTACACAATTTCCACACCTTTCTGAACCAAATTCCATCACAAACTCAAAATCTTGATTTTTTGAAATGCTACAATATTTCACGACGGGTGCGATATGTAAAAATAGTTTTAAATTGGTTCAAACTGCATTGTCATTGGGCTATAAATTACTGACATATTCTGTCAACCCTCCTTACTCAGGATAAGGTAACATAATCGCATAATTATACATATCATACTTCTCATAGTCCCTTTTAAAAATTAAAAGCGGTTGTGGCCATAAAGGAAGAGTATACATATACAAACATTAAAAAATACCTAAAAAATGTATGGTATAATCCTGACCTGCTCTACAAGTATTACAAATTCTGTGGTCATCCTGATAGGTTCCCCTCAAAAACTACCTCCGGATTTGTCCCTGGAGTATACAGGTATCTGATAGCTTTAGAAATCTATTTTTCAAATATACCGGTAGATATAAGTATTTGGCCTATTCAAATAGTTCTGTTTTTAGTCTAAAAGAAATAAACAAGTGTCCAAACCTAAATGTGGCTTAAACCACTTTTGCTTTCATAACCTCAAATAGGCTAAACACTTGGGTAAATTAGGAGCATTCATCAAAAATATAAGCGTGAAAAAAGTGGAGATCAGTACAACTTCATAGACATGAATGAACAAGATAATATATTAATATCCCAATTAACATGAAAATAAATGTTATTTAAATATGCTTAATTTGTGTTTTGAACCTGCAATTCTAAAATTAACAAATCTTTTCAGCTAGTTCGGATTTGGGTTATTCAAGTCCGGGGCTACCTTCAGTTGACTCTGCCGTAGAATCATGGGATAGCAGTGACATTCCTAACTTACAAAATGGCAAGTAGCATATTAATCTACAAAGCTAAAAAACATAATCTTACTGATGTTAATGGAGAAGGATTTTTCAACTTGTTTTTAACCATGACCTCCTTTTAATGTAAGGCTATAACCATATTAAAAAAAAATAGTAAAAATTTTGCAGCTGATTAAATATTTTGTTCATCACATTTATGATGCCATACAAATTAAATACAGCATTTTTCAAATCATAATCATTTTCAAATGAATTCTTCAAAGTGAACCTTCTGTTGATGAACAGAAAACTATTTATTTTAATCCAGATCTATTTCTGTGAGGGATTACCAAAGAGGTCGATGACATCTGGCATCGATATGTGGTCTTATTTAAAAATGATGCAAGTTATAACGGATTTTAAATTAAAAAATAAAACAAACTATCAATATTTATCTACTGATATTTATTTATTAGTTTGTTGTTATAAGTTGTAACAAAATAAATTTACCACATAATCTTATTTTTTAAAATAATAAATAATTATTTACATTCAGGAAAAAATGCACATAACTTCAATTTATTCTATTGTAATTTTCCTAATGCAAACTATTAGCATGTTTTTTTTTTTTTTTAGTATATTATTTTCAATAATGAACCTTTGTAATAGACCAAAATAGAAAAAAAAATTAACCCTTCCTCAAAATTGGAGGGATTACATTTCAAGATCCAGAGAATCCAAAAATAAAAATATCAGTCCATCCGCTGACCGTGGCTAGTCTCTGAGATTATTGGACTTTTTTAGATTTGGCAGCAAAGTCACAAGTATCCCCAGGGTGATCTGATTGTTTCATTTCAATATGGTTACTGATCCAAGGTTTCCCCCAAAGGTATGCCCATATCTCAACCATTCATGAAGATAGAGGAAAATCGTAGTGTTTTTAAATCATCATGCTAAAACCATTAAAAAGAATTCCATACAAATAAATACAAATACATTTTATATATATATATATATATGTCTAACTATTGTAGGTAAACTGTTGTAATTCCAATTTTACTGATTTTGATTTTATTATTTCATTTGCATTATTGTGGCCATATTGTCAGAGTATCCTAAATAAGATAAAAGGGTAATAAAATATGCTAAGTTTCAAATATAAAGATTGACCAGTAGAGATAAATGATTTATTGAAAATCAATGCTTCCCAAATAGATTGGGTTGCTATAATACACATCGTACTGATCAATCCTTAGTTGGATATGATATATATATATATATATATATATATATATATATATATATATATATATATATATATATATATATATATATATATATACACACATTTTGCATCTCTTTCTTTTTTTCCTTCCCTTTCCCTTTTACCTCTTAATCATTCATTTACATAATTCATAGCATTTTCATCTTTATTCGATTACACTACTTTTTTTTTCCATCTTTTATTTAATTTAATCCATCCAACTACCTTCTCACCCCTCCATAATGCTCTCTTCCAGTTTACAATCAACACTTTCTTAATCTAGCATACAACCTTTAGATAATTGGAAAATTTATGAAACTAATCAAACATCAAAATCTGAACGCACACATATATAGATCAACAGTACAAAAAAAAAAAAAAAAAAATCCAAAATGATAAATAGACCCACCTAATTACCATGGTATGTGATGGTGGATAATCCCCAGGGAGTCCAGGATAATATTTTCAGCCAACACCTCAATATCCCCAACATTAGCACCTAGGTCTTCTAAAAAGCTCCCGGTTTTATTCAGTATTGTTCCACGAGACCCAAACCAGAGGTCTCTCTCACGGTGAACTCTCTCTTTCTGAAGGTCTCGCGGAATTTTTTTTTTAGGAAAGGGATACATTTCTCATAGATGCCTTTTTTTTCCCTTTCCACTCCACCTGCCTGATCGGGATTGTTTCCCTCAAATTGTATGGTCGGATCCAGGACCAATGCTGTCTTTCCGGTCCTTGGGAATGCGACAATATCAGCATATCTCGCAGATCCGTCCGTACAACACAATAGACCTCGTCAAAACAGGTGAAGTCCTTTTCTCTGAGGAGCCTTATTAACTCATGCTTGACCCTATTGTGCCAGCCTGTTATGAGGAGGGAGTTGTTGGGGCATTTTCCCAGCACATGGGCTGGTGTTTCAGACTCTGCCGCATTTGCGACATAGGGACCCAACTTCTCTCTGCTGTCCGCTGGCTCCTGGTACTACACGCAGAGGTACGTAATTAATATTTAGTTTCAAGGCGTTGAACCATTCCGACCCCGAAAGAATTTCCTTCTCGCAGATGTATCTGTTGGCTTTTGGAGTCTCTTTGAAATGGCGAACACCAACGTGCTGGAACAGAGCATTCAGCACATTAGACAGTCACTGGTCAATGGACCAATGCTGTAAAGAAGCCTCCCATTGACAGCGGATCAGTCCTAATCCTCTATACCTCCTCGGTGCGTATAACATCGTCGTTGAGGTGTTAGCGGCGAGTTCGATGATGGCCTTAATGCTCCTGCGGATATTTATATTGATTCCCTCCAATACCGCAGGACATATCTTTGTATGGGGCACAGTCTGGAGAGGATATGTAAGTCCCGGGAACAGATATTGGTTGAAAACGTTGACTTTCTGCTCCGGTTCGAGCAAGCAAGAGCTCACTAATTTATCGAGGTTGCTATTTAATTTTGTCACCGCTAAATATCAGTTCTCCTGAGAATGTACATCCTAAATACTTGATGGTATCATCTGCTTGTGCAGTTTGAATGACATCCCCACTCTCAAGGCATAGCTTCGTCGATTGAAGCTCTCCTTTGTTCATCACTATTCCCACACTTTTGTGGATTTATAGCCAGACCAATCTCTGCGAGTATCCTTTGAGTGCTATAAATGATTCTCTCTGCAGCACCCTTGTCGCGCACCGTGACAGCCTGGTCGTCCGCGAACCCTCTGTGTGGACCACACTTTCTTGGTCACTTCTTAGGTTATAACCAAACCGCTTGGAGAATTCTTTTTCACACAGGTCACGGTATATGTGATCTATGGCCAGGTTGAATAGCGAAGGCGACAAGGGTCCGTCTTGGGATACTCCTCGCAGTACATTGATCTGGCTAGTCGAGTGGGCTCCGACACTTATTTTAATTTTGTTCATGCCCAGGAGAGCAGCAATCATGTTTTTCAAGTCGGATGACATTCCTCTTGCCTCGAGTGAGCTAACAATGTGCTCATGTCCAACCACGTCAAGAAATACCACCGCGCAATCATATTTCTTATGTTTGGCATCTTTTATGATCACGTCGATGATTCTAGCGCTGACATGTTTTCTCGGTAAGCCTTTAATGAAGTCTCTTTGATTTTTGATGAAGGTTATCTGCTTTCTTACTTCATGGTCCAGAACCTTCTCTATGATACGGCGCACAATATGGTGTATATGGTGATAGGTCTCCAGGAAGATATGCTTTTTGTATCTCTTTTACCCTTATACACCAGGATTGTGCGCCCCTGCCGAAGAAGTTCTGGTACATAAGCCACCTTCAGCTTAATTTCTGCAATCTTAATGATGTGGGACACTTCAAAGTGTTTGATTGTGCGGATTAGTACTCCGTTCAGTCCTGGCGATGAGTCCAATGGTGGCAATACAATGCGATCTGAAACTTCTTTTTGCTCTCCTATAAAATATTGAAAATGTTACTTATGATAGTCTACCTTTGACAAACAGATGTGAACAAGCTAATAAGTTATCAGTACCAATTAATTATGATTCGAATGAATAATTCTGAATATTTCTTTCTTCACAACTTATAAAGATTTTTTATATTAGGAATGCTTAAAAATTTGTTCATCAGCATTCATCAAACTAATTAGTTTTATTAATGTAGAATTAACTATAATATATTCAGATACTAAAAAATTAAAATTTTTTATCAATCACTATATCTAGATCATTTATATATATATATATATATATATATATATATATATATATATATATATATATATATATATACTATCTAGATCACTCACTATATATATATATATATATATATATATATTGGTAGATATGACATAGGCCATTCTGATCGCAATTTAATTTATCAAATTTCTTTCCAGACTTCCAAAGGCAAGAATTCAGAGACACATGGAGAACTGGGACTAATGAAAGTACTAACAGTTTCACCTCCCAGCATTCAGGTATATTACTTTACATTATTTAGTAATTCTGTATTGTAAAACAACACTAAATTAAATATTTCACTCACTTATATTATTACTTTACTGAAAATCAACTAAGTCCAAATAGTTAGAATCTGTATTCATCAAAGTTATATGAAATTAAATTGATTATAAGATAGTTGTTTCCTGATAAAGTGATGAGAGAGACTGGGCCTTTGATGATTACATTTGCCATTGAATTTTTTATTATTCAAATAAATAAAAAATTCAGTTAAATAAAACCTAACCTTCAGTTAAATCATTGAAGAGAAGTAGTTGGGCCCCAGATCAAAGTTAATATAAATAAAAGATATATTTGATTCCACTATTATCTTACCATATTAGCTTTTAAGTTGTTTATTTGGTCAAAATAGAAAAACTTAAAAATAATTTAAATTGCTTTATTCAAAAGTAATATAAATTTCTCAAGGAATATACGAGTATATTACAAATATACATATATTTTTGCGACCTTAAATAGTCTTTTTGCTACCTTAACCACCTGTTACATCCTTGCCTTTCTGGGGTTTTCTAATTTGCCGAGGTAATCCCATGAAATTTTTGTTTATTCTGTCTATCCACCTATTATTCGGTCGAAGATGCCTGGCTGTGAAATATAAAACCCACCTTTTTTTTTTTTAATATTTTTTGGGGGGTTTCAACGTCCTTACCAACTTCAATTAAGATAGACAGGACGGGTTATCCTACAGGTTATCGAAATATTCTAGCCAGATTGGGAAGATTGAGATTCATTCCTTAGGACCGCCACAAAATAAATTTCAAACTTGTGCCGATTAAAAATCGAGGTTGCTAAAGTGATCAACTTAACGCTCTTCATAAACTCGGTCTGTAGTCTACTATAATGAATTAGTTTTATTTTATTAATTTTTTATTTACTAAGATGTCCTGATGGAATTCTTTGAGATTTATATCCTACCCATCTTTACATTTTTGGCTTCATATAATGGGATACCAACAGATTTTCTTAGACAATTTCTCATTTGTACTTCATCTCCAGCATGCAATCCCTGACCCCAAAGAAATTATATAGTGTATATAATTTTTAACGAATAATTTTTTATGTTTACAGATGAAGAAACATATTCATCTCTCAGATTTTCGGAAAGTGTTTTGGATTCAATATCTGCTGCACAACCAGGTTTAGCAAAGAAACCACCTTCACCACCTTGCCCTCTTCAAACAAATTACAGGCTTAGAAAAGTAAATCTTCCAATGCATTGGAGAGGTTCAAGCAGCATAAATAACTCAGGGTAAATTTTTTAATCTGTTAATTTAATCATCTCTACTTAGTGTAACTTATTTAGCATTGGATCATGCCACAAGTAAGGTGCTCCATATCAAGAATAGTTTAGCTTTGGATGGTGAAGTTTTATGTATGACTCATAAAATAGATATATGTTTACTTTTATCTTCCCTACTGGTAAAAGTTATCAAGGTTAGCTACATCTCAGCACAACACATACTCAACACTAGCAGGGATGCATTCAATCCAATCAACTTCTTTTGGCCAATGTCACCTGGGTCTAGTCTGATAAAGAGAAAGATGTTTGACTGTCATCTGGAAAAGCTGTTTACACCATGTACTGGTGTATACATTCACTGGATACTTGCTTTGTAATACACTCTAAAACTTGTTTATCAATGATTCTCTCAACGAATCCAACTAGATCATTAGGAGATATTTATATTTAAAATATTAATATGAAATATTTAATATTAATACCAAATTTCAAACATCCTAGTTTTGGTTTTAAAAAGTTATTGTCAAAAATCTTTTTTATTTAAAAAAGAAGCTGTTATATTTTTGAGCAATATTTATAATTGAATAACTGTCTTAATGGTCTTACTGACATCTTTGTAACTAAATGATGTACAAATTGCAAATACAAAACAAAGAGCTAATCCATAATAATAATAAATATTATATCCAAGTAAAACATAAATCAGGAAGAACATTAATCACTCAAAAGTTTTGTAGCGCACTGCTAGATTAATGTACTTTATCCCAAGAGACCTGTCACCTCTTGACCAATTAACCCTGGCAAGTACGTTCCCCAACATTGCTACCATAGACTAATATAAATTTTATTGAACATATGTTTATAAATTAGTTTAAAAAAAACAGTCACTAACAATAATTTCAAAGCAATAAATAAAAAATATATATCTATAAATTTTAAATTAGTATGGGAACACTTTGTTGCACTTGATTTCACTTTGCTGTTAAGATATAGTTATTCAGCTAACAAAGTTTTCAAGTCATAAATTATCTCTTGAATTACTATTCTATATACACCGAAGACATTTTTTATACAGCATTGATGTTAAAGTCAATGCTAAGTTATCATTATGAAAGTTATTGAGTAGAGCATTTGAACATAATTAAATAAAACATTTGAAAGATTATAAGTTATCAAGGAAAATAAACTAATATGCATTGCCTTTTTAGATTGACGAGTCTGGAAGCAGAGGCAATAACATCTCATCCAGACATTAACACTTCACCACGAACATTTAGGACATTTAGAGGATTTAGTAAAGATGATGATAATATACAACAGTCCCAACAAAGTGTTCCACAAACTGTTTTTCAGGTAATTTATTCAATTTGTATTCCTAATGTCACTCATGCAATTTTATATATATATATTGATTATAAACAGAGGCATAAATAATATGGATTTGCATATTTAGATTGCAATTTCTTTTTAGGCACTTTCAAAAACATCTTTCCTAATTTGTGTATTTAGAGCCATATTTTCTATACATAGTTTGGGATGGATGTTTATTTTTGAATAAATATTATATGATTAATAAACAATAAATAAATATGATTGAAACAATTATTTTATCTATAAAAAAATATTTTTAATTATATATGAATTAAAGAATTAATGAACGTCATTTTGGTATTGTCTCGCATATAGGTATCCTATTTATTACTAAATAACTGCATACCAAAGATGAACAATTTTAACAATGGTTATTCTTTCATTAAGAAAAGTGTGAAGAATTGAAGAAAAATTTGGATTATTGTTAGAATACTTATCTTGAAGGCTTAAATATATTTCATATTTTATACTGTTCTGGAAGTTTACTTATCATAAAAACCTTCAAAATTCTAAAAAAAAAATTTCATCTTGTGACATTTTGAACTATATTATCCATTCTCAAAATATCTCATATTTTATTCATATATTATCTGTTTTATTACGATCTGGTAAGTCACCCATCTTACCTTTTTATTTTTGGATATCGTATACTATCAAAGTCAATTTTCCTTAACATAATTTTTTTTAGCCGTATTTTCCCCGAAAAAATAAACTTTTGCAGTGGGTCGAAGGTCTGCGGTGAGGGGCGGGACTGCGTTTTCTACCTGTTTCATAAACTATAGAGCATGATTATGGAAGTTTTGGAGATGTGTGATTGATATATATATATATATATTCATTCCCCCTTCCCTCTCCCCCCCTACATTTGAGCACCTCCAGCGGACCCCTTTGGGTCAAATGAGCTGAAATTTGGTATGTAGGACTTTCTTCCAGACAGAACGATATCATTAAAGAATCGATAAATTCAATAAGTCGAAATTTTGGTATGCTTACCTGAAATTTCAGCGTTTTTAGAGTTTTGCGCATCTCTACAGCTCCACCATATGAATTTATAGGACTGAAAATTTGCATGTGAATTGGGTTGGTGTTAGGAAGTATCTTTTGGGGGTCTCAACTTGGTTCTCCCATCCCCCAGGTTTTCCGATTTTTTAAAACATTTGCTTACTTTTAAAACCCCTCCAAATTGAGTAAGGGGACTCAAAACATGTTGCATTTGAAAGGAAATTAAATTACCTATAAAACAAAAAAGTTTCATCGAAATCGAACCAGTATTAGCAAAGATATGGCTATTTCAACTGTTTCAATGCCTTTTTAGTTGTATTTTCCCCGAAAAAAATGAACTATTGCAGTGGGTCGAAGGTCGGCGATGAAGGGCCCTTTGAATCAAATGAGCTGAAATTCGGTATGTATGACTTTCTGTATCGAAGAGGCAGAACCATATAATTAAAGTATGGGTAAATTTTGGTATGTTAGGGAACTGTCTTTTGTGGGTCAACTTTTTTCTTACTCTCCCATTTTTTTAATATTTTTATTTAAGTGAAATTACGATTTTAGTGACGGAGTTCTGCTGCTCAAGGACTTTTATTTAATTATCAATTTGTAACACTGTCATATTTTCAATGTATCTAAATAGGAAATTTCCTATCTTTGTGAGGACTGGCTACCAAGAATAGGATAGTAGACAAGTACACAAGGATAGGAAACAAGACAAATTAAAAATATTATATTGTGACAAATTTATATTTAAAGAAAATGACTTGAAAGAAAATTGACTAATAAACTTTGATAGTTTAGGATAAACAAAACAAAAAATAATAAGAGTGGCTTACTAGATCCAGCTGGGGTCCATATTTCAAAATACATTTTTTGTATCTTGTATTTTAGAGAGCAATATATAAGATACAACAAATATTTTGTATTATAACAAACGAACTACTAAATACAAAAAATCAATTAAATTTAAAACAGTATTTAGCACTTCAAAGCGTAAAATACTAAATAGTGTTTGTATTTCGCATACAATTACAATATTATTTCGCAATACAATTTAAATACAATAAACTAAATAATTAAAATGTGCATTTAAATAAAATATTTATTAAAAAGTATATTTGTTTATTAAAATAAGACATTTTTCTCCTTTGTTTTTATATTTTATAGTAAAATAAAATATTGTGAACAAACTCTGGGAAAGAAATGTAAACATTAAGGATACAAAACAAAATCAAAGTTAAACGCTTATGTACTGACTAATTTTCTCTTTCTTCCTTTAAACAAATTTTATTTTGATTAAACATTATTACTGTTATTAAAAAAATAACCTCAAATATATTACATGAAATCAGACCCATACTATATACTTATGAGATTTTTCAATCACTTCTTCCCCCTAAAACTTAAATGCTCTTTACAATTTCTGCTCTTCCTCCCTTTGATGTTCTGATTTCATAAAATCATCCCTTCAATGAAAAAATTGTTTCAATTTGATTTGTAAGAAGTTGAATTTGATTTGAAAAAAGTAGAATTTGGAAGTCAGCAGCCTTTGCTAAATAATTCGATATTATTATGTATTTTATCAATCCATATTATCAAGAGAATTCATCACTACTATTACTTTCCCTTACCTATGTACGAAGTATATAGTAAGGGGAAGTATTGCGATCGTGAAAATTTTCGAATTCGAGTTTTCAACGGAAATACATGTTTTAAGGTCCCCTGAGTCCAAATGACAAAGTCTCGCAAAATGGTCCGTGTGTCTGTGTGTATGTGATCAGTCTAGCTCAAAAACGGAAAGCTGTATGATACTGAAATTACATATTTAAGGTTAGCACATGCATGTGATGTTACAGCAAATTTTTGTCAAAATCGACTAACCGGAAGTGCCACTTTATATAATCGATTTTATACATTTTTACAATTTTCTCGAAAACGGCTCTAACGATTTTGACTAAACTTGCCTAAATTATTCTTCATAAAGACCTTTAAATTTTCATATATATGGAACATCACCGAGGAATTGAAGAGAAAAAAGTTATGATGAAAAGAATATTTTATTTACGCATAATTTCAAAAGCGTGCAATTTATGGTAAATCATCTATGCACTTGTATGAAAGGTAATTAAATTATCTAAAAAACAATAAAAGAACAACCAAAATCGGACCAGTATTAGCAAAGATATAGTGCATCGGACTAACCGGAAATAGCTATTATATTATGGATATTACACTTTTGTACAATTTTCTCGAAAACGGCTCAAACGATTTTGATGAAACTTGCCTAAATTATTCTTCAAAAAGGTCTTTAACTTTTCATTTATGAAGTAAATCACCGAGGAATTGCAGGGAAAAGAGTTATGATGAAAAGAATATTTTATTTGCGCATAGCTTAAAAAGTATGCATTTTACGGTAATTTATCTATGGACTTTTATGAAAGGTAATTAAATCATCTAAAAAAGAATAAAAGAATCATCAAAATCGGACCAATAATAGCAAAGATACAGCGCATCGGACTAACCGGAAATGATAATTATATCATGGATATTACAATTGTTTACAAATTTCTCGAAAACGGCTCTAACGATTTTGATGAAACTTGCCTGAATTGTTCTTCATAAAAGCCTTTAACTTTTCATTTATGTAGTAAATCGCCGACGAATTGCAGGGAAAAAAGTTATGATGAAAAGAATATTTTATATGCTCATAGCTTAAAAAGTATGAATTTTACGGTAAATTGTGAGTAGAATTATACGAAAGGTAATTAAATTATCTAAAAAAGAATCATCAAAATCGGACCAGTATTAGCAAAGATACAACGCATCAGACTAACCGGAATTAGCTATTATATCATGGATTTTACACTTTTTTACATTTTTCTCAAAAACGGCTCTAACGATTTTGATGAAACTTGCCAAAATTATTCTTCATAAAGACCTTTAACTTTTCATTTATGTAGTAAATCACCGAGAAAATGGAGGAAAAAAAGTTATGAAGAAAAGAATGTTTTATTTTCGCATGGCTTAAAAAATATGCAATTTATAGTAAATTATGTACAGAATTGTATGAAAGGTAATTAAATTATCTAAAAAACAATAAAAAAATCATCAAAATCGGACAAGTATTAGCAACGATACAGTGTATTTTATGAGGAGCATAAAATAGATGAATAACCGAGCGCATCCGAAAGGAGATAGATGCGACCGAACCTCCTCCCACCAATCCGCCAATCTGTTGTAAACAATACGCTCTGTAATAAAGTAATTTAAGAATAGAAAAACGGAAATATCCTTAATAATTTCTACTTTCACATTATTTAATGGAAAGAAAATGTTTCCATAGAAACTAAATCAGCAACTTTTAAAATATATTTGCAACTTGACAAAGTTAAAAATATATAGGTAGTGCACAGAATTGTTGTACTAAAATTGTTTTAAAAACTATTTTATTGTACTTAAGTGGGAGAAGAATTGAATGCTGCTGAGTTTATTTCAAGTATTGTTTATGTGAACCCTTTAGAATTATATTAAAAAGATAATTATTATAGGGCGGTAAGGGAAAGTTGTGTGATGCGCACAGATTTGTTGTGTAGAGTTGTGCGCACCGCACCAGATTTTATATTATTACGGTAGTATAGATCCCTTTTCCGGCTTTCAGGAGCGATGGATTTTGGCGAGTGAGGTATCAAAAGAAACAGAATTTCACGGAGATGTGACGAATTCCAATTTTGTTTCTTAAAATCTTACAAGGGCTTAAATAAAAGTGATGAAAAAACTGGAAGGTTTCAAAACTTTGATGACTGAGAGTCGGCGGATCGAGACGGGATAAGTTGGGTTTTAAAGATTTTGACACGGGCATCAAGATCATATACGCTCAACACTGGACCAATTTAAAACAAGTCCGCACAAGCCTCATGCCATCTTGCATGCATGCCGTTGTCATGGCAACTTTATATCAATTTGAGTCTGTTTACAAAAACTTTTAATGAGTGGAAAATTATATACTGTTTCCCATGTCCAATCCTAAAGGGCACTGTTAAATATGAATACTAGACATAGAAAATGATATAGCTGAATCTAATTGCCTAGCTGCTAAATTGAAGAGAAGTTTTCCAGTGGTGTAAGCTAATCACTTATTAAGTATGAACTGGATCTCCAACATAGTCATTACAAACTATCTAGCTTCACCAAATGTATATGTGTTAAATAAACTTTCTTGATAATATTATATTGTTTATAGGAATAAATATGTTTCCCTAATATCGCTTATACTTCTAATGTATAAGGGATTATGCCAGAGTTGCTTATACTTCTAATGTATAAGGGATTATGCCAGAGTTCTGGCTCGGGTATACTAGTTATTTAAAATACTGTTGTAGAAAAATACTTTAGAGTATTTTGTACTTGAAATACTTTTCTTACAAAATTCCTTAGTATAATTTGTATTTGAAATAATTTTCTTCCAAAATGCTTGGTAAAAATATTTGTATATATTAAAAATAATATTGAAAAGTATTTTGTAATTGAAATACTTTTTTCTTTCAAAATAATAAAAGTATTTTATATTTGAAAAACTTATTGAATAAGTACTTTGAGTCACAATTTTTGCCGAACTCTGTAATGAAATATGAGAATCTTCCAGAAGGAATAATATATAAATTTTGTTAATAATTTTTTTTTTCAAAATTTCGTTATCCTTGATGAATAAATAATTTTCTTTTTATTAGGTAACTCTGACCAAAAATATGGTCTTTGAAGACTTTGGGTTCAGTGTTTCTGATGGTTTATATGAAAAAGGTGTTTTCATAAACTCAATCAAACCAGGAAGCCCAGCTGATCAGTCAAAAATGCTCAAACCTTATGATAAAATCATACAGGTAGATAATAATATTTACTATTCATAACAATTCTTTAGTTGATAAATAGCATATTGTTAACTATAAAAAATACATATTAATTCTTAAATAATTAGAAAAATACTTTTTTTTTTGCCATCTTTCTCTCCATTATTGCACAGATTCTTAAAATTTATTTTGATATATTCATTTTTAAGCATTTCCTACAATTCAATACCTAATTGAATATTTCATTTAAATTTATAGGTGAATGATGTTCCTACACATGACTTGGACTGTTGTATGACAGTACCCCTCATGGCATCAGCTGGCCAGACACTCACATTGACTGTTGTGAGATACCAAGACAGAAATTCAGTAAGTGATTTCTTCATATATAAAGGTCTAATAATAACCCTTAAAATTGGTGTGAAACTAAAAACATTATTAAATACAACTTGGAGAGGTAGCTGACGTATGTCAGATTCCATGAACCCAGATTGACATTGAATCTATGTATGATTATTTCTAAAATATTTAATAAATGGACTGCCAGTGCATATATGGCACTGTTTTTTGTCCTATGTGCCAAGGTCGTACCACATGCAGCTCATGCGATTTCAAATTCAAAGGGTCCTTCCTCTTCACCCCGTGTTTGTTTTAATATAAAAAAGTTGAAAAAATATCTAAAATATAAATTAATAGTATTAATTTATATTTATATATATATATATATATATATATATATATATATATATATATATATATATATATATAAAATAGGGGTCCGGGGTTGCCGAGCGGGTTAGTGCGCTTGCAAAAGTGTACCTACTCACAAACCCAAAGGTTGTGAATTCGAATCCCGGCATCGGCACTACTTTAATTTAATTAAAGTAATAATTCAAGAAATCTATCACCCCTCCCCTCGGGTATGTGAGGCCCGTCAGCCTACTGGAGGCTACTCACACAGACCGGGCGTAGGAGTGATGACCCTACCCCGTGTACCTTAATTGTGAATCGCGTTGTGGTTTTCCAGGACATAAAATAGCCGCCCGGAGGTTTGATCCATGGACGGTCTGTCTCGGGGAAAGAAATATAGGTCCTCGTGCGCCTGCTGACTCCGAACAGCCATAATCCGTGGATCTAGACCGATTTGTCACTGTCCTTGAACCCGAGTGAGTCTGTGGGAAGGACACTCCTGAATTGGCCCCGGTTATGGAGCAATGGGCAGCCTGCCGCTGCACCATGGAAACCATGGTTCGCAGCAACGTGAGGTTGGGTGACCCCCTCCAGACTGTCTGTGCTCCCGCAAGCAATAAATGTCTGTAAGAACACCACATCGCGCAGCCAAAAATCTACAAGGTCTATAGAGCCAACCGAAAAAAAAATATATATACATATAAAATTTTAGGTCACATATTTAAGGTCATTTTTTGAAAAAATAAATACAAGCTATGTTTTATTATTATTATTGATCTATTATTATTTATTGCTATAAACCTAATTTTTTGGAAATGTTTTTAAATAAAAATAAAACTATTCCTTACTACGCCAACAATAGTGGATTGATCCGTTTTAATAACTGATAGGAATTGTTTAAGCTCAAAAACATCCAGGTATTATTCTGAATTCCTCTGGCAATTGTGTTGTAAAACAATTTCGAATTCCTCGAATGATTTAAATCTTTTTCAGGAGATCTATTACATTCTATCATATGAGAATTTTCTTTTGTTAATAAATGTGTTGGTAATCCTGTTATTTTTGAAGTATTGAGGATACTACCCATTTTATTCACTTACAATTTTCATTCAATCTTCATGTTCCCTCATACTATTCTTCTTCTTTATCAACCCTATACCTTACAGTGTAGGGGCAGCCTATATCCATTTCCTAAACTCCTCTCTACCTGTAGCTAACTTCTTAACCTCACCTAGAGTGTCCTCTGATCCTTGACAGGTCCGATATACAGTCTTCTTACTTGTTTCTCGGGCATCCTCATGGTCTCTTTCCCTCAGTTTTAGCTTCCTATACATTTTTCGGTATTCTATTGATTGGCATTCTTTGTACATAGCCGAACCTCTTCAATTCTCTTCTATAAATTTTTTTCACAAGTGGTTTCTGACCTGAATCTTCTCTTATTCTTTGATTCCTCATTCGGTCATGAATAGTAGACTTAAAATAATCCAGCAGTTTATTTATTAATAGTATGAACTATCTGGCGGCGTTAAGATAGGCATGGACAGCATTATTTAATTATGAATAAAATGATTTTTTTTTAAATTTAGAACTTAAATTAAAGAAAAAATACACATATATATATATATATATATATATATATATATATATATATATATATATATATATATATATATATATATATTTATATATATAATACATGTGGATGCTTGAGAAAATCAAATGCATTAAATACAAATAATTGGAATGCAATATTTAACTTATTATTCAAAGTCAATTAGTACATTTCTACAACTTAGAACTTAGAGAACATTTTAAATCAAGATAGAAACTATCTATATTTCCTGTGAAGATTTTCAGAGCATTTAGCTTCAAAACACCAGTTTATTACACCAAAGGTCTTTTAATTTATGCAATTAACACTCACTTTGCACCAAAATCAACTATAAAAAATCCTTTATTTTTTTTGGTCAAATAGTTTTGTACATACATAAATGAAGCTATTAGAGCATCAGTGATGTTTAAGAAAATGTTATGATCATCAGGAATAGAAAATTAACTAAACGCTAAAAAGTAGATAATCTCTTTCATTCATTCATTCAATCGGCACTACAACTCGATGTCGAGTCTTGGCCTTCTGCACCAGCTTCCACCAATTGTTCCGATCCTGTGCTGCTGCCATCCAACTCCTCAAGTCCAATATGGACCTAGCATCTCCAGCCACTCCATCGAAGACGAGGTCTTCCTCTTCGCCTTGGGAGATCATTCTCAGCCATCTCAGCAACATGTCCGGCCCATCTCAATCTGCTGAGCCTCAAAGACTGCACCACGTCTGGTTCCTTAAATAAATCTTTGAGCTCCTGGTTTGTTCTACATCTCCATACCTTGTCAAACTTCACAGCTTCAAAGATTTTACGCATACGCAATCTTTCTTTCAAAGACCATCAAATTTTGCTCACCAGTTTTGGAGATAGTCCACGTATCTGAGCCATAAAGGAGAATTGACTGGATAATTGTTTTGTATAATAAAACTTTTGTGTCCTTAGTCAATGCACGGCTCCTAAAATATGGACTGAGGCCATAATAACAACGGTTGGCACATAGCACTCTTCGTTTAATTTCTGAATCTACAACATTGTCCTGGATTATGAGGAACCTGAGATAGATAAACTCGGAGAGTTTTCCAATAATACACTCTCCGATAGTGATTTCTTTGCCAGGCCTGTGACCATGTATTTGGTCTTTGCTGCGTTTACTTTAAGTCCCATTTTTAATCCCTTCCGAGCCCTAGTTAGCCTTATTATTAATAATGTAAATGATTTACTACGAAGAAAATTGGCTCTAAATTCAGCAAGATCTGACATAAATTAATCAAACTCAACAAATTTTATTAAAGGACAAATTGTATCTGAATGAGCAATTATAACATCAATTTGTTCCTTGGAGCAATGTTGGATGTGACTTTTTTTCACAATTACTTTTTTTAGTGGAATAAAGTTTGCTGCGATTCACTGTATGAGAGAGTTAAGAGTTAAGTTCTCAAACTAATCGATTGACACTATCTAGCAGTTCATTTGAGAACTTAATCCTTAACCTTTCCAAACAGTGAGTCACAGCTAACGTTATTCTACCAAAAAAAGTATTAATGAAAAAAGTCGCATCCAATATTGCGCCAGCCGACATATCCTATAATTTTCAAATATATATATAACATATAATATATATAAATAGCATATAAAACACAATAACCGATTACTTGCATTAATAAAAAAAATAATCACAAATTTAAAAGGAGATAATGAAGGTATATAACAACCACAATTAGTTTAAAATTCATTTAATTATTTTTTTAGTCAACAAAAATAGGCTATTTACAAGCAATAAATAATGGAACAATGATGCTCACTGAGGCTCATGAGTGCCACTCAGAAGGATCTTTACTTTTTTTTTTTGTCAAGGGCAGTAACTACAATAATTAAAAATATTTACACATATATTATCAAATCAACAAAATTATCGTCCTTGAACAAATAAAGATGAATCAATCTTATTATTTTTTTTAAATAATAAAAAAATAATTACTGCATACTTAATGTACATAAAAGTATATCAGTCTTTTGAGATCAGTTATATTAATATAACTTATGTCAAGATATACAAGCATGGATAAGAGATTCCAAGATTTAATGTAACAATTCTAGTATAATTTAATTTTATTTCAGAATCTGTTGAGTAATATTTAGTTTTAAAAAATAGAACAAACAGATTTAATTATTACTAGAAATAATATACAGTTATTTTAATTAATCAACTCTGATTTCCACAAAAGTGATAAAAAGTATGGTACGAGCTATTATAAAAAAAAAGTCACGAGCCAATGATAAAATTGATCAAACAATGAAATAAAAAATGCACTTGACTCCCACAGATACAGATTATACAATTTAAGGGTATCTATCAAAAATATTTAATCACATAGTGAAATCTCCATATCACAAAAAAATTAATACTAAAAAATATCGTTTTGAAATTTTTCATACTGGCATTAATTTCAAATGCCAGTTTGAAATAAAATATTATTTTAAAATATTCAAGACTCAAGATACTGTGGTAAGATATCCAAGTTTTCTTTTGCAACTTTAAGAGCTACACTTCTTTTGTTCGGCTTGAAATTCATCTTTTTGAAATCTGTAACAACCATAGGAAACAATAAATATTGTTAAATAAATTCGAACTCAATTACCACATGAAAGTACTTTTTAAGATAAACATTTTTAAAAAATTTCTGTATTTTCCAATCTTACAAGAACATAAGATTTACATTAAATACCATAAAAAAACCTATGGCTGTAGAATAAGGACGGGTGGTCACTGGTTGCGGAACAGAGTAGACTCCACAAGCAAAACGAACACGTTGATTAGATAGGGAGGGTGGCAACTCAGCTGAGTTCAGCGGAGTTGACAATGCAAGGCTCAGTAAAGCGCAACTTCGAAACAAACCATGTCCGTTTTCCAAGCTGACTCTGCTTCCCCCTCCACTCAAATTCAGCTATCTTCTCCCCAACTACCAACGTTGCCGGCTCGAACTTGCATATTGCTGTGAAATTGAAGTACTCCGCACATGACTGTTGTTAATTTAAATTTAAACTTTTTTCGTGCTGATTAAAAAGTCCAAATTCTACTAAGTTATTATTTTTTCTCACACAAAAATTTATATTGAAGAAAAGTTCATAGAAGAGGTCATGACCACAAAAAAGAGAAATTCACTGTCAGAATCATCCGACTCACAACTTAAAAGTAAATATAAAAGTTTGTTTTTATTTGAGACGACTGTCATATTCGGTGTATAGAATGAAACTGGATGAAATAGAAAGAGTTCCATGCAGTGAGAATGGCTAATAATCGTGAGATTTTATTTTAAATAATTATGATGATAATTTAATATAAATACATTTAACTAAATGTTACAATAAAATACTCATATAATGAACAACATTTTGAAATCTGTTAAAAAAAAATGTGTATAGCAAATATCAAAAATAATTAATCATTTTTAAATTTGTTTTTTGTTTTAATCACGCACTTCCCCATTTTATTTTATAACTTCAATTAATTGCGAAATATGGGAGGCTCACACATTTTGTACTGTCATATCCAACAGCTCAGCGTGGCTTAGCTCACTCAACTCAGCACAACTCCTCTTCCTATTGCCACCCCATGTCAACTCCGCTCAACTCAATTCCACTCCACTCCATAATGGACCAACTTTCCCCCAATGACTTTGAATTAATCAAGGTGCTAGATAAGAAAATTTGAGCAGAAGAGATAGACTAATATAATAGAAATATTTTTTAAAAATAATTTTGAATTCTATTAGTTTTAGAGGTAAACAGCTTGTTCCTGTAGCTTGAAGAGACTTTTGAAAGAAGACAGATTTTTTTTTGCTTAGATAACAGAAATAAAAAATACTGTTAGAATATTGGGTTAAATACTTGTATTTAATATATTGGCTTAAATATATATCCAACAGATTATCACCCTATTATAGCCAGAATGAAAAATTCAACATTGCATGGGTCCTGAGATGTTACCTCAACACACTCATATGTATAGGCAGTAAACTATAATATATTTAACTTTATGAACAAACTATATAATTTGAATACACTTTTGTTACTAAAATCTGAATCAAGATATATTTTTAAAAAAATATATTATTATTTAAAAACCATTATTAAAAAAAATTAAGGGTTAAATTAAAAATTAAATTTTAATTTAATTATTAAAAAAAAGAAGGATATAATTAATAAATATCAAAAATGAAAAACTCACATGTAAGTTTTTTATGTTCCCTTCTAACTTCTTTTTTGTTTATGGCCAACTGTTTATCAAAAATACTACCTGACTTTATATTCTCCAAATAACCAGTTTTTCTGTTCATTAATGAACCTAAAATATTGACCATAATAATTTAATAGTAGAAATATATATATATATATATATATATATATATATATATATATATATATATATATATATATATATATATATATATATATATATATATATATATAGTTGAAAAATGAATGATTAAATGTTCATAGCATTACTTTGTTGGGATATTTTTAATGACTGTGGCTGGCTATTTAAGTTCAAAGAACAGCTTCCTTGAATACTATAACCTAGAAAATATAATATGGATATCAAGTGACAATAAATTAATTCTAAAATAGTAAAATGATAAAACATTATAAATATTAACATGAACAAAATAAATAAACACATAAAATGATATATATATATATATATATATATATATATATATATATATATATATATATATATATATATATATATATATATATATATAATAAATAGAAACATTTCTTTCTGTCTTTGGAACTATTATTTCTGCTTTATATTTTTGGGATTTCCTCCTTAAAAAATCCTTAAATATAAGATTTGGGTCACTTGGTCTGTCTAAACATTTTTACCAGTTATTTTTCAAATAAAATGCTTTTAAAATAAGTAATTTTCCCCTTCCCCCATCTGAGATCTTCTAATACTTGGGAGCTGCAGAGGTGGTTGTTATGGGTTTGGATTTTAGTAGAAAATCCCATTTTTTTTTTTTTCAGGTATCTCATTTTTGGTGAATGTTAAAATAATAATGACCAAGGAATGTGGATTTAGGCATTGGCAGGTGATAACCCAGTAATCTTTTACTGAAAAAAAAAAAAGATTTGCCTATAGATTACTAGGTCATCAATTAGAAAAATATAATCAGGAACGTTGGAAACAAATGCCCATTTTGGTAATAATCACCCAATTATGCACAATGACTAATCTTGATCAGCTAAATAACATCCTAAGTCAGCTCATAGTCTAGTTAAGAACCCTAGTTGAAGTTTTTCTTTCTCAACTTTAAATATTTTAATTTTAAGTTTTTCTTTTTATTCTTTTATTTTAATGTTTAAAAAATTTAAGACTTCTTTTATTTTAAAGTTTAAAAGGTTTACGACTTCTTTTATTTTCAAATATATTATTTGTAAAAGTAAATTACATATTTACTTACTTATTTCATTATATCTGAGATCTTAAGTGTAAAAATAACAATATAAACTATTTTTGTATTTTATCTGATAAATAATGAAAATACATTTTAATTTTACAGACAAACAGTCAAAACAGTTGGATAGAAGAAGTGGGAGAAGAAGCATTGAAAGAGACAGAAACAATTTAATGACATCAAAACCTAATATTTCCTAATATATTCCCTTATCATGATGTAAAAATCTTGAATAACCTATATACTTTAAAGAAATAACTATTGTTATTGACACAAATTTATTTTTTTACTTTATATTAACAATTATTTTTTAAGTTATTCTATTATTACAATTTTTGATTGATTGTTAAAGTAAGCAATCAATGGTTACTGATAACAAATTTAACTGTATTATAATATAATTGAAATAAAAATCATTTCCATTATTTCCATAATAATTTCATGTTTGTCAAATTATTACAAATTTTCATAAAAATGTTAAATTTATTTACTGTTCTGAATAATAAGATAATCATACAATTTCACTCGAAAATAATAACAAAAGTCAAAGTTCACAAATAGTAAATTGAAGTAATGAAAGTTGAATAAAATGAAATTGTATTTTATATTATCTCAGTATGTTTTCGAAATTCATATTTCCGAAAAAGATAAACAAAACAGAATAAATACATATAAATAAATAATAAAAATAATTTTTTTTTAAAATTATTATTTGGCTTAAGACTTCCATTGAAGTTCTATAAAGTACAAATATCTTAGAAGGCAGAATGCTAAATCAGCATTTTAAGACAGACTATTGAATAATTATTAAATGGTACTGACCAAAATAAATTTTAATTTTAAAGTTATAAGCAAATTTTTTCCCTTTAACTAAGGATGATTAAATTAATAGAGATCAGGAGGACCAAAAGATATAACGATATGTAGATGTTCAATGGAAAACGGAGCATCTGATCTTACTAAAAGTTCATGAATCGCATGAAATAGACAATACTAACTGTTTAACAAATATTTCCTACCTTATTTGGTCGCACGATGTGGTCTGCATATGGGAGCACAGAATAGCCATAAGGGGTCACCAAACATCATGTTACTACAAACTGTGGTTTCCATGATGCCGCAGCAGGCTATCCTTAGCACCATGACAGGTTTCTTTCTGACTAATTTGGCAGTGTCCTTCTCACAGAACACATTCAGATACACATTCAAGGACAAGGATAAATCAATCTAGATCTGCAGGTTATGGCTGTGGCAGAGTCAGCTGGCTCACGAGGACCTATATTTCTTTCCCTAAAGCAGACCATCTGTGGACCAAACCTCCAAAAGTCATTTGACATCCTGCAAAAACCACATCATGATTCCTGATAAAGGTTAACAGGAGGTCATCATTTCTATGTCTGGTCCATACGCGTTGCCTCCAGCAGACTGATGGACCTTACATACCGAGAAATCCTAGCACCACAATACGAGCTCACAACTATATTATATAGGGTCCACCAGATTATACTAACACACACAAATTTGATAATTTAACTGTATGCAATGGCAAATGCCACTTATCTAGAGGACAAATTAAAAAAGTAGATATAACTGAGAGGGTCTAATAGTGTTTGTTAAAGTTAGTACAAACAAAATAAAAATTGCATAAAGCCCATTATTGCCATAACATGAATCTGTAATTATGAACATTTTGAAATTGCCATAACTTACTTTGAAACTGTTTATCTTCATTACCAAGCAAAACTATTCCTCCTCGATTGACAACATAAGTTTTTATAGTTCCTTCGGAGGAACGTGATGTATTTTCTGAAAACAAAGACACATAGTTAAAAACTAAGTTAAAAATTAGCAGCTCTTGAGTAAAAAATGTTATTAATCAGCTAATTAATCTACATTTAAAAATTCACTTAATTATGATTAACAACTGGTAATATGAAATTTGGTGGCATAAAAAATTCTTTTTGAGGAACATAGGAATACCAAATCATTAATCTAATTAAGATTGATTAGGTGTGCAAAATTGGATAGTGCAGAATGGGTTTCTGTGTGTATCAATCATAACTTCAAAGAAATGCTTGAAAGATGTACAGTTTTATTAAATATATATTAAACTTTTCTATATAAAAAATCTATTAATTGAATTTCTTCAGGGACTTTTGTATTTAAAATTAGAAAAAGATTTTTGTATATCAAATGCAATTAGTTTATACAAGACATGTTGGACAACAGTCTTGATCAAGATGAACCTTAAGATGATCAAGACATTGGCCATGAAGATGTATTAAAATAAAATCTTTATTATAAGTCTTTATAAAATATAATCGATCGTTTTGTGTAAAAAAACCTGCAACTGTAAATGATGAAATTTGTAAATATATATGGGTATATATGGATATATATATAGTTTACACTTGACGTTCAAAACAAGAGGAACCTTCATCCACCTTTCCCACCCCTTCAAGCAGAATTTGGGTATTTGATAATGATATTGTACACAGTTGATGCTCAAAATTAGAGCATAAACGATAACAAAGTAAACCTCTTTAAACCTTCAAATAATTATTGACTGATAGAAATTATTGATTCATAATGTGCCATTATTAGAAAAAATAATAACTACATTTAGAATTTTTTTGTTTGTATATATTAAACCCTATAAGTGTATTTGAGCTTGGTGAGATTTTGTACAATTGAACAATGATCAAAAACAAAGTAAAATCACAAATCATTTAGGATTTAGAAGAAAACATTCACATCTCCCAAAATGAAGCCTTCTCACTTTGTGTTTGCCACAGCAATGCTGAGTACTTCAGTTTATACCAACTGAACAAAAAAAAACAGAATAAAACAAAGTTTTAATATATTACCTTCTTTGGATTTTTTTCTCGAGTGATCGTAATTTATTTCATGCTTTTTTTCAGCAGCCATTGAGAGAATAAAAGGTATTTTTAAATAAATGCTCCTTGAAGTAAGTGCAAAGAATATTAAAAAAAGACCAACAAATAATAAAGGTAACTGCATTATGGTTACTAAAAATTCTAACAATATATTGATCG
Source organism: Rhaphigaster nebulosa (assembly GCA_948150685.1). NCBI lineage: Eukaryota > Metazoa > Arthropoda > Insecta > Hemiptera > Pentatomidae > Rhaphigaster > Rhaphigaster nebulosa. The sequence continues at coordinate 65,584,243 of OX411308.1, forward strand.
GCCATGGAGTTCTATCTGAAAAAAATAATATATATAAATAAACAGTCAAATATTAATAACATAAAAACAAGATTCATATAATAATATAACAACTCTCATTCGTATTATATAACTAGATAGTTTTAACAAAAATGGTTTTTCCCAACAACAATGTGATCATCAGTTTTGTTTCACTGACTCTTAGATAAACCTTAACACATTACATAGTATAGGTCAAAGGTTTCCAAACTTTTAAACCTATGGGCCACACTGATTCCTCCTTTAATCCGATAGATTAATCCTAAGGGCCAAGATCTAGTCTAGATAGCTAACTCATCACATTACTAGCTAATGCTAGAAATGCTGTTGGCTAGCTAAAAACAATGATAGTTTTAAGTGATGAAAGTGACAACTAGTGACTACAATATCAATTTATAAAAGGTTAATTTATGCCAAAAATAATACTGTGCAGATCAAACCAGTATTCCTTGTCTCAGGGAACTTTTTTCCTCCAATAGTTTCTGAATAAATTCTTATGATCTTTTTTCTCTCCCATTTTGTTTTTGGATAAATTCCTAATAAAGCTTGGCTCTGAAAACTCTCCCTAACATCATTAAAGAGCAATGCTTCCCAACCTATTCACTCTTACGGAACCCTTGTGACAATATTCATGTTCCAGATAACCCCAGCATCCATGTAACAATGGGTCTTTCCCATTATTAGTAGTATTTTTATCAATAATCTTTAATGAAAACAAAAAATGACAATAATTTTAGTTGTTTATTTCGAAACTAAAATTTTAAACCAAACAATTGATGTAATTCTAAATATAAATAATATACTTTTTTTTTGTAAAATAATTTACAAATCTGCACCTATTTTTGGGCATATAAATATTGAGTTAGGCATCTGATTTTTGATATACATAGCATGTAAACAATATATGAATAATAATATGCACACTGTGCGCATTTCACCTTACAGAGAAAGGAGACAATTTCTATCTTCATTCTTTTGTTAAACAAAAAAAACATTATTCACACATGAACAATGTTAAGAACTGCAGCAATATCTTAATTGCTTTTCTATGAATTGTTGGATTCCCATTTCCAACGGAAATCCTGAATTTGTCCAAAACCAAGTGTTTAAATCTAATTTTCAATGAACCATCCGATTGCAAACCAAAACGTTCTTCTTCTTTTTAATTAAGGTTCTGAGGATGGACGGAAGTGCGAGAAAATGGATTCCTCACCTAGTCGTATAGTTCTGTTGACAGGGATGGAAAATAATAATCAATTTTCTACAGTTCCTCAAGATGAGATACAATAAAACAAATCTGTTTATATCCATTTTCACTATTCAGTTCTGTCAGTAAATCAAGTATATCAAGATTCTCTATACAAATATAGCCTAGGATTAATTTTCTTTTAAATTCAAGAATCTTGTAGCTTGAAATATAGCTGAATAGCAAAGACAGTTTTTCAATTGTCATTGGCTAGCCTTTTGTCACTGTCACACCCACACCTCTCACCGAATATAGAACCGAAACAGAAAGAATATTGTTTTATCTTTAATGATTTACGCGTTACTTCTCTATTTCTTGCAGAACCCTTAATAATGTTTCAAGGAACCCAAGGGTTTGGGAGAACTCTGGTTGGGAAACACTGTCTTAGAGCATAAGAAAATGATGAAAATAGTATTGAAATCAGCTGAAAATAATATGCTTAAAATTTAAAACTACCACAATAATATCGAGAAAAATGTAAATCATCCTATATAAACAATATAAAACAAATGATTATACAATACCAATGAATGGCTTTATCATTTTTTCTGATCCTTCTCCTAGCATAGAGCAAAGGGTTGAAAAAACTGACTGGAAAGGTTTAATAAAAGCTGAAACTAAGTCCATTTCATACCATACGGACTTTCTCGACTGAAGGAATCTTTGACATGGGTCATCTAAAAAAATTTTATTAAAAAAATATAAATATATATATATATATATATATATATATATATATATATATATATATATATATATATATATATATATATATATATAATTTTAATATGAATAAGAGTAACCATCATTAGTTGTACACAAAATAATACATGAATAGTCAGAATAGCAAGGTAGAAGATCAATTGGTAAACAGAAATATGAAAGAGTATTTTATGGAAATGAATGAAAAAATTTAACTCATAACTAAACTATAATTTCAAAAAAAAAGTTTAAAGCTAGGTAGATAGCTTTGAATATGTGTAGTTTCACACTATTTTCTATTTCCCTTTTTCCCACTACTGAGCTGCAAAGCTGATAATATATATTATTTGTTTTTTTGATCCTGTTGGAAAGCTCATGGTCAATTTTTCCATTTCTGCTGAGTACAATCCCAAGATAAGTGTAGTCCTCTACTGTTTCCAAAACCTCCTCCTTGCAGTGAACTGTCATTTTTTCTTTCTCACGACCAATCTGCATCACCTTACTTTTCTTTGCATTCAGTAGCATGCTCTTTCTTTTCAACTCGGCTTCCCACTCAATGATAGCTTGCTGCAGGTTTTCATGGGAATCAGCAATGAGGACAATATCGTCTGCAAAAACTAGAACTTGGACCAGTATTGTCCACATATTCCACTTTCCCACGACTGTCAGTGTCGTCCTCCGCTTGCATATTTTTAAAATTTCATATGTTGAAAAGGAGAGGACTAAGGCTGTCATCTTGTTTAACTCCTTTAAACATGTTAAAAGTCCTGGATTCTATTCCGTTTATCCTAACTATGCCTTTAGAGTCATGGTAGGTAGATTTTATTGCACTAATCAATTCCATGGACACATTTTTAGCGGCTAAAGCTGCCAATATTTCTTTTCTCGGAACCAAATCAAAGGCTGCCTTTACATCAAGAAATGCGAGGTAAATGCTCTTCCCTCTGTTCCATGACTTCTCAATAATTGACCTGAGCAAGAAGATGTGGTCTTGTGTCTGACGGTGGGGTCTAAATGCAGCTTACTCCTCTTCCAGCTGGCCTTCAACAATTGCCCTGAGTATCTTTTCCAAAATAGAGGAGGAAAGCTTGTAGACTACTTGGGAGAGACAAATAGGCAGATAGTTTTCACAATTACTTGAGCTTCTTGTGGATTGGTATGATAATATTGTACTCCCATCCCTTTGGTATAACTTTAGCAGAAAATATATATTGGAAAAACCTTGTGGAGCTTTTTGAAGATCCGGATCTCCAAACTTTATAAGTTCTGGCGCAATACCATCTCTATCTGCTGCTTTCCCAACTCTCATCTTCTCTATAGCACATATGACTTCCTCCTCCCAGATCACATCATCGTATTCTTCCTCTCTTGTTCCTTACTCTTCTTCTATTTTCTCTTCACAGCCACCAGAGAATATTGCAACATAATGGCATCGCCATCTCTCCAATATTTCCTTATCCCCAGTGATTAATTGTCCTCCATCACCCCCCTCGCATTTCTAATAGGTTTACTTATCTTACCTTTCAATGCTTTTATCCTTTTCCAGAAGATTTTTGTGTTTTCTTTATAATCATTTTGCAGGCTCTTGCCAAACTCCTCCCAGTTTTTCCTCTTCGCCACTCTGACAACCATTTTAGCTTATTTTCTTCTTCTGACATAGAGCTCCCGATTGACTACACTCTTGACTCTATAATATTCTTTCCAGGTTGCCTTCTTCCTAGCTATCGCAGCTTTCACTCAGTCACTCCACCACTTAGTCCGTTTACCTTTGGTGGAGACTACCTTCATTCTACATACTCTTTCGGCTGCCTCGAGAATTGCCTGCTTCAGTTTCGCCCATACTTTATCAATATTATCTTCCATATCCAAAGCTGTAAGTTTCTCATCCAGAAATTCTGCATATTCACATTTCTTTTCTGGAATCTGCAGCTTTGCGATATCGATTTTTCTGTACGTTTTGGGCCATTTCTTTTTAGGTCGAAGGATACGGGTGTCTCCAATCAGAAGAAGATGGTCCGATCCAATTTCAGCGCCTCTTATTACCTTTGTGTCGCTAAAGTATCTCCTTATTCTCCTGCTGTATAAGAAGTAGTCTATTATGCTATTGGTATTTCCTTCTTCCGCTGAAAAAGTTATTTTGTGCATAGTTTTATGCATCTTCTACTTTAGCGAAGAGGTTTTCTTTCATGATGATGCCGACACCTTCCTTGGCTCTAAAGCCAGTTGGCACTCCTGAGTAGATAAGCACATGACTCTTGTTTAGGCGCACTTCTCCGTGGCCTTTCCTCCTCACTTCACTTACTCCCATTATGTCTACCCTGAATGTCTCCATCTCATCCACTAGTTCAACTTCTTTGCCAGTTAAAGCTTCATATTCCAGGTTCCAAGTATAATATCCTTTCGAGAGCCGCGTCATAACCGTTGAGACCGATCAAATACGAGGCAATTTATAGTTCTTTGAATCGATTTATTCTCTTCTATGGGTGATTAGCCCAGTAGAAGAGGCTCCGTATCCTAGAGACAACTGGCCCTCTGAATATTTATTATGGAAGTGGTACTTTACTTGAAGGTCATGATTGATTTCCATCAAAAATTATATTAAAATATAATGCATACCTTTCAAATTTGGAATCTATAATTTATATATTCATTTAAATAAGATACTAGATTTTGGTCTAAATTGACAAACCAGAAGGGGTACTTTACTTGAAGGTCATAATAAACTTTTACCAAAAATTATAATAAAATATAATCTAAAACATTTCAAATTTGGTAAATAAGACTTTTATATCAATATAAATAATATATTAGATTTTGGTTATAATTTTTGAGCCGGAAGGGGTAACTTTACTTGAAGGCCATAATAAAATTACATAAAAAATTATATGAAAGTTAAATATAGAGATCATTTGGTTCAGTTATAAAGCTGATAAAGGTTACAAACGCGATTCACTGTAATCAAACAATTCATTACTTGTCTTAAGTATTAAAATTGAGTGTAATATAGTTGGTTTCCTCCCTATTTGTGAGCTGAACAAGTCTTAAAACATAAAAGCTGCTATTTATATCACTGCATACTCCACCAAAACTTAATGTTTATCATGTGAAAATTCTTTGTATCCAGTTTACACATTATACAGTAAAAGGTACATTCAGAATTAAAAGAAGGCCATTCCTACTCTCCAGTTTTAATTAATTCAGTACTGAAATATGTCATTAGAAATGTAATTTGAACTAAAAGAAATTAAACTCTAAGGGGTCATACACTTATGGTCAGCTATGCTGATGTGATTAGATCATATTGGGTGAACATATCAAATTAAATACAACGTTGGTGGATGCTGGCACAGAATGATGTCTCAAGATAAGTATATGGTTAGAAGTGAAAACATTGAAGATTTTGGAAAAATAGATATCAAGGAGAGCACCTTCAATTATATATAGAAGTTTAAGTATCCAAACTTACCTAAAAGCTAAATTTAAGGCAAGAAATTATTGTTCTTTTTCTGTTCCAAAATTACGCTAAGAAACGAATCACTAATAGGATAATCAGCAATGAACCAACACCTAAATGTGCGTTATTGGTATTATTGGCATCGAACCTCTGGGTTCGTTAGGCCTTCTTATAATTATTATTATATAGAGCTGAAACAGTGAAAATTAAAATTGTGACTCCTCTACACAAAATTTATACATTAATAATTAACTTAAAATAAATATTTTTTCAAAAAGTTATAATTTTATTTTCATATTAGACAAAAATAAATTATTATTAAATTACCCAAAATTAACAGCCCAAACAATAATGAAGGTCATGCATTTATCATCATTTGAAATTCAATAAATTATACTGGAAAAACAGAATCATTATGAATATTTAATAAAATTATGTAGAAGTTTCAAATATTACCTTTAAATATGTAAGCATAAATTTTTTCCAAATAAGTCATTTTAGAATATAGGCATTCCTTTGGTGGTTTTCCAAGATCATCAAATTCCATGCGTCTTATAACAATATTTTCACTTATGTCCTGAAAGAAAATCACAATAATAAAGCATGGCATAAAAACTAAAATAAATCATAAGTACACATAAGTAGGTCATTAAGAAACCTATAAGTAAAATACTTTTAAATAAAACCTTTAATAATAATGAAAAATTGATACCTCGTACTGTTTTAACAATCCATGTAACACAATAGAAATGTATACAATAAATAAAATAAAACTGACTGCTGATATTTTAAAACTGATTTTCCTGATCATAAAGACGATATACGTCACAATAGCTAATAATAATGCTATTAAAATCTGAAAATCAAGATATTATATTAAATTATTGGAATACATATAAACATAAATTATTGAAGAAAGATGCAAAGTCCGAAAAATAATTATTTACATACAGCATATTTCAAATATTCCATAACAACAGAAGGTTCTGTATTCATTTTGTGTAGAAGTTTATTTTTGTTGTTAAACATTGATCTGAATTTATTTTCTAATGTTTCTAAAGAAATGTCCTCATCAGATCCAAATTTTTTAAGTATAGCAAAATCCTCTTTTGATAATGTCAAATCAACCCTTAAAGTTTTACTGCCATCCTCAAATGCATCATCCTGTTACACAAATAAAAAGATTTTTAAAATAATTAAAATTTTGCCAAGCTCAATTTAGAATTTCAGAAAAAGTAGCTTTTGCAATAAAATATTACTTAAATGGCAACTTAATTATTAAAATTTGTGATAAGAAAAATGATAAAAAATTACTATATAAAAATAAAAGGGGACATATCATTCTCAATGAATCCAAAACATTTGATATTTATAATTTAAGAGGCAGTCTAGTTGCTGTGCCCAAAAAAGTGGATCGCATATAATTATGAGACTAGCTGAATAGTTGAAGAAAATAACCACCAAATAAAAGTATAGCTTCATAAAGCTGGAATATGAATAATTTGCTAAACTAAGCTTAAACATAATCAGGGATGGAATTGTTATGCAGTTGTATATTTAGTTTAGTTAATTAGAATAAATTATTTTCATTTTAATTAAAGAGAAAACAATTCCAGAAAAATAACACAAATGGAACCCATAATTTGATCCAATAGTTCTAAGTCTAAAACCATATACTGTAACTGTTATTTAACTAATAAAACTTAGAAGTGGCAGATGGCTAAATTTTACTCAAGGGAATACTAAATCAATCCTTTAGAATAACAAATTTCCAACTGACAAAATCAAAGAAAATGAGTTGTTACTGTGACAAGAGTCTATCTGATTTCTGCTACAAGTGGAACTTATTCGTGCTGCAATATGTGGAGAAAAAACCGAGTTACATGAACGCAGGATCAGACAATTTTTTGTAGTTTTGAAAGGTTTTTTGCTATACCAGTTTTACAAAACAATGATATAGGAAGGAGGTTAATCAGTTACGTAACAATCGTAAGACAATGTTTTTGTAAAAACTCTTTACAGTTCATAAATAACTAGTTCCATGTAAAAAATCACTGATATTGGTGGAGATATAACTGAATAATGAGTTAATGAAACTTTGACATCATAACTGAATAATGAGTTAATGAAACTTTGACATCAATGCACTTGAAACATATGTGTTAATTGGAAACTTTTCATACCAAGGAGTCAAAAGTTTTTTAATTTAATTCAGGTAAATATAAAACTTTTTGAAAATAGTCATTACATTTTTTAAAAACATTTATATACTTAATATTGTCTTTTTATATTTTTTTTTCCTTGGCCTACATTTGTTCCAACCGGTTTAAAAAAAAAAATTGTAAGCTTTTAGACAAAATGTATGCATTTTTTTGTTTAATTATTTTGTAATTTATTGAATAAAATAAAAACATTATACTTATACATAGCATCTTGGCAAGGAATTAAACAACAAAAAAAAAATGATAGTTATCTAAAAAGCAATATAGCACAAGTTTCATAAAATCTGTTTTGATACCGTACACTGGATTGATAAATAAACTAAATAAATTTATCCTTTAAAGACTTTTTGATTGTACATAAGGAAACAAAAGCATTGACATTATTGACTACATATTTTTGAGTTTGATTAGTGTATATTCTGTGACATATTTTAAGATTCTTTACTGCATAAGAATCCTTAAAATATGAGTAATAAGGGGCAGCACTTATCTCTGGAAGTAATTATTCTAAAGAAAAAGTTCACAAAGAGTAAAAAAGAGAAGATAGTAAGAAAACTGCACTGGATAGAATGAAGTCTTAATTACTTAAAAAGAAATAAGGAAAATTGAAGTTTTTTTATTGGGGAAAAAAATAAAGCAAAAAAAGGTAATTGTCAGAATCTATTAAGGTTCATTTATTAAAGAATAAGTACTTGGTCATAAAAAATATCTTTTATATCCAGAAATTTAGAGTAAGGGAAGGAGAGTGAGAATAATAATCATTAACACTACGTTTACACAATCTGTAAATTTGATTGATTTCAGTTTCCATATTAGTGTACATGAAACATGTATCTTAAATGTTTTGTTATAAAGCCTCTTAATAATGGTAGAAAATAATAGTACCATCATAAAAGAGAAATTTACAATTCAATGATATTGATATACAGTATTTCAATAAATCAAAGGTTAACAAAAGTTAACAATACAATACACAATAAAAACAAAGTAATTCATTACCGAAAAACCTGCACTTCTCAAAAAGATGTTAATAAATCTAGCAAGATATGCCTTATATCGTAAATCTTCTTTAATATTATACTGCTTTTTTGAACTGTCTTTTCTTTCAGACTGTGAATCATTACTGCTATACTCGGAAGAATCCTTTTCTTCACCAGTATGTTCATCAAAAAAATCCCTAGAAGGATCCCAAACATTTTCTGACTGAGAAGACTCAAAAAAATCACTATTTTCAACAGTTAACCCACTGGTTAACCAAAAAAAGGCTAGAACTGTATAAATGAAAGATTTCATATTAAATTACCAACTTAGGATTATTTGAAATTTAAAACAACTGTTTGTTTTTTTAGAAAAATACGGGTATTCTAATGCTGACTACTTTTACTATATATTTCAGGATCAAAAGTAAATATATTTAATACCAACAAAAGTAACATTCAGTCAAGATCGGAATAAAGGAGAAAAAATTAAAAACGGCAAACATTGAAACTTGCTCTGTCAAGCACATCTCACCTAACAATTCAAGAAGGTTCTCTTCTACTAATGTATCTTTCGAAAAGGTTATATGAGTTTGCCGCTGATAATGTTAGGTAGCGTTAACATTCCTTAGTTACCGATAAACAAACTCTTTTCTGATATTTCTGCATAGGGTTAAGGAACTATTGATATTCCAAATTAACCATAGTTTTGTTGGGATGCTCTTTTTTTTCATTTCCTGTATAGTAACTAATGAATATAATTATCAGAGGAGCCTCTCCTGGAAACGACCTGGAATTTAGTATTATTATAATCCCTGATTTTAGGAGGAACATACCAAAATCCAGATAGTAATGCCTAACAAACCCGGAATTTCGATGAGGATAACACCAACAATATTTTTGAAAAACCACTATACCCCTAACTCTACGTACTCCACTGAATCCAGTCACCAAAAGGTAGATTAAAACTTGTAACTTCTACAGAAGCTGGGCAACAGACGGAGAAAGGGGACTTAAAGTAACTTTTTAGGATCTTCATTGGAGGAAAATTTAGAATTTATGTCTTTTAAACACAATTGTTTTATATAAATTGTTAGACTGCCAAGACCCATATTAGATTTAGATGGACAGACAGAATAGGAATCTGTGCCAGCAGATATTCAATGCTAAGAACTGGTAATAACAGAAACACAGAGGGCACATCCTAAGCTCCCCCAAATAAAAATAGAAATGTAAAACCATAGCTTTAAAAAAAAAAAAATCTACAAGTAGATCAGTGTAGCTTCTTACATCAGGTAAATGAGGAATCAAATCCTAACAACACATGTTTAAAAAAAAAATTACCTAATTTTCAATTGTTTATTTGGATATGTTTCGAATAATTGCAAATGTATACATATCGACTTACCATATATTCTACTTATGATGGTCTAACCACCTTAAAAAACTCTTACTGTACACAATAAAGAATACAATTTTTTTTTTTTAAATATATTGTTAATTGGAGAAAAACGTTTCGTTTGTTTCCTGTATAGTTTGCTAAATGATGCTTACGGCATTTTCGAAATCGAATTTGAGTCGTTTATTTCCAAAATTAACCCTAACAATCATCGAAAAATTGTCAGGTATCGCGAAAAACTATACTTTGAATTCTAATTATGATAACAAAACCAATTTTTTTTTTATATTACAAAAATCTTCATTCTAGCATATATTTCCAAAAATATTTGATTATCTCTTCTCTATATATAATACAGCACTTATAGATCCCTTTTCCGGCTCTCAGGAGCGATGGATTTTGACGAATGAGGTGTCAAAAGAAAGGGAATTTCACTGAGAAGTTGCGAATCCTAATTTCTATTCTTAAATTCTTACTAGGGCTTAAATAAAAGTTATGGAAAAACTGGTAGGTTTCAAAGCTTTGAGGATAGAGACGGGACGAGTTGCACTTTAAAGTTTTTGATGGGCAGCAAGACCATATACATTCCAGTGGAACGTATTGGTCCACCGTCAACTACCGTTTTTGAGATAACGCACGGGCTTTAAACTAGCTAGCGTACTTTCCGTTGTCAGGTAACTTTATACTTTATTATTATAAAGCAAGTTGAGTGTATAATAATAATAATAATAAAAGGCTTAGCGAACCCGGAGGTTCGATGCCGATACCACTAATCGCTGTCTACAAATCTCGGTCCACCGACTACCGTCCAAACCCAAATTCATTAGATCACTCTTAATACAATCTTCCCACCTACGTTTCGGTCCATCCCTCGGACGTTTACCAGCCGGCTCAGCGTTTATTAACTTTTTAGGAATACGTTCGTTACTGAGCCCAACAACTTTGCAAGCCCATTTCAACCGTCGCGATGATATCACTTCGATTATATTAACAGGGTGCATGCTCCGCAATTCCGCGTTGTGTAGTCTCCTAAAGTCTCCAGTTGACTCATCCTTTTTCGGACCAAATATTTTACGCAGTACCTTAAGGCGTTGTTCGTCCTTCAAGGTTAGCGGCCACGTTTCACACCCGTACAGAACTGTAGGCAAGATAATAGTTTTGTATATTCTAAGTTTTAAGTTTCTGGACAGAATGCGCGACCTAAGTAATGCTGATACCGAAAAATAACAAGCATTCCCCACCTTTAACCGCGCCTTTATTTCCTCTTGAATTTCGTTTTTTCTAGTAATCACAGACCCCAAATACTTAAATTTCTCAACGTGTTCAAACCTATTTTCTCCTAAATCTATATCCTCAAAATCGTCTCTGTTTCTATTGCTAACCATATATTTCGTCTTATCCGTATTTATTTTGAGGCCAACCTCTTTCCCAGCTGTCATCAACGTTGTTGTATTCAGTTTTATAGTTTCCGCGTCCTCACTTAATAATACCAAATCATCCGCAAACCCGAGCACGGATATTTTACCACCCAGATCTAAACCCCTTTCGGTACGCATTATCTTTCTAATGACATACTCTAGTGCTAAATTAAATAGGACAGGTGAAAGGGAATCGCCTTGTTTTAACCCCGAGCGAACTTCAAATATCTCCGAAAAATAATTACCTATTCTAACTTTATTGAATGTTTCGGTCATGCACATCCCTACTAGATTTACTAACTTCTTCGGTATTCCCTGTTCAATGAAAATGTTATACAGTCTCTGGCGATCAATGGAATCATAAGCCTTTCTGAAATCCACAAAAAGCTGATGAACTACACCGTTGAATTCTAATTTTTTTTCTAATATTTGCCGTAAGGAAAATATTTGATCGATAGTTGATCGGTTCCGTCTAAAACCACATTGGTAGTCTCCGATAATTTCCTCGGCATATTCCGTGATTCGACTAGTTAGGATCAACGAGAATATTTTATAACATACCGGGAGGAGTGATATTCCGCGATAGTTATTACACTCCGTCCTCGGACCTTTTTTGTGAATCGGAATAAGTATAGATTCTTTCCATTCTTCGGACATTTTTTCATTTTCCCAGATCTTTTTAACCAAAAAAAGTATTTTAGAAACTCCAGCTTCACCGCACGCTTTTATTATTTCACTGGAAATAATGGAACCTTAATGGTTCCATATCAAATGATATCCACTATTTTCGCTTGCGCGTAAATCTTTTCTTGACATACCTATATTTCATAAATAGCAGTTCCGATTTGGTACATAGTAAGAAGAAAATTGGGGACATGTGTGCAAATGGTCCAGCGTTAATTTCATCAAAATCTATGTGTACGTGTGTGTTTTTGTATGCGTGCGTATGTGTGTTAACAAAAACTAATTAACAAAATAAAGATACCGTTTGAAAGAAATTTTTACTTAGAGTGGGCGAATGTATCTAAAATTGTATTAGATACTATCCGTATTTTTAGAGTCCCAGAGTGCTCGGTAAGGAATGTTGTGGGACCGATTCGCACCTGGGCCAGTTGGTTTCTCGGCACCGCCGCGAAATAAATATCGACACTCGTCTGGTTAGTGCGCGGCAGCGACCTTAAGGCAGCCGCCAGGGTTCACAAAAAGGAGCACTTGCCCGACTAGTTCCTCCACCGAATACCAGTATTTTTAATAAATTAAAAACCAGAATTTGTTTATCTATTTGCATAAATAGTTAACAATGTAAATAGGCGAGTACACGGTGGAGAGGGGGGGAGGAGGTGCCACAGGTGTACAGGTCAATAGTACAGGTTAATGCCTTAGAAATGTATTTCTCTAATAAAACACGAGATAGAAGCAAAGTTTCAACTAAAATAACAAAAAACACATTGCTAAGTTCAAAAACTTTAACTAAAACTTTTTTGTTGCACAATAGTGTTAAATACGTTTTAGACAGGATATTCTTTAAAAGATTTTTCAGAGGAGTATGAACCCCTCCTCCCTGTACTGGAACCATGCACTCTCTAATAAAAAATGCTGTCTAGCCTAGGAAGGTAATCCTATGATCTAACATTTCATATAAACATTTTAGAGTGATTGTTAATATTTTAGAATGATAACGCATTCTCTCAAAGATTCGGAATGAATAAAGATGATTTAAATAAATTAAAAATGTATTCCCTCATCCTCAATATTTGTTTTAAGATAGGGAGAATACATAAATTGAATTTTTACTTGTCCTTTGAATATAATCACTCAGTAGCTATATATTTAAGAAGAAACAATATATTTGTATTATTATCGTTAAAGTCAATCTAAAGGTAATTAAATTCTTAACAAAAACAAAAAATCTGGTGCGGTGCGCGCATCACACAACTTTCCCTTACTGTCCTATAATAATCTTTTTAATACAATTTTAAAGAGTTCACATAAACACTGCTTCTAATAAACTCAACAGCATACACATCTTCTCCCACTTAAGTACAATAAAAAAGTTTTTTAAACAATTTTAGTACAACAATACTGTACACTACCTATATATTTTAACATTGACAAGTTGCAAATATATTTTAAAAGTTTCTGGTTTACTTTCCATGGAAACATTTTCTTTTCATTAAATATTGTGAAAGTAGAAATTTCCACTTTTGTATTCTTAAATTACTTTATTACAGAGCGTATTGTTTACAACAGATTGGCGGATTAGTGGGAGTAGGTTCGGTCGCATCCGTCTCCTTTCAGATGCGCTTGGTTACCCATCTAGGGTCTTGTGCTGCTCATAAAATACCCTGTATCATTGCTAATGCTGGTCCGATTTTTGTGATTCTTTTATTATTTTTTAGATAATTTAATTACCTTTCATACAATACTACAAATAATTTATCGCAGAATGCATACTTTTTAAGCTATGCGCAAATAAAATATTCTTTTCATCATAAATTTTTTCACTGCAATTCCTCGGTGATTTACTACATAAATGAAAAGTTAAAGACCTTTATGAAGAATAATTTAGGCAAGTTTCATCAAAATCGTTAGAGCCGTTTTCGAGAAAATTGTAAAAAAGTGTAAAATCGATGATATAATAGCTATTTCCGGTTAGTCCGATGCGCTGTATCTTTGCTAATACTTTTCCGATTTTGATGATTCTTTTATTGTTTTTTAGATAATTCAATTACCTTTCTTACAATTCTAAACATAATTTACCGTAAAATTTTATATATAAAAAAATTCTAGCACGTCGGTTGAATAATTTTTTTCTTAAAAAGATACTGGAGTCAGAAATTACAAACGCTACATTCTCAGTAGATCTAAAAAATATTTCAAACGACAAATGAATGTAACAGTACCATCTAATAACATCTTCTGATTCTAGCGAGGCATAATCACATAATTTTTCTAAGGCACTACATATTCTGATTTCAATACCCATAACAGTGTGAAAAAGATGACAGAGCTTATTGTAGCACTCCCTAGCCGAAACCTATTCAGAAGATCAAGTTCGATTTCCAGGTAGGCTCACAAAAAAATCTTTAATCCACACTGGATCTAAAAACTTGGTAGGTAACGTATCACGTAACCTAGTAGGAGTAAGAGGATAGTAATCTTTAAATAACAAAAAAAAATTTATAGACTATTCATCATTATATTATTAAATGGACAATTTGTAAATGATGTCTGTGGCTATAACAAAAAACAAATTCTTAAATAAATTAGCCAACAGCTAGTTGGCTAGTTCTTTTGAATTAATTACCTCTTGAAAACAGAAAATTACTTAGAAAGGTTTTGCAAAAATCAATGATTATTGATAATGAAACGATTATGGCAAAGTTAGACACCTCTTTATTCTCTTGACATCTCAAACTTTAGATACTCAACAACTGATCGGACTTCATTATGAACAGCAAATACTTACGACAAACTGATCAGTAATGAAGGAAGATAACTGAAAAGAAAGCGTATGAAGACTAGAATTAACTTATGTTTTATATTCCTACAGGTTTTTAAAAAATAATTTTACTTTGTTACTGATAATACTACAAATTCACAATCTTTAATCTTTAAAATGATTATAAGTATTATTTATACTCTTGTATGAAACATAAAAAATAAATAAAATATATATACATGTAAACCATATCATTTAAAAAAAAAAAATTCTTGGTGGATTACAAAGATTCATTATTGAAAATAATAAAACAAAAGTAGTAATTATAAAAAAACTGAAATAATCAAGTTAAAATGAATATGAGAATAAAACAAAATATTTCAATAACAGTAAGTTCCTAATAAAATACAGAATATTAGAATATTGGACATTATTTTTATAAATTATATATATATGTGCATACTAATAAATTAATACATTAGAGAAATAGAATGGTGAATAGGAGTGTAAATACTTTTGTTTTAAATAAACCATAAGAGCATCTATGCCTCCAAAAGTAGACACCATATTTTTCAAAAAATAAAATTTAATATTTTTATAAAAGATTTTGAAACAGTCTATACAATATATTTATAAAAAAATATCTGTTATGCTTGATAAATTATAAAAATTTTAATTGCCTAAAACTTCTTTAATTTATTTTTTTCTCCAGAGATGCCTACCTTTATTATTACTTAACCATCAAGTATCCAGTATTTTTTTTTTTATACAAAATCCTATTTTTTTTGTTAATTTTTGTAAAATGTGTATCCAATTGTTAGGTAAAAATCTGGAGCGGTGCGCACATCGCACAACTTTCCCTTACCGTCCTATAATAATTATCTTTTTAATATCATTTTAAAGAGTTCACATAAACACTGCTTCTAATAAACTCAGCAGCATTTACTTCTTCTCCCACTTAAGTACAATAAAACATTTTTTTAAACAATTTTAGTACAAGAAATCTGTACACTACCTATATATTTTAACTTTGTCAAGTTGCAAATATATTTTAAAAGTTTCTGGTTTAGTGTCGATGGGAACATTTTTTTTCCATTAAATAATGTGAAAGTGGAAATTATTAAGTTAATTTCCACTTGTGTATTCTTAAACGTGTTGGCCCGAAACAAGACGAAAGAAGCAGTGAGAGTGGTGAAACAGAAATCATGGGAAGAATTTGGAAGGAAGTTGGATCAGGATCATTGGGAAACATCAGGATTTTCTGGAAAAAGATTAAAGCCCTGAGAGGTCGTAAAAGCAAAGCAGTGAGAAATATGAAGAGTGAGGAAGGAAAAGTGGTCACGGAAGACAAAGCTATCTTGGAGGTCAGGAGACATTATTACATGAATCAGTTTGGTATTGATAATCAGCATTCAACAAACGGAAATGGAAACTGGAATGAAGAAGAGTACGACGAGGTGAATGAGGAAGAGGAAGTAGAAAGAGCAATATACAAAATGAAAACGGGAAAAGTGCCAGGAAGGGATGGCATAGTAGCTGAATTAATAAAGAATGGCGGCCCTGAGTTGGTGCGGTCATTGCAAGTCCTTTTTTAGAGAGCCTGGGACGAAAAAAGGATTCCAACGGATTGGGAATATAATATTATAATACCAATTCACAAGAAACGATGTCAGGCAGAATGCTCTAACTACAGACCCATATCAGTTGTGTACAAGCTATATACATCCATATTGGAGGGTCGCTTAAGACCACTAGTTGAGCACCTAATAGGAGAAGAGCAAGCTGGGTTCAGACCCGGGCGCCAAACCCATGACCACATTTTCTCACTAAGAAATATCTCACAGAAATCCTGGGACTTGGATAAAAATATGTATCTGGCTTTCCTTGACCTCAAATCGGCCTTTGACTCGGTTCCACGAGATGAAATATGGGAAGCTCTCAGAGCGAAGAATGTCCCCAGAAACCTGACAGAGGCAATTAAATCTATATATTAAGAGCCCAAAGGAATAGTCAGGCTGAACGGGCTAGAGTCAAATTATTTCAATATTGCAAAGGGGGTCAAACAAGGAGACAGCCTAAGCCCTTTGCTGTTCCTGGATGAAGTGGCATCCATTTGTAAGAGAAGAATGGACAGGACTTTCCTGGGACGTAGGAATCTTAATCCCGTAGTGATACAGCTTCTCCTCTATGCTGACAACATGGTATTGATTATGGACTCTGTAGAAAAGTTGCAGATGGCAGTTATGGAATGGTCTGAAGAGCTCCAACGAAAAGGAATGCTTATAAATACCAACAAAAGTAAGATCCTACAAGTTGGAAGAAAGAAGGAAGATATCCATGTATCGTGTAATGGAGAAAAATTAGAAGTGGTAACAGACTTCACATACCTGACACACACTGGGTACAGTGATAGACGGATCTGGGAAGGTAGACGTAGAAATATCTAACAGGATTAAAAAGGCAAATACAGTTTACTACCAGATATGTAACACTGTGGTAGGGAAGAGAGAAGTAGGCAAAAATGTGAAGCTACACATCTTCGAGACAGTATATCTACCTATACTTTTGAATGTAGCGGAGAGTTGGATATTAACAGACCGACAGGAGAGCAGAATCACCGCTGCCGAAATGAAATTTCTGTGAAGGACGATTGGTAAAACAAGAAGAGACCGAGTTCGCAATGAAAGGAACTGCAGATAGCCCCACTGAAAGAGCTCCTAGAAACTCGTCAGTTAAAGTGGTTCGGCCATGTTATCAGGATGGACGACCACAGAGATCCTCTAAAGACCATGGAATATGTCCCAGATGGCAGAAGACCTAGGATGTCCTTTCTCGACTACATTGAACGACTCTGTAGAGCAAGGGGGAAGGACCTCCCACAGGCGAGGAACCTAGCTAGAAATAGGGAAGAATGGAATTCCTGGCTGAATGCTCCTGTACGCTGAAAGGCACTAAAGAGGGAAGCTAAAGAAGAAGAAGTATTCTTAAATTACTTTGTTACAGAGCGTATTGTTTACAACAGATTGGTGGGAGGAGGTTCAGTCGCATCCATCTCCTTTCGGATGCGCTCGGTTATCCATCTATTTTATGCTCCTCATAAATATCTTTGCTAATACTGGTCTGATTTTGATGATTTTTTTTTTTTGTTTCTTAGGTAATTTAATAACCTATCATATAATTCTGTACATAATTTACTATAAATTGCATGCTTTTTAAGTTAAGCGCAAATAAAGTATTCTTTTCGTCATTACTTTTTTCCCTGCAATTCCTCGGCGATTTACTACATGAATGAAAAGTTAAAGACCTTTATGAAGAATAATTTAGGCAAGTTTCATCAAAATCGTTAGAGCAGTTCTCGAGAAAATTGTAAAAAAGTGTATAATCGATTATATAAAGTGGCACTTTCGGAAAGTAAAAAACAATCTTTGAATGATCAAGGATGTAAGATGCAAGTGCTAACAAAAAATCAACACTTACATAGGTTTTTAATTATTCAAATTAATTCTTCAATAAGATAAAACAATATTTACAGTCGGTAAAAAAAGTATTATAACACCTAAATTTCCTCGCATAAAATGATTGCCAATATCAACAATTGTGATTAAATATTTACAAATCTAATTAGAAAGTTTTTGTAGGTAGCAATTTTTCAAAGAGATTTATATCATTATAAAATTTGGACTTTTTCAATGCCAAAAAAGTATTGGAACAGTTTGATAAACTACATTTTTCTAACAAATGCAACAAAACAATGCTGCTTTAATCATTTAATACTACCTTACCATCCAATATAAATTCAAACCCAATCAGTATTTTAATAGTTAACCCTGTGAAAAAGAGAAGAAAGTGAAATTTGTCTCAAAACTAGAGAGCTTTCTTTAGAAGGATTTATGTAAAAATAAAATGAGTATTGGACTGCCAAAGTAGCGAACCACAGCAATGTATCCTGGATAAGGTAAGAAATAATCCTGTTATTAATGCTCAATCCATTGCAACTCATATCGCTACACCAACAGACAGGTGCAAGTGCACATTAACTAGAAATTTTCTTTATAAAAAAATTTGTAAGGATAGAACTTCGAGAAAAATAAACCTTTACTAGTAAAGCCAACAGAAAAAAATGGATAAAATTTGCCAAAATGTATTTTGATACCTAAATCTAACGAGTTTTGGAAAACAGTATCATTTAAAAACTGTAATAATACTATCTCCCAATATGAATATTCTTTATATAAATATGAATGATATAATGACCCTCTTAAGATGTTGATTATCATAAAAAAAAAAAAATGATATCTAATAGGATTTTAGGATTTTATCAAATTAAGGAACTTATAACCTATATAATTATTTATTCCATACAGTTACAGGGTGGAGAGATCATTTCTCCTATTGCAAACTAACAGCTACTTTACAAGCAAGAAATTGCTTAACAGTACACTAATAGATACAATGAAAATATTAATTTAATTGTATTTATAAATTAAATAATGGTCACAAAATACAAAAAAAAACGAAACAAAAATAAAACCTTAGATACCTTTATATTCTCTATTAGTATTTACAATTCTATAAACAAGATAAATAAATCAAATATGGAACTATAATAAAAACTGAAATAAAAATAGCATTATATGCTATACTTGAGAACAATAGAGCGTTTTAATTATTTTGTTCATATTGATAAAACCATTCAAATAAGAAGTGGTAGTAAAAGAGTGCTTTATCTCTTTGATTTGATTTATATAAATATTAACATATATAATACTTGATATGAGTATATGTAAGAATTATCATAAAACTAAAATTACTCGACACACTATTTATTTACAATTACTGTACAAAAAAGTAATAAACTTGTATTCATACATATCCAAACAGATCTTCATTCGCTAAGTTCAGGCGGTCACCTAGAGTTACATAAATCAAATAGCACATGTGCTATGGTGCGCGATGACTCCACATTGCTCAATGCTATACAAGCTAAAAATGATTCATACCTCATAAGATGCCTTCGTCCATTTGTAGAATAAACAACAAGGTTTCTAAGAATTAGGGATGCAGTTAACCTAATACTTTTAGTAACAGGACCCTCATTACTTGTTTGCTCAGTTGGAACAGGAATTGGTGCAGGTCCAGGTTTCACAACTCGTTGTTGAGGATCTTTTATATTTACAATATCTAAGGCATGACGCTTAATAGCATGATATGCAGCATTAGGTCCATAACCTGGATGAGGCATAGCTGGAGAGGAAGTAGGCATCTCGCTTTTCCCAGTAACTGATAATTGTTTTCTTCTGGCAGCAACCATTTTCATTTCATCAGGATTACAATGTTTATCATAAAGATGAGTCATCAATGAAAACCGCTTCCGTTTCATAGCATCACATCTTTCCCATAAACACTGAATTTCTTCACTACCTTGGGGAAGATGAGATTCACAAGCGTGTATATAAACTTCATTTTCTGTATTAAAATTTCGCATGCAACCTCTCCATTCACACAAAAAATGTCTCTGCTCTATAGCAGGCTTAGTATCTTGTTTTACTGAATGGCTTGTAGAACTAACAGAAGGAGCAAAATTTGATGCTGAAGAAGAGACACTGACGAAAGTAGCACAAGGTGCTGGCACTGTAGGTAATGTGACAGTGGGTTGAGAAATAGAAGTGCAAACCCTCGAAATACTATCTGGTATATTACTTGTAGATTTAGGTGGAACAATTGCTCTAATTATGTTTGAAGACTGTTGTGTTGTGGGTAAAACTGATGGAGGAGAAGGAAATTGAAGCCTTATAACTTGTTGTGATGAATTAGAAACAGATGGTCCTTGTGGTTGTAAAATTATTATAGTTTTTGCTGATGTTCCTTGTTGTTGAGTAGTCTGTGCAACAAGTACTGTTTGTTTTTGGTCTTGCCCAATGGTTTTGGCTTGAGGGACGACATACTGACCTCCAACAACAACTCCCTGAGTCAACTGTCCTCCAGCAGTTACTAAAATTTGTGTAGGTTGTGTTGTGGCGACCTGCACTGGGCCAGGAGTTGTTTCTTCAAGTGGTTCATCTTCTAAAACATCTGCTGCTAGTGCAGCATATAAATTTGCTGCCGAGGAAGAAACATTAACTTGTTCAGAAGTTTCCTCTGCTTCATCTCCATTGAGATGAGGTTTTTTTGTGACTACATCATCTTCTTTTTCAAGAGGTCTTTTAGAAGTTTCCCTTTTTTCTTCTTTTCCAGGAATTCCATTTGAAATAATATTTTCTTCCTTAATTTCTATCAAAGCATCTAACGATGAACCATTTAATACTGATGATTCTGTTTTTAACTCAACTTTGGCTTCTTTTAAAGTATTATCTGAAGATAAACAGTTTTGACCAATACTGCTAAGAAAACCATCAATACTACTTTTGGAATTTTCTTCAGTTCCAGTTTCACTAACATCGCAACGTATAGAGCTTGAATTGCTAGTTGAGGCTTCCTCTGCTAGAACTGAGTTAGAACTTACAGTATTAACAGGACTACTAAAGACAGTTGATGGTCTAACATTTCCAGAGGCATTATCAGGTTTGCCTAAGATTTCCATAAGAGATCTAATACCATTCAGTTTAAAAGTGATGCCCTCTTGTGTGGTAGAAGACTGAGATGATTCATCAAATGACATGGAACCACTTGGCTGATTATCAGTTTGTTTTTCTGATTGTTGCTCATGTTGGAGCAGCTGCTGCTGCTGTTGTAACTGTTGTTGTTTTTGATGTTCTGCTATTTTATTGGCAAGAAGTGTTTTCATAAATGAGGTGGGTCCCTGTGATGTACCTTCTCCAACAATTTGCATTTTGACAGGGGTTGTAGGTGTTGGTTTAGGGGGTGCACTCAGCTGAGCTTTTAAAATTGATGATGGTGTAGAATGAACAAGACTTGATGTAATGGAGGTCAGAGGCTTAATTCTCATTTGTATACCTTCATAAAAATGTTGAGTTAATTCTCCAGTAGTAATTACTTTTGGACCAACACTTCCTCCAAAAACTGTCCTAACAATACGGGGAAAATGAAGAGGGGCTATAACACCTCTTCTTCCAATTTTAGCACAGTAATTAATGTACTGCTTGTACAATTCAGCCTGTTCCACTTTACCATTAGTGTTTGGTTCAAAGGTACATCTGAGCCAAGCTAATGCAAACTTCTCATTTTCCTGAGCTATTTGCTCTGTAGCCTGAGCAGAAATAGTAGAAGCTGGAGTAGTAATGATTCGTTGAGTATTTAGAATCACTTGTTGAGATCTGGGAGGGGTCTGGTGAGAAATTACACTAGACACTGTTGGAGAAGAACTCTGAGCAGAGAGAGGTGTTGTATAAGTTGATGGCGTTTGAGCAGACTGGGAAGCAGCAATTGGTGTAGATGGAGTTGAACTGATATTCGTAGAGGTTTGTGATTGGGTCTGTGAAGGAGGGCATACTGAATTATAATCTCTCACTGTTTCAACAACTCGCATTTGAATACAAGCCTTAGGACCATAACTCTGAGCCTCAACACTTACAAGTGATACAAGTACATCAATGATACCATGGACAGCTAATACAGAATTACAAGCTTTTTCTCCAAGTGCAGTAATTGCATTGAGGCATTCCAGGGTACAAACAAGCAACATTATATCATGTAGAGTTAGAAAAGAACAAATGCGTTCATAAATTTCCCTTACCAAATGTTTAACTAGAAGTTCTTCATTTAATTCATTTTGAGCTAATTTCGTCAATACTTCAAGTGCTGAGAGTATATCTGCCCTGTCCTCCGAAAGCAAACCTTGATTAGTTAAAGTTAAAACATGTTCCATTATAGGAGCTCTTTCTGTGATCTCTGTTGCTATGTTACAAAGCATATCCCAACCCATCTGATGCAAAGAATCCCACCTTGAATAACAACAAAGAATTATAAAACGTAAAAATGTAGTATCTTTGCCCATCAAAACCATATTTTCATTTACAAATGTTAAATTACGTAAAATGGCAGCAATTTGGCACACTCTCTGCCCTATATAATCTTGAACTCCTAATGTTCTACCTAAACAAAATAATTCTTTGTCTTCTGGTTCAAAGGTCAACCCAGTTTTATTTGAAACAGCATCACTTCCATCTTCTACAGCATCCTCCCATTCTACATACAATGACTCATCAGTCAACTTTAAAATACTTTCATCAGTAATAATATCTCGCCATAGATGACTCATGGAATGGCCTCGATATTTTCCATATATTTCATGAAAAAGGGCTCTAAGACTTGGATTATGAAAAACAGCAGCATGAGCTAGCAAATAATGAAGAATTCTCGGGTGCTTCTTAAGTTTTAAACAATGCTTTCCTTCATTTGACAGCAATGTACACACATTAATAGCAAAATCTTGTTCATTTGGTAAAGGTGAAATTAGTGATAAAGAAAGTTTATCATATTCTGAAGCTTGATACAAAGAAACAGATAAACCATTAGTTGCTCTCAGTGATTCATTTACACTGTGCTGAGTATGATTATAAGTCATAGGGATGGAATGTAAAGCCCTAGCGGACCATTGTCTGTGTCTACTAATTTCATCATCATCAACACCAAGTTCTCCATGAAAATGAATCTTTTCATATCTATCAAGATATCTTAGGTATATTTGTTTGATAGCAACATCACTATTAACACAATGTTTGGGAATGTTGAATTCATCTAATACTTGGTCCCATTCATTTCTACTATTAACTTTAACCCAACCTCCTTTACCAGTAACAATGGTATACAACAAATACAAATCAACTTCATACCCACTTATTTTTGGCACTTTTCTTGAAGGAGTTCCTCTAGTCTCGTGAAAATGAAACAGCTCCTTGATAAACCTCTCCTTTTCTTTTTCGTACGTTGTTTTGTCGTCATTAAGTTGCGTCGCCATGGTAGAAACACTATTATTTAAGTTATCCCTCATAACCGATCAATGAAACTGCATTAAAAACTAATAATGAGTTAAAAAACGCTAAAGAAACATGAACCATATCGGGAATACCCACAACAATGGCGAAGGTTACTAACTGGTTATCTAATTCTATTCATCGACGCCTAAACAAGAACTGGCTATATTTAATGATTACAAAATAATAATGCTCGATCTAAATTTTGTTTTCTCTCATATATTATTTAATTTAAATCGATACTTAATTGTTTTGAGTTTTACTCTCGTGACAAAGGTGTATCTTTTTCATGATTGACTTATTGTTTTAAATAAAGTAACTATTTTTTTTCATTTCGATGATAATATCTAGTAACAGACGATTCAACATCAAAATAGGAAGATTTACTAAAACGAAAATATATGTTTTTAATACAGACACAGACATTCTTTCCTGGTTGGATACAGAGCTTACCTTGTCTATCCTTTTATGTATATAAATATTACTGTAGAGTAACTTCAGGAGATGATTTTTCTAGTGAAAAAAAAAATGTTTCACATAAGTTTAAAGATATTTATCGTAATAAAAATACTAAAAATATATCGTGTTGAACATCTTTTTATACGTTTAATTACATTATTTCTATTTATTTGAATTCTAAAATAGACATTAATGTCCAGCATCCTATTAAATCTTAATGTTAATATTTGCTTCATCTTTCACCAAAGAAGAATTAAAAGGTTTTTACATTATAAAAAGTGAAAGATTCACGAACATTTTAGTAAACTCAGTTCGGTCAATGTTTTTAGGTGAAACACCAGATGGCGTTGCTTTCGGAATGTTTTAAATGTGGGTCTTCTTAATGTAGTCATTTAAATATTATTTTTTAATTAGTTAAGGCACGATGCTTAATAAAAAATACTAATAATTTGACTTTAGAAATAAATAGTTAATTAAAACAAGATATTTAGTAATTGGCAAACCGAGTTTGTAGGGTACTTAAACTGACAATAAGCATCTACTAAAATCAAACAATGTAGTTTGAATTATATATACTTTCAATTATAAATTGTATTTTATTTTAAGTAATGAAAATAATGTTTATATATATATATATATATATATATATATATATATATATATATATATATATAAATATATATATATATTTTTTTTCTATTACTAATTAAATTATATTAACATTCAAATCAGCAAATGATATAAAATTATTGAAATGGGTTACTAAATTATTTAAAACTTGATGTTTAAGTATTTGTGTTATCATTGAACTTATTTAATTCATATAAATATATAAAATATTTATATAAACATTTATATTATATGTATATATGTTCATCAGTCGAATTAAATAAGTTCAATGATAAAACAAATACTTAAACAGTAAATTTTAAATAATTTAATAACCCATTTTAATAATTTTATGTCATTTGCTGATTTGAATGTTACAAATATTTATTTAGAGATTTTCAAAACTATTGCATGTTCATTATAGCAATGAAATTAACTCATTTTACTTTTGGTCCATTAATATGAATATTGAATTCTATATTTCTGAACGGTTTTTTAATCTTAGTCAAGAAATTAAAATAAGAATAAATGTCATAGCACCTTTCAGTACCAAATATGCAACCAGGCTCTCTGAAATATTGACTAGCTATTGATAAATTTAATATTAATTAATTAATGTTAATTTTAATCAAGCTCTTACTTTTTACAGGCAATTGGTTTACATATTCTTCAATCTTAGTCTTGTTTACGCTTTTAAGCTCAGTTGCTGTGTGTTAATAAAACTACTAACTTCAATTTGGTTCTCAATATTTCTCTTGAAATATTCACTCATTGAGTGCATTTTATAAATAGTTTAGGCAGTGAGTGTGGTTGATTATGCGAAAATCGCGCACCATGGTTTTTCTTTTGATTCTTGTCCAGGGAATCCTGCTGAACAGTAAACTACATGTTGCCATTCCTGGGCAAGTTTAAGCTGGAGGGAGGTGGAGATAGAGGGATGGGGTGCTCTTGCTATCTCGACCATCAGCATTTTAGAGACTCGCATTTTGTCTGAAATTGTTCATATCTTAATGCTGTGAAATTTTTATTGTATAATATTTTTAATTTCAAGTAAGGGATGCGGGTGAACGAGCGGAGAGGTCTACAGGGTGTCCCTCAAAGTATGTACTCCCTCATATTTTTCTTGTTTTATTAGATTGTTACAAATAAAGAAAAATAACTTCCTTATTTTTTCAGGTAAATTTAAAATTTGACAACTTTACGCAAGTGTGCAATGAGGAAATGTACGCAATCGTCATAATCTTTTTTTTTCCCCCAAATTAGAATCCTTATTTTTATTCCACTTTCGATATCTTCTTTAAATTTCATGACGTTATGATGTTGCGCCTAGCATGCGCTGGAAATGCACAAAGTGCGTAAAGTGTAATATTGTCCAAGTCCTCAAATACAGTGTGTGACACCGTAAATAACTGATATTAAAAAGGAAAATCAAAATACAAAAATCACATTTATATTTTTTCAATCATAATTTTTACAAACTATTAACTATTTTCGATGAAATAAGGAAAATAATTAACAAATTTTTTCTACCACCCTACTGCTAAATCCAGCAAAATCGCCCCAGTAATCAGCTACAAGAGGCAAACAACAACTTTAACGTTAGTGTGAGTCATTTATACGGCTACCTTAGAATTTTGGCTTCTCGTGGAATGCAAGATAGCCTAATTATCTGTTTTTTAAGGACGGGCTTTTCAGAAAATTAATCGTTTTTAAGAAAATGCAAAAGTTAAAAAAGCGTGAAAGAGGTGTTCTCCACCGACAAACCGAAAGTTTACATTCTAGACGGCATGACAACGATACATTAGATAAGATTGAAATGATGCAAAAGTTTGATGATTTATGTGTTGTTTTTTTTCATGAATTACAGCATTGTTTTCTAATCATTTAGAAAGAGAGTTGATGTAATCGTCCACTATGAAGATTTTTGTCAGGTCCATAGAATTAAAATTACGATCTAAAGGCATTTCTCCCAAACAGGTCATCATATCAAATGCCATGACTAAAATACCGGCTGAACATAAGACATTTTTCATCAGCTCATAAAATTAATTAAAACTTGTATGATTTCTGCTGTAGAAATGGTACATTGAGAGCGTTATATATGTGGTGGTTTCTATGATCCAGAAAAGTGCTACAAATTAGAGGGCTGATTTAAAGTCCAACCACCTAGAAACTGAATCAAGAATTTTTAGGCATATTTTTCCACAGTTTCCACAGGCATAGTTTCCAGTTGCGAAATGATCAAATTTTGAAGAACTCATTCTAAGCTCTGCTAGTTTTCCTCCTAGGAATTTATTTTAGTAGTTCGCTTGCAAAAATAGATTACCAGGATTTTTGATACTAGGAAGTACAAAAAATATACAATTTTGTGTCATTTGACAGCAGATTTTCGAGCTTCAAACATAAGTATCATTACTTCTAGTGCTACATGCCTTAATAATAATTCCAGTTGCATTGCGACGAAAAAGCAGGCGTTATCCACAGCATCTATGGATTCCTGCAACGGGCTCTTTCAGTAATGCGTAACAGCATCTTGAAACCACAGCAGTTTCAAGAAATTTGTAAATATCTGCTTTCGAACCAAAGAAGAATTACTGGATAACGCACGCTTCAATTATTTTTCTCAAAATATAGGATTCATTGTTAATCTATCTAAAAAATATTTGTACTTCTGACGCACTCCATTGTCAAAAGGAGATGGCTCAAGTATTTATTTGGAAGAACTGGTGTTCACCTATGATCGAACCAGCTATTGTTGAAAAATTTGGCTGGGAATTAAAAAATAACCATTTTTACGATAAAATGACAACAGAGCCTTATATACCCTCGACAATAACTGATCCGTAAAAATGCAAATATAAATAACGAACAATGTCCCGTACTTGAAAAAGAATAATTTAGTATGTATAGTAATTTGCATATGTAAAGAATTAGCTATGTGAGAAAAGTGTGAAGAATACATTTTTTAATGGGGTTTAACGTTCTTTCCAATCATGTTAAGGCAAACAAGACGGGTTATCCTACAGGTTACCAACCTATTCTAACCAGAATAGAAAGGTTGAGATTCATTATGTGGGCCGCCACGAAATTAACTTTAATCCATCCAGGTCGGATTCGAACCGGCGCACAGTGTGCCCGATTGTGAATCTAGTGGGACATAAGTTCATATATGTAAAACCTAATTGCCAATTTAAAAGCAGTAATAAGAATTGTGTTTCAGGTAGAAAACTTGAATTTTTGAAACGGGAATTAATTGAGGCATTGAAAGCAGCAGATCATCGTTTTAACAATTCCCTTGAAGAAAAAAATTGCTTGATGGAGCTGATAAAAGCAACATTTAGTCAGTGGACTCTAAGTATTTTGAGAGAAAAATTAGATTTTTTATTCCAAATATTCAGTACTCAGTAAATATAATTTTTTATTGTAAAAGCTTCGACCCAAGCACGTGGGTCATGATCAGAGCTGAAATGAAATTAGAGATACAAGAGATATAGATACGTGAACAGTAAAAAGACAGAGGAAAATAACATAATAATAATAATTATATTTATCAATTTATTTATTCTGCTGATTATTTAAATGACATTAAAGATGGGACTAAGCTATAACTATATAAAGATAATTAGAAGATAGCTAAGCGGAAAACTGACAGAGACCCTCCAGCATATTATCCTACAAATTAAATCCTGAAGATCGGACAAAACCACGAAACATTCGTGTAATATAGTCGACTTTTGAATAAAACCATAGCATGGAATATATAAAATTTTCATATCTTATAATTGACAATTAATATTCTTCCAAATATTAAAATATATTATTTAAATGATTATTATGAAAATACCAGACTCTGAAAAAGAAATTAATGATCTCGGTCAAAGTGTCATTGTAGTTATTTTGTTTTAAAAATTGTTTCAAATAATAAAAATATTCTGGTGTCAGACAGAAACTATTTTTGAAATCAATTAAAAACCATTTTTGATAATAATAAATAAGTCTTTATGAGAGAAAAATATTTCATTATTAATACTATGGTTTCCAGACTTTTTTCTCGCTGGATTCTCAATCGGCCACACTGTGCGGCGCTTTAGCAGTCTCAAGGTTGCTAAGGTGACTCCTTGAACTCTCAGCCACCATGGGCTTATAGAGAATACATATGATGATATGATATATGTGTGTGTACTGTTCTGTAAAAATTACTTCGAAATAAAATGTTTTTAAAAATTATAATTCATTCCACTTTTTCAAGTTTAAAGACAAATCTGTTTTATTTTTTTATTTTATTTTTTTGACTTTATTTTTATATTCACACCTGTCTATGAGACAACCAGTGAATGTGCTGGCTATGTACATGTTAACGTGGCATAAAAGGCATGAGAAAGAGTAGTACCCAGCGGCACCTCTTCCTGTCGTGATAATCAGAAATAGTTAGTCTAGGAGATCCCTCATCCAGCTCCTCTTCAGCCTTCTGCGGGTGTTGTCAGGCATATTATATTGGTTGTCGCCATATCTTGTATGAGTGTGTTAGGATGTCTGTGTAAGTTATTGTGAAATCGTTTGTAGTGGGTCCGTATGTGTTCGTTAACTGTAGGTATATTGAGGTCTGTATGTAACGTAAAGTTGCTGATGTACCAAGGGGCTTTGGTGATAGTCCTAAAAGTTTTTGACTGAAAAATTTGGATTTTTTGTACGTGTGTTTTTTTGGCTGTCCCGTATATCTGTGAAGCGTAGGTCCAGATGGGCTTGAGTGAGTAAGTGCAAGTGTTCAATTTAGGTCTAAGTTTCAATTTTGAACGTTTTGAAAGAAGTGAATATAACAGTTTAAGTCTTTGGTTTAGCGTTTTTTGTTTACTCTTGATGTGTGGGCCCCATGTCATTCTTCTGTCAAATGTCAGGCCAAGGTATCGAATTTTGTCTGTCTGCGGAATTACTACATTGTCGAGGTATATTGGAGGACAGGTTTCTTGTCGGAGAGTAAAAGTGATATGTTGAGATTTGTCTTGATTAAGTCTAATTTTCCAAAGTTTGCACCAATCCTGAAGTTTTGTTAGGTGTTGTTGTAAAGTCTGTGAGGCGTGTGCTGGATTTTGATGTTTTGTTAGAATCGTTGTATCGTCTGCATACGTCGCTATCAGAGTTTCGGTGCTGTTTGGAATATCATGTGCATATATGATGTAGAGCAGCGGAGCAAGTACTGATCCCTGAGGTACTCCTGCTAAGGCCGGTCGAATGGCTGATAGTTCTGAGCCTTGGCAGACAGAGAAAAATCTTTCAGAAAGAAAGGATTGAAGAATAAGATAATAGGTAGGAGGAAGTATCGTGTTAAGTTTGAAGAGAAGCCCCTGATGCCATGCCAGACTCTATCGAACGCCTGAGCTACGTCCAGAAATACTCCTGTTGCATATAATTTTTGCTCTAGTGCCGTCGCAATGTAGTCCGTCACTCTGTGTAATTGTTGAATGGTTGAATGTTGGGATCGGAATCCAAATTGATGGTCAGGTATTGTGTTATTGTTCGTCAGTATGTCAAGAAGTCTTTTGTAGAGTAGTTTCTCAAAAATTTTTGAACAAATCGGGAGCAGACTGATAGGTCTGTATGATGATGGAGTAGCTGTGTCTTTGTTTGGTTTATGAATCATGGTAATGTGTGAGTATTTCCATTGTAGAGGGAATTTAGTCGTTCGGAGCATTGCATTGTAAATACAGATTAGATACACTAGAGCCTTCCTGGGCATTTTCTGGAGCACTTGAGCATTTATCAGGTCATGACCAGGGGCTTTCTTCTTAGGTAACTGTCTAATTTGCTCGGCAACTTGTGTCAGTGTGAAGCAAGGAGGAGGTGATGCTAGTTGTAGTGGAATGTCTAAAGTTTTTTGTACAAGTCTTTCGTGTTCAGAATTCGTGAATTCAGTATGTGGTGTAAAGACAGAAGAAAGATGATTCGTAAATAACTCAGATTTTTTAATGTCTGACACGGCCCAGGAACCATCCTCATTACGGAGAGGTGCCGACACCACACGATATTTAACAATTTTCTTGATGTGCCTCCATAAGCTCCCATCGTCAGTCGCAAGATTTCTGACGTAATTGTCGTAAATTGTGCTTTTGAAACGTTGGATCTGTCGTTTGAGTTCATTGTTAAGTCTATTAAAAGTCCGTTTGTCAGATGGAAGTCGGTCAGTCTGCCATACTTTACGAGCTCTTCTCTTAGCTCTGATCAAGTCTCTGATGTACTGGGGATAGTTTGGAAGTTGCCCAATTCTTCTGGTTCTGGGCACAGAAGAAGACCATACAGCCTGCTGTATACAGCTGGTAAACTTTTCAACGGCTTCCTCGAGCTCGTCCTCAGTTTTTAGAGAAATTGGGATAGAGAGCGTTGAGTTTAAACAGTTGCTTTAAGCGTCCCAAACAATAATCCCTTCTACAAGAGATGGTGTTTTTATGGCAGTACAAAATTGTCCAATGGGGATCCATTGGAATCCAATGGTACTAAATTGAGAAGAAAATGATCAGAGCAAAGATCGGAACTCGTATTTACAGTATAGGGTAGGGTCCTAAGTCCTTTAGTAATGAAAAAATCAAGTAAATCTGGTCTTTTCTGTCTTGAGGTTGGCAAATAAGTAGGTGTTCCAGGTGAGATAGTGTCTAATGAGAGCTCATGGATAGCAGACCTCAGGTTTCTTCCTCTTGGAGTACACAGTCGTGATCCCCAGAACTGATTTTTGGCATTGTAATCACCTCCTGCAACAAAACATCTTCCAAGGCGTCGGAAGAAATTGCAAAACATAGCGGATGTCAGAACGTACCTCGGAGGGCAGTAGACTGCAGCGAAGGTAATGTTGTGATATTGGGTGTACATTGTGATGGCTGTGGATTGTATATCTGGTGTTATGGGTAAAGGTAAAGGGTTGTGCTGTAGTGATGTTTTAATTAATATTGCGGTATCGCCGTGTGAAGTATTATCTGGGTGATCAGTTCTGTATATTTTGTAGCCGGGGATGTAAAATTTGGAATGTGGAGTCAGGTGTGTTTCAGTTATTTGAGCAATATCAGTCCGTTTGTCGTGTAAGTAAATGTCGAGTTCAGTCCTATGTTGGTTGATCCCATTTGCGTTCCAAAGAAGAACGGACAGGGAGGCCACAGTCAATTGATTATTGGCCATATCCAGAGTATAAGGCTTGAGTAACCTCTGAAAGTTGTTGAAGAAGACTGAAAAGGGGTTGGATGAGGTTATTCAAGCCACTAACTAGGTTGAACAGCTGAGACGGTGGTGGATGACTGACAGCTGAAGGTACCGGCTGGGTAATGCCCTTTCGCATGCCCGAAAACTCTGGTTGCTGATGAAATACTGGTGCTCCAGTGGTTGCTGTTCGTTGAGGCTGCCTTGGATACTGTGATTTCAGTCTCGATGGGCCTGTGGGAGGTTGCTGAGGTTGAGGAAGAGCTGGAAACTCGTCCATAGCCGGAGGAGAGGTTATTGTGCTGATTGGTGTGCTGATTTGAACTTTTGGAATGTGCTGATATCTTCTGGGATTTCTGGCTCCACTTAGTTCTTTTAGGGTTAGGCAACCTCTGTAGTTGGCAGGATGGGATCCACCACAGTTGGCACAGGTTGCTGCAGAGTCTCGTGGCTTTGTGCATACAGTGCTATCATGGCCGAGACCACATCTTACGCATTTCGGAGCGTGATTGCAATACGTTTTAGTGTGGCCGTACTGTTGACATCGTATGCATTGAGGTATTAGTTTCTTTTTCCTCGGTTCTTCTATTTTTATTTTCGTATAATATAAATATTGTACATCGACAATTTTTTCATTAAACGTTGCTTTTGATATGTCGACGAAGAACATGGGTAATGGTCTTTTAAAACGTGAAATAACATTCGCAACGTTGTTAACATCATATCCAAGATTCCCTTACTCACTTTTTATTACTTCAGTAGGAGTTGAATGATGCAAGTGTTTGATCACAACTCTTGGGCTTCTATCTTCGGGTAACTGGTACGTATGGAAATCCGCATCTCTCCTTCTTAAATT
This sequence comes from Rhaphigaster nebulosa, assembly GCA_948150685.1. Classification (NCBI taxonomy): domain Eukaryota; kingdom Metazoa; phylum Arthropoda; class Insecta; order Hemiptera; family Pentatomidae; genus Rhaphigaster; species Rhaphigaster nebulosa. The sequence goes on from OX411308.1 coordinate 65,617,157, forward strand.
AGAAACTAAACGGCGGTAGATATCCGGATTTTCGGGGAATACGGGAATAACACCTTTTGTTGTTGATTTTAATTTGAAGTTGTTTTCACCAACTTCACTCTGTAGTAATGTTATTAGCGCGGAGTAATTCTCAACATCGTTTAAGTGAATTGGTGGGGGCCTGACACGAACAGGCAGCGTTGCACTTGACTGTGGCTCTTCAACATTTAAAACATTTGATAGGGGATCAAAACTATTTTGGGGAATGGTAACATCACTTACCTTCATTAGTTTCCTTGGGTCCCTATCTACGTTTATCGTGCGTTTTCGGCCGGTTACCAACTCCCAGCCGCTGTTGTTATTCTCTGCGTTAGAGGTTAAAGTGCCCATTTCACTAGTAGAAGGCGACGGTGCCGTCATTATTTGCGGTTTCAAACCAAATTTCGCCGTTCCTATCTCTTCAAACAGTTGGTTATCACTTAAATTGAAGATGAGAACAAAAACGAAACAAGTTTTAACTTCCTTAATCCAAGAAATTCATAAAATAGCTGCACTGAAAAAATTAACCTTTTAGCTTCAATGATGCCATATGTTGATCCTGTTTTATTGAGACAAAATAATAACGACATAAAATAAATTTAAATTTTATTATAAATATAATTTTTAAAAAATATTTATTATTAAATGATTATCAAAACTGATTATTAAATTGTAATCTAATAAATAAATTATTATTAATTTATAGTTAAAAGTTTATTTTTAATAACTTAATATTAAAGCGACAAACCAGTTATCCGACTGGTTCGTCACCTGAACTTGCTCTTTGAATTGTTTCGATTTTTATTGTCAAGAACAGCACATTCGGGTTCTGAATGATTCTTTGTTTAGATAAGTTTATAAGGTTTTATTAAAGGATATATATTTAATTGAAAACATTTATTTTTATTGGAATCTAGTATTCTACATTATGGAAAAAATAACATAATTTTATTAGGAACATGTAATGTCCAGTTTTCACAATAAATAAAAATGTAATTTTGAAATTCTCTTAAAATAATTTCATCCCATTTTATTGTACAAACCTAAACATTTCTAATTACTGCCATTTAATTTACGAATTCTTAATTTTAGCCCGTGAAGAGGTGCGGTAGTTATAGTTTTTGGGTTCAGCTTGATATCATCTTCACATTTATCCGTAGGACTTAAATCGAACTCGTATTTTTCCAATGTTCTTGGCAAAATACTGCGCATAACAGCTTCGGCAAACCGTTTTCCTGTAATAACAAAAATGTAGATAAAAAAAGGACAAATGTAAATAATTTATATAGCTATAATATATTTATTACTTAATAAAAAGATAACTTTTATGAGAGAATATATAATTCAAAACTGTGCATAAAATTCAATAATATAGAAGTTATAATACATATAACAATACAACATATAACCGTCAATGTTATCCTGGAATCTCTTTCTTATTATATCAGACAAAAATATAATTTCTTTTTTCTGCAGCAGTTAACTGAGATTTCCCTATAGTATTTGATCTGTAAAGTACAAAATTGTTTGATTGATTTTAAGTAGTTTTGAAAAGAACACCAAGGCTATTTAGGAGACAAGTCGCTAAAACTAGTGGATATGAGTCTGAAGAGGTCATCTTCAAAAGTGAAATAATATATTTTATCTTATCTTTTTAGGTGTTTATATTTTCTGTTTGTTTTAAATTAAAAAAAAAATCCGATATTTATCAACTTGCAAGGATATAGAATACGAGATTAGTAAAGAAATATTTTTTTTTTTACTAAAAACAGTTGATTAAAACAGAGATTCCCATAGGGTACGCGAACAATTGGTGGTACAGCAGGGACATTCCAGGTGAAAGGCGAACAAATAAATAATAATCATGGATATAATTATCCGTTACAGGTTCAATCAGGGATAACAATTTTTTTTTTAAATTATTATTGAATGTATCAATTTTAAGAAACCATTCTGTAAATAAAAGTGTATCTATCAAAAGTAAGAAATTTATATATTCTAAGTAAAAACATCAATAGTTTTTACTTGCAAGTATTGTGTTCTTTACGATCAGAGCATCAATGTTAGGCTTGGTAGAGTTCAACTTGATTCTTAAGCTGTGTCTACATTGTTCGATTTTTGATTCGACATCGTACGCGAAGTAGCTTGCGGTGTTGAATCGAAAGTAGAACAGGATACCATTAGAAAATTACAGAAATGCCCTTCTTTTCTCAGCCAGCATTGACAGCATACAATCAATTCTAAAAATCACTAAACTAATATATATATATATATATATATATATATATATATATATATATATATTTTTTTTGAGAGAGAGAGAGAGAGAGAGAGAGAGAGAGAAATGTGCTTTTGGAGTCCTTTTATTTTGTTTTGGGACTTATAGTCCCATAAGTCCGACGCAATTTCGCTGTTTTTGTAATGGTGGCCAGTTATCATTTAGTTGTGAAACCGTTCAAGTCAGTGAAATTAAGTCCGATATCTGAATGTACTTTTATTAACAATTTTATCATAAATAAACACTTTTTTTTACATATTTCTTAGTAATTATTGATCCGTAAAGTTGATTCATTTGAGAAACCACATAAGTCAAGCGAATTTAAAAACCATAATGACTCTTAATTTCTTAATAGGTAATATAATAAGTTGGTAATTCAATTAAATTTTAATTATCAGTCCTTTGGGGATGCCATGAGCCCAGTGGCGTAGCCAGAGGGTTGGAGGGGACGGGTCCGCCGGTCCGATTCCCTTTCTCCCGAAATTACAAAATGCCTTTACTTACTTTTATCTGTAAACAAAAATTGTTTAAACCTATTTGAATGTTATTTCATAAAAAATATACCTAGACATATAAAATATTATATTTAGAGGGGGCTTCCTTGCATACCCGGTTGGGATGGGTTTCGTTAAAGTAGATCTTTGGTTAGACCCCCTCCTCTCCCGAAATGAAATCCTGGCTGCACCAATGCTTGAGCCAATACGCATTGGTCTGGAATGTTTTTGTTGTTTTCAAAACATTTGTCCTCAATGGCTTATAGGGTTTCTCAAATCAACGATGCATATATGAAAACAATAAATTAGTTATCATGTATACCAACGGAAACATTAAATAGATTATAATAGCAGGTCATTGAAAAAGGTTAAAGCTAATGAAAAAACTGTTGACAGTTGATAATGAAGAAAATGGTGGGCACAGAGCAATGTTGTGCCAAGGTCTTCATGCGTCCAGATCGGTCCACTTCTCTTACACCCCCTTTTCGATTCATTTACGCCCCCAGCTCTAACTAAAAATACGAATAAAAATAAAAATCGAAATAAAAACAAAACTTATTTATTTTTCTTTTCAAATCACTTTAAATGAAATTAATCGATAAAATTGTCAAAAGTACCGAATGATTTGATTCAATTTTACTAGTTTCGGAAGTATATCGGAACATTATTCTATTCCATAGCGTCTTAGACATTTTTAAAATTAGTACACAATGTGATAAATACGAAAAAATGATTGTCCTATAAAGATGCTAATACATTACAATTAAAAGGCTGAAAAAATAAAATAAATGTAAATAAATAAATAAAAATTAACCAAAAAATTTAAACTTGTTGTTTACCAATGCAAATTCTTGGTCCATCTCCAAAAGGCATGTAGGTTCCATTGGCTGGTGTTTTTTCAAACCTATCAGGATTAAATTCCATAGGTTTTGGAAAATATTTAGGATCCCGTTGTATCGAAAAAATAGGTATAAGGATGTTCATTCCTTTTTCGATGACGGTTCCATCGGGAAAAGTGTAATCCTTCGTACATTCTCTGAATAGAAAAGGTACTGGTGGATTTATTCTCATTGCCTCTGAAAGTTATCTCAATGTACAATATTATAAAATTGAAAAACGATCTTAAAAATATAATAGTAAATAAGAGAGAATCTGATGAAAAACCAAATAGGCCATCTGAACGAAGTGTAATTAAATCGCTTAATATGAAATACATACTAAAATAACATGGCCTTGAGAAAATTCAATGGTGAAATCATGTTTTATTTATTCAATTGTAGTTGAAAAACATCACATAATATTATGAAATTTCCTCCCATCTCATGAAACTTTTTACTATTATTTTTGGTAAAGTTGTACATTGCACCTGTATCGAATGTTTATAATCAATCGTAACAAAAATTTTTGGGATCAATCTCTAGAGAATAATAAATATACGAACCATTAGAGAAGTTAGATCCAGGAAAACTAATTGTATATTCTACTCCATCTGTACAACAATATTTGGAAAATAGGAGATAAAGAAAGAAACAAAAAACAACCTTTTTTAAAAATATTTTCCGTTGTGTTCATCTGTATGGTGTAAAGCATTGAACTATCTTCAACAAGCACATGGGCAAGGCAACTGCCATAGAAATATGGTATCTTAGAAAAGTCCTTGGCAAGAACGGAAGAGATTGCTGGAGAAATGAACGGATAAGAGACGAATTAAGTGTAAGGCCCGTTAAACAGCTTTTAGAAGAGTGACAATTAAATTGGTTTGGTCATGTGTACCGTTTGAGTGATAGTCGAAAAGTTAAATAGTTCCTGGAAGCAAGACCAGAGGGAGGACAATCCAGAGACAGACCCAGGGTGATGTACCATGTCTACACAGAGAGACTTGGGTGAGCCAGAGGCAGCACTTTGGTGGAGATGAGAAGACAGACTGTTCCTTCACACTAATGGCACTAATGAGTATTAGGCACTAATCAATTTTTATAAAAATCCGGCTAACGGTTATTTTATTTTCAATTATAACCGTTGCAAATTACCATTTTTTGGAAAAACTGGGAAAAAAACGGTTATTCAAAAAAAAATAATAACTTCCTACGGAACATTTTTTCCTAACGAACAGCTCCTGGAATTGTTACAAATAACTGGCTACTGGCAAGACCTTTAATTCAAGTAAATTACTCATTGATCTTCGAGAGATATCCTAAAAATCCTTTATTCAAATAAACAAATAGTTAAAACTCTAGAAATAACTGATTATGGTACAACTTTTCAATTCAGCCGGATTACCTGTAGAGGTCGCAGCACTAGCGCCATTAATACAACTAATTGCTTTGTATTCAATTGTAAAATTCGTATTTATTTGAATTATTCAAATTATTACTGCTTTAATTAGACATTGTTGAAAATTATTAGTGCTGTCGACTTCCGGTAGTTTGGGGAAGCATAGCAAATGCGAAGGATAGTGTCAGCCGTGTTGATTCGGTCAGGTGTTCTAAAAGTGGAAAAAAAATTATTTGAGCCCGGCTGATATTCTGATAGCTTTTTGTATTCTCGTCAAAACAACCGTCACACAATCATCAAAATTGCATGATTAGCGCGACAAAATATGTTTTTTTGAAGTTCTCACTTTGAGGTGAGGCTAGTTGAAATTTTTAGGGGATCTGCTATGTATCTTGACCCAGAAAGGATGAACTGAAATGTTTACATTTTCTTGGTTAGTGAGCGGTGTTTGTTCCAGATAAGGCAGTAATATCTTTAGTCAAGAAAAAGGTGTAAGCGCTTCAATTTTTTATTTATTTATTTCATATTATGTCAGCTCCCCAAAAAGGTTAGTGAAACAAACCTATAGTGTAAGCAATAAAAATTAATATTAATTATTATTATTTCCTCAGTTCATTGTCGCCTGATGGAAAATCGAATAAACAGAATCGAACACTTAAAATAGATAACATTCAGATAGCCATAGATAAAATTACAGGCAATTGCATGATTTTAATTTCGTATTTTATGATTCTTAATACCATTATGATAGCGCACAATAAGCCTCAATAGGCCGCGGTGCATATATGCTGGAAAAAAAAAATATACCATTATGATATTTCTGTAAAAAAAAAAAAACTAAAACCTTAAGACATCTAGATTTTTTTTTCTTTACCAGGAAGTAGTCAAAGTGATGAAAAATATGGATCTATTTTCATAATGGCTGAAATTATGGGAGAGAGATGCAGGACTCAGGAAATGATAATGGTACTCCAAGAATGGTTCTAGTCGACAAATTATGAAGAAAATATACTGAGTAAGTTCAAAAATGATATTAAAAAATTATAAACACGTTGAAAGCGTTCTTTACGATATTTATCAAATTTTCGTCATCGAAACGAAACCTGATTAAAAAAGGGCTTTTATATTACTTTTCAATAGAAAATCAGTGCTATTGGAACTTTGTACGTTTACTATATCGAGTTTTAATGGAGATATAAAAAAAAAAAATGTAAAACGAACAATTATAGAAAAACAGGATTAATTTTTTTTAATCACATTGATGGGAATTTTTTTTTTTTCGGATTTGAGAACCCTCTCACTAGCATACCCGACCGAATCAGCACAACTGACAGGCAATGCTTCACATTTCTAAAGTACTATCCCATAGAAAACAATTGAAGTCTGGTATAGTCATATCGCGCTCAAAATCTTATTATAAATTTGTTATTTAAAAAAATAATAATCATATTTGAAGACCTAGACCAAAGATCGAATCCAAGAATGTAAATAAAAGGCACATTGACTGTTAACAATGCTCACCAAATCGAATGTTTTCGTCTTGGTCTCTTTCTACGAGTGAGCCATTAGAAACTGTTATATCTTTTTGGGGTGTGAATAAATCACATAAATTAAAAAATCTTTAGTCCAAAAGCAGGTATTTAGGTCCTATTAAAAATCTACTACTTCATTTTTATAAATTCATGTGATGGGGGGCAGAGTTTTTTTTTCGGAGGGGGATTGACATTTTTTTCGAGGGAGATTTAATAAGAATAAGGAAAATAATCGCCTAAATGTCCATGAATGAGCTAAAATTGGAGCAAGTTTTAAGAATAAGCACGAAAATTGTACCAAAACTATTGCTAATTACCAAAAATATTATTCAAAATACAAATCTTATGTTGGTGGGCAAGAAAATTATTTTTTTTTTCGTACATTTCGGAGAAGAGGGAAGGAAGTTCCCGTGATTCGCACCTCTCCGTACGCCACTTAGCCTATTAAAAATATATTAATGCATTTTTATAAATTCATATGGTGAGATCGAAATTCATGAATATAAAGCTTATGTGTTTTTTTTTAAAAATATATTTTTCAATTTCGCCCAAGTGTTTCACACTTTTCTCTTCAATTATATTTTCACAAAAGTTCCCATTATAACGGTGAATTTAAAAATGTGTGAAACACTAGTGCGAAATTGAAAAATGTATTTTTAAAAACAAAAATTTATGTTCATGAATTTCGCCCCATCTTATGAATTTATAAAAATGCATTAGTAGATTTGACTGATTTTAAGCCGGATTTTTTTAATTTAGGCGATTTATTCAAACACAAGAAAAATGTAACAGTTCCCAAGAGGCTCGAACTAGAATTGCAACGAAAACATTGGATTTAGTGATAATTGTAAACAGTCACTGTGCCTTTTATTTACGTTCTCCGATTCGATCTTTGGTCTAACTCCTTAAAATATGATGATTTTTTTCAAATAACAATAATTTAAAAAAAAGATTTTGAGTGTGATATGACTCAAAACCTGATAAGCCAGACTTGACTATACCAGTTCCCATGCATCGCGTTCCGGTCTATTGTATCATTTAGAGCACGGAATATCAATAACAACACACTATCAATAATAACACACACACAGTATTTCGTTAATTAAACACAGTGAACTAAAGTTAATTAGATATATACGATACAGTGAGAGATTCCTTAACTATGAAATAAATTTAAAACATCTATAAGCAAGAAATTATGATTTTTTTTTTAAATAAAAAAAGTTATAAAATAATATTTTAATTAGGCATTTCTGAGAAGGGGTGTGTTACATTCTTTAATTAATAGAATATCAATTTATAAAAGGACTCAAAAAAATATTTTCTGCAATTATAAGCTACTATTTAAACAAAGTAATCTTCAGATAAGCAAAGAAAATTACCTGAAATGCAATTATTCAAGAATTTTAGCTCCTTCAAGGACTCAAATGTAAATTGGCCATATTTTGCTTTGACCTCCTGCACCTCTTTTCTCGCTCTTTCTTGTATTTCTTTGTGTTTCGCCAGGAAATAAAATGTGAAATATAATCCGGTAGATGTAGTTTCAAAACCAGCCAAAAAAAATACAAATGACTGTGCAGCCAATAAATTATCCGACAACTCTAAAGAAAAAAAAATCAATAATTATATGGTTTTAATTATATATATATATATATATATATATATATATATATATATATATATATATTATATTATATACATATTTGTGATTGTTCTCGGAGGCCAAAGTGGTGGAGCCCCTATGCTCTAGCAACCATGAAACATTGTTGTTCAGTATTTTACATTGGTTACAAAGCTTCAAGGTCTACGTTCTATGTGTAGATCGAGACATAGGTTGGAGATTTTGTTTCAGTGGAGAAAGGACTGTAGATAACTATGCTTAAGCTGGATACGTATGTGTAACAAATTGCCATTCCATTCCTCCGAACCGAACAAATCGGGGCTGCAAAACTTCAAAGATATGATGTTCGGAAGAGCGGATCGGGGCCGCTCCGTTGGCGATTTTTCACCGCCGTATCAAAGAAATGTTCGGAACAGGGTGAGACTAGTGTGGACGGGATCGAAGGTGCACCTTTCCGTTCCTCCGTTCTTTTAATTCCCCTCTCACGCCCGTCGTATGTTCTGTGAATTTTCATTATTTTATTATCGGTTTGTGTTTGGGCATGGCTGGTCACTTCTCCGTGATAGAAAAGGCTTACTAAGCAAGAAGTGAGAAAAATATGAAATCTTCCGCCAATGCGGTTTTTCTTTATTTTTTTCTCAAAAAGTAATAATTTAAAATGTACGAGGCTGATTGATTCTGGGTCGAGAACTCAACGACAACTTCAGAAGAACGCTCGATTCTCCCGATCGCGTTCCCGTATCCAATTTGTACGAATCGGTGATACGGTAACAGTTATCGGGATTGAACCTTCGGGTTCACTAAGCCATATCATTTGCAAGTTGTCAATATCTGAGCATATGGGTGATTCTTAATAAAACGTTAATTTTCGAGTCACACTTCATTTAAAGGTTTAAATTGTCTCAGATTGTTATTAAAACAGATAAATCTCAGTACCATATACCATGAGTATCATTTATCAATCAAAATTATTAATTCCTATTTTTGCTTCAAAAGTTATTCTTATCTCAAAAAAAATATCGAAATTTCTTCTAAAGTCTTTGTATCGAAAGTCTTTTTAAAAAAAATATCGATTTTTTTAATTTATGTATTTTTCCTAGTAAGGTAGTTGAAAAATACATAAAAAACAGTTTTATTTAGAATCACTCATATGCTGAATATTTCATAAATATTATTCTGTAAATTATTTTCTTATACTTTGAATTATAAAGCAATATCGTTTTATAAGTATACTAGCTGTGCCCTACGGCTTCACCCGCTTTAAATTTGGATTAACCACTAAAATACAAATAATCTTTGAAAAAATAACATGTAATATATTGTTCAATTTTTCAAGAAACAGTCAAAATAGCAATAAATGTTTACTAATGACAGTAAAGTTTCAAGTTTTCATACTTTCATTTCCCCTAATTCTCACATTTTATTTTAAAATTAACATTTTCAAACAATTATTAAATTTCGTGTAGTCACTTAACTTACGGGGGTATGAAGTCATGATTACCATACGGCCGCTTGTTGACATAGGGCCTTTGCAAGAGGCGGCACTTTATCATTCGTTAAAGGAGTAAATTTTAGGATTTTATAATGAAGGGCCCTGTACTTTCATTGGGTTCGTTAGGCTTTACGTCCGCATCGAAATCATTAAAACCAGTATCATCCCTTCTCGATACCCCGACTTATCACCGTCGGTGGGTTGAAACCTTTCTTTTTGATCACTTTTATTAAAATAATAGTAAGAATCGAAATTAGGATTCGCCATTTCTCCATGAAATTCCATTTCGATTGTAACTGTTTCCATTTCAATTGCAACCCAATCGGACATGAATTAATTCTTTTTTATTTATTTTATTATTATAATAATGACTTTTGAAATTATTTTGGCTTATTCTTCTGACATTTTTTGGTTTATTATTTTCAATAATAGACCTTTGTAATCGCACGAAAAAAAATTTTGTAACCTCACAACAAAATTTGAGGTTTTACGTTTCAAGGTACGTAGAATTCAAATATCGAATAAAGGAAAATCCGCCCGTCCGCCATCCGCGGCTTATCTCCGAGAATACTGGACTGATTTTCTTGAGATTCGGCACCAGTCACAGGTCACCCGCGGATGATCCTCGGATTGCCATCCGTCTGTTTTTTCAAAATGGCGACCGATTACAGATTTTATAAGCCCATAACTCGGCTATTAATAAATTTATAGAGGGGAAATGTAAGGATTATATTTTTAAATACATTTTTAAAGTAATTATCATAGAAAAATTTCATCAATGGAACTTACCTATTTTCTCATTGGGAGATTCTCTAAGCTCTTCATTTGTTTCTGAATCTTTAGTATTTATCTCTACCGTTCCCTTTTCTTTCAGTTCGAGAAGTAGTTGGACAAAATCTTTTCGTACTATTCCTGTACTTCTCCTCTGATGCAAAATGTTTTTTGTTGTCGTAAGGAAAAAATTTCTTATTTTTTTTGATACTGTTTTAATCCTAAAGTACAGCAATATACGTGGTATCGAAAATCGCAAAAGAAATAGAAACATATTTATCTTATTAGGATCAAAAAAATCTTTTCCAATTTTTCGAAATTCTGAGTCAGGGTTTTTTAAAGATTGAGGTTCAACTCCAAATCCACAGGACGCTAAATAAAAAAAAAGATATATATATATATATATATATATGTATGTGTGTGTGTGTGTGTGTGTGTGTGTGTGTGTGTGTATGTAAATTATTTAATATTTCTTCAAAAAATAGTTATATTAACTCTTTTTCTTTCCATAAAGTTCATTAAAAAAAAAAAAAAATCAAATGTGTTAATCTGTTCGTATATTCTGAAACTTTGATGCTTAATAATGCCTAATGACAATAAATAATATTGATCATATTAATAATAACAATAAATTATATTGTTAATATATTAATACTAAACAATATTATTCCTTATTATTGTAATATAACAATAACAATAATAATAATAATAATAAATTATTTTTTTTATTCTGGGGCGTGTCTCTTTAGGATAATATCAGAGGCAATATTAGTTGAATTTTTGAGCCTTAGAGTAAATAAAATAAAAAAGAACAAGAGAATCAAAAACTAATAAAACGAATAAATAAATAAATAATAATTAAAAATAATAAATCATAATGATATATCAATTAGACCTTTAAACTAAAACAAATTTCCAATGTCCATTAATAAATTAAAAGTAAAGATAGTTAAAGAAAATTAATCAATAATAATTGGAAAAGTACAAATTATGTATTATAAATAATATGTATTAATACATAACTAGGTACACATTTTAATTCTTTTGGAGCTGAATGGCTGAGGAGTGACTGAATAGACTGAATTTGAAGGTGGGAAGAATATTGGAGCGACGGATGGAAGAAGGAATGGAATTCCATAAGGATGAGGAGCAGATAAGAAATGATCTATCAAAAGCTGTGGAGCGGTGAGCCGTCATATATAAATCTGAACATCGGGAGACAGAGGAGTCCCTCGGGACCCCGAAGATGAATCGTACAAAGCAATTTATCAAGCGTTTTATATTTGCCTCGAGATCCCCAGGGACCCCGTACAGCGTAGTTAAAGTGGAGGAATATTCAGGAGGTAATGAGGAGTTTTCCGGTTTCAAACAGAGTTTGGTCAAAGTGATTCCGAGGCTTTTGATGGTTGGGTATAATTTTATGGGATTATTGTTAAAAACAGGGTTGGGATGTGAGCAACAGTTTTAAGAAGATGATTAGACCCTATTACTATTGCCTTTGTTTTCTCTTCATTCAATTTCAGCTTGTTAGTTAAAGTCCAGTAACTTATTCGATTCAAAACATATTGTTAGTTAAATACCAACTTACATATTGTTTCATTGTCACCATGATCTTTTTCTTCTAAATTATAAAGCAGTTAGGAATCCCTTACATACTCCCTCAGTATTAATTTTAATGAATGTTGACATTTATTATACTCTATTAAACTTCCAACCGAATTACATTAAAAATCTGGTCTCCAAAAAGTGACAGAAAAAGTGACAAAAAGTGACGAGCTTGATCCATGGACTTTGTCAAATCAGGATCAGCAAACTGATTGGAACAGACATAATTCCTACTACTAGGTTCGGTTAGCTTGATTTGCCTCCGTTAGACTTACAATATTATAAGTGGTATAATTTATACTAATACGAAACTGCGTGGAAAAAAAGTAATAATAACTTACAAATCACGTCTGTTGTGTATCTTGCCAATATATCTTTCATGTCTATATCCTTTCCATCAGTAAATTGAGCAAAACATTCATCAAAAATATTAGCACATTTGTCTATTTCTTCGTACATCCACTTCAGTTTAACTTGGCTGAAAAGAGGACTCATCTTATTTCTAAGGTATCTCCATTTGTTTCCTCTTATAAAAAAGAGATTTAGATCAAGAGGATTCGTTTCTTCGTCCAACAGAAAGATCCTGTCAGTAAAGTGTTCGAAAGAGGTCTTCAGAATATCATTGATGTACTCTGGGTCTCGGACCATAAGCATAGGAAGTACTGCTTGGAAATAGCCTCCGTACTTTTCATTTCCTAGTATTTTATAGATCCTGTCCCAACTTTCGGCTGTTAACAAAGATGAACATATCAATGAATACAAATACTAAAAAAATATGAGTCGCTCCAAGCAAGAAGTGGGAATCAGCCACGCCACCATCAATTCTTTTATAATTTAAAGGCTGGCATATATACACTGTGTCCTATATATGATGTATAATATATATGGTATATTATATCAGCCGTTAAATAAATTAATGTGGCATGATCGTTTTGCGTTTCTTGCGTGAAGACCATCATATTATACATGGGTATTATGGGTATCTGAACTCAGTGTGATTCATACAAATAAAAAATATTTATTTATAAATAGATATAAAATATTTACAGATATATTTCGATTTCTGCCCAATTTTTTTTTTTTAAATACCGTAATTTGGGGTAACTTTGTACCAGTGAGGTTACTTTGCATCAAATTAGGAAAATGTTCAAAGCTGTGGAACAAGTATTTATTTTATGACATAAAAAAATACATAGAGAGGTCAACTTTTGAAACTTTTGAGGTAGGAAGTCTTGTTTTTCACTGAATTGTTGTTGGGACATTAGGAGGTTTTCCTGTTTTTTTCGGAGTAGTGCAAAGGAACAATATTGTTAAAAAGAGACTTTCATTGCCTCCAGTCCAGAAGATTGATGGAGAATATGTTGCCTTATGCTATGAAGGAGAAATATACTCTTATTCCTATATTAAGAAAGAGCTACGATATCTTCCATGGTTGATTCCCTAAAAGCCTTGAAATGCCATAGAAAATAAATATTTTCAGAGGACAATACATAGCGCTCGAATTAGAGAATTATGTCTAGGCTTTTGTGTAATGATTTGTCAATTATGTAGAAGGGACAATGAGTAATATAACCCAGGAATTTCGACTGGAAGATTTAAATGATCTGTAAGTGTGATTTTTTGCATGAGTTTCACATCTGGAGTAACAATGAATTTAAGTAGCATGTATATAATAATTTTGTTTGTAAGTGATAGTTTGTTTTTTTATAGAGTAGCAGTCGTCTTAGTATTGAGAATCGGGATGGGAGGCAAATAAGTCTGTTTTTTTGAAATCACTTCTAGCCCATGAGTTGTCGGTTTTACAGAGGAGAATCTTTATATGGGAGTAATGTAATATATTTCGTGTTTGTTGACAGATATAACTCAGTTATAGAGGTTAAAACCTGACACCTATTACTTAAATAAATATTATTATAAGACAAGCTGAGCAGTTATAATATATTATTGGAAAAACAGCCGGTAATGATTCTGCTGTGGACTGACATATTAAAACAGTATATTACAATACTATATCTTTCATTTCTGATCGTTCCACCATCCATAATCTCCTCGATTTCATCTACGGTCAACCATATCTAAATCATAAAAATAAAAATAAAATATATATATATATATATATATATATATATATATATATAATAATAATGATCAATAAATAACGCTTTTTATTCAAGAGTTTTTTTAAGTATTCTTTCACCCCTCTCTGTTTTCATTCTATCATCTGAAAAATTAAATTGACCAAAATATAGCGAATACATTTAAGAAAAAAATGAAACTTACTAGTGTGTATCTTGAATAATAATCCATCGGGTTCGCTTCCAAGCAAAAATTTAGGTTCTACATACTTGATGTTCCTCTTTTTGAAATACGAATATGTCCTTTTGATTTTGTAATACAACAAAATGCACAAAGTAGAGATAGATATCAATACGTCAATCTTCCAATCATTTGTAATAAGTCCCATGGTTGGAGCTGAAACAATATCAGGTAATTTGTATTTTAAACAATGCAACAAGTAAATGCCTGAACGTGACGGTAAATTAGAAGTAGCATTACCAATATTTGTCCGATATATCTATTTAATTAATTCACTTAGCAATTTTGTTATTTTTGCGATAAATCATATAAATAAATTGATTATTTGCAACATACTCAGTAATCCGCTAAACAATGGAAAAATCATGTATCTTGAAGTAAATTGATTCAATTTATGAAGTACTTCGCATTTACAAATTCAAGATAAAAAAATGAAATTTATTGTATTTTTAATATATATACTTATGTATTCTGTTTATATCAGGTCTAAACCTACTTATATCTACATTTACACATTCGAAATCCGCATTTAAAAAATAACGTATACAAATGTATGCATTTTAATTTCAATCTCCATTTTACTAACATCATCTTGATTTAATTTTTCATATCTTATTTCTAAATGTAATGCTGACAGGGCACATTACCCCGATAAACAAGAAATTAAAGAAAAAATAGCCTGCTTACCTTAGTCGGCTCTACGGCCGTGCCTGAAAAAGGAGGACGAGCTAAAGGAGAAAATTCCCGAGAAACAGGCAGGTTTTAGGCAGCACCGTTCGTGTACGTATTCACTAAGACCCAACTGTTGGAAAAGCAGGCAGCACATAACAAAGAGGTGCATTTAGCCTTCATCGAACTACAGAATGATTATGACACAGTACTCTTAAATAAGCTCAGGGAAGATTGGCAGGTATTAGTGAGGGGGATCCTCTTTATAGGTGCAAATGCGAGAGTCAAGATTGGGAATCGTTTATCCTATGCATTCTCTATCGCCAAAGTCTTAAGTAGAGATGATTCTTATCAAATACTCTCTTTAACTTATTTATTTAACAAGCCCTCAAGAAATGGAAGGCGAAATGCAAGTACTTGGGTTTGAAGATTGGTGATGACTACTTATTTACTTTGCTATTTGCAGATGATCAGTAAGTCGTAGCATCAGAAGAACATGATCTGCAATATCTGGTAATAAACCTAATGAAAACAAAATATATACCCTATATCTCGTCGAGTACATCATTGACAATGGAAAACGGGCATCTTCCCCGTAGTTTAAATATTTAGGAATATGGATCTATGAAAAAGAAATTCTCGATAAATATATTACAATAAAAATATCTCGAGGAAGAAAGATTATGGGTATCCTAAACTCGTTCCTATAGAATAAAAATATTTCGTTTGAAACAAAAAGAAAAGAGTTTATCTAGCTTAGTAGAAATTATTAGTAGAAACCGTCCATATTATGCCGAGACCTGGACAATAAAACAGCAAGATGCCCTAAAATTACTGCCTCTAGAGATTTTCTAAGATATTGCGGATCTCAAGGCTCCACAACAGATTCAATCGTATGATTTGGCCTCTAAATGAGGATGGAAGATGACAGATGGGCAAAAATAGTTTTTTTATATAAGCCAGAATATAGGAAGAAGAAGGGAGGTCCAAGGAAGACGTGGATTGAAGATGTGAAGTAGGGAATGAATGGCTGTAAAAGGGCTAAAATGAGATTGGCGGGAGAAAATTCTCTGGATCGGAATACAATAATTGTACAAAGCCGATGTAACAAAATTTCTAAATGTATGCGGAAAACAAAAATAAGTTTTACACCTTTAGAAAACACCCAAATGGTGGAATCTATGGTTCTATTTATATTTTATAAAATTGCATCCTAAATTTGTCCATACAAATTTATTACCTAATATTGAATAGCTTAGCCAATATCTTACAAAAACGAGCTATTTTAAATTTCCTCTTAAGAAGCTTAAATGCAGTTTTTGTCATCTTCATTTTATTTGAGACAACTGGCATTCATTCCTTGGAGTCGTTGTGAGGCCTTGTTCGTACTAATGTGTGCCAGTATGGCTATAATTACATGCAATTACAACTCGCGCTTTGCTCTCGTCATGGTTGAGCTTGTAGTAACAATATTTCAGTTATAAAAATAATTTTGAACTACTTTATGGTTCCTAACATGCGCCTCGTGCGGGATCCTCAATAATAAATAATCGGGAGGGGTAACCCAGCCCTCACATATATTATATGTGAAAATAAAATAATTTCAAAGTCATTCTATGGGGTTTAGGTCTACATGACCTTGATGTGACTTGGCGATGATGACTGCGCGCCTGGTTCGAAAACTCACGAAGACAATGAGTCTTTAACGACCGTCACGCAAGTTTCTTAAATTATTCAGTTCAAAGGTAATACGTTAAGGTTATATTATTTTAAAGTCGGTGTTTCAAGCTATTCCTCAAAAACCTAAATTACGAATGCGATGTCTCAACGTTTTGAAGATAATACATATCATCATAGGTCATTCATTTCCTTCCATTATAATTATTTTATATGGATAACTACTGAAAATAAGCTTTTTAATTTTTATTATTTAATCGATTAATCGAGAAATGTAATATTTAAAAAAATAAGTATTTTCAATATTTGACCTCACATATTATAAGGTCTTCTTTTGTGTGCTTCAAGGCCACAATTAAGCTATTGGGTTTAATAGTGGCCTTGAGGCAAACTGAAGAAGACAACTTGTAATATTGGTATTGAAACTAGAGGAAGGTTTCCTCGTCCTAATTTAAGATCACATATTTTCACTTTTCATTATGGCGGATTAAATTAAATTCTACTCAAATAGTAGAATTGGAATTATAATATCTTAAAGCTTTTGTTTCAAGCTATCCTCCGTAAAGGTGCCTTAATTTGACCTCCTAACGTATTGAAAGGAGACAAACAAATAAGTCAGCCATTTCTTACTATTATAAATAATCTATGTGAGATATTTCTTATTATTTCCTTCTATTTTTTTAATACAAGTTAAAATAAAGTTTTAATGTGTTCATTAGCAATTTCTCATGCGGTTATGATGTATCAAGAACTAGGTGTCGGTTTCTCCTTCGGAGATGTCTACTTTAGATATCGTCGCAGATATCATAGTCATAGATTATCTGATGCTTTTTATGACTTGCAAGTCCGCCTGTCTGGGGCTTACTCGTACGATGACGTGCCTTAGGGTTTATTTATTTATTTTAATTATATCCAATAACGATTATATGCAAAGTGCATTATATGCAATAATTCTCCCGTCATAGTTAAAAAAATATCTCTATTAGTAGAAAATTCTGGGTTCGGACTATATCCATGCTCTAGAGAGAGTGCAGTTACGATTCATAAAGTTTTGGTTACACTTGGTTAAATGAACGTCTATATCATATGTCAGATGCGAAGCTGGCAAACGTCATGTACGTCAGGTGTTGAAGCAGTGGAATCTAAGTATGAAATGCTGAACCACCGATCACCGATGCTGGAATGTGCTATTCTAGACTGTTGGAGCGGATCATGTTTGGCAATCTGAATTTCTCTAATTACTTAAAAAAAATAAGTCATAATTTGAACCCTTATGTAGGGCATTTTGGGCATTAAAAAATGTTTTTAATAACCAATTTCATAAACTTAATTTTCTGCAATCAAATAATAAACATTATTTATCATTATTATAAATAATTAAATTAATTATTTTTGTATTTACTATCATTGGATTTTAATATGCACATTTAACAAAATGAAATCACAACTCCAAATAACAGGAGCGGCAGAATTTTTTTTTGTCTGCAGTTTTAACAGCAAAATTTTGACGTCATTATATTCTGTTCTGATTGGGGGAAGGAAGGAGAACTGATCAACAGTATCGTATCTGTCCCACAACATCCCAAGATGGACAATTAAAATTCTAATGTATAATTTGATAAATTTGAGCATAAGAAGTATATTTTAGTATTGAAATTCAGCATTATGTGTAGATGGACAACTAGTAAAGTTGTTGATTTGTTAAAATATGGCTATCAGAAGAAACAAATCGGCAGCGCTCTTATGAGATATGGTACCACCAACGTATGGGATAGAAGTCGCCAGAGGAAAGGTTGTTTTCTTCTTGTCTTTCTTCTCCCCCAATAATTTGAAAATCCAAAAAGTGGACAAATTTTAAAACCTATTTCATGATGAGAAAAATTTGGTAAAACTTTCTTCTCAAAGATTTACTAAAGTTTAAAGCCAATATTGCTGTGTCAATATTGCCAACAGTGTTGTGTTTGAATAGAAAAGAAAATGATTATTGGAAAATCCGTCAAAATTGCTGGGAAATATAATATTTTTGTGTTAAAACATAATAAAATAGATTTACTTTAAAGTTCTTGCAACGCTAAGAGCTATTTTTAATTCATTGAAGACAAAAATATTATTGAAACAGCGTCTGTGACATTTTAGTCAATTTTAATTAAACAAAACGTGCAGTTTATTTTTTTAAATGATTTATTATAGTAAAAGCTCTGGTTTAGATGAATTTTTGTTTCGGGTTAAATTAGCCGTTTAGTGATGATTTTTTAGTAAGTATTGAAGTATCCAGAATCGAGATTATGGTGAAATATTAGGCGATTTTGCGATGTCGACGCTATCAGTATTCGTTGCTTACTTAAATACTTTCATTAATGTATCAGATCAGACCAAAGACAATCCTCCCATTTATGTCTTGGTCTACCTCTCGAACGTTTACCTGTCGTTTTAGCGCTGACTACTTTTTTGATGATTCGTTCTTGACGAATTCGTACTTATACGCCTCTTTTAAACGCCGCAATTCTGCTTCTACTTACCTAACAGATCAGGCAATTTCGCGAGTTGCAGTTTAAATACCTTACTGGCTGACTTATTTTTCTTCGGATTAAATATTCTACGCAATACTTTATCCTGGAAAACCTTTTAAGGCGTAGTTCTTCTTCAACGTAAGCCGCCACTCGATCTGGAATAACAGTATTAAGTACCTACACTTTTCTTGTAATGTACACAAGACTACACGTTTCTTTGACTTAGTTTAAACCTCTGTGAAGTTGGCCCTCCAAAGTCAATTTTTTTAAATTTTATTTTTTAGAATTCTGATAGCTCTTTCAAGGGTTGTAGATTTCTCTATAATTTTTAGAAATAGTTATGTTGTTTAAATCACAAATATAGCAACTACTGATATGAGAGATTAACTTCAAACTTCTCACAACTTTGGAACCCTATAATAATAACTTTTTGCTGTCAACTGTAGTGCTTTGATTAAGACGGATAATTGTTAGAAATTTTATGAGGGCTATCAGAACTCTCATCGAACCGACCGGTTACCAAGTCCAAACGTGTAAAAAATTTTCTTCGTGATTGACAAATTTTTTTAAAGTTCTGGTATCTCCCCGAAGAGTTCTATCGATAATTCTTAACACTTTTTGGACTGCAAAGCGATACATAAAAGTTCTCGCGCCTTGAATTTTCAAAATAAATTTTTTGCAACTTTGAAGCCTATAACTTTTTTGCTGTCAACTGCAGCAAAAAAAACATTAGTTGATAGGGAGAATTTTTAGTACTCTTATAGGGCCAACCAGAACTCTCAACAAAACATACAGTTGCCGAGAAAACTTTAAAGCGGAGAGAGTTAATAATTAAGTTATACGACTAGTAATTTGGAATCGGCTTGTATCTTTAATCAGATTTCTATATTTTTATTACATCAAGGCAAGCCAACACTTAAAAAATATTGGAAGGGGAAAAAAAAATTGTCATTATTGCGCAACATTAGTTATAAAACATAGTATCTGTATCTCAGTAAATTGTTTATCAGATAGAGATTGTTAAATTGACTTGTAAACACAGTATATTTATATCTTCTTATTTAGTCTTCAAGAAACCGAAGTCAGTCTGTAATTATTTATTTTTAAAGTTTTCAATTGATTTTTATCATACTACCAAAAGCGAAAAATATAAAGCTGGAAATTTAGTTGCATTTAGTTGCATATGTGTGTGTGTGTGTGTGTGTGTGTGTGTGTGTGTGTGTGTGTGTGTGTGTGTGTGTGTGTGTGTGCGTGTGTCTGAACCCTTGATTGTACACAATAATGAGGAAACCGAAATAACAATAATAAAACTAAAATATGTAAATACATCTTAATCATAAAGGCCAAGATGTTAATAAAAATATTTGGATTAAAATAATATCGTTTGGACAATATTCAAAAAAGGAATAATACCAAAGCTTTGGTATTCTAAATTATTCTAAATAGCTAAATCACAGGATAGTTAAAAATATTATTCCGATTATTAATTTTGAGTCAGAAGAAAGCGATAAACTTTTGATCAAATTTAGTTATTTTCTTGTATCAATGTCTTCCTTCTGTATCATTTTAATAGCATTAATTATATAATAAAAACGAATTCAAGCGACGTTTTAATATTTTATTTATGTTACCCGGTATCAAAATTTGTCATACATTCTGTGATTATTTATATTCTGTTATAAATGTCTATAAGTTGGTTGATAAGTAATAATAAAAATATTTCTATCAACCCAATTTAGTTATAATAATTTTAAATCTGTTGTACATCATAGTTTAAATGACTGTTTTTATCTTAAAAATATGACTATTTATAAAAATTCACGAAAAAGTGCAGTGAAATCTGTGTTTAAAGTCTTATAAAATTTAGATATAGTGATGGAATGATAATTAAATTTAATTTTCCAAATGCATATTTTACTTTTCCTTACCTAGTAAAGTAAGTATTGCAATCGCGAAAATTTTCGATTTTCAGATTTTAAAGGTAATATCCAAAATATATAAACATAACCATTTTGAACATCCCTGAATCCATTTTGACTTTGTCCCATTTTACTTTCACTTACCTATATACGAAGTATACAGTAAGGGGAAGTATTGCGATCGTGAAAATTTTCGAATTCGAGTTTTCGACGGAAATACATGTTTTAAGGTCCCCTGAGTCCAAATGACCAAGTCTCGCAAAATGGTCTGTGTGTCTGTGTCTGTGTATGTGAACAGTCTAGCTCAAAAACGAAAAGTTGTACGATACTGAAATTACGTATTTAAGGTTGGCACATGCATATGATGTTATAGCAACATTTTCGTCAAAATCGACTAACCGGAAGTGTCACTTTATATAATCGATTTTACACTTTTTTATAATTTTCTCGAAAACGGCTCTAAGAATTTTGATGAAACTTGCCTAAATTATTCTACATAAAGATCTTTAACTTTTAATTTATGTAGTAAATCGCCGAGGAATCGCAGGGAAAAAAGTTATGATTTTATTTGCGCATAGCTTAAAAAGTATGTATTTTACGGTAAATTAGGTGTGGAATTGTATGAAAGGTAATTAAATTATCTAACAAACAATAAAAGAATCATCAAAATCGGACCAGTATTAGCAAAGATACAGCGCATCGGACTAACCGGAAATAGCAATTATATCATGGATTTTACACTTTTTTACGATTTTCTCGAAAAAGGCTCTAACGATTTTGATGAAACTTGCCTAAATTATTCTTCATAAATTTGTATTTGTACTAATTTTAAATAAATTTAGTAACTTCCTGAACTATTCCAATATTAAATAAATTTCCACATTCTTCCATAAATTAATTAAACAAACTAACCTCAAAAGAAACTTCCTCCGTTGGCTCTCCAAAGTGAACTGAAGAGTTTCAGGGACTCTTGGAATGACGTTCAGATTTCCCGTATCACGCGATAGAGATAAAGGACATCTAAATTCATAATATATATCTAGAAGTTCAATTAATTTTTCTTGTTATATTATTACCTTTTTAAAAATTAATGCAAACTGTCAATTTATCTTGAGCATGCTATTCGTTTTATAAAAATATCAACTAATCAGTAATTGTATTCATGACGAAAACGAGTTATACTAAAATATGATTAATATTTAAAACTCTAAATATCTATTTGGCAGATATATCAATTATTTTGAGCAATCGTAAACTGGTCTGAATTCTCCTCTCATGGTGCAAAAAATCGAGAAAAGGAACTTTTTTCGACTTATTGGTGAAGTTGGTTTAATTTTCGGATGATCCATTTTAAAGCTAATTATCGGTAAAAAGATGGCCGGTTCCAAACTTCACAATTCTGGAATAAAGATTCCTGCTAAGGGGCTGCCCACAAATTAAATCAATTTCTATGCAAATATGTTTTTCTGCTAATCTCATTTAAAATATACCTAAAATACTATTAATGACACCCGAACGAATACCATATCTTCAAATATAATAAAATAAATATTTCTAAAGTGAAAAATATTTTTTATTGAAAATTTGAACTTTAGGAAGTTACCAAATTTTTTTCTCACGCTTCTCCGCAAAGTTATTTATTCCAGGTTGTCGAGTACCTATTCTAGTAACAAAATATGTCTTATTTGTTTGCAATCACTTGCTGATATTGAGAGGGTGTTTTGTGGAGAAATCTAGGCTCTCAAACAGTCATACTCGTAAGACCTGGTGGCTGGGGCATCGTATCTAGACATATTTTGAAGATTATTTCTCTCCACAGGATAAGTAGAGCTAACTAAATCATAAGCTCAGGTAATGGTAAGCTCAATTATGTGAAAAGTGGAAGTGGTACGCAATGACAAAAAGTTTAGGAGCTCCTGTTCTACGGGTTATGTAACGGATTTTAAATGCAACCCTCACCCAACTTCCATGACCACCGATGCAGTCCAAAAGTCTATTAATTTCGGGGTAAATACGACTAAAAATATCTGATGTGGGCAACACATGACTTCCTTATACGCCTATTAAATTATAAATCCGTGGCTCAAAAATTGATACTGAATTTGGTTACTAGTTTCCGAAGAATGACACTCGGCGTCCCCGACATCCATCTATTGACACACACACACACACACACACACAAAAAAAAATACACTCTTGTTACTGGAGGTCTCATTTCGTTTTTATATGTCGTTTTCCTTCAGTAGGTAACTAGTTTCCAAGATATTTCTCCATGTTCCGTGACAGCAATAAAACTGTCAATATCACTGGATAAAACATTGGAAATCGACAGTTTCTACATTTTAAGCGGAAAAACTTACTTAACTAATATCTTATTCTCATGCTGCAGACTTGTTGATCTCACAAATACGGAGGAAAACCAGTATTTTACACTCAATTTTAACACTTAAAACAAGTAACCAAATGTTTAATTGGATTGGAAACCAAATTGCGTTTGTAACCTTTATTAACGAAACATATCTGATGTGGACAACACATGACTTCCTTGTACGACTGTTAAACTATAAATCGGTGCCTCAAAAAAAGATTCTGAATTTGGTTCCTAGTTTCCGAAGATTGCAGTACCTTAAAAACGACACTGCGTCGCGGCATCCATCTATTGACACACACCCAAACAAATGGGCAAGAAAACCAGTATTTTACACTCCGTTTTAGCACTTAAAAGAAGTAATAAAAATGTTTAATTGGATTGGAAACCAAATTGCGTTATGTAACCTTTATTACCCAAACATATGATTTATGTATTTAATTTAAACATAATTTTTGATGCAAGCTTATTATGACCTTCAAGTAAAGTACGCTTTTCGGCTCACCAATTTGAACCAAAGTTTAGTAAATACATTCATATCGATATAAAAGACCTATTTACCAAATTTGAGATGTTTTACATTATATTTTAATATAACTTTCGGTGAAAATCTATTATGACCTTCAAGTAAAGTACCGCTTCCGATTTTCCAATTTAGACCAAAATCTAGTATGTTTTCAAATCAATATATAAGTTACAAATACTAAATTTGCATGGTATTTTAATATACTAGTATTTACGTACAGACGCCACGACAAAACTAGTCAAAATGGATTCAGGAATGGTCAAGATGGAAATTTCCGTTGAAATCTGAAAACCGAAGAATACTTTTAAAAATAATTATGGCTAAAAAGCCTTACAGTCAATAATGCTGGTCCGATTTAGGTGTTATTTATTTTGTATTTTAGGCAATTTAAAAACCACGAAAAAACAGGTAAACACATCGAACTTTGATTTCATTGTTCTTCCCAGAAAATAACCCAACTTCCTAAATTTCAGCTCATTTGATCTAAAGGGGGCGGCTGAAAGTGTCCAAATGTAGCGAGGAATATACATATATATATATATATATATATAATCAGACCAAATCCCTGAAATCGCCATAATCGTCATCTAAGAGTTATGAAACGATGCACCCCGACCTCTTCCGATGACCAATACATTCCAATAGTCAATTACTGCATTTTCAGGAAAAACATTATAAATGTTTGTTTGTTAGACTGAATGTAAAATGTATTAACATATTTTCAAGATTTATTAAAATTTAATTGCAATAAGTGTATGAATTGGATAATATCACGCCAAGCATGAATAAAACAGCTACCCTCATAGAAAGTTACGTAGTTTTTTTATTTTAAAAATCTGGATTACATCAATTAGGTGTTATTTAAAAAAAGAACTCCGTGAAACTTGTTGTAAAATCTGTTATACGCTGATTAAGAAGCTAAGTTGACTGAGGGGCGAGCATTTCCACTATAAAAAAAAATATATCGAAACCATAGGTAGGGCCTTCTGTGTGGTTCGAAATTCTGCCAATTTATCGGTATTAAAAAAAAAATAAAATGTAACAATTCTTCTCTAATCACAATATTGAAACCATTTCTTAAATTTAACTGCCATTTTTCTAGGCCAGGAGTCCGGAACACTGTGCCCGCGGGTGCCAGTATGCCTGTCTGACATCATTCGTGCCCGCCTAACATAACCTGTACCAGCAATAATCAACTGTTTTAAACGCACTGCAGCAGATCAACCAGTTTTCAATAAAATCTTATTTACTTAAACATTTTAAAATTATTAGTCAGTATTAAAATTAATCAATTAAATATATCATCAATAGTTAATTGAAAATAAAACCGAATGAAAATATTAAGACATGTTAAAAATATTAATTTATTTATATCAGAGCATTTTATGTTTTTCTGTCAATCACCATTACTGTTTTATATGGCCTACTGCAGGTCGATGAGGTTTCAATAAAATACTATATATTATATAAAATAAAATTGAATACCTGATTTTTGTTTTTTTAAATATCTAATAATTAACAAGAAATTTATTTAAATAATCGAATTTGTTTTAAAATGGAAAATGGAAGCTGGATCCTAAGGCTAAGTATGGATCCTAAGTATCATAAGATCCTAAAAGGCAAAAGATTCGAAACGACTTAAGAACTAAAGAAGAAAAAAAAATTTATATATATATATATATATAAAATTTTTTTCTTCCTTAGTTATATATATATATATATATATATATATATATATATATATATATATATATACACACACACACACACATACAAAACATTAAATGTACTCATGGGTTGTAATATATCTACGATTTTTATTGTTGGGTGATGATACAGAAAATATTAAATTAAATGTAACAGCACTTAGGCCCGCCGTCAGGGAGGCAGGGGGAGAGGGATCTCCGGGGCCCGGATGGGCGATAAGAGTTGACTAAAAATATCTAGATGACAGCATGACTAATTTATAAATATGTATGTTGTTTATAGTTTAAAGAGAAGATAAAGTGTTGTCAATTGAATCAAGGTTAATAAGAACATCGAATTTTGATTCTATTATTCAAACTTTCGCAGAAAAGAAGGCAAGAAAAGAATAATTGTTGTAAATAAGAATCAGTACAAGCTCTACTAGTGTTATTATAAACACTTTACTTAAGTAAATTAATATTAAATTACACCATCATTACCATGAAATTAATTTTTTTTTGTAAATGTTAAACAATAAATTCTTGTTATTATAATAAAGTAGGATTGACTTTAATCCATACATTTATATTATTGTCAAAAATAATAAACATGAAATATTGAGAGAGGAAGCCAGCTGTATTATTTTGCTCCTGGCCCAGGCACAGCTGACGGCGCGGCTCTGACAAGGAAAAATAGAGGCTGGTAAAAAAATAGGTATTGTTGGGTTATGGTCTCTTTGATGTAACCTAGTGTAGCCGTAATAAACTGACAGCTGGTCATAAAAATAATAAAACCAGTGGTGTCGAAAATTTACTGAGACCAAAATGTTATTGATTGATGCCGAAGTTTTCCGAGTATTGTGGCCGTATTATTGGAACTGCCTCTTTGGAAAAAAATTAACTTAAAAAACTTTTTACTTCCTTGTACGAAGTAAAGGAAGTATTGCAATCGCGAAAATTTTCGGTTTTTAGATTTCAACGGAAATATCCATTTTGACCATCTCTGAACCCATTTTGACTAGTTTCGTCGTAACATCTGTACGTACGTTCGTACGTACGTGTAGTACATAAACTGCCACGAGCGGAAAAAATAAAATTGGAACAATACTAGAGGACATCAGATGATGAGCATAATCAGCTACTTTGTCGTAAGTGTACTTAAATGCATATTTCGCTCAAATAAATGTTTTAAAATACCTGATTTAGTTTGTTAACGCGTGATTCGTGTATTTTGGACCATGGTGTGCTAAGATGGAAAATTTGTATACAAAAATTGATGATATTGTAGTATCCCTGAATAGTTATATGGATAACTACCTTCGTTTAGGTTGCTGAGCAACAAACTGTTTAGACATTCATTGTGCATGTTAGTTAAAAATAATATAGGTAGTTAATGCTTGTGTTTCAATCAAATACTAGTTATTTTATAATATAAGTATTACAAGATAGAATAGTGGAGCAGTCGGTAAATTTGACTTATTTTCATTATTATCTTTTAATATGGAGGTCGCTGTAAAACCGGGACGCTTTAATCCGCATTTGGATGAAAATGCACCGGGATGTTGGACAACATGGCTAAGTGAATTTGAAGTTGTCCTACTTGCGGAATATACCGCAATTTATACCGCTGATGTGCGAAATCGCGCATTATTGTTGAATTTTGAAGGCAGTGAGGTACAGAAAATATTACGGAATTTGCCGGAGGTGGCCTTTAATATGAATATGCGAAAAATAAATTGACCGTTCATTTTGCTCCACGAAAGAATAATTTATAAGGAATTTCTAAATTTCGTAGGGCCCACCAAGAGCTCTTCGAGTCAATCATGGAATTCTATATTCGGTTAAGAAAATTGGAGGTAACGTGTGATTTTGCCGAGAGAGTAGATTTTGGAATAAAAGTTCAAATTTTACTGGTTACCACATCTGAAAATCTGAGGAAAGAAATGTTGAAAAAGACAGTAAGTACCTTCAAGATGTTCTAAGTTTCGGCAAGAAAATCAATGGTGAAAAATAGTTAGAATAATAATGCATTCGATAACTATACTGCCTCCAAAAAGTTAATTTCATCAATGTCTCATTTACCATCCAGAATTTCCCGACGAGATATTAGGAAAGAAACTCTAGGTGATCCCGCGTTGAAGAAGGTTATTGAGGCTGTCTGTACCGGAGACTGATCAGACTCCATACTATTAATATAGATCAATCAAAGATGAAATTGCGGTCTCTTCTGACAACATAGTTGTCCGCGGGTCTCCTCTAATAAATCCTTCGAGTTTTCATTTTCGAACACTCTTCGTTAGACTATCACACCACGACCATCAAGGAATTACCAAATCGAAGGAGTTGTTAAGAAGCAAAATTTAGCTACCCAAAATGAACTCTCTCGTTGTAGAAGTCATTTCGAAATGCATCCCGTTTTGTGCCAATAATTACACCAAGAAAAGGGATCCAATTAAGCTGCTGCCGATACCCATGGAAATTCTCTTCAGTGAACGTTTCAGGACCTTGGCCAAATGGGCGGTTTGTGTGTGTAATAGTGGATGATTAAAGTAAATTTCCAATCGTTGAACCACAAGGTTCATTGAAGACTGAAGTTGTAACAAAATTTTTATTCCAAATTTTTTACTCGTTTGGAATACCGAATACCACCAGAACTGATAACGGACCATCTTCTAACGGGGCTGAATTTGAGAAGTTCTGTAGCGTTCTTGGAGTAAAACACTACAGTGCCACGAGTCATTGGCTAGAAGCAAACGGCAGGGCTGAGCATTACACGTTCAATTTGAACAAAATTATTCGTTCTGCGGAAATTGAAGGTCATAACTGGAAAGAGGATTTATCTGAATATTTATTACAGTATCATGGCACACCTCACTGTTCGATACTCGTTTCTCCTGCTAAGGATCTTACGAGGAACAACTTTAGCTCATATCTTCCTGGAATTCCAGCAAATATTTTTGACAATGATATCGATGAACGTTTGGCGGCTAGCGAAGAAGGTAAGTGACAGAAAATGAAAGAATATGACGATCAGATGCCACATGCCAGAGAGAACAACATCGAAGGAAGGGGCATGGTTATGGTGGGACAGGAAATATGCAAGAAGTTTTCTACTCCATATGACCGATCTCCATATAAAGTCAGAGACGTTAGCTCATTGCATCATCAGAAAATTCCGGTAGGAGAGGAAGCATCTCTGGAAGACCTACAAGAGGTGCATTCTTAAAAACCAAAGGAAGTGGAAGGGTCATTAAGACACCTACCAAATACAGTGATTATATTTTAAATTAATAAATAAAAGAGGGAAAGCTGGAGTATCCTCTAATATTTATTTGGATAACTACATTCATTTTGGTTGCTAAGCAACCAACTGTTTTGCATGCTAGTTAACAATAATAAAGAGGTTAGTAGCTGTGTTTCAATCAAATACTAGTTATTTTATAATATTAATATTAAAAGATGGAATAGACATCTATTCCATTGTAATTAAAAATAAAAAAAAAACGTGGATTCGCTTCTTCGAAAAGTTGAGACTATAAATATGATATTATCAGATGGGAATCGAAATAAATGTGACAAGCCGACTACCTCAACAACGAATTGAAATCAAGGTTAGGTCTTCCCATCGGAACACGTTAGGAGTTGGAAAAATAAGAAAATAATTTAAAAGAATATGGCACAACTCGATCAAGATAGGTATATTTTATTTTGTATCTGTTATAACAAATTGAAGCGGATTTTTTTTTTTTTTTGTAATTGCTGGTGAAATTTTAAGAAAAATATAATGTAATGTGTTCAGCGTGCTACCTTCCATAGCTATACCATAGCTATATATTATTATTCTGTTTTATGTCGGGTTAGGTTTGAGTTTTATTACAATTATGTTAAACTGTTCAGCGTACAATAAAATAATTAATACAGTTAATTTGAGTTGTATCTGCTAACAAACATGGTAGCAGCGGTAAAAGTTAATTGTAATTAGTGAATCAAGTGATAAATTCTTTGTAGCTAAAATTACAAACATGGTGGCAGCGGTAAAAGTTAATTGTAATTAGTGAATTAAGTGATAAATTCTTTGTAGCTCAAGTGAAGTGAAGGAAAATGGCAATGCAGCTCCCAAACAACAAACCGAAACCTTATGACCTCTGACTTCACCAAATGGCTTGAACGATTTGTTCGATATCGTATGGTTACCGGTCTACATGCTAAAACAGGAGAGGAGCAGATAAATGCATTAATTTACTCTATGGGACCCAGAGCTGTTGAAGAAATTATTCATCTTTCACTCTCACAATTACCCAACAATCAGATTATAGTGAAGTTTGCAGACAGTATAAAGCCCATTCCACCCCAAAAGTGAATGTTATATATGAGAGGGCCAAATTTAAACGCAGATTTCAAATCGAAAATGAACCAATTGAGAAGTTCATGACTGATATGTCCACTCTCTCAGAAAAATGTGACTATGGTACTCTTCGTGAGGAGTTGATCCGTGACCAAATAGTGGTTGGAGTTAAGCATCGTTATTTAAGCGACAAGCTTGTTCAAGATTACGAATTTACATTGGAAAAAGCAAAAACAATGGCTCGGCAATTTGAAGATTTAAAAAAAACAGAAGGGCCTTATTGGAAGAAAAAAAAGAGTGTCTTCTAAGCCAGTTGAGAAAGTCGAGGGGCGTCGCACCAATCAATATAGTTCGCTATTTATATATAATATTTACGGTGTGGGAAATCCTCCACAAAAGTTAACTACAAACTAGGACTAATGACGGGAGCTCAATATTTCTTTAAATTAGACGCCAATAATGGCTTCTAGCGGGTGGCACTTGAGGAGGAGTCCAGAGACTTGACTACCTTCCTTACACCCTTCGGTAGGTTCAGGTTCTTGCGTCTCCCGTTCGGGATAAGTTCTGCACCCGAATACTATCAAAAGAAAATTGCCAGTCTGCTCGAATGTAAGAAAAATGCAATCAACCACATGGACGATATTCTTGTGCAGGGAGCTACTCGCGAAAAGCATGGCAGAGGCCTAAAAGAAGTTCTAGATACTCTGAAAAAACAGAAGGTAACCCTGAACAAGGATTAATCAGTCATCTGCCAGCGTTCAATTAGCTTTCTGGAAACATGATTTCCTGAAAGGGGATTGCTCCGGATCCCGAGAGAATAAGGACAATCTTAACTCTTAAGGAGCCAAACGACCTTACCGGACTCAGAAGATTCGTCGGCATAGTTGGATTCATCCTTAAATTCATTCCCAACAGTGCAGATCTGATGAAACTACTGTTTGGTCTGATGAGTACCTGCCACCGTCTAGAAGAATTCAACCTTGACAAAACTATTAACATCGAAACAGATCACAAATTCTTCAAACCGCTGACTCCGTTATTGCAGCGACTCAGACTCCGCCTCATGCGATACTCCTACGAGCTCACCGATGTTCCAGGCAAATCCTTGATATCCGCTGACTGTTTGTCGAGGGATCCCTTAATAGAAGACGATGGAGATGACGAATTCGCAGAAGAATTGGAAGTATAGATACAGACCGTAATCGAAAGCAGGCCAATTTCAGACCTCAATGTATACAAAATCTTTCAATCACATCAGGAAGATAACTTAGTACAAATTGTAAAGAAGATGATGACTGAAGGTTGGCCCAACCCTGTTTTGGACTCCAAGCTACGATTATACTACAATGTGCGCGATGAGCTTTCAGTATGGAACGAAATCCTTCTGAGAGGCCAGAGATTCGTTGTCCTAGAGGCTCCACAATCACAGATGCTAGATGAAATTCAGAATGGTCATTTGGGTGTCACTAAATGCCAACACCTAGCCCGCCAGTCCATTTGGTGGCTCAAGATGGCAGCTGGAATAGAAAAACATTGCGTAACCTGCTCTAAGGGCTGGAAATTTAGGAAAAATCCAAAGGAACCAAGAATGAGAAATGCCTCTCCATTATCGTCCAATCATCTACTCCAACTAATACTATGAGTATTAGAAGTGGAGCGGTACCCTGCCACTTCCTTGGTTGATAACCTGGCTGCTGTGGTGGCCATCAATAGCAGAGCAGGTGTCATGAGAGAAGCTGAACGATTTGCCAGCCTAGTTACAAAATGGTGAGGGGAAAAATATGAGGATGGCCGCTACCAAAACAACCGATCCTCCTTAATGGCAAGACTGATAGGGCACATCCTATAACCATGGACATAGAAGGCCAGAGGATACGTCCAAGTGTGGTTGTAACCTCACCGGACCTAGGTGTCTTATAAGATATAGGTCTGAACGATACGATAATTTAGAGATGGTGGCCCAGTTTCCACTGGATTGTATGAATCTCGTCTGTATGGAAGTTACGATCATTTTTTTTTATTAACATTAGTAAAAGGCCCTCATCCTCACAAGTTCTCACCGAGAATGACTAGTGAAATTTCGACACGTCTAAAAGCTATGTCACAATGGATACCTTCAGAGACCGTGTGAAAATGCCGTGCGTTAAGTTATGTCGATCGTTGGAAGGCGACTCAATTTATATTAAATATAGGGACTATTGCTCTACAAGTGTATCTACCAACGGAATATATGAAATATTTTATAGACCAACATTGTTCCGACTCTCCAATTCTGATTCTCTGCCATGATGAAGATTGTAAATATAATAATGAATATGCCAATGACCTACTATTATGTTTTATAGAGAGCTGCATACCATTGTATGGTGTAGACTTTTTAAAATATAATATTCATAATTTGATTCATTTACCTAGAAAGATTTCGCAATACGGAACCTACGCAATATGGACCTCTCGATTCTTTCAGTGCACATCCATTTGAGAACTTCCTGTATAAATTTTAAAAAAAACTTAGAAAATGTAAAAAATCAATGCAGCAGCTTCATCGTCGAATTGTCGAGATCGAAATGCTATTTTAAGAATTTTAATTTATTTTTTTAAGAAGAAACTAAAAAATAAAAAAAAAAGAAGAAAAAAAAGACGTATGAATTCGGTGTTTAATCGTATAACATAGCTTTTTATAAAAATTTCAATTTCAATTTGTATCGATTTTGTTATTTAAAAGATGACGATATTAATATAATTGTCAGCATAACCATTATTGCATTCAAAGTATTGCCAAGAATGAGAAAAATGAACCTATATTAATTGGACAATCACTGACTAGTTTTATGAAATTTCCCAATCACCCTATTAATTTAAATGAATTCGACATGACAGTCATGAATAAATGGTCAGAAAAAAAATAAATTACATCAATTTTGATTTTTTTACATAGGATCAACTGATCCGTAAATGTACTTCGTAAACATTCATCTGAATCTAGCATTTAAATCTATGCATCAAAAAACATAAAATTACCATAATTTGTCCTCTGGTTGGAATTAATAAACGTTTCACAATGCGTTTTAATTTCCATAGGTTAGGAAAGTGCCAATATGATAACGCTCATATGATTACGTTGCGCATACTCTCTAGCGCTATAAAATTTTCATTATATAAAATATATCATTTCGGCATCCGATTAAGGCACAATGCTAGAAACTAGTTGCAAATTCCCACTCCAACGTGGCGGGTGGGCACAAGATCTCAGCCTCACTGTAGGTGGAATGCCAAACGTGTCCGATAGTAGATCTACATTGGTAGATGTAAATTGGTATATACAACTGTATGCACTCCCGATTGAGTAATGTAGTAGTGAATCTAGACTTTACGGGACCCTCGGCGATTCGATAATGGGGGCTCCCCCCTTGGCTAGGGTGGAGGGCTGCCGGTGGGTTTGGAAGGTATGAAATACGAACCAAGATGAAGGGAGAGTCCGGGGAGCTCCTAAAACTATAAATTCGTCTGTAATGTAAAAGCCATTTACTCCACGGCCCTGTTTATCACATCGTAGTAGCGCCTTTGTTTGTTTTAGGACAATTTACTGAAAAAAAAAAAAAAGGACAATTTACAAACCGAATAAATTAAAGGAACCACGCCACTGCGGCAGCACCGTCGCTTCCTTTTCATCAAGATTACAATTATCCCCTTTCGTCCCTCCTCTAACACAGCTGTTACTCCACGAGTTTTTGTTTTTAGAGTTACCTTCGTATGGATCCAGGTAATCACTTTGTCTCAGGTTAGTAGAGAAAGGAAACAATCCGCCTTATATTATACTATTATCTGCGAAATCTGTGCTTAGAAAAAAATGTATTTAAAAAATTCCAAGAAGTTTAGATTTTAGGTCAACCTGATGTTATACTCCTTAATATGTGGTTTTTATTTTGGACACATTGTCACATTGCCAAAGGGGCGCACTTTTGCGTTGTTCGCACACAGGCATAAAAAAACGAGTACGCCAATGCCTATACTATGAGTTGAAACAAACCGTTGTATTTTGAAACTGTAGCACAAAAATACTTATTTCTACCACTTCAAGAATTAATATCAATTATTCAACTGCATCAAAGTTTTATCAATCATATTTATCATATCCCTTCACATACTATTATTCTATTAATAAGCATTTTTAACGATTATGTAAATATCAATTGTCACAATCACTTCAAAGAAGTGTAACTTCTACACCCTGTACGTGACTAAATGCAGCTTTTTTTTTTTGTATTTATTTGTATTTGTATTTTTTTTGTATTCATTTCATGCTAGTAACATACAATTGTATTACAGGTTACTTTAAATTTTGTTGAACAGTGTCAGGAGCCTACTTCTGCTGATATAACAGTGATAAAACGGTGGCTAAGCATTGCCGCAAAAAAAAGACCGGAAAAAAAACACCAAACAAAAACTCTGATTATGTATTTTATTAAATAAATAAAGTGCTAAAACACTTTTCAAATTACATAAATATTTTTATTTTCACTTGCATATCTATTACATCCTTATATAAATATTTATATATTTTTGCACATTATGTACTTTAATAATTATCATTAATATCAAGAATTTTGAATTTACTAATCATACCATCTCTTATAACGTAATTTCGTGTTATCCGAAACAGGATTGCCACAATATTCCAGATAAAATGAATTATCCTTTATTACGTATTCAACAAGTCTTGTTCTTTTTAATTTATTTTTACTCATATTATATCATTTCAAATTATAGAGTTGGTTGGGTAGACATAATTAAACAATATCCATATCTCAATGTAAAATGACTATATAATAATTTTTGGCTTTGTGTTTGTTTAATTAATAACATTTTTAAAGTTTCAGTAGTATTTGGCCTTGGTGGTAATAATTGAGTTTTTTCCTTTAATGGCATTATAAATTTTAACATATAATTCAATTTATTTATGATGTAATTTTGTTGTTGCAGTTAGTTTTTAGCAAATAACGTGTTTTGTTTTTTAACTTTGTTACTTGTATTATTTTAGCAGGGAGCCTTTTAGCCTCTTATTTCTAATTTAGATATGTCTTAAGTTTTGTATTTTTAAATTTAATTCTAAATCATAACTTAGTATAAATAATTCTGTATGTTTATTTCCTTTTTAAGTATGTGCATGCGGTAGCTGTTAATTGTTATACATTTTTATTGTTATTTCTAGCTTGTGATATATTATTGAATGTTTCTTGTCTTGGTTAATTATTCATTATGTGAGTTTCAGTTTGGCATTAATATTTATATTAAGCGGAGTATTAATATTTGAATTAAATTTAAAAAAGAAAGAAATAATAATAAAATAAGTTTAATGATAATAATTATTATAATATCATAGAAGGTATTATAAAGTATTTAAAAATAAAGAAAGGAAGGACCCTTTATAGATATTACGATATTTATTTCATTAATATTTTTTTCCAGAATTGAAATGGAGGAGAATAGAGACATTAAGGAAACCAGATAGTGTCATCGAGAAAGAAGTTCTTCAATGGAATCCTCAGAGCAAGAAGAAGAGGAAGACCAAGAGAGACGTAGCGCAGATAGGTACAAAAGGACTTGGACCGGACCGCCAAGACTTGGCAAGAGGCGAAAGTGATTGCAGCAAATATAAAGGAATGGAACGCACTTGTAGATGCCCTATGATCCTCTAGGCCAATGGAGATAATAATAATAATAATTTGTTTCCAGGGAATAACCTTATGAAAAGAAAGTCTATCTCTAATGATACAATCATTGTATAAGTAGAGATGGACTCTATTTGTTATTCCTTGGAAACAAATATAAATAAGTAAATAAAAAATAAAATATATTATGTAATATCTTAAAAAGGGTCCTTCCTTTATTTATTATTAAATACTTTATAATTATAATTAAATACGCTAATAATTATAATATAATACTGCCACAACAGTATGTCTGCTACATAATATTGAAAGCTCGCGCCTATGAGCATAGACTAGATGAAAGATTCAGCAGTAGATCCATGGCGCGACATTTTGGGAAAACTATCGAAGAAATAATACTGTATCAGGGCATCAATAATATCCAGAGGTTCCTAGAGATTTTAAATCGGTTTGGGAAAGAAAACATCGTCAAGCAAAAAAAAGATAACGAAAGGGCTCCAACACAATATTCTGAGGATAAGGAAGTACCTCAGAGAAAACCATTCATGAAAGGGAAGAACCAGGAAAATAAATCACCATATCAACAATATTATTATAGGCCAGTTGAAGGAAGAAACTTTGCCAATGGTCGGAATTGGGCTCAATCAAATCCGCGACTAAACCAAATTACAAGGACAAGGGAGCGAAATAATGATGATTAACTGAAGACTAAATCCGGGAAAAAGATTCTCGGTCAGAGAGAATATCTGGAAATAATACCAACTTAGAAGATAGTCTTGACAATTGACGATTAAGAACAGATGATAATGACTGAAGGGATGATTTTCCGATTATGTCCTTATATATGGAATTTACTCAACTCCTTACAAACACTGAAGAAAATTTCAATCACATATTTAACCGAAACCTAAATGACTAGAAGTAAATATAACCATCAACAATAGGAACGCCCCAGCCAAAATAGATTCAGGCAATGAAATATCACGTCTAGATCAGGAATTTTATAAAAATACCTTAGATGATACTGAAATTACCAGTATGCAATACTGTCGCACCGAGAAGAGGTCTAAGCCGATTAAGGAACAAGTCATTCCTTGATGCAGTTATTCCTGAGCAAGACAGTGATAAAAATCTATTTTTATATTGTTCTGGTCCGAAGTCATAAATGTATCTGACTTCATTAAAGAAAATGTAAAAACAATAACTATTATACCACCTATCATAGCTTATAGAATGGGCCAAGAAAAAGGCGTACAAATTCCCATGTTGGATTTACAAAAAGTTGAGTACAATTCCTCGGTTAAATTAGCCTCGATTAATAAAAGAGGGACAGACATGAATATTCAAGAAACAATCAAAGAGAAAATCACCCTATTACAAGAACAGAATATATATATTCCCAACATAGTTTTAAGGGAACTAGAATCATTGATACTAAAGCATCAAAATGTCTTCAATGATAAAACAGGCAGGATAAAGGGATTCTATAACCAACTGAGCGTCCTAAACCCTATAGCCAAACATTAAAATGAAGGAGTAAGAAAAGAAATAGAGAAGATGTTACAAGAAAATTTTATACAGATAAGTTATATAAATCTCATAGTAATAGTAATCAATTCAAATGGATCAATGAGACTTTGGATGCTCAATGAAAGACTAGAGGCTGATTATCAAACGACCAAAACAATAGACATTTTACAATCATACAAGATAGCTTCAATCAGCTGAAGAACTCATTCATAGGGAATGTAATGTTAAAGCGTCCAGACTTTAACAAACCATTTATCCTAGACAGACGCAAGTGGTTATGCGGTCGCAGCACAACTACTCCAGGAAGACAAGGAAGGAAAATAGGAAGGAAAATGGAGAAATCGGTTACCATAACTAGGTATTAAATTTATATGTTCATGTATATAAGATACCCCGAGTAGTAATATTAGTGAAAGAGTTAACCGAGACCTGGAAAATTATTTCCGGATCCTAACAACAGGACAAAACAACAAATGGACAAAATATGATTCTAAAATTAAATTTTATTTAAAGAATACATTCTACAAAAATATAAACGCATATCCTTTGGAAGTTTTGCTAGGAGAATCCATAACCACCCTATGGAAAAATATAATAAAAAGAAGAAAACTTTTAAAAAATCAACAAGGAGTTTAATTATATGCATAAATTATATGCCTCCAGGAGCATACCGACAGGAGTACATCTCCAAGCAACGCACGGAGTACATCTCAACTCCCAAGAAAATAATAAGTCAACGAAGCCTGACCCCAATTGGGTTTTAAAAAAATTTCAAAAAGGGATCATTCCTCGAAAAAACAATGGAGAACTACAGGAATAATAAAGTCACCCAAACCATATCTTAAATAAAATAATGAGATAAATAGGCCATAAAAAAAGACTTGATGAACCAGTTTCGAAATGGGATGGTCAAGACCAAGAAGGTTAGACTTGGAAACGAATAATAATACCTTCTAAAAAGGCCCTTCTTTTATTTCATTATCACATACTATGTAATATCTTTTAAAAAGACACTTTCTTTTTACTATACACTGTTATTTAATTAAAATTATTATTACACTCTAAATAGCTGTAAGGCTTAAGGAGCGCTGTCACAGCTGTAGAGGACCTCTGCTCAAAGATTGCAATAGTAATGCCGGAGAAAGCGTACCCATTCTAAGTGTATCTGTCAAAAATTGTTTATTTTGTAAATACTTAATGTATTTTATATAAACTACATTAAAGGTTTTTTTATATAAACTGTGATATGGATTGTTATTATGACAATTAACATTGAACTGAAAGATGCTCTGATCCAGCCAGAAAAAATTATATAATTGTTAAATTTCTCAGTGTAAAAATTACCCAGCAATCTCTGGCAAATAGTATTGATAGGAGATCCTGGATGTCAGTCAATATTAAAAGATAAAAGGAAAGATAAACTGGTCATCAAAAAAGAGCTAATGAAGGAGTTTCAAAATGGAATGTTCAAGAAGGTTGGATGGAAATTCTTCAGAAGGTTGGACTTGGTAACCACCTGAGGAGATGTAATCACCTGATTGGTAATCACCTCTAGGAGATGAACGATTTCATTACAGAGGTAAATCTAGCGCAGATCACAGAAATCGAAGATCCTCCTCTCCCTCGCTCTTCCCCCTCCGCCCCTTAGTCTATCAAATAGAAGGCACCAAAGAAAATTACCTTAGAACCTCAGACTGAGAGAACCAGAAGAGAGTTTAGGGACATCAGTAATATACCTGCACTGAAGGCATGCCGACAGAAGGTACCAAACACCGCACGAAGTACATCCCAACTTCCAAGAAAAAAATAAGTCAACGTAGCCAATTTTTAAGAGAATCACATTTTACAGTCTTCATTGACAGTAATGAAATGGATTGTGAAATATAATTGCGTAAATATATTGAAAAAAAAAGGATTTTTTAAAGCACTATAGGCAAAACGTGATAGCACACCCATATCTATAACTTACCCAAGTTTACACAACACACACTTCTCCCAGAACTGAGATCTGCACTTACACCTACTGTCATGTTTTGTCCGGGCAACACTAATTAGCCTTTAAAATTAGAAAACTGTCAAGGAGAAATTCAAATCATAAAGTATTTTGAAGAACAGCTTCTGAAGGTTCTACTTACTGCAAAAATTAAAAAGAAAAATAAGACCAAGTGTTGGATAAACACCGATACAGATGTTAAACAGAAATTGAAAGATACAACACAACAAGTTTACCTTAGCGAACTCTCATGGCTGATTTGTTATTCAGTGTTCAGCTCTTATAAGTTCAAGATTTGGATTTAACGAGATAATTACGCATTTACCCCACTTTACTCTATTAAAGTTGATACAAGTAAAACAAATAAAAACAAGTTTTTCTGCTTTGTTTATTAGATTATTATTTGTAAAATAGTCATTTTTTGACCCTGCTTATGGGTTATATACATAATCAGAATGGCATATGCTTTAAGAATCCAAAATAAATTGATTTTGTCCAACAAACTCTCTATACTCGGTGCGATGTGCGTCGGTTGATGGAGTAAAAATATAAATGCAATTAAAATAAAGAAATGTGAAAGAGAATTTGTGTTCACTAATATGCATATATATCATTTTTACTTTATTAAATAGTTGTTTACGCCAGTGAATGAGATAGAGGTGCTTGATAACATAATAGATTGTGATAGTTAAGACGATAGTCAAGATTAGTTTTCTTCTTACATTATTACAAGGCATTTTATTTGCTGTGATCCATATAGATATAGATTATTTCTATTAGTAAAGAATACTTTGGACGATTTGTTATGCTAATTAGGGTATTATGGATAAAACATAAACATATATTTTTTTCGTTGCATTGATAATGGATAAAAATATTGGATAAAAAAAAAAAAAAATATATGGACTTGAAAAAGAATAAACAGACTTTTTTTTTCCTCGGGCGACCTTGCCCGCTGGAAGGGCCGGGTGCCCAGGCTCCGGGAGGAGGGGAGCCGGCACGCTCGATGCGGCCAGTGCTAGAGCCGGCAACCATGGACAAGCTGGTGACCGTGTTCGACGTAGAGGCCTTTATCGACGAGGTCAAGCAGCGACCCGCCATCTGGGACACGTCCTACCCGGACTACACGGACAAGATCAAGAAGCAGCAGGCATGGAAGGATATCTGCGTCGTCTTCAGGAAAGACTATGATCAGCTGGACAAGGAAGCCAAGCTGGCTATTGGTGAGTATCCACCGAGGTATCTATAACTTATATTACAATTAATTAATAACAGTTCATCATTATACGTTGCAATTTAGATACTGCAAAATCGATTATTTTTGCATTCAAAAAATCTTACGATCATTCATATATACAACGTGAAGATATGCAACAAAACGCCAATTGAATTAATATATAGCGATCGTAAACCATATATAGGCACATAAATCAAATTAATTTGGTTGATAATTAATCTAAAGTTTTAAATGAAAACATTATTTCCTATACCTAAACAATTTTTTTTTCAGGAATTTTCCACTAATGCGTTTTCTCTGAATCTAATTTCCCCTGAACTACATCGCATTTATCTGGCATTGTTATAAAAGAAATAGGTACATTACTATAAACATCGCTAACAAACAACAAACCTTAACCTTGAATTTATAATCATTTAAAAAGTGTGTATCGAATGTAAAAACTCTTTTACGAGCGGTTCCCGCGATCGTCAGTGAGTACATGATCGCGTCCAGGAAGTGTCAAAATAACCGAATGCCTCGCTTGCGGTCGTCCCCACTTCCGTTTCCACTGAACGATTGCCAGCGTCTTCATCACACCGCTGGGAATCATCCGATAGCCTAAAAGAATTTTGAACATTGCATTTGAAATCATGAGTGGTTTTAATGGCATTCCCACTGTTTCATAAATACACTTCCTATATACACTTCAAAAGAGCCGCCCACCATGAATGGCAACTGTTTTGTATGTTTTCAGTCGATGTATTTAATATTCTATTTCATACCGAAAACACATATGTGGTACCAATGAATAATGTCCTTATATCGCATTCTTAACTTCTTAATCACATATCAAAAACGTCAAAAGAGCCGCCCACCATGAATGCCAACTGTTTTGTATGTTTTCAGTCGATGTATTTAATTTTCTATTTCAAACCGAAAACACATATTTGTTACCAATGAATAATGTCCTTAGATCGGATTCTTAACTCTTTAATCACATATCAAAAACTTGAGGAATGGTGACGAATTGGAGGATTAGCCCCTAGAGAGGCGCGTGAGATAAAGATGTCATCCCGCACTTTTCAACAAACCTGCCTCGTCGTTTGTTCACATAGGAGAAGGAAAATTACTGGTAGCTACCTACTAGCTATATCGATAATTTACCTCTCACTACCGTTATTCTTCTGCAACTTTGCTTTTCAAAAGAGTTTGGGTACGTACAGTTGTCCCCTACGCGTCTAATTACATTTCATTCTTTTCCCTTTGAATTTGTGATTTTACTTTCTTTCCAAGTTTATACAATGATTATTTAAAATTTTAAACTATTGATTTTTAAAATTAAATCCAATTAACAAATTAAACAATTAAAATTAATCTGTTAAAAAGTTGATAAAGCCACTTTTCATAAAAATTGAGTTTTTGTCGGATTAAAATTCTTCATTCAAAGCTCCATTTAAAGGCTATTCAGTTTGTTTTCAAAACATAATTTGTCCCTGTCAAATAGAGGCTCAAAATCACCATTCTCAATCAAAACTGAATCCGCATGAAATTTGCTCATGGAAATTTTTTCATTTTTTCTTTCAAATCCATAGCCCCCCTATTTAATACTCTTGTCTTTGAATACTTTACATATTCAAAAGTAAGCTGCTTGTCCCAATCCTCCTTTGCAGTTCTCTTTAAATCCTTAAATTAGAGTTAGCGTACTGATTTTATAAGGTTTAATTTGTCATTTCATCTCCATGATGAACTGCCATTCGTTAGTACACGATTTGGCTACACATTTTTGCACTTTAATTTAAAATTTGGATATTTTTTAAATAAATTAAAAGTCAAAACTAACAAAAAATTAAAACTTATCACTTATTATATTTAAGGGTAAATCTCAGAAAAAAATCAAAAATTGTGTCCCTCGTAGATGATGAGTATCACGTTGTTGTTTTTTTTATCATGTTCCGTCTCAATGACAAAAATAAAAACGATGAGTTTTCACTAAATGATCAGCATTTTTGTTGAATCAAACATCTCAATGTGTCCCTGAAACTTTTTTTTTTTAGTTAAACACAATTAAATTTAATTACTCCGTTATTTACCGAAAATGAGTTCCATCGCCAAAAGGTGATAGGTGGGGAAACGTTTTACAATTAGAGGCCGCATTTAAGTAAGATAAGAGACCGCTATATTTTTTTTATATTTCACTGTTGGCATCTATCTTTGTTTATATTGTATACACAAACATATATAAATATGTATATTTTTTTTTCGGTTTGGTACTTTTCAAATCCAAATTTTCTAACTTTTTATTCGCCTTTCCTCCTATATCTCGTGAACGGGTAAACTAATTTTCTTGGTTCAAACGTTTTTACGAATATTTAGGGGTAGACTAACAGGAAAATAGGTGTAAAAATTATCTGACGTTTCGGTTTTCCTCTTATATATCGTGAACAGGTGAATGGATTTCGGCTGTTCAAACGATTTTCTGACTATTTAGAGCTAGGCTAAATGGAAAATGAGTTTTAAAATTTTCCAACTTATCATTCGCTTTTACTCTTATATTTCGTGAACGGTTTTATGCATTTTTGCCGTTCAAATGATTTTCCGATTGAAAATTTTAAACCATTGTTTGTTGAAATTGTAAATCACATTAAATAAATTTAAAAAATAAACTATATTTTTACTTTTTTATATTAACACCGTTCCTTAGGTCAAACTGGCGGCACCCTAGGTAATTGTTTCTGCCCCACGATCTATCAAATAGATATTTAAATAAAAGCGATTCTATTACAATATCATCAATTATTACTCAAAATCCACTTAATTGCATAATAGGCTTTAAATATCC
The DNA here is from genome assembly GCA_948150685.1 of Rhaphigaster nebulosa. NCBI lineage: Eukaryota > Metazoa > Arthropoda > Insecta > Hemiptera > Pentatomidae > Rhaphigaster > Rhaphigaster nebulosa. The sequence continues at coordinate 65,660,510 of OX411308.1, forward strand.
TATCCATGTTCCTGAATTCTCACTTCAAAATATAATTTTAAGAAAATTTCTATATGTAATGGAGCCCACGTGAATCTTAACAGTTGCATTAAATGGTCCATGCTTAATAGTTCCACACATCTGTTTTTAAGTATAATTTGTTCTGGGAGCCCATCAACCTATTCCTACCGATAATGTTTAGGTAGCCTGAAATCTATCAGTTTCCGATTTATCAATAATTGTATGTCGTCTGCATAGGCTAAAACTTTCGTATAGTTTAGCAACACTGATTGAAAAATCTCAATTAAAGATTATGTTTTTAAAATAATAAACAAAAAAATTGGAGACTAGTTAGATCCTCGTTTGTTACTACTAAAAATTTCTTGATTTTGTATCGTCAAAATAATTTTTTATTAATTTTTTGGTCAGTTATATTTCTTTAAATTACTCAGTGTACTCCACCATGAACTATCAAAAGCCGCTTGAATATATAAAACGAATCACTGACTGGTTGTTTTGATATATTATCTAGCTCGTATCGATTTTCATGTTATTACCCATTTTATTTGCTTGTGCGTAACATCTTTAAAACCGATTATCGATCTATAGAAAAATATATTAAAATGTAATGAAACAAAAAATTGCAAGTTTTGATCTTTTTAGGCTAAATTAGATAATTTTGATTTTAATTGTGTAAAATTGAATGATTGGACCAAATTTCTGATATTATATTTATATTTTTTTTAATTCTCTTTGAAGCAAAGGAATATATTATAATTTGATTACGCCGATTAATAAGGACACTTCCAACTTTTTTTGTTAGTACAAAAGCAGTGGAGGCTCGTTCATAAAATTAGTAGGCGTATCCAGAACATTTTTAGCCTTTGTTTAAAAATTGTGTTAAAGGAAACAAAAGTTGAAGAAAAAAAAAATTTAGAAACTTGTTAAAATCTTAAAAGAACAAAATAAAACATTTTTTACTTACTATAACATAGATTTTTACAGTAATTGCTTGATCAATTTATTTAACAATGCAATCTATCCTTCTTGTTTTAACTTGATCTCTGGATGACAACTTAGGAATTTTTTTTCATTGTAAGTCCACTTAGTCATTCCGAAATCACAGTGCTTCGAAAAGAACATTGTGACATGTTTATAACCAGGGATGTCCAAAAGAAACAAACATCGTCGTTCGACAAAGGTTTAGCGATACACATAAAAAATGTGTTCATTTAGACAAAAGTAAGTAATAATGCACTTATAGTAAGAGTTATTAATCCAATAACTTATATATAGATTATTATTATTAATAATAATTTATTTTACCATTATTACACACTCATTAATCACAAATTTTATTCATGTTTCAATTCAAATTTGAGACTATCTATTACTTTGATTTTTCTAAATTACCAATTTGATTTGCCTTCAATTCATAATTTATCTTATTTTATTGATCTACAACAATTTTCGTTATATCGTATTTGAACAGTATGCTGATTTATACTGTACTTCTTGAAATAAATTTTAATTATAGAAATTTAAACAATACATTTAAACCACATTTTTTTTATCGTATAACGTTGTATAATTAATTGTTTGCAAGTTTAAAATTTATAGTAAAAAATACAATAATAATAAAATGAAATACAATTTTTGTAACACAATACGTTTTTTTAACAGTTTTTAGCTTTTGTATGTTTAATTTTGATAATGTTTTTTACCTATCTCGGTATATTTTTTAGAATCCAAACAATAAAATGTTAAATTGACCATGTAGTTATATATATATATATATATATATATATATATATATATATATATATATATATATATATATATATACATATATATATATATATAAAATGGTATATCTAATCGTCTATCTATCGTCTATCTATATATATCTAATCGTTAGCTTTTATAATTAAGTTTATTGAAAAGAAGGTTATAAGAAATATGTAATAAAAGACAGAGTTGTGTTGTGTTAACTATTAGAACACCTGTTCCAAATAGGTATATCTTGCTACAACCATTATTTGTTACTTCCTTGTACGAAGTAAAGGAAGTATTGTAATCGCGATAATTTTCGGTTTTCAGATTTCAACGGAAATATCCATTTTGACCATCCCTAAATCCATTTTGACTAGTTTCGTCGTGGCGTCTGTACGTACGTTCGTTCGTATTTCACATAACTCAAAAACGGTTAGCCGTAGAAAGTTGAAATTTTGTATTCAGGATTGTTGTAAAATCTAGTTGTGATCCTCCGTTTTTTGTCACTGCTTAATCACCGGAAGTGGTACTTTATTTGAAGGTCCTAATTGATTTCCATCAAAAATTATATTAAAATACTTTGCAAGACTTCTCAAATTTGGTATTTATACCTTATATAGTGATTTAAATAGCATACTAGATTTTGGTCTAAATTGGAAAACCGGAAGCGGTACTTTACTTGAAGGTCATATTAGACTTTCATAAAAATTATATTAAAATATAATGTAAAACATCTCTGATTTGGTAAATAGGACTTTTATATTGATGTGAATGTATTTACTATATTTTGGTTAAAATTGGTAAGCCAAAAACGGTACTTTACTTGAAGGTCATAATAAGCTTACATCAAAAATTATATTTAAATTAAATACATAAATCATATGTTTCGGTAATAAAGGTTACAAACGCAATTTGGTTTCCAATCCAATTAAACATTTTTATTACTTGTTTTAAGTGTTAAAATTTAGTGTGAAATACTGGTTTTCCTCCCTATTTGTGTGTGTGTATGTGTGTGTCAATAGATGGATGTCGCTACGCCGAGTGTTGTTTTTGAGATACTGCGATCTTCGGAAACTAGTAATCAAATTCAGGATCACTTTTTGAGCCACCGATTTATAGTTTAATAGGCGTACAAGGAAGTCATGTGTTGTCCACATCAGATATTTATTATTGTTTCCTTTAATAATCTCTGAATTAATATTTGGCTCTGTTAGTCTAGCCGTCGAAGGTTTAGTAATAACAAAGAGAATAACTGCATTGACGTTGAGTATTTTATGCTTAAGCACCAAACGCGCAGTGTAAAAAAAAAAAAAAAATTACCTTCCACCAGCATGCAAGGATCAGTACTGTGAGATCGACAATACTCTTTCTCTCTGCAGCTTCGCATGCAAATTCCTATGGCCACATGGACACAACAGCCAAACTCATGGCTAGTGAAGCGCGCATTACCATACAAAGATTTTTGTATATTTTTCATAAACCGTGGCTGCTGACATTAAGGTTAAGGATTACATATTATACAAGTATAAAGGAAGAAAAAAAAAGTGAGTGTGCTTAAGACCACACGCTGGAAATTTAAACTTCTTTCAGATTCCATTTCAGAATTTATTTGTCTTAGCTTGATTTGTAGTACATGAAATGGATTCTGCCCCTGTTTCGGCTCGATTGGAAAATTCGAAACTTATCCTAACACATAAGAAAAATAGAGTCATCGTTTTAAAGAGGATTAACCAGGCTTCATTTTGGCTTACTAACAATTTACCTAGTCGTTTTAGTTTGCGAAAAAAATTAATCCAAAGTTTCACAGAGGTGATTTCCGGATTCGTATTAAAATATTTGAAAAATTGAAAGTGCTAGACCTATACTATGATCGAACGAAATGTAGCAGTAGAAATGTAGGTTCTACCTGTTTAAAACGGTATGCCTATAACATTTCCGTTTGCCTATAACATATTCGTTCCGTCAAAGACTTACAAGGAAAAGAACGGTCGAAGACGTCAAAAGTCGTCGTCCGAGATTGTCCTAAGCGCTGCGCAGCTTGATTGCATATTATTGCATTGTCATCCACTCCTAAGATATATTCCAAATTTTAAGTCTCTAGCTCATCATAGGGAAGATAATAAACAGATGAGAAATTGTAGGCTGGATTTAGGTAGGGTACAGTATGATGGTACGGTACGTGACGCCATTTTGGTTATTTTACCTCATCCCAAAAGTGCTCAACGAGCCAAAAGAAGTTAACACTCAAGGGCTCATTATATTGAATGTTATTGATAATATCAATTGGAAATGGGGATGCTGCAGTTCCACAGTAGCTTTACGCGAGCCGCCACTGTTTAAAGCTCCAGTAGTCAACTCTCAGTGTTTCTCCTAGCTTTTCAACAGATTTCGTCATCTGAAAGAATGTAAGGAACATGTTTCCTTTTTCTTTTTTGTGTTATTCTTTATTCCACAAGAGGACTGGTACTGGGTATTGGTGGGGGTATTAGTCTTGGTCCTTTTTGCCATCGCCTAACGACTACATTTAGGTTGCCGCGTCGTTCTAGCCAGAGTGAGAATGTCAAGATTAAAAAATCGGGATCGCCGCAAAGTAAGTATTAACTGCATCGAACCCACACCAAAACGAACCGGGCATTCTGGGGTCTCCGCCCCAACGAGCTTGACCATCAGGCCCGGTCGACAAGGTATAATAAAGTGATAGAGAAAATGTGGACAATAGAGAAAAAAGTTCAAACATTTTGAAAACCTCTTCAAAATCCCCATAGCGTTAACAAACAAGGTGGCCCAGAAGGAGAGTGGGGACAAAATGTAGCTTTCAAGAAAATGAAGGGGAAAAGAGGAGAACAGACAGAGAAGACGAAAGAAGAGGGAGTTCGAGCTAGAAGGCAGAGGACTGAGGTTCGCAGAGGGTACAGTTGAGCAATCCATCCGAGACGCAGTCCGTGCGTCTGAAGGCAGAATAGGAGACCGCTGCAGGAGAAAAAAACCTAGACCATCGAGCACCGAGTGTCGAAGGCAACAATAAGATAGGTGCTAGTCCTTTCATACATTGTGTACATTAATGTCGAATATTATGTGGCACCCGATTAATGTTTTAAATAAGCAGGTTCTCCCAGTATTCTCAAATACATATGCTAAAGTCAATAGGGTGTTATAATGAGAGTAATATAGATTATAAATTAGTAAACCAATAGTTTAATTAATAACGTAACCTAAATAAAGTAAGCTCTGCTATCAAAATCCACCATTCTATTTACCCTGCATGCCATCATACAGATTAATTAAGTGAAATGGTAAACGCGACACCCTTGGAAAGGATCTCAAATGGTATTTACAATATCCCAAGCTAGTGACCATAGCAGGGGGGTCTGTTTTTATGTTAAAATATAGTTTGATTGATCAGCTCCCTTCTGGAACCGATGCAAAAAGAGAATAAATTAGATCAGTAAATTAAGTAAATGTGGTTTCTGGAATCCCCACCTGCCTTAGAAAAGCAGTTTGCCAGAAAGATAGAACAATATAGACTAAAAACGTAGAAAAACCATATACCTTCATTACTCTCAGATCACAATGTACTGTGTCAAGGTGACGAAATGAGGTATTCAGAGACGGATCAACACAAGTGGGTGCTCTCCCCTGCCGCTTAACGCTTAATCCGCTCCCGCTAAGCGGTAAACATTTCGTGTCTCCCAAAAAAATCCTTCAACTTAGTGGCCATAAATTTAACATTTTGTTTTTAGTTTGTTGAATTATTTTAAGGAGGATTTTTTGAACCGTTTCGGCCATTTTAAAATTTTTTAAGATATTTTAAGACCTCGGGGCCTCTATGGAACATTCAACTATCCAGGGCCGTACACGGCCTCTCACCATTTATCCGTCCCTGGAGGTAATAATGTTTTTAGTATACGTAAGATGTTATCATTCACAAACTAACATTTTAGTGATTTTTAAGTGAATTAGGGCAGTTAATTTGGAATATTCCATAAATCAGTCATAATATTCGGTTCTCATTCCAAGCTTTATTACCACCTAAATATCAAATTTCAATAGAAGTAAATAAACAAGAAGCCTTATCTGTGCATATACATTTTATGCAGATTATATCGATATGGTTCAAAACTATATACGTCGGATACGTCAACAGAATATTGTTTTACTCCAATTTGTTAACTTATCAAGCTTATTATTATCTACTGTAATTTTAAAATGTAAACAGTTAAATGCATTAATAGAGGTAGTGGTATCCATGTGTAGCATCTCAGCATTGCAGAGTCAGAAACGGTGCCGATTTGAATCCGGTGCGTGGTGTTTTGACTTTTATTTCGTAGCGAAAAGTATGTAGTTTGTAGTAAAAAGAATAGTTAAAAAATTATGTAATTATGAAAAAAAAATTAATTTTACAAAAAGATATTTTTAGTAATAAAAAGTTATATTTTTTTTCAACCATTTGGTATTGTAATCCATTATCCTTTGAGCTTTGTAAATGCTAAAACAGAATACGGCACTTGTTTGACTTTTGTTATAACAAATTATTTGAAAACTGCTCATGTTGTATTTTATCTTTACAGCAAACGATCTGCATCGGAAATGGAAAAATCTGCGTCAGTGTTTCAGAAGAGAATTGGATAAACGCAAAAACGATAAATCAAGGCCTGGTAGAAATGGCAAAAGTGCATATGTCTACTATGATCTACTGTCATTTCTTGTTCCCGTCATGGGTAGTAAAAGGTATTTTACGAAAACATTTTCTTTAATTAATATAACGTTATTGCCGCCGTCAAACCTCCTTTGTGTCAAAAACATTATTTTACACGACAAACAAACAACTGATTTATAAGAAATTTTATATGCTAACTATTAATATTCCAACATGATAGGTAAATAACTGTGAAACCACTCACGTAAAGACCGCCTTGGAAGTGTCACATGGGTGATTTCTAGTAGAGATTGGCAAAAAATACTCTGAGTAACGAGTACACCAATTTCACTCGAATATTCTCACTAGCCGCGGGATTAGATACGATCACTGATTACAGAAATAAGGTGAGTTCACGATGTGTCCGTCGCCGATTTTGATAACAATTTTTTGGGTAATTCTACATTTAAAAAAAGTCGAGCCATATCCTACCGTTTTATCCAATGAGCCTTAGGAGCTGAGAAAAAAAAAAAAAACATGCTGAAAATTCTTTATTTTATATCTCGAGTTCGAAAAATGATATCGGCATGGTATAACGTTGGCTTAACGTTGTTTTTTTTAAAGTACATTAAAGGAAAAATATAAACATTAAAAAATAATTGATTTTTGGTCAAATAAATCAAAGAAAGTATTTAAGTTGGCTTGCATATTTTTTCTCACCGAAAATGACGGCAGATTTGGATTCAGCACACCAATAAACCACTATGTTAAAAATATCACCAAAATAAATAAAACAATTTATTTTCAGTTCCGAGGATGCTCAAAATTTTGAATGCCACAAAATTACGTATGGGTTTGAAGCTCTATATCTCGTTTTCAACTTACCCGATATCGACGTTCTTGAACTCGTATATATATCTTAGAAGGGCAGTGTTAAAAAAGGAGGTTACTATACAAAAAAAAGTTTTTCCGGATAACATTTTATCTAAAACACGCAGAAAAACCACGGTTGAACCTTTAACGATGCCCCAAATTTGAATCGTTTAAATGTATTTATGAGTAATTATTTGAATCTTAAAAAAAACTTGAAGATTGTCCCTCTTGGCAAAATTTTTCGGTCAAAAATTTTTATTTTTAGATTTGTTCAAAGTGTTAAAACCAAATCTGACTTCAGTTTTGAATACAAAAATTCTGTTAATATACTTTACTCGGTTGAACACTTCATTCATCACATATAAGTCAATATATCCTTTGGATCGCTCTAAAATTCAATTATTTCGTTTTAAAAAATTGGATCACTCTAAACTTAACTATTTCTGGATCCCTAATAATATTTTTATTTTTTTATATTATTAACTTATTTTAAGATACAAATTCTGAGCACATTTTAAAATTTTAGTTACTTAGGATTCTTAGAAATATGACTTTTTATATTTTTCCTTTTAATTTATTTTTATAACAAAAGTTTCAATTCGATTTTTGCACCAATATAATTTTTTTCTTGAAAAAATAATCAAAATGAATATAAAAATTAATAGATATAAATAATTTGAACTACGAGAGACTACACATTCCAGACTACACATTGGTCGGGTCTTCCTTTAATGTGCTTCCTTTATTTTTTTAGCTGGAAAAACCATGCCGATATCATTTTTCGAACTTTTTTCGCATTGTCAAATATAAAGCATGTTTTACTTTTTTTCTCAGCTCCTAGGTCCCATTGGATAAAACGGTAGGATATTGGTCGACTTTTTTTCAATGGAGAATCATCTAAAAAATGTTTAAAAAAATCAGTTATCAGTGGATAAGAGTAGGGGTGAAAGGAGTAGCGAAGATTTACCTATCCCTTCCATCCCCAATCGTATCTAATCCCGGCAAGTGAGAGTATTCGAGTAAAATATTCGGTACTCGTTACTCAAGAGTACTTTTTGCCGATCTCTAATTTCTATCGTTAACTGTTGCATATTGCGATAAACACTAACAATAGGAAAATAGTTTTTATTTATTTAAATCAAGTTTTTTAACACACGATTGCTTCTCACCAGCATAAAATCTTAATCTTATTTCTGTTGTTTGGTCACATTAGAGGTTTCATGGCGGCAATGGCGAAAAATAATATTACACTAATGTAATATCGCACATCCAGAATGAAAGGTGCACATTACAAAAAATGTTTTTGTTTGTTACAATGAATATTAGACACAGGTAAGTTCTACATAGAAGTCCTAAAGATAGTTTCCTCTAAGACGGGTTGCTGGTCGATCACTTCTGTCTATTGTTAAGGCCTGATATTTGAGGGCTGCCTGCTCTTTAAGAAGATATGGACCCGACTATTAATATATCTGACGTTTGAAATTTTGGGTCGTGCCTCTTTCATTCTGCATGGGCGATATATTTTCTACTAAAGGTTTCGAGGTGTAATTTCTTTTTTTTTTGTACATGTTTGTTATTCTTAAGGGACCTAGTTTCAGAATATTTTTTAAATTCTATTTATCTATCTAATATCTAAATAACCAATGTTTCTAGCCATTCCAGGGCCGTCTCGAACGTGGATGAAGAAGACGAAGAAACGGCCATCCAGTCTGAAGATAACAGAGACTCGATCACCACTCAGCTACCGCCACAGTCGTCCTACTTCATCCCGAAAAAGAGAAAATTTGATAATGAGCAGATTGCAGAGTTGTACGGAGTAATGAAACAAAACTTGATAGAGCGAAATACCACTAATAGCGATGAGGATGACGATAAACATTTTTTACTCTCTCTCCTGAAACCGATGCGATGCATATCGCCGCACCTTAAATTCAGCCTGAGGACAGAAATCATGCAAGTCGTTGGAAGGTACTACAATGCTAGCCTTCCTCAAAATTCTTTTTCAAATCCTACCCCAACGAATTTTCCGCCAAGTTATTTTTCCTCCCCTTTTACGCAAGTTCATAAGTTAGTACTGCCACGACACCCGTCTTTTTTAGCTTCACAACACATTCCAAACGCTGCAAATTCCATGCCTGTGTCGTCACCTGCTTCTTCCGACGAATCAGTATTGGATTTTTCCGATATGTGAAAGAAAAGTGTGATATTTGATTCCTGATACGAGAACTGAAATGTATCGGTGATGGCTCCCTCTAATATTTTTATGTATATTGACCTAAATGTATATCTGTGTATATAATATACTATAATACGTATAAATTTTAGTTTCGATTAGTCTATTTATACAAATTTTATATTTTTGAAATTTGATGGATCTCTGGAAATGAAAATAAAATCCAAGAAATTGTAAATACTTAAGAAAGAAATAAAGCATTTTTTCCAAATCTTTTAGGTAAAGATGATTCTTTGTAAATAGGATACACTGGTAAATGATGCTTTAAGTTAGAAAGTTCAATATTAGGAATTATAGTTATCTTAAATTAAATTTTTCTTTAACATGTTGGTCAGTAAAATAAAACTGTATATATTATCGGTATTTATTTATAAACTATTTTGAATTAACTAAATTTGAGAATGATTGAGAATTTAATTAAAGTGAATTCTATCAACTAATGTAAATTTATTTAATTTAATACACAAATCGATTGGAAATAAAACATCCCACAATAAAAATGACACAAGAGTGACAAATTGCCTCTTGTATTGGTGATTGTAACGTCATAAAAATTCTAAATTAGAAGCTTTATTAAAACACATTATATTTTTCTGTAAAAAGAAATGGATCGATCAAATATTTGCTATTCTATTTGCTATTTTCTATTTCTTGAATGATATATGAAATGGTATGTCTTCATACTATAAGTTGTGCCCTGATCAAAGAAAAGGTAAGTCAACTAATAATTTATTGGATCTGTTACAAGAAAAACTAGACGAATTCGACGTTATTGGTATAATCTAATCGGCAACATTACTCATTATTATTTTATATTTATTATTTCTCAAAACTTATTCTAGTAATTTGGGATTGAGATGATAGTGTAATTATTACTCTTAGATAATGCATAAATATTTAATTTGATATACAATATAAAATAATTTAAAACATGAAATATAGTATATCATACTTATAATATAACCGCAATTTAGAGACACCAATGATCCTCTAGGGTAGAGACAAAAAAAATTATTAAAAAAATTATGATTATATTAAAATTACATCATAATTATGATATATTGTATAATAAGGGTTTACTTGATTTAAGTATTATTCACGAGTAACGATTTATTTCTTCAGAACTCACTGAGGTAATGAAGAATCAATTTACCTTCAAAGGTAGTGTAGTATACGAGGATATTAATAAACTTTTTTCGAAAGCTAAAAAAAATTATTGTACTCACGGTAACAATTAAAATTAATGCATTTTCAATTTACCAACTGAATTTAGCACTTTTATATAATACGTTACTCGTCTAATGTTTTTATAATCACCCTAAAAGATTTTATAATCACTTATGAAAACAATGAAGGCTTAAACAAAAATAAATATGTTTTATCAATTATATGCCTATTAAAAATCAACGTTTAAAATTTAGAACAAAATTACGGAAAATTTGTATTGTATTCATCTATGAGACTAGAAAAATGGCACAACGATAAATTAGGAAATTCGAGCCCGAAAGCCATGTTCTTAAGAATCACCATGTGAAGTTTTGTAAATGATGTTACAATAAATGAAATCAAGTTTCATTTATTTTGGTATTGATTTTCATTACTATGTATCACACAATAAGAAAAGCACTTGATTTTTTATTGATAGTGATTGTAGATTGTAAAATAGGCACCAAAGAAGATAAGATGGTCATACGCCATTTTTCCACAGAATAGCCCTTTTTCCATGGATCGAGCAAAATAAAGAAGATATATTAAATACATGTTCTTTATTTTGCGTGATCTATGAAAAAAAAAGTGTATGAATGAAAATTTTCAGTAGGTATAATAAAAAAAATCAGGTAAAACAAACACTATTTTATTCAGATATAAATATACAATTTTGTTTTCATGAAAATGAAATGTAATTTTTCAATATTTTTCTAATGGTACTAAGGAACCACCACTAGAACTCGAAGAACTAAGTCTACAAAGAACAAAATACTTCCAGTAACACTAAATAAAATAAAATCCGTTCATGCTCCAATTTAAATAAAAGCTAACAGTTATCCCTCCATAAATGCCTCAATTAGTATCACCACTAGCATCACCATCTTCAGCATTACTAATATTTGCATAAGCTCTTTGTAGCTCGAATACATTATAGAAAAAGGTCTGTTCTTTTTTAAACACGCTGTAACAACGGCATCACGTTATATTTTCGCTTCAGTTAATGGAACCCGCTTCAGTTAATAAAGTTATTTCCCTAGGTGTTTCATTCAGGTACTTGAAGGTTTGGAATAACGTTATTTATGTATTGGAAACTAAAGCAGTCCCAGTAGTTGTATATTTCATATCTCTTTTAGATTAGGATAGCTGGAAAAAATCTTGTTCAAGCAGTTGAATAAGAAAAAACAACGGAATCCGTTTCTTTTATAGGACGAACTATAGTTGCTTAAGTGAATCTTGAATACAAATAGCCAGACAAGCCGTTAGTAAAACTGTGAAGTAACGTTTACCTTGATAGGGAAAGGTTTTGAGCACAGCCGAATCCTATGACCAATACCCCCAAGCTAGGTTTGGATTTTTGTATGTATTCATTATTTAAAGTACTATTTTCTTTGTGTGCGATTTGTATGTAAGGTAACACTCGTCTTTTGGATTTACTACTAATTTTTTCGAGCAAGATGTACAGAAATCATAAAGATCAGTTTTAGGTCGAGAGAGTAGATAGTTTCCCTATAAAATTTGAAGCAGGTTTTTTTGTTCATGTATAATTGGTTGCCAATTTCAGTTTTCAAGTGCTGAAATGGCATCTAATGAAAGATCATGTTATGTTATATCAATCATATTATGTTTTGATATAATTAATTTCAAAATAAACATAATATCTGTTTACAATATGGAAACAAATCTAATTAGTATACATTTCTACCTATGTATAACCACCTCGTTAATGTTCGCATTCAGAATATCCTCGGCTACAATGCAAAAACATCAAAAAAGATTAGATAAAGGATTATTTTATTATTGTCTAAATTTTACATACAACAATTAATTGTTGGTTTTTTCTACTCGAAAGTATATTCTTCTTCATATTCTTAACTGGCGCTACATTCCACGAGAGAGCAAGGCCGAAATTGAGCTCCTGCAGAAGCACATACCCTCGGTAGTGGTGCTGACTGATACCATGCTCAATAACTCGGCTCGTTTACACTTCTAGGGGTAAACTGTACACCGAGAGTCATGCTCACCAGGGTCACTTGGTGGCGTTTTCGTCCTAGTCAGACGAGATGTTCCGTCCAGACTAATTTCGACCTCAGTGGTATCTACCTCTAGCACTCATCTAGTCACAGTTGACATGCGACTGAAGCATCGGTTCACGTTCATCTGTGTCTATAGAAGACCTAGGGCTGTATTCATCCCTGTGAAGCTATTGCTGCAACACGCCCTGGCGAAGGGACGGTGTATCGTCCTTGGGGACTTCAATGCTCGAAACTCCGTCTGGCCGTGTAGTAGTAGCAATCCACTGGGTAGTTACATCACTAAAGACCAGGATGGCCGTCTTCCACCCGGGGGTGCACAACTTCAGCTATGCAGCCCGACCTGAGAGTACTTCGACCAGACCTGCTTCAGACTGAGACCTGCTTCTGACCAGAGATCTGCACACCATATCGGTGGGCCTAGCGCTCCTGTACGGACCGTCAGATCACCGGCCTGTGCTCTATACCTCTGACGGCACGCCTGTCACACCACCGACGAGCAAGTACCTCTTCCACAAATCCAACTGGAAGGGCTACAGGTCTAGTGTTGAAGAAACACTACCCATAATTCAGTCTCTTCGGACTGAAGCCGAGGTGAATACAGCGGTGGAAGTCGTCACCACTATAATCCAGAACTCGGCCCATAGAAACATCCGCAGGTTCAGCCCTTAGCCTAACGCGATCAGGAGTCAGTCCCACATCCTCGCTCTGTTGGCCAGAGGAACAACTTGAGGAACATCGTTCACCGCACGCGTGACTACCGGCCATCAATGCGATGACCTGGCAGATAGCTAGCCTCGTGCGTGACTGGAAGACCTCACTCTGGCACGAACAGTTACGGAGGATTCATGACGATCATCACCAATTCTGGAGATTTGTCAGGACCCAAGTAACTAAGAGGAGTACGTGCACCTGACTTTAGGAGGTGACCTGCTGACGCCTGGGGAACAGGCTGAACTCATGGCGAAGAGCTATGTGGTGAGGGAAGAAGCTCGGCTGGCAGATGCTCCTAGACTTCCAGAAGCACCACTGCCGTGCCCCAACGAGAAGCCCATTTTTCCACCTTTGGCCAGCTTGTGTTGGTACTACTCCGCTCTAAGGGGAATACGGCGTAGGGAAAGGATGATATTCCATATGTGTTGTTGAAGATTTTCTATACGAGGAATAAAGCCTTTCTTCTGAATATCTTTAATTCCTGCATTCGGAGGACTATCGTCCGGTGTCTTTGTGCAGGGTTTGTAATAAATAGAGTTTTTAAGTGGAATGGGTTATCAATAGCACCAATACAGATGTAGGGGCAAATTCCTTGGCTCTCGGACGCGCCTCCGAGTTGCCAGGCTCTAGTCTACTTCATCAGTATGCCAAGCCTATTGAAGAGGCGTTTCCCAAAAGCCAAAACATACCAGGACCACAAAGGCGCGCCTATACAAAACACTCATCAGATCCGTATTGACCTATGGAATGCTGGAAACTTCCCAGAATCCAGGAACTGGCTCTCGCAAGGTTTAAACGCCAAATCCTCTGAAGAATCTACGGGACTGTCTGTGAAAACTGAAGGAAACGCGCTGATTTCGAGCTGATGCCCCTTTTCATTGACGACAACTTACACAAATTACCCGAGGAAGATGCTGGACGAATGGTTATGCGGACGGAGACGGCTCGGTAGACCTAGGCTGTGTTGGGCTGACGGTGTGCCCATTCTGGGAAATCGGAACTGCAGAGCAGTAGCACAGCGGGGAGATGACTGGTGGTCGATGTTTTTGGCGGCCTTACTCCCTCGTTTTTTTTTCATATCCTCCGTTTATTTTAAGTTTCTTTCACATACATATATATATATATATATATATATATATATATATATATATATTTTTTTAATATACATAAATATACAAATAATATATACAAATATACAAATTTAATATATATAAAATATACATATATGAACAATAACGTATAATATGCAATAGAGACAATTCCTTATATTACCCGAGGGTATTCCTAGGTCAAAGCTATTTAAATGTCTGCTGCGTGCAGGAGTTTCACATTCAGGCATTGGCCCCCACTAATTTGTAGAGAATGGGGAGAACCATTCTGCTGGTTCAGGAATCATGATTGGCGCGACAACCCGTCACTGAGTATGGGTCTCCTCCAAAAGCTTCCGCCAGTTGGCTCGGTCTATTGCAGCAGCTCTCCAGTTTCGGGTACCCAGAAGAACCCGTGCATCCGCCGCGACGAAGTCCATCCATCTCACATTAGGCCGATCCACTCTCCGCTTGCCATAAAGCTCGTCAGCATTTTCTTATGAATCTCGCTGTCCTCTATCCTAACGACGTGGCCCGCCCATCGAAGTCTCCCGAGCTTAATGAATTTAACCACATTATTGTCACCGCAAAGTACCGTATTCTCCCTTCTTTTCCGTGTGTCTCCCTCTCGAAATGGATCAAAAATTCTTCTTTATAGTTTCCTTTCAAATACCAGGAGCATAGCCTCATCAGCTCTGGTGAAGACCCAGGCTTCCGATCCATCCGTAAGAACTGGGCAGGTCAAGGTCTTATAAAGGTTGATTTTGGTCTTGGAGAGGTACTTGCTCGTAAAGTGTTTGGGTAGGCCAAAGTAGCTCCGGTTAGCAGCAACGATTCTCCTATTGATTTCCTGGGAGATGTCATTTTGTGCATTTACCTCTGAATTTACCAGAGGTATATAAAGCTTTGCACCTTCTCAAAGTTGTAGGGTCCAATCTCAAACAACTCAGCCCCTGCTCCTGCTCCTCCAATTCTCAAAGAATTTTATGTGCCTCCGGCTGATATATTCCGGCACTGAGGATAGCTGGAGCTCCTCATAGATGGTGGTGTTTCTCGCTCGTTGGAGTTCTGGAAGCTCTTTAGTCTTTGTAAGGTGGACGTATACATGTAGAGCATGGTTGGCCGTATAATGGCTTTGTAAATTTGCAGGTTCAGCCGAAGTGAGAGCTGCGGCGACGTGAGCAGGTAGTACAGCCTATGCGACTTCAGCCGTACCAGCTTGATTCTCTCTCTGATATAGCTGGAGAAGGTGAGATGCCTGTCTGAAGTAAGGCCAAGGTAGAGAATAGAGTTAGAGAGAGGCTGGTCTGCTGTTTCCATCTTGAATGTCTTGGGCAGTGGCTTCTTCCCTTTCTTAAACGACATCACGATGGCTTCCGGCTTTGCCGGATTCATCCTGATGCCGTTCAGTCTGAGGTCTGCCACTATGGCCGCTGATGCTGCCCGTGCCTTCTCGAGGGCCCTGCTGGCGTTGACGCTGGTGGCGTAGATGCCGATATCATCCGCATAGGCTGCTACTACTGACCCTGGATGCTGCATCGAGACCACTGGTACCGTGAACATGACCAACAGTATTGGTCCCAGTACAGACCCTTGAGGTACTCTATAGACGGTATCGTGTGGAGGCGATAGGGTCTCACTGACCCGTACAACGAAAGATCATCCGCTAAGATAGCATCTAATCATTCGGCATAGGGAGGCAGGAAATCTGAACTCCTCCAGACGATGGAGAAGGAGTGTGTGCGATACACAATAAATGGCCTATTTGCAGTCCAGGTATACAAACGCCGTAGTTCTGAACATCTGCATATACTCTACGGTGTGGGCCTGCAGCTTCACGAGAGGGTGCTCACAGGAGACTCCTCGTATAAAACCAATCTGCTCCGGCGGGATGGCGGGCCCCTCACTGCAGTGCTTCATCAGATGGTGGCGAAGAAGCCGCTCAAAAATCTTTCTCATGTGCGAGAGGAGACTGATCGGCCGATAGTGCTCGGCCGGTAGGTTACCCCTCTTCCCCGGTTTGAGTAGCGGCACTACAATCGCTTGTTTCCAGACTTTAGGAAAGTACGAGATCCGAATGCAGGAGTTAAAGATATTCATAAGAAAGGCTTAACCCCTCCTAGAGAGCATCTTCAACAACACATATGGAATACCATCCTTTCCCGACGCTGTGTTCCCCTTAGAGCGGCGTAGTACCAACACAAGTTGGCCAAAGGTGGAAAAAATGGACTTCTCGTTGGGGCACGGCAGTGGTGCTTCTGGAAGTCTAAGGGCGTCTGCCAGATTTTGTTTTTCAATTTTCTAAAATTCTGCGGTTCAGTAGTGAGAAACGATGGTAACTTCATAACGCACAGTAAGTTGCATTCTTAAATATGTAGATATGTCTAACCTATTAAAAAAGTGAATGGAATTAAATTCTTAATAAATTATAAATAAGGATTAATCTCAAGAGACTCATCATAAAATTATAATAATCGATGTGGTTGAGTAGGAAGTGGGGAGAGGTGCAGGCAGAAGATTATCTTAAGTTACTACATATAACGGTCAGATTTGGTTTACCTTAAGAAAGTTTAAGTTTTCATATTTTTCATTATAAATATATAATAATAATTGTCGTATTATAGGTCGTCCTGGAGTGTAGTTTGTGTGTAAATTATGTTTCAGGTGATTCATTCTAATAGTATTGCGACATAATATGTTAATAGTTTTATTTTTAAATAAAATTTTAAGTATTACATGGTCATTTCAATATGAATAAATATGGTTTGATCAGTTATCGATTCTTTATCAATATTTTGCCCGGTTCATTGATACATTTGGTGGCAGTGATCCAGTATTGA
Source organism: Rhaphigaster nebulosa (assembly GCA_948150685.1). Classification (NCBI taxonomy): domain Eukaryota; kingdom Metazoa; phylum Arthropoda; class Insecta; order Hemiptera; family Pentatomidae; genus Rhaphigaster; species Rhaphigaster nebulosa. The sequence continues at coordinate 65,677,885 of OX411308.1, forward strand.
GTTTTGAGGCAGCTGTTCTGCATTGCAGGTCAGGCCAGGTTTCATGATACGTTGTCAGTGTACTCTGTTTAGGTAGTCTGTCAGTCATGTCGTTATTGGTATGTTAGAAGATTCCTAAGTATTTAAAATATTTCACTTGTGATTTCATTTATTTATCAGCTCTAATTTTATGTTGTGTCGTTATTTAAAGTAAAATTAATTTGTGGTGAGTGACTTCACATTTTTCTTATTTTCAGACCCTTATCATTGCTAAATGCCCAAGTGATGAATTGTCTTATGAGAATAGTGCTGTAGGCAACAGAGATGATTTTAGAGAAGATGTCAAGTCAGTATTTTCTATATCATTGTGTTTGTTTAGGCATAGTATAGTAGTATAGGTACCATTCTGTCATGTATCACACTTGATTATTCTTTCGAAAAATCAGAAGTTTTCATCGTTATTTCTTCATGAAGTTTGTCATTTTGATGACATAATCTGACATATTGCCAGTTGTTTTAACTGTTTTTAAAAATCTCCTATGTTGATTTCTATTAGGCAATGAGTTTAGTCTAGCCATATTTCTAAAACATTGTCATTATCATTATTTTGTTATAAGTAAAATCTAGTTTACTTCAGGCATGCTGTATGACATCATTGTAAGATTACTCACTGATATATTCCATTTAGAGCAAGCTCAGGTTATTATGGGTCATACCCAGATAATTATGTTTTATTTCAGTACCATTTATTGCTATTAAATTTATTTCTAATTTTATATAAGATTGAATTGGTTCTTAGTATGTTTATAAAATGACGAAACCATTAATCAGGGTTGGTTTATACCAAGCATATGAGTCATTTATGTGTATATTTCAGTATGACTTCACTATATTAATTTTTAATACACCAGTCCATTTATTCTATGATTGTTGATTATATTATACTCTTTTGATTAATAGATTTATTATTTACTTAGGTATGTAGAAGTCAATCAAGAGTATGTTTTCAAATTATCATATCATAGTGATATCAAAAAAGGCCAAATGGGCTTTAATACTCCGGGGAGGAAATGGGCTCAGCTTTCCCTTGGGGATAAATGTCAAGTAAGTAGGACTATATGTTTTAGTAAATGTTTATTATAATTGTAATAAATATGTTCACTTATGCTACATAATTAAATTATACTATTTTCTACTTTGTTAAAGAATTATTTGATGATTGCTCAGAATAATAATTTTGACTCACAACACTCTAATAGTGATTTTATAAGCCAAATTTTGTACGGAAATTTTTTCATAATTATAAAATGAAATAAATCCATTTATTATCTGTCTGACTACTGCAACCGTTGAGAAGAATCTCATTTGTGGTGAGCCTTTTCCTCTTCAGTAGAAGTCAGAGGTTGTTAACTACATAATATTATTAAATAAAGATGTAAATTCTTTTTCTTGGCATAATTGCAGTATCAGATCATTTTTACAACTTTGGATAAGCCATAGTTGTCTAATTTCAATTGCTACTATTGTTCAGGAGATAAAGAAACTCCCAAGGGATTCCTTATTAGCAGAGACCAGACAGATATCCATTGTATTTATTTAATTTTTAATAAAAATGATGTTTTTCATATTTAATTTTGGATAAAAACTATATGTAAACATCGCTAGCTACAATTGATTGTGAAGAGTTTACGTTTGATGAAGACTGTCAAGAGATAAGAAGAAGCTTTTCCGATTATTGAATAACTATTTTTGGGGTATTGCAGACCAGACGTAAGTCTTCTGAGCAATACCAAATATTTTTGTTCTAAATGCTCAAACATTAAATATATTTCAAAACATAACTACAGTTATAGGCAGCATGGTTTTTACCAAAAGATCCTTTTCAGTTGAGGTCGGGTCCTTACTGTAATTTAAATTATTATTACTTTAGCCACAACTTCCGTAAGCCACAGGAAGTCAACAGAACTAATAATTTTAAATAATATCTCATTAAAGCAGTAATAATTTTAATAATTCCATTGAATTAATTGAATTGAATACAAAGCAATAAGTTAGCTCAAATGGTGCCAGTGCGGCTAACTTCAGGTAACTTTGGCAGCACACCAAAAATTGTTTTTATGTATTATGTTTTACCAATTAATTTGTTTTCAATATTGTCTATTTTTTTTAATTTAACAAGTGTTAATTTATTTTTACGTTTTTAGGCCAGACCTTTTCTTTTTTCTCCCACATCTACTTCACATTGCTTATGCAGCATGACTCTGGAAACTGACTACATTAGAAAAAAACCGTAAGTTGTTGATGTTAAATATTATTTTCATAGCCTTCCTAGGCTTACAGTCCATTTCTGGCCCAAATTGTCATATAGCAACTCAAATTATTTAGTCTGGTATCTGCTGGTTAAAAAAAAAAAAATAGTAATAAAATTAAGGATCAATATTTAATTATAGTTAAACTATAATGTACTATATACGTATAAACTATATATGTATATTAAAATTTAAATTATAGGTCTATAAGACCCAATATTAAAATTATTGATAAGAGTTAAAGTTTATTTGTAGTATAAAATTCTTATTTATAAAGTAGAATATTTTTCTTATATTTAATAGAAGTGGCTGCAAGTTCTATTTAAAAAGGAGTTACTATTCTAAGGAAGGGGCTTTCTTAACGTTTTATGTTGCACATAATTTAGGTACTAACTCAAGAGCCAGCTCCTTTGAAGCTTGATCCCATTAGTGTAAGTTGTTTTGAAATAATTGTTATTATTCGAAGCATTATAATATGCTGTATTAGGAATGACCCCAATCTGAAAAGATAATGTTGATAGAAGTGACAGTGTATCGAAACATATTGAAGTTGTTCTGGCCCCCATAGGAGCCTCAAAATATTTCTGGAATCTTTTCTTACTCTTCGTAAACATGGAAAGTGAAGTAATTAAGGAATAAAATGACTTCATTAAGCTCTCAATAGTATTTCTCACGAATAAGGAGGATATACTATGTGGCCTACTGGCATGTTTCTCTTGATCATTTGGGTAGCACCATACCTCTCCTTTACTACTATGATGTCCTTATATAGAGTATAAGCCCTATCCCATGAAGCAACAGGAATGTCACTCGACAAACAGGAACTTCTATGATTCTATCCTATCGAGGCATGGGGATTGTCTTCTGTTTACCTGGTTTTTCCTCTTATGCATGGGGATTGCCAATTATTCTCTCTTTTAGGTATTTTTCGAACCCATTTTTAAATGGGACAGAACTGTATTTATTCCCCCCCCCCTTTTTTTTTTTTTTTTTTTGTATTTTTGATAAAAAACAAGTGTAGTGCTTTATTTCATCTATTTTTTCCTGCCATTAACTATATTTTGTAAAAATAAATGTGAAATTGCCTGTTGTCTTCTTATTATTTTTGAAATCTTATTTATTATTATACAGAGTGTACATCATAAGAACCAGGGAACTCCAGAGGCTGATTTTGCAACAAAAAAGCTCATATGGACTTTGGTCCGATTCCACTAAGAACAGTAGGTAATTTAAGTAATTTTTTTTAAAGTGTCACGTTTTTTGTTGAATAGGAAGCAATCACTCAAAAACTATTCAAGACAATTAAATTCCAATTGCACCATCCTGAATTAGACAAAATTCCCTTCAAGAAGTATAATTTGGCTTAAATAAATCCATTGTAAGGGAGCTTTCGGGTGGAACAGTAGTGGAAAAGTTTTATTTTATTTGTAAAGTCACAATTTAGTTGTGAATGTTTTTCTCAGCCCTCTGCTGGGCTACAGATACACCACTTTGAATAAAATTCCTTTTATTAGGCTTGAATTTTTAAAAATAAAATTGAGGTTTCTTTTTGGATTGATCTAGAATTGGCACCTGATTTGCCCAAAAGTGTGGTGTCCAATTAGGTTTCTTCGACATGGAGTGAAATTTATTACATTCACTTTGTTTCTAGTCTATAAAATAACATAGAAATAAGATTAAAAAGCTTTTTTGTGAAACAAAACAAAACTTTACAAAAAAAAATTATGTAAATTAACCAAAACAATTTTGAAATTAAATAGTAAAATAACCTTTCGATGATAATTAAAATTAAATAAATATTGGCAAATTAAAATGAATTATGCTTAAATAATTAAATGAAAATAATTTTGCCACAGCACTAACTAAAACAATACAAATAATAATAAAAGGCTTAGCGAACCCAGAGGTTCGATGCCGATACCATTAATGGCTGTCTACAAATCTCGGTCCACCGAATACCGTCCAAACCCAAGTTCATTAGATCACTCTTAATACAATCCTCCCACCTACGTTTCAGTCTACCCCTCGGACGTTTACCAGTCGGCTCAGCGCCTATTAACTTTTTAGGAATTCGTTCTTTACTGAGCCCAACAACTTTGCAAGCCCATTTCAACCGTTGCGATAATATCACTTCGATTATATTAACAGGGTGCATGCTCCGCAATTCCGCGTTGTGTAACCTCCTAAATTTTCCAGTTGACTCATCCTTTTTCGGACCAAGTATTTTATGCAGTACCTTTTCTCGAAGACCTTAAGGCGTTGTTCGTCCTTCAAGGTTAGCGGCCACGTTTCACACCCGTACAGAACTGTAGGCAAGATAATAGTTTTGTATATTCTAAGTTTTAAGTTTCTGGACAGAATGCGCGACCTAAGTAATGTTGATACCGAAAAATAACAAGCATTTCCAACCTTTAACCGCGCCTTTATTTCCTCTTGAATTTCGCAAAAAAATACAAAACATAATTAAAATTAAAATATCATGAGCTAGAAAAGAAAGCATTGATGTTTTTTAAAAAGGGTAGGAGCATGTAGAGTCCTTTTGAAAAATAATTTAATAAGGATATTTTTGTTCTTTTACTTTTTATTCTGTATTTCTGTGTTATTATATTGACTAGAAACAAAGTGTATTCAATAAATTTTGTTCTCAAAACATTTCTTTGTCGGAGAAACTTACTTTGGCAAATCATGTGCTAATGCCTATGCTGCACCAATCTGAAAAGATACCTCAATTTAATTTTTACAAAATTAAAGCCTGATAGAAGGAGATTTCCTGAAAGTGAGGTATCTGTAGCCCAACTGAGGCCTGAGAAAAACATTCACAAGTAAATGTGATGCAATGCTACAAAAAAAAATGGGAGAGTTGCGAGATAATTTTGACTGGAAAACTGAAGAAACAAAAGAACGAGCAATCAAGAAACGGTGCAACATATCACACTCCTTATATTTATTTCCCAAGACTGGGGTTTTTGGAAGATACAGTGAGTAACAAAACAACTTCCAGCAACTTTGATGATGATGTCAGTCCTGGACTCAGCCGATCTGCATTTTCGATTTTATACTGTTATTTAAAAAAAAAAAAAAGAAGAAGAAAAATTAAATAAATACACTTACCTCAATGTTGCAGCGAGTTTTTCTTCTGTCGTGATCGTTTCACTCATACATTGAAAGATGATGATGAAATATCGCATTTTATCAAGTTCAACAAATTATCAAAGAAATTAACTGACGTTCTAAAGTAATTGAAAAATGTTGGCTCATATTCACGCAACTTTGGATAGAGGGTCACGTACTTACTATGTGTGAATTTATCTCTTAAAATAGGATGAATCAAATACTGCCTTTGCCTATGTCCTCTTATAACAACGGTAGAGATACCAAAAACAAACTACTTATTCGACTTCCATTGTGAGACTGAACCAAAAACGTGAGTTCAAGCGCCTGTTAACGCGTGATTCAATGCCTCAATCACAAAAATCCTTTTTAATCTTTATTTCCATATTATTTATAGACTAGAAACAAAGTGAATGTAATGAATTTCACTTTTTTGTCGGAGAAACCTAATTCCACACCACCCGTTTTAGCAAATCAGGTGCCAATTCTGGATCAATCCAAAAAGAAACCACAACTTCATTTTTTACAAAATTCAAGCCTAATAAAAAGGAGTTTTCTTCAAAGCGTACTTCTGTACTTCTTAGTTTATAACGACGGTTGAGTTACCACAAACAAACTACTTATCAGACTTCCATTGTGAGACTGAACCAAAAATGTGAGTTTAAGAGCCGCAATGTATTCGCTGCAAATACCCATTAATGCATGATCGATCGCGAGATTCGACACCTTGTGTGCACTAGGCCTTACCATTACAGAGCTAATTATCTTGAATAGTTTTTGAGTGATCACTTCCTATTCAACAAAAAGCATGATATGAAAAAAAAAAAACGCAAAACTGAAATTTCCTGTTTTACATAGTCGATTTGGACCATAGTCCATATGACCTTTTTTGTTGCTCTTTAAGTTAAAAATTGCCCCTTAAAGTTTCCTGGTTCTTATGATGCACACTTTGTATAAAATTATATTCAACTTACAAAATACTAATTCTTGTTTCAGATCTAATTCACAGAATGCTTATGACACTGATCAGATGGCCCAAGATTTTCTACTGAAGTTCTCTAGGTTTCCATTTTCAGTCGGACAGCCACTTGCATTCAATTTTAAAGATCAAGAGATATTCAGTCTTGTTGTTACAAGTCTTGAAGGTCAATTTTTGTTTTATAAATTATTAATCATATATAATAGTTTGTAACTAAAATTAATAAATTATAAGAGTTAATCAGTTTTTATTACTTGGAAATTTGCTTATTAATATAAGATTAGCTCAATTTCATAAAAATATCACATATGTACTTATGAAAGTATGGTTATTATATTTAGTTCTAATTTCTGTTTAATTTTTACTTAATATTTTTGTTTCGATAGTGAATTAGTTCCTCAAGTTTTATCAACAAAATAGTGGTTTTCTTTTATCTCTCAACATGTTCACATTAGTGCTAATGTATTTTTCATGCTTCCAAAGAAATAGCCATATTATGAATAATACTTTGCAATTTAGTTTAGGTGTTTAAAAATTAGTATTGTGTTTTTATAATAACTTTTTTTAATTCCTAATCAATATCAAATATGCAGTACATTGCGTTTTATTTATTGCAAAAGGTTCTATTTTTTGCAAAGAATTTTTCATTTTATATAATAATATTTCATTAATAAATTATTTGTTAAATTAATGCTTTTTCAAAATTAATCCTTTCATATGACACAACTTTAATTCCTTATTGGATATATTTTTTTTTTATTGATGTTTAATGTCCTTTAGTATTCCTATTATTGGCAAACAGGACGGGTTATTCATACAGGTTACCAATCTATTCTAATCAGAGTGGGAAGGTCGAGATCCATTCCGTGGGTCCTTCACGAAATAAATTTCAACCCGCCCAGGCCAAATTTGAACCAGCGCAGTAGCAGACTCGAGGCTGTTAAGGTGACACTTTAACACTCTTTGCCACCACGTCCTCCTTTATTGGATATAATTCAAAATTAATGTAAATCAAGATAAACCATAAGTCTATTAGGTCCCTTGGACATTAACCTTTTTCATGATTGTTCGTTATATAACCCAAAAATTTTGTGCCTATTCAGTAACTGCTATGTAAATCAGTAACTTAAATTATATTAGCTGGATACTTGTCCCATAATTCATCGTTGTGCAGCCTTCTAAATTCTTTTTTTGAGACAGATATTATACTCTGTACTTTACTTTTGAAACTTAAAGGTCGTGTTGTTCTTCCCTTAATTTAAGGTTACCTTTCACATCTATACAGAATTGTTAGTAGTATAACAGTCTTTTAGAAAGTATTGTAATTTCCGATAAATGGGCTTATTAACATTTGTCTATCTTTGCGATAATACTATATCAATAGCAAAACAGTGAGAAATATATCAACATGAAGGATTTGCAATTTACAAGCTAAAAATGATATCTTAAAATTAATATAAATCAACACAAAAAAATGCAATTAAAAAAAGTGAAAACTACTAATATTTGAGTATTTTTCTAAGAATAAGGCCAATCGTTTCATTAGCATCTATTATCTGCATTATAATAATGAGTTTCTTTACAGAAATATCTTGTTAATAATTCTTTTCAGATTTTTCATTGATTGAATGATGTTTAAGAAAGATATAATAAAGGGTTGCATATTATGCTACGGTATTTAGAAATTTTATTAGTTATTATCTTTTAGTACTTTTGTTTCTAACAAGTGAAGTAAAAGTGCGTTTTATTTTTGTGTTTTTTTAATTTAGCTTTCATTAAAACATTGTAATTATCTATTCAAGATGTTTCTCTATAAGTAATTCTAATCTTTATTATTTCCTCTTTCAGCTGCTGATATTAAAGCCATAGAAGCTGGCCAGGATGCAAAACCAGTTAAAATAAAGATTGGCCTATGCTTGGGTGATACAATAGTCGTATTCAACAAAAAAGAAGGTTCTCTTTTAAATCTTGTGGGCAAAAGTAAAGGGTAAGATTTTTATATTTTCGTTATATTTGATCAGTAGATTAAATGTTTCACACAAGTTAATTGGATTTAAAATATTTCAGAAAAGAGGCACGAGTATCAATAATCAATCCTAATTGGGATTTTGGAAAAATGGGAATAGGAGGTTTAGGAACTGAATTTAATGCAATTTTCCGACGAGCTTTTGCTTCAAGAGTGTTCCCAACGGAAGTGGTGGAACAATTAGGTAAGCATATTTTTTTTTAATTACTGATTTATTTAATATATTCATAATGAGCCTTATGGCATGAAGCCAATGCCACTAGTGAGTGTTTTTCATATACCTCACTCAATACTATTCTGCTTTCCTAGTCCCTTGACTTGACAGTGTCTGTATGCAAGAGTCGTCAATCATTGCAAGATGTCTCTTGAATAAATAGGATGAACTTTTTTTGAGGTTTTATTTATTTAGAATATTATTCTATTAGATCAAAGGAAGCTCGAAGATTTATTAAACGCCTCTAGTATATTATCAAAAAATTCATATTGATATATATATATATATATGTATATATTCTTATTGTGCAAAAATAACAACAATAAAAAAAAGTACAGCATTTACAACAGTGAAATGACAATTTACTGAATAAGCAAGAGTGATAAAGGATTATGAAAAGACTAAAGGGTGAAGGAATTTTATCAAAACTTTAGTAGTAAATAAATGCAGCTTAAGAAAAAAAATTGAAATCAATTTAATTATCGTTATGTAGTTGTAATTTGTTTTGAAAAAAAAATAGATAAAACAACAATTGAATTTTTTTTTTTTGATAAATTTATCCAAATCTATAATCATAAATGTTTTCAGCATTATCCTTATGTTTGCCTAATGCAAGTTAAAATAATTTTTTTACTTTTTTAGGGTGTAATCATGTGAAGGGCATTTTGCTGTTTGGACCTCCTGGAACTGGAAAAACACTAATGGCGAGACAAATAGGTAAAATGCTTAATGCTAGGGAACCAAAAATTGTTAATGGTCCTCAAATTCTGGATAAGTATGTAGGAGAATCAGAGGCAAACATAAGGAGACTGTTTGCTGATGCTGAAGAAGAACAAAAAAGGGTTATTATTCATTAGTTTCTACAGGCATTTATAAGATATTTTCTTGTTTTATTTTTCAGCAAATGTAAATTTTATTGTCTAATAATAAATTTATATAATTTAAAATTATTATGCAGAAATATTAGAAATCTTTTTTATTTTTTTAATTGCGAAATTTTTATGATTCTAGTATTGCTTTTTTTAAAGAGTTAACAATTTTTGCTTTTGGTTTTACTTATATTTTATGTAGTATTTGAACGTTTAAATTCTTAGCTTTAATTGTAGAAATTATTTTGTACCTCTTATTCTCATACTCATTTCTTCAAAATATTTATGAAATATTCGTAGAGTATTCAACTCTATATATTCGTAAGTATTCAATTCTATGTGTTCGTAGAGTATTTGTAAAGTATTCAACTAATGTTCTGAATTATGACTTATCTAACTAATATTATGAATTATCAAGTATTTTCTTTGATTTATATGAAATAGTAGATTGTATTGGACTAGACTGGGGATTTATCTATAACTTCAAGATAGCATTTTAGAGGAAGGTATTGGAGGACCATAGGGAATGGGGTTAAACAACACAGTAGTTACATAAGATTTCGTTGGTACAGTATGACTCTGTTGTTGAAATGGTGTGTGTAATGAATACTTACTATTTGTCACTAGTTGTCCTTTGTTGTGGGAAAAGATTTTTGATGTGGGAGTGTTTTGCTAATGAGGGTTTGAACATTTGAACAAAAAAAATATTGTAAGTCAGCATTGCCCAATCTTCTGCTAGCATGAATCTGCTCTCAAGGTTTGCCGTGTTTCAAATTCTCCATCGAGATCTTCTTCAGTCTTCACAAGATGATTATTGTTTAAAAACTTTCATTCGGCTAATAGAGTATAGGCATTTGAAGATTTATCTCTGGAATAAGGTAATTATTTTCTACAATGACAAGGCACACCTATATATTTCTGAAGTTAAAAGGAAGAAGATACATTATTTTGGTAACCCTAAGAAAATTTATGAGAGCAGTGGAAAAATATCTGACATGGATAACACTTGACTTCCTTGTACGCCTATAAAACTATAAATCAGTGGCTCAAAAAGTGATCCTGAATTTGTTTACTAGTTTCCGAAGATTGCAGTATCTCAAAAACGGCAATCGGCATCGCGACATCCATTTATTGACTCACACACACACACACAAAAATGGGGAGGAAAACCAGTATTTTACACTCAATTTTAACACTTAAAAGAAGTAATAAAAATGTTTAATTAGATTGGAAACCAAATTGCGTTTGTAACCTTCATTACCAAAACATATGATTTATGTATTTAATTTAAATATAATTTTGGATGTAATCTTATTATGACCTACAAGTGAAGTACCCTTTTTGGCTCACCAATTTTAACCAAAATATAGTAAATACATTCATATTGATATAAAAGTTCTATTTACCGAATTTGAAATGTTTTACATTATATTTTAATATAATTTTTGATGAAAGTCTAATATGACCTTCAAGTAAAGTACCACTTCCGGTTTTTCAATTTAAACCAAAATCTAGTATGTTATTTAAATCAATATATAAGTTATAAATACTAAATTTGAGAAGTTTTGCATAGTATTTTAATATAATTTTTGATGGAAATCAATTATGACCTTCAAGTAAAGTACCACTTCCGGTGATCAAGCAGTGACCAAAAAGGGAGGTTCACAACTAGATTTTACATCTATCCTAAATATGAAATTTCAACTTTCTATGGCTAACGGTTTTTGAGTTATGCGAGATACGAACGTACAGACACCATGACGAAGCTAGTCAAAATGGATTCAGGAATGGTCAAAATCAATATTTCTGTTGAAATCTGAAAATCGAAAATTTTCGCGAATACAATACTTCCTTTACTTTGTACAAGGAAGTATAAAAATTAAAATAAATTTTACCCTGGAATTGGTGTCCCCTTAGAAGATATAATAGCATAAACAGTTCAGTTAGAATTAATTAACAGAGCAAATAAAACTTATAACTTATATTTTCCTAATGAAAAATTTGAATTATGATATTTATCTTCATAGAGTTATTTATTTTTTCTCAAATAAAATTGAAAATTAATTACAAAATGTTTATGAAAGTTAATTATTATTTATAAATATTTACATAGACTCGATGCAAAAAGAGATTATGATTATTGGAGAGATAGGTGATAGACATAGATACTTAAATGTGGAAAGGAAGGGAGCATTACTGACTAGGTGTTAGGATAGATTTCACAAGGATGTGGCTCTGTGAATTAAAGGTTTGTCAAATGCAGCAGTTAATGGGAAGCGATATTGAGATAAAAATAACAGTGGGGGTGTTTTTGTTGTGATGAAATTAGAATTGAAGGAGTTGGTAGTTATATAAAATGTAATAGGCTAAGATAATCTGATGTATGGAATAATCTAGAAAGTAATTGTAACAGTGGTTATGGAAAAGGAAATTTAATTTGGTGTTAACTTTTTTTCATTGCACTTAATTAGTTCTAAAAGAATGACCGTGCGTTCACGATTTCTGTATATGTAGTATGTAACATTGATTCAACAAATTTTTGGATCAAAACTTGAACAACTGGATGTGGGACTAGTATGTTTTCTGCAGGATGGTGCTACAGCCCTCACTACTAGAAATTAACCAATTATTTTGAATTTAATCATTGTTTGAAAATCAATCTTCTGGCTCGAAAATATTCCATAGTTAGCATATTCACTAGACTCTTCATTATTATTTTTTTATATGTAGCTATTTTAAAATAAATTCATAAACATTTCACCAGGACCCTACAATCCTTGAAGTATTGTAATTTGTAATTTCTTTCCTCTTTTTAGTTGTTTTTATTAAATTCACTTTCAAAGTTCGAGAAATTTTTTTAATAATATCTGAGGAATAAAATTTGTATGCTTATGTTCAACTCTACTTGAAGTATTTTTCCAGACTAAAATTATTTTTTTGAAATATTTAATTTTATATCCTATTCATTATCCATCTACTGTCTGCATCGTCTAACAATATTTATAAATGCAAACCATAATGGTTAGATTCAATACTCAGGATCTCTAAAGATATTTTTTAAAGTAGGGATGGGCTAAACTCTATCCCTTAAGAGTAATTGTTAAAAATAAATTAAAACAACGAACACCACCAATTTACGAAATTCCTAATTTTGGTTTTCTTTATCTGACCAATTCTGTTGAAGTTTCTACAAAGAAGTACCTACTTGCTTATTTGATAATAAGAATTTGAAAATCAATTTTTGCTTGTCATTAAGTCAAAGGCCATCTTCGTTGCACAGTGGTTAAAGTCATTCGCTATCAACTATGACAAAATTGGTTTGATTACGAAGAATCCTAAGGGCTAAGGGGTTCTAACCTGAAATATTTCAGAGGCCAAGATAGGTTCTTTTAGTTTTGTGAATTTATTACATAATCATTTGAATAAAAAAGTGCAACAAGTTCTACAAAATCCAAAATTAATTTTAATTTAAAATCACTTAAAGAGTGCATCAATTTAAATATGGCTGATAACCATGGATATTTATGCTTGCTACCAGTAAAGTATGCCTTGCCTCTTTAATATGGAGTGCCACAGATTATTTTTTTTTTGTAATGCTGTGGATGGATCATTAGTAAATTTTTGCATGCAAATTTTATTTACTTATAATATTTTCTTATTATATCAGCATTTTTGGTTTCTTACAATACCTTTTCTCTTGACAACTATATTTTTTTCCTATTCCATTGAGAAACCTCACTTTATAAAAAAAAAAAAAAAAAAAAATGAGAGGATAATTTGAAGAAATTTCTAAGGAATGAACTACTATGTATCATTATTATTTGAATAATTCAGTGGAAGACAAAAGTTATTAAAAACATTATCTCTATCTGTCAAAAGTAATTTCTATTACTGGAAGGTTTTATTATTTATTTAAAAGTGTTGCCTCCATAACTCAAAGTGTCTAAAAGCTAATCCCTGTAACTAAAACTATTTTTAACTATAATTATGCCTGACACGAAGCAATTTATCATTCCTTTGAAGTTATAGTCATCAAGAATTAACTGTATATCTTTTAATTATGTTACCATATATTGTAAAGTAAGACTTTCTTGTAGTTGATGGGATGAATGTTTAGTTTTATTTAGTTTATCCGCTATTGTAAAAATGCCAATTAAGTTACTTCTTTATTTTATGCTTTTTAGAATTATTTAACAACTTAAAATAAGTACAGATGATTAACAGAACTACAAAATTCTTTCAGTTGGGTCCTAACTCTGGTCTTCATATTATTATCTTGGATGAAATGGATGCTATATGCAAAGCTAGAGGGTCAGTTGGAGGTAACACAGGAGTACATGATACTGTAGTAAATCAGCTTCTGTCTAAAATAGATGGTGTTGATCAGTTAAATAATATTTTGATTATTGGAATGACAAACAGAAGGGATATGATTGACGAAGCTTTACTCAGACCTGGTAGACTTGAGGTATGTTTAAATCATTTGAGGAAGTTTATTCAACCTCAATGTTAATTAATATGAATAGTGTATTAGTCCATATTTCTAAATATTTTAAAAATGTATGTTATTTTAACACCAGTTTACATTTGATAATAAATTACAATAAAATTAGGGAGAAGGGCAACACATAGAAATTTGTAATTACTTACAAGGTATTGCAATTTTTTTTTAAATATCTCTATTTTTACCCGACTACAGCATAGCGACAAGGAGAGATGTGTTTGCTTGAAAGTATACTAGTATAGTGGTTTTTCAATAAACGATGTCGATATGTATGTAATAAAATATAAATAAATAAATTGTCAATATAAAAAATAATTGAATTTGAAAAAAAATATGGAAATAACCCTATCCGTCCTAACAAACAGAAGGTTCTTGCATATCTACTTAAACACACTGGATTGTTTGGGAAGTTGACATCTATGAATATTGAAACTAGTTTTTTTTTAAATTTGTCCATGACAAATTATTTAAAGAAATTGATCATTTGTTTGTTTAAATCCCTGAATTCTAGCAAGAAATTTTATGATTTATGTCTTGATAATCATGCTTTTAGGTTCAAATGGAAATAGGACTACCAAATGAACAAGGCAGGGTTGAAATTCTTCGAATCCACACTGTAAAAATGTATGACTATGACAAGATTTCAAAAGATGTAGACTTGAGGGTAAGTTATTTTATTTTGAACTTTATGATGAGTTATCTTTAACAAACAAAAAAATAATTTAAATGATTATGTAAACAGTTCACTGAATACCATCTTAATATAATATATGTATGTATATATATATATATATATATATATATATATATATATATATATATATATATATAAATAAATGTATGTATGTATGTATGTATGTATATATATATATATATATATATATATATATATATATATATATATATATATATATATATATATATGTATATTTATAGCTGGATTTATTGATGGGAAGACCAGAAGGTATAATTGTAAGATAACATTATGCCAGTCAATCATTTTGTTATTTTAGTTTTCGATGATCCTATATTATTATTTTGAATCCAATGATATCTGCACCAAATATCATTTTTAGTTAATATTCGTTTTTAGGAATTAGCAGCTTTAACTAAGAATTTTAGTGGAGCCGAACTTGAAGGTTTAGTGAGAGCTGCGCAGTCCACTGCTATGAATCGTTTAATCAAAGCTGCTTCCAAAGTTGAAGTTGATCCAGAAGCTATGAAAAAGCTTAGGATTGAAAGAGCTGATTTTATTCATGCCTTGGAACATGATATCAAGCCAGTAAGTAAATGCATAGTATTCTACTGTCTCTTATAAACTTTTAATGCTATAATTCCTCTTGGCACTATTAGCATATCTGATTTTTATTTCATATTAAAGTTAAATATATAATTATGCATGAAATAAGGTAAATAGTTAATAAAATTTACCCGTTTCTCTTAGCAGTTTTATAATCAGGTAGTATTTAAAGTGAATTCTGTCATGAAATAATAATTATCAAGCATAAAAGTAAAATTTTAAAGGAAGGAGAATATGGTGTGGTCGGTAATCAAGAATGACTACAAAAAATATTAGAAACTATTTATTTAGTTTCTGCAATTTTTGGAGTTATTCTTAAGCATCATTAGGACCATTTTCTCCTCTATTATCAATGAAATTGATTTTTGAATATATAATATAATTTTAAAGATTTGATTCATTCTGTTACATTGAGAATAACAGGATCTACCAATCCTTTTAAATTCATCACCAAAATCTTAAGTTTTCCATTTCAATTCAACTTCTTTACATAGTACACCTAAATCTCGGCCATCAACTTGGGCCTTAATGCAAGGATTATTTTCCTTTTTTTTTTATTTTTTAAAATGTTAGATCTATTTTTATTTTCATTCCTTCTTTCATTTCATTACATTGTGGATGTTTTTATATCTGAGGGATTTGACTTTCGACCTTTTAACTTCTGATAGTGTGCACCGAATCGATTAGTATATTTATATTTGATATATTTTGGATTGCTGTCCTTATCCCACTGTACCATGTGCTTTCCTATTGTCTCTTCCTGTGCTAACATCAAGGTCACCTATTCTTACATCATTTCTCATACATTATAAAGTGATTCACAAAAAATATTACATTTTTCAGGCTTTTGGAACTAGTGCTGAAGCTCTTGAAAGCTGTTTATCGCAAGGTGTCATTAACTGGGGTGCACCTGTTGGAAGCATTCTTGAAGATGGACGACTTCTATGTCAACAAGCAAAAGCATCTGAGACCTCTGGTCTTGTTTCAGTTTTACTTGAAGGTGAGGTTTTTGTGTGCATTTTTTCTATGGATATGTTGTAAGTTTTAAAATTAAATGAGTAAGTACTAAAGTAATACTGGACTTGAATGCTGATATGACCACATATAATTGAAATACCTACTTTTTTTTATCTACTACTACTATATAGACTACTTTTTATCTTTTGTCGTTTAGTTTGAGTGATCTACTAATTTGATTTATAGAGCTGGTTCCTTATCACTTTTTGACAAAGCAGTGATTTTTTATTCACTTCAGTGATTCATATGTTATGAAAAATAGCTAAAAAAAAAATAGTTTAAAGTAGAGAATGAGTAGTAATGATCTTTTTTATTGAAAATAGTGATTTACCCCATCTCCAATTTAGAGTCTTAAGGTGGACTGTGATTACTTGTGATATGTAGATTTTTAATGAAAACATGATCACTGTTAGAGGCTGGGTCCGATATTTATGGAAATCAGACACATTAGACCTTCCTTGAAGAACCCCTCTTAATTTTTTTTTTTTTTCCTTCTGCTCCCCTCTCTATAGGTTGGGTTTTACAGATTTTGGTGGATCTTTTGCTATCTTGATCTGCCTGTTCTAATTTTTTTCTTAGCATATCTTTTCATGTTGATCTTAGGCATGTTTCTTCTTTCATCTAGTTTTAGTTCTCTTACTTGGCATTTTACTAACTACATATTCATCCACCTTGATCTCTATTTGCATATCATAAGATACTGATCAGTTTCCTTTAGTTTTTTTCTATTTTGTCTTTCTGCTATATTGGTTTAATCATTGATACTTTGTAGCTCTCTGATATTTTCTATTTCATAGCAAGGCAGATGAGCACTCATTTACTTCCATTAGGTCAAGGACACATCGGCTTAGAGAGATGTGATAGCTGTTATTACAGTGAAGCTAAATTAAAAAATAAATGTTCTCCAGGATAATCTTATTAATTGGCGATGCTGATCGTCAGAAAATAATTTATTTGTGAAAACTATCATGATTTACGATACAAAACAAAATAATGCTCATCACTTTACAAAATACCTTTGGAACATTATAATTACTTTTTGCAATGAACATTAAAACAACCTTATAATGACACAAAAATGGATCCAGTTGATACTGTTACACTGATAGCAAAAAAATCAATGCATTTGACTTCAAATGGCTATCAGAACATTGAATCATAAAAATCTAGTCATTAGACTCAAGGAAGGCCATGTAACTAACAGAAGATCATCTGGCCATGCAAACAACAATGTAACCTCTTAGTTGTCCTGTTTTTCAAAATTTTCTCTATTAACCACATTTCCTGCTATAGCAATGCATTAAATTTGTTTGCAAGTTTCATGGTATCCATTGACCCATTCACTTATTCTGAAATGTTGGTATTGTGTATAATTATCTTAAAGTAACCCAGAGCTATCTTCTAAACACTTTACTGTTTTTATAAGAGCTAATAAAAATTAACTTGATTCATTTAATGATTTATCATTACTGTTACTTTGTTACAGAAACATTTTCTCCTTAAAGACTATTGTTATTCAAAAAATATTTATTGTGGCTTAACCTATTACTTCTGATGCAGTTTTTATGAGAAAAATTTTCTCTGACATAAACAAAAATAAAGGTCTCAAAATTGGAAAAATTAATTTTTTCATTTATTTCTGAATACTTAAAAAAGGCCAACAATTTTTTGATACGATTAGATAAAACGTATTAATTGTGATATGTATGATGATCAAATGTGAAACATAAAAAGAACTATATCTAACTTAACGTTATTATAATAATTTGTTAAAAATATTTAT
This sequence comes from Rhaphigaster nebulosa, assembly GCA_948150685.1. Lineage (NCBI taxonomy): Eukaryota > Metazoa > Arthropoda > Insecta > Hemiptera > Pentatomidae > Rhaphigaster > Rhaphigaster nebulosa. The sequence continues at coordinate 65,695,976 of OX411308.1, forward strand.
GTCTTAAGAAAATTTTTCTTCAACAAATAAAAACCAGAGGTTTCGAAATTGAGAAAAAATATTTTTTCTATTAATATCTGAACTACTGTTACTTATTTATATATTTTTGGTTTTATTAGGTCCCCCAAATGCTGGTAAAACAGCATTAGCAGCTAAGCTGGCTAAAAATTCTGATTTCCCATTCGTCAAGGTGTGCTCTCCTGAAGACATGGTTGGCTACACTGAATCGGCCAAATGTATGAGCATTAGAAAGGTACTTATCAAGTTTTCAAATAAAGTTTTTAAATTGCAAAAGATGCCACATTGTCAATTGGCGTTAGTTTATTTCACTCAGAAAAAAAATCCTAGAATAATATTTTTTGTTAATTTTTTTTTATAGCAGCTGTTCTATTCATAGTTAGTTGGTTGATTTTGGTATAGCTCTATGCGTGCTTTAGTGATAATTTTTTGACATTCAGAGGATAATGCAATGTAGTAAAAAGAAAACAGAATTTTTTAAAAAATAATTTGGTAAAACAAGTAATATTAAACAATGAATGGGTTTTAGTAGGAAAGGGGGCCTATTCAAGCATTAAAGTTACATTAAGGAAACAGCTATATTACTGTAGTAATTCCTTATTATGGAATCATTAGACCAAACTGTTCTGGGATCTCCTGAAAGAATATAGGACTGTTACCTGGTTCAATTTTGAAGAGTATTTATACGTTATTACTAGTCAATGGTTACATTGCTGCCATTTTTAATCAGCAATAAATTATAGTTAAAGTTAATGTTTTTATTAGTTTTATTATTAGTTTTGACATGTTTTTTAGTTCATACCATTAATAATCCTTTTGCCTGTAGGACTGAAATGAAAATACTTAAATTTCATGATGAACTGTCAATGATTCAAAAGATTGTCTGTCCCATATTCGTGCTTAGTATGGCATAATAGAACAAACAGTCTTAAGTTTTAGAAGATATAGATATCGATTGTTTTAAATAATGCAATGACTCATTGATTAACTGCCGTATCTATCAATAAAATTAGCTAGATTGATTAGGAGTTTGTCATTAGTTAATTTTACTTCTAGTAAAATTTAGCAATACTATTTAATGCTGATTTTAATTTGTCTGTTGTTTTTATTTATTTTTTAGTTGAATTAAGTTTCATTCCTAATAATTTAATTTTTTTTTTTTTACTATGAAATAATTATAAGATGTTTTAAGTTGAAATTGTGTTAATTTTTGTTTTTAAAAATTGTATTCTTACTTTCATTTAGGTTTTCGATGATGCGTATAGATCTCACTTGAGCTGTATTTTAGTTGATAATATTGAGCGTTTGTTGGACTATGGCCCTATCGGCCCAAGATATTCAAATCTGACTCTTCAGGCATTGTTAGTTCTGTTAAAGAAACAGCCTCCACCTGGAAGGAAACTCCTTATTCTTTGTACAACAAGTAGAAGGTAAGTTAATTCTATATAAATAAAGTAAATAGATTTTTTTATGTTTGTTTTAAATGAAAAAAAAAATTATTTAAATTGGGAGTAATTTAGAACTAGAGCTATTATTTAAGCTAAATTAATTAATTTTGTCATCTGTAGACCATTATAAAGGCAGTTGATAGATTATCTATCCTACTGATATTGCAATTCCATTTAATTTTTTTTTTACCATATGAACACTACTGTTTATTTTTTTAATATTAGATGTTCAAAATAGAAAATAATTAGATATCAGTGCTACCTTCCAACAGTAACTTGTGTCGTTAGGTGTTCCTCTTTTTCATATCTTTTAATATCTATCAAACCACACCTCACATATTTACTTTTGGGTTCCATATTTCTAATAGCTGTTGACAGTTGACATTATACACTGTAGTTTACATCATCCATCGTTATTGATTGAATGATTGAACACCCTTGCGGCTGTCCCCTCTTTGCAAGCAGCCAATTAGTAATGGGCTCAGTTGGCCGATCGCATGTGGCTTGATAATAAAATTGTATTGGAATACAATATAAAATTTCTTTTACAGGATGACAGGGAATGTTGGATTTTTGGGACACATGAAATCCTCATTATAAGGACAATAGAAATCTTGTGTATTCATACTCGTGGAATTTTGTAACAAAACCTATCTTCTGGCATTATCTGTTTCAATTATTTCTTATGATTTTATTTCTTCTTAGTTGTTTGTAGTTTATCTGGCCTTCTGGAATGTTATATATTTTGGTCAGTTATATTTTATAATTATAATATATTGGAAGGGTGTGTATCCTGTTGGAAATATTGCACCCTCAAAAAATTTCACATGACATTATTTGTATATTTCAATAGCAATTAGTCATTTAAGACAAAAGCCTTTGTAATTTTATAATGTCTCACTTTTGCTTAATATTTACAAAAACTACAAAATTTTTTTTTCAGTTTTTAATACTTTAAATTTTAAAACCCCACTTTGTTTTAGCTGTTATGGTTAGTTCATTTAATATCTGTAAAGTGGATTTCTATAGATTTTCAGGGCATCTATTATGTATATTTTCAATTGTATAATTTTATATCATTTATATGGAAAAATTAATAGGTAATTATATTGTAAACTTTACAGGCAGGTTTTGGAAGACATGGAAATGTTATCTGCTTTCACTGCGATTCTACATGTTCCAAATCTTAATAAGCCTGAACATTTGTTTGCAGTTGTCGAAGAATCAGAAATTTTTGGAAAAGAGGATCTATCGATATTTGCGAACAAAATTAAAGGTGTCAAGTAAGTAAATAAGTAAAAGGTTTATGCATTATTAGTACTAGTTTCTCTGTTGACAAGATTTTTTTGGTTTGATTCCTATTTACCGGTTAAAATTATGTGGTTCATGAGTGAATAGGAAATTCAAACAAGCCAGTTCTAAGAAGTTATCAACTGGTTCAATTTCTTTTATTGATTTATTTTTTACCCCTTTAGAAATTTTCTTCCACTCTTTAGTCTTCTTTCTTCTATCACCTCTAGGACATTCCCTCTTACTTCCATTTTCTATCTTATAATTATGCTTCTGACCCTTTCGATCCTTGAAATCCTTGCTGATCTCCAAAAATCCATTTCTACTGTAAGGAATTTTTTTACTTGGGTCATGCTGAGGGACCATATATCCCATCCATATAGCATTACACTTTCTACCAATGCTTTGTAGATCAGTTTTTTGTCTTTATTAAAATATTGCTGCTCTACAATAGGAAATTAAGAATCCCCCCTGTTATTTGCCTTTAGTTCTTTTTTTTTCAATTTCTGGATCTGTTCTAACATTATTTTGTATTATGTATCCCAGTGAACAGAATTGATCTACTTTCACCAATGTTGGGTCAATATTCTCTTCCCTCTCCGTGCACATATATTTAGTTTTATTGTAATTTATACTGAAACCTCTTTGTTCGTATTGGTCCACTATTTTTCTGAACAGGTAGATGATATCCTCCTCATCTTATGCTATTAACACCTGGTCATCAGCAAATAATTAATGACATTAAATAAAGGTTTTTTACTTTATCTGGATTTTCATTTTTTAAAAAGTTAAAAATGTGATAGATACAGGATCTCTCTGGTGTGAAGCCACATTGCTCCTCAGCCTGAACATACTTCTTTTCCAGTAAATTATGCTTTTACTGTTCTTAAAAGAAGTTTCATTAACGGATTCATCTCACAGATGCCTCTATAATTTGCACACTTTTTCCAATAACCTTTTTAAATATTGGTGTCAAGTAACCCTGCTTCATTTCTTGTGGTATGCTTTCACCTTTTAGGATTTTATTAATAAAGTCTAAGCATTTTGGTCAACTCAACTCCATCATTCTTCAAGAGCTTCACAGACATTTACGGATAAATTATCATTTATGATTTTAATCATATAATAATTTAATATGATTTATGATTTTAATAAACATCAAAATAATTGTAGGCTATTAAAAGGAATTTATGTCTTGGGAAAAGAGAGAGTAAAAAGAACAAACTCTAGTTCGATGATTGCCTAACATTTTGCGAATAAAGAATATTAAAAGCTCTAAATAATCCCAGCAAAATCAATGTTACCAACTTCCAAGCCTTAAAGAATGAAACGTCTTAATTCCTGAAAAATAAAAATTGGGGCATCTTAAAAACAAAATTGTACAGATGGAAACTAATAGAATTTGGCCGATCCGATGGACATTTTGAATGACTTTAAAAAACACTTTAACAGTATTTTGAGTACAGGAAATAATAGTTAAACTCCTCCTTCTGAATATCAGAGTATTGAAACGTTGAAAGAAGAACCAAGTAAGGAGGAAGTTGAAATAGGCATCAGAAAATTAAAATCTTATAAAACAGCGGGAAACGACAACATATATAGTGAATTGATAAAAACATGTGGTGAGAAATTTAAGTATTTGGGACCAATAACAACTAGAAAAAAATGTAATTGAAGAAGAAATATTGGTGATAAATGCTTCAGTTGACATCCACATGATGGTATATGCGGTAAATGCTTCTTATTTCTCTGTCTCAATATTATTTAGCCTCATGCCTTTTGGCCAGGAACTTAAAAAATAAAAAAAATTAGAATTTACAAACATATTATCCTTTATAAATGCTGAGCCAACTGTTAAATATCGGAGGGATAGACCTAAACGTAGGTGGGAGGATTGTGTTAAGAGTGGTCTCACGAATTTGTGTTTAGATGTGGTCGGTGGACGGAAATTTGTAAACAGTGGTTAATGGTATCAGCATCAAAACTTTGGGTTTCGCTAAGCCTTTTATTATATTATATAAAAGGAATTAAAAAAAAAGTATTTAAATATTCAAATGTTTATTAGATTGTTGGTCTGTTATGTGGTATTGAAACTTCTTAGGCATCTATGTTATTAGGCATTAAAAGTTTTTAGGGATCTATATAAGATTCAAATATTGTCAAATGAATAAAATCTTCAGCACTGGAAAAATGGTGGGATAATAAGAAACATGAAGGATGAAGAAAAGTGAAAGGAAGTAAAGAAAGAAAAATTGAATAGATGAATCATAAAAGAAAAACAGGATTCTGCATGTTTTGGTATAGCCTTGGTAATCCTCAGGCTGAGTGTATTACTCATTGACGCGCTATTATGTTGTTTTGTTTCTGAGGTTTTGTCTCTCGTAATTTGATATTTTTTTTAGGTTATTATGGTTTTAACCCTCTAAAATACAAAATAACCTTTAAAATAATAACCCAGGGATGCCCAACCTTTTTATAACGCGTCCGCAACCAAAGGTTTCTCATATTGAGGCATGCCACAGCTGTACCCGCCAATCCCTCTCCTCTATACCCTGCCACCTTAACAATAATTATTTCTGTATAATATAGGTAATTGCTGTTAGTTGCTAAAATATTTTTTCCTCTTTTGTATAAATTATTTTTTCATCCCAGGAAGAGAACGGAAACATTTTTTTTAAAATAAAATTAAGAATAAACAATTTAAAAACCTACTGCCCGGCCGTGTAACATTTCCGAATCCTAGTGTGTGCGTGCTTTTGGTTGGCACTCTTGTACTAAACCTATAAACTGTAATAACCAGTCTCATTTTCTTGAAGACATTTTCAAGGAACAAGGTCATTACTAGAATAAATTTGTAAAAATGGCAATAAAGCTTCCGATTTTATTTACATATAACATAAATAACAATTTTTTTTTTTCTTACCCTCCCTTTTAATTTTCACAAAATAATTTCACACTTTTTAAAAAGCTTGAGTAGTCAACTTGTTTCCACGTTGTCTTGACGACAACATGTACTTAAGGGGACACTTTTTCTCTTAGTAATTTATTATAAGATTTGCATTTATCCACAAGTATGCAAAATAAAAATATATGTTAGATTGCATTTAAATACTTTGGAAAGATATTTAGACATATACTTAAAAAAAAGACAAACTAAGTACTCAATTGTATTAAAGTCTAGTTTCTGCGTATAAGTCTTCTTATTTAAAAGCAAGAAAAATAAATAACAAAAATACAATTGTTCTCAGTACTATGAATGCTTCAACAAAATATTTCAGATCTTTGTTACTTTTTTTCCTCTCCTATCAAGATTTGTCTCTTTCTGTTCTAGAAGTTACGCTGTAACGTTTTTAACTGATTTAGTTATGATAATAATTATTAATGTTTTTATTAAATTTCCATTTGTCTTCTTTTATTTAGAGTTTTTATTGGGATCAAGAAACTACTTGCTCTCATAGACATGGCTCGGCAGATGGATAAGAAGTCGAGGGTTTACAAATTTCTGAGCAAACTTGAAGAAGAAGGAGCTTTAGGTGAAAGTGGAATCCGTTAATATGCTTCCAAAGTCTTCAGCAGTTTTCTTAGGTCCCAGAGTTACCTATATACATATATCATGTGATTCTTTCTTATAAGATCTGTTCAAAAACTAATATTCTAAATGCAAATAGAAATCTAGTCTTGTAATGTGGAGATAGTCTGTATGCAGTTATTCTTTGTCTATTTTCCCTTTCCTCCCAATTGACAAATTGATGTTTGCACTTTTTGAACAGATCATATGTTTTTGTATACAAAAGTAGATTTTTGTTTTTTATATATAAACTATAACTGCAATATTTTTAGAATTCACAGTCACTATATTTAATTGTAAAATTAGAAAAGACGTCTTTATATAAGCGGTCACCTTATTTTTGAAAAGTATTATTTTATTTATTTATTATTATTATTTTTTTTTTTTTTTTTTTTTTTTTAGCAATGAGCATTTATGTAATTTAGGTTTTATTTGATATAATGTGATGAGATCTCTTTGTATTACTTATTTATTTGGTTTAGTTATCTGTGTTTGTTATGTATTTTGAAAATATTTAAAAAAGGGTGTTGTTGTATTTCTAATTTTTAATAGAAATAAAGCAATAATTAGGTAATCATACTTAAAGTATGTTACATTCCATGTTAAGTGATTATTTATCTCAGAGAACGAGTATTGTTAAATAAATGTTTTTTATGAATATTTTTTCTTTTTTATTATTATTTGTAGACACCACAAAATTTTGAAACTATTTTTTATTCTGGAAATACAGAGCAGACATGATGTATGCCAACATCTTTAGAAACAATTCGGCCTTTCTCATTATTAATTCTGTATTTGCTGTTTGCCCCAAAACTTTTACAAATAGCTGGCATGCATATTTTGTGGTTTTCGAGTATGTTGCATCACTTTACAAAATGGATAACAAATTGTAGAATATCAATTGTTTTTAATAAAGTTTTTACTAAAGGCTTTTTATTTCGTAAAGAACAAGCTTAGCCTTATTATATCCTCATCTGAATACATTTGTTTAATTATGAGGGTTATGTTTTTGCTTTTGGATTCACGATTTTTTTTGTAAATTTTATTAAAAACAAGCTTAACTTTTTGTATATTTATTCTTATTTTCCTAAGATTCTTAATATCTACAGATGGGATAAAGTCTTCACATCAGGTTACTTTTAATTGTAATTTATTTGACTTGTGTTTTTTCAAATCGATGGACAGCTTTATGGGATTCCTTGAGTTGTTTTTCAGTAAAAAAGTACCACAAATTAGAAACTTCTATTGAGGAATATTTTGGATTTAGAAATAAAAAAGTATTATGTATCTATATAAAAATTTATTGTTTCAACATATGAACTTGAGCAAACAATATATACATTTAAAAAGAGATAATAAAATAACAACAAACATATTTCATCACGCATAAGATAAAATGAAGGAGGTAAATTAAAAAAATCTATTTTAAGTTACAGTAACAGCTTAGCTACTATCTCATAGAGTATATATTTGTTAAAATACAATTTATAAATGATATAAAGATATAATTGCATAATTTATAAACACTTTTGGACTTAGTTCCTAATAATAATTTATTACGTATAAAAAAAAAAAAAAAGAAGAAGAGGTATATCATGATGATTGAATTGCATTAATGTGAATAAATTAATTTTAGTTATCTACTTCTGCATTATAGAGAAGTTTAGTTTATACATAAATTCGACCTTTGAGATTGCAACAGTATTCAATTGAGAAAGTAGCACGTTTTGTACTTAAAATATAAGGATAATTCTTGTTGGCTTCCCCAACATCCAATATTACGAATGTTCAGTGTGTTTTAATGAGGAGGTATTCAAGAATGTCGAGCAAAAACTTAAAATATGATTCCCAACAATTTTAATTTTTGGGTTGTACTTTTATTTTATGACAGGTGCGATATACTTTCTACAATGATTAAAAATAAATTCTCTTATAAGAGAACATATTTTAGTTGAAATGAAATACTAAGCAAAGAAAATGATATTTATATTTTAATGTTAATATTTATGGCAATGCCCTTAAAATAATAATGGAGGAAGAAGAAAGTTTGGAAAAAAGATGCAGCATTACTTTTACCAGGACTGGAATTTTTGAGAAAAAGAAACTCCTGTTATAGTAGAGAAATTATCTGATCTAAAATGCTAACATGCTTATCTGAGTTCTTTTATTTACTATTAGAATTAGGATTGTCATTAAATGTTTAAAATTTTGATGAAAATTAGAAAAAATTTTGTATGCTATTTTTTTCTCCAGAAAATATTTTTAAATGAATAAATACAAACAACGGCTTCATTAATTCATCTGCTGATTCGGTATTTCTTCTATCTAATTACAAATTCACTTAACTCTGGAAGCTGAGAGTGCCTGTTCATAATCAATTATAATTATGTCCAATATACTAACATTAAGGGACTATCATGCAAAAATAAATATATCTAATTTTTACAATATTTATATGTATACATTTACATGCAGTTTTCATTACATCTGATCATCTACTAATTTAGAACAGTAAATCTAAATTAAAACAATTATAGTGTTCAGAGAAAAAAAAAACAAATATTTTTATGTTCCAATAATAATAGATTTTAACTACAAATCAAAATATCATATTTCAATATATATATTTTAAAGCTTACATATTTAATAATTTTAAAATAAAAACAGAGTTTAGGCAAATAATGTGTTATGAACCTATCAGTTTGGAAACTAAAACAAATTTTCTTTGGAATTATTTCCTAATCTGAATGCATAAGTATATATAAATATATACTGTATATATATGTGTATATATATATATATATATATATATATATATATATATATATATATATATATATATATATATATATATATATGTGTGTGTATATATATATATATATATATATATATATATATATATATATATATATATGTGTGTGTGTATATATATATATATATGTGTGTGTGTGTATATATATATATATATATATATATATATATATATATATATATATATATATATATATATATATATATATGCATTAAATGAAATATGTTTCTGAACATTTTAGCAACCCAAAATGGTTCAAATGAAAAACAAGAAATTCGAATAACAAAATTACCTAGCAATGTCAGTTTCCCTAAGCAAAATTAGGTTTTTGATTCCAGTTACTAATTTTTTTCTTTATTACTATTATCTTTTTCTATTATTATTGTTATTACTGTTTTTGATTTATGTACTTTCTCTAATTTGATTTATTTTTCATACCATTAAATTCTAAATTTGTGTGTATACTTCACTCACTTTTTTGTTGTGGCATTGCCAGTTTCATTGATTTATTTGTTAAACCCAATCTCTGAGCAATTTTAATTTTTTTTGCCCTTTCACACCATATAGTGTGATATTGATCTGACTGGAATGCCCATTAGAATGCTATAAATCACTAAGGAATTACATAATGTTTTTTAAGACCCAAGTCATATTGTAATTACTTACAATCTGTCCATATATGAGTAATTCAGAAAAGTAACAGATCAGAAAATATGCTGGACCTTTCTCTTCTAGTACATAACACATTGATTAACTCAACTCACTATTTCCTAATACCTAATATCCAATTTAAAAAATAAATTCTAAATGATAACAGTATACCACAGAATTTATTTTTTCTGGCTTTTGATTTTTATGATGTAATAAATATATTATGTTATGATTTATTTACATGACTTTATGTACAAAAAATTAATCATTCATCCATTATCACTATTGAAGTTTTTGTAAATTTATCTTTGCTTTTTCTTTGTTATAAGCTTTCTGATAGAAATCGAAGAAAAGCACAAAAAATATTGTAGAATGGACTAGAAGAAAAGCTGCAATAAGTTTAGGATAGCCACAGTCAAAGAAGAGAACTTGAGCTGAGTGAATGAAGACTATTGTAAATTGAGCCTGCAAACATACAAAACATTTAATAAAATTAATTTTAGTTTTAAATAAACCTAGTTTAGTTAAATAAATTTATAAATGAACACATTTGCTCATTTATTTGTAATTAAAATAATTATTTTTTTATGATAAAACATTACTACATGTTGAACCATTTGTATTCCAGACATTTTTCACATGAGTTAATTGGTAATATTTCAACACATAATCGACGACTTACTGAATTTTTTTTAAGAATTAGAATGCATTACTTCTTGTTTGTTTCAAGTTTTTATTTCAGAATTTTTTTTTCTTAGGTTTGAGAATGGCCAGACAATTATGGACCAAAACATTACCAGTAATATTAAAATTACCAGTAGTAACTCAAATAAAGAAACAATGCATGTAATCTAAATAGTTTGCCTATATAATTATTAGAATTATAGATCCAATAAATTTCCAGCAATTCGTAGCCCATAGGAAGATGAAAATTTTTAATTGAATAAATTTTAAAAATGATCAAAGGTGAGAACAAGCTTTTCAACCTAATAGCCTATCCTCCTTTCTTTTTAAGATCCTGGAGAAGCAGGTAGCAGTACACCTAACAATCAAGGTACTATCACTTTAGCCTCTTCACTCTCAATAGCATGCATATCTCCAGGGAAAAACAGAAACTGCCCTACATTCTCTAGTAGAAAAATAGGCCTAATAAAAATAAGACCTGGACCTTGTTATATAAAGAATCCGCTTTAGGACATTTTTTTAATGTCGAAGGGCATTTGACAAGACCAGGCCTGAGGCAGTCTACAAAGATTTAAAAGAAATATCTGCCCCTACTGCGAGTCAGGTGAATCGGATTTGTGTTATAGAACAGAACAATAGTCATCTCAGGGTAGGGCACCATACTACAGGCGCAAGCTATAACAGGATGCCCTCAAGGGAGTTGCATCTCTCCGCTACGCTGGTGCCTTGTAATGGACAACTTATTAAGAAGACTTGACGATGCGATCCTCATCACAGGGAAGTTTGTTTCTTTCCAAGAAACGGTAAAAAGAAACCATCTTTTTACCAAGAAACGGAAGCTGGACACTTTTAAGACTCCCTCTTTCTTTGGCAAACAGCTCCAATTAAGTCAATATGTCAAATACCTCGGTATTATTTTGGATTCCAAACTAAACTGGGGTTCCCATTTGACTGAAACCAAAAGGAAAGCTATAGCATCATTTTGGCATGTATGGAGGTCCCTTCTGAACTTCATTTGGAAAATCAGAAATTCAACATGGAGGATAAATAGATTTTCTCTATTGGTTATCACCCTGAGGGTAGGCAAAAAGGACCACTAGGCCCACTTGCCGGACTTTCTCCCCCCACCTTTATCAGTACCAGTACTAAGGTGAGAACATTACTAAAGGGCTCGCTAAACATTTTTCTGAAGAAATTGCCAGAGCTGAAAATATTAAATATATTAGTTATTTCAAGTAGGATTTATTGAAACCAAAGAAAATGATTTATTTTGAATGAGCGAAAAAACAAAACAATTAAACTTAAATTGAATGAAGAATCTAACAGTTGCCACAATCCATCAGTTCCTCTTTGCTGGAAAATAAAGACCCATTTAAAAATTAGAATTTGCCTTTGATTCAAGAAATAATGTTGGATTATGTTAAACTTGCCTCCTCAGCTACTAGAAAATTCTTATGATATCGATGTTCTTTTTTCAACAATGATTCAACAAAATATGTTATAACTCTTTCCTGAGAAAACATATAGTTTTAAGATTATTATTCCACGTAACAAGATATTTTGGAAAATAATGCTTTTTAGAAATTATAAAAAGTGCAATATTTTATAATATTTTTCCAAAACGTGAAATAAAAATGATAGTTTTGATTTAGCTAAGTAATTATGAAATATATCACCCCAGAAAGAATAGCCATTGTTGATTTACTTGGTAGAAACTCACCCGACAAAGATTCAAAAATAAGAATGTGGAGTGATATAGTTTATGTTCAGGCTAATGATAAACCCAATAACAGTTAATTAATCAGATGTAATGTCCAATATCACTTTATGACTAAATATGACAATACTTGCTAGTGTTAAAATTTTGTTACCTACACATAAAAGGATAAAGACATTTACAAAGATTACAGAATAAACAGTTTAAACATTGTCAAAACTGCTAAATTAACAACTAATTGAGGGCGCTATGCAAGAACCAGGTAAAGCCAAATTTTCCAACTTTTTTTTTAATGCATTATTGCATCTGGTAGAAGCTGTCTCCGTTTGTGTAAGAACCGGGAACAAATGTAACATCCATTCCTTTTTGGTATATAATGTGGGAAAGACTACATCACTGCCCAATAGAAACTGTTATCTGTTGGAGCGAAAAATAGGCACGTCCGGACTTACCATGTTTTTGACACCAATTTTAACGATTGCATGCTTTCTCCTTTAAAAGTTTAATTGGGATAAGTTTGCTGATTTATTCAGAACCTATTGGTGAACTTACTTGGTATTTTATTTAATTTCATTTGGTTCCACCAAAATTTTGTGAGTCTGGACTTAGCTGGTTCTGGCATTAAGGGCCCCATTGTACTTATGATCAAATCAATTGAGTTAGACATTTTTTGAGAATTTAGGGTTATATCAATTTTTACAAATAAACTGATCTTTTATAACTCTCTATTTAATAGAACATGCCCATAATGTTTAAATGAATTTTCTTTAATCTAATTTTAATTTAGACATTCTAGGAAAGAAGATGTAATGCCAGAAATAATAACAGAACTTAATTTTTTTGTCAGAAATCATTACAGAATCTTACCAGTTGTAGAGTAGTTAAGTGCTGTTTCCACCAAAGAAACTTCTGGTACTGTGGTCCCATAGCAGAAAGCATGTAATATGAGTACATAATAATGTGCACAAGATTATTAACTAAGTTCGAAAAAGTTCCATGGCCACCTGAAAAAAAAAATTTCATATAAAAAGTGCACTTTCTAAACTGATAAAACATTAGCAGAATATTCTCATTAATCCATTTTTTAGGTCAATGACAAAATAAATCAATGGAGAAATAACATTTAATTATGTTCCATGCTGAAATATATATCTGCGGTAGTTCTAAAATCTTAGAAAGTTAACAAGTGTTTGTTTTTTAATTTAAAAAAAAAAAGTGTTTATTCTAGGTCTTATTGTCATTTAAGAATAATAACAATTTAAAGATTATGCCATACTTTTCTGGTTTTATTACAGGGATTCATTAAATTTACAACAAAATAAAGAATAAAAATATTAAAATCAGAAATAGATATGTATATCCATACCTATATATATTTTAATACATACAAATTTGCATATTCTTTACATATAAGCGGAGAATTGACAATTGAGAATGTAGAGAAATAAATGAAGTTAGAAAGACATTTTACTAATGGAGATGGGTTAGTAAATCCAAAATGAGGTAGCATGAATGATAAAGGAATTTTCAAATAAAGGTGTTCTATGAGCAGCAGTGGTGTAATTAAGGATGACTTTACCAATGCAAGTATTTTTTCTGTGCACCCCTCTTCCCTCCTCCAGAAAAAATAACCAACTTTATCCTTACCTCTAGATACTACAATACTTTATCATGCAAAAATTTTCAAATTCCCTGATAAGCATACTAAGCAGAGCAGGATTTCGCTCACATAAATAAAAAAATAATTCTTTAAAAAACATATTTTTATCATTTGGTTGAAATGATTTCCAGCATATTTGCTTATAATACTGCGCCCCAAACAGCTTTTTCTTTTCTTTTCTCTTTTACACCACTGATGAGAAGAGATTTGGTAGTTTGAGATCTTATATTCAAGAAGTGGATGGAGGAACGCTAGGTGAGATGATCAAGAATATAGAGCGGTTTTTTTGTTCTTAAGGATTGGAATAGAAAGACATCAAGGCGGAGCTGCGATAGGAAATTAGGATAAAGCCATCCTTGTTTAGAATACCAACAAGAGATTGATTAGTGTCTGGTGACCCCAAAATTGGCCTGACCAATTTTTAAGATCACTTCCATTTCTAATATCTAAGGTTTCCATCACAATTCTAAGATTCTATACTAAAGTTTTATTAATTTTTGTAAGAAGTTCTTTTAACATTTGAAGGGTTCGGCTGAATAACGGTCTGAATGTTGTTAACTGAATAACATTTTATAAAGCTTACATTAAAGGTTTCTAACGTAAAGTAATAATGGTGCCACTGCCATAACAGTTTGAGGAAATAATGGTCTATATTATTTTCAAGCAAAAAACGGTGTTAACCTAATTAGAGGCCAATTTTTATTGATCTGTAAATTATAAAAGAAATCTAAATAGACCGTCATTCAGCCGAAACCTTTATTTGTCAATTTAAAATATATAAGTGTTTTATTCATAACTATACCTACTTTTTAAATTGTATTGCTTTCATTGAGAATATGCATTATATTCATAATAATTATGGACTTATTATTTATATAATTCTAATTTTATAAATTTAAAATTGAAAACATTTAAAATAAATAGTAATAAAACTTTTAATATAGGAACATGAGAACTATAGGTATGTTAAAAAGTAAGAAACAATTTTAACTTTGGACGATTTTTACTAGTTTTTCATGGCAGCTTCAGATTATGAATTGGAAAATTTAGGAGTTTGTTTGTAATAAATGTCTTAACCTCTGGTTTGAGTCCAGATTCATCCTGTTACTATTTTTACTATTTAGTTCACAATGCTTATTCATATACTGTATTCAAAATAGTGTATATTTGCTATTTAGGAACCACTTCAATTGAAGGGCTTGGGGCAAGAATGTGATGAGCCACAATTTTGAAGATAATGAGTATTTTGTATAAAACGCTACTTTGTTTCTGTATATAGCTCTTTACTATGTTAGTTTGGATAAATTTCATTAGATAATAAGACTAGATATAAAGAGATAATCTTTCAAAGAGATAATAGATGAAAAGTTCTCCTTACCAGCTAGAAACTTGACACACACCCAAGTTTCAATAGGTGTCAAGGAATGGTGATAGAGATGGAGTAGAGTAATCTGATTGTCCTTTTTCCTCAAGACAAAGAATATCTGAAATTAATTAATAGAAAATTGTTACTACATGATCATTTAATGGTATTAATAATTAAAATATTTATTTAAGTTATGCAAAGTATCAAAATTTAATCATTGCTGAAAACTGTTAATGCATTAAATACAAGAGCTGAAATTCCAGTGACAATGAAAAATGGAATAAAATAAATTAGAATGGATAGGAAAATAAAGAAAAAATGAATACAAAATGTGAATTATTCTAAATTAGGGATAGATTATGAAATCTAAAGAACTCTTTTAGTGACAAGTTATTCCTGATCCTCATTCATATAGGGTATTTTAATTGTACTTCCTGTCACATGAATTAATTATTATCCATTCAAGATGTTCTCATCTTAACTACAGTTAGAATGGGATTATATATGTAACCTGCTATTCCTTGTGTTATAAATCAACTCCCAACTCGCCATTATGTTGATAATCTACCCCAAAATCAGGGCATAAAATTATTGTCAAATCAAATCAGAAAAACCTGACATTGATTTTCTTAATTATTTATTTATTCATTAACTAACTAACTAAATGGCACTACAGCCCTAGTTGGGCCTTGGCCTCACGCAGAATTGATAGCCATTCCTGCCTTTCTTCCACCTTCCTTCGCCATCCTCTCATTCCAAGCCGCCTCAGATCGTCCTCCACGTCGTCCAACCTCGGTCTTCCTCTCAATCTCTTTCCGCCTGGCCTGCCATTCATCATCTTCTTTGGTAGCCTCTCATCCGGCATCCTTTGCCTAGCCACCGCAGTCTTCCTTCTTTGATAATGGCCACAATATTAGGCTCACCAAAGAGTTGTTCGAGCTCGCTATTTTTCCTAATTCTCCAGTGACCATGCTCGTTTACCGGGCCGAATATCTTTCTGAGGACTTTTCTTTCCCAAACCTTCAAGATCATCTCGTTCTCCTTAGTCATTAAAGGAGGGAAATGGACAATTATTCCATCTAATCTGGCTTAAGAGAGAGAAAAAAAAAGTATTCCATTAAAATTAACATTAAATTAAATTAATTAATTCCATGGTATTCAAATGGGAAAAATAAAATATTTCATTTCAGACACGATGTTTTTAAAAATTTACCATACTTATAAATATTGATCAGAATAAATTAACACAAATAATATTCCCCCTGGAATAGAATAATAATGTAGATTGTACAGTAGTATTCCGAGTGATACTCTGATGTAAGTAGTACTTGCATGGTTAAGTGTAAAGATGTGAAAATATAACTATGAATTGTAACATTATAAGCTGGGGGTTCCCAGACTTTATGTCACTGCGTACCATTTCTACTTTTCAGATTATTGAGTGTACCACTACATCTTCTTATGAACTTATTTATTAAAGTTAATTAAACAAACAAAACAATATTTATTACAGTAAATGTTCTTAGGCTTACACAAGGGAATGTTCGAAAAAATAAAATTTTCATACCCATCAGCATAATTAAGAATTATTTTTGATAATTTTAACAATCGTTTTTGATCTAATTTTCACGCTCATCCTTAAAAATTACACAAAATTTGGCGATTATAGACATTTAGGTGATTAGTTGCCTTCTTCTCATTAAATCCCCTCCCCTCCCCTCCAAAAAAATTCTGCGTAAAACCCTGGTAAATGTGCTTAAGAAACTAATAAATTGAAAATAAAGTTCAAAAATCAAAAAAGAAATTGACACCACAGTGAACGGTAAGATTAACAACACCAAAAATCTGCAGATGAAGGTTTACTCATCAAAAATGAGAAATTTGGACAATATTTTTCAGTTGGAAGCATGCTGTTTACAACCAGAGCATCAATGTTAGGCTTGATGGAGCTCAACTTGATTCTTAACTTGTTCCTCTTCATTACTGAGTGCTTTTGTCGTTACTACGGTAAGCATTATGAGTCATTTTTATTAATTTTAGATCGTGTTTTTTGATCTTAAAATTACAATACATTTAATAATAATTAAAAAAAAAATTGTTATCCCTCACAGAACATGCTTAAAAGATGATATATTTATGACTTTTGTTTACTTGTTCGCGTACCACCTGAAACAACCTTGAGTACTATGGTTTGGAATCCCCTATTCTAAGCAGTTATAAGGAAGAGCTGAAACAATGGATCCAATCTGTGACAGTGGTACCTGTAAATTGTGATTGAAAATCCTGATACATTGATTTCGTCACATTTTGGTGTACCTAATACTTATCTGTATCCAGTGGAGAGGCCACGTGGTTTGGACTTCCCTTTCCCCTAATTACGAAATACTGTTATTTATTATTATCTGTAAACAAAAATTGTATAAACCTATTTGAATTTTATTATATAAATAATATACCTAAGCATAGAAATTATTAAATAGAAAGAGGGTCACCTTACTTCCGCGGTTGGTATGGACTTCTTTAAACTAGATTCTTGGATGGATCCATATCGAAACAAAATTCTGGCTACACTACTGTGATCTGTGATAATGAATCAGATTGATATAATACAGCCTATCTCTGATTCAATATAGCTTAGCAAACCCTTAAGAAATAGTAATGCTTATTTGGTATATATTAGTTTTAGGTATTAGTTCAAATATTATTGTAATTATCAGACCGAACTACAACTTATTTTTTCTAATAGTCTCATAAAAAGGATTTAAAAAAATTAAATTATTACTCACCGTATCCATAAACTCAGTTAATTTTGAAATATAGTACCACCAACAGAGATTTGCCATCTGAAAAATAGTACATCATATAATTCTTGTAAAATATGTATAATATTAAATTTCATTTTGATATTACATCATTTCTAAATACAAAACTAAAAATCGAAGAAGCTTGCATAGAATATAATTAGAATAATCTTAGATTTGTTTTCTCCCAAAAACAAAAACACCAGAATAACTTTATCAATGAATATTTAAGATTATAATGTAACACACAATGATTGTGTTTTTTACTTGCTAAAGTTACGTTCTGAATAACCGGTATTCCTAAGGACAAACATGAAATGAAGAAAATGACAAGACTAGTCCAGGCAACATGATAAGGTATTATGTTGTGTCTTGTCTTCTTATTCTTTGCTCTGCATTTATTGCTATGAAGACCTACAACCAAATGCTGCAAATTTGTTTATGGGAAGATAGAAATTAAAAATTTTGATTAGCCAGATTAAATTTAATCACTAATTTTTTATCAAAACGACCAAATATTGGCATGAAGAAATGTATCTATTTCAGGTAAATCATTGAGACATACACACTGTGATAATATTAAATACATAGTATTTTACATAAATGGTTTTTAATTTTTCTGAAGATAGGCAGGTGGTTATTCCTATAAATGTAATAGATTATGAATGATAGTGATGCCTAAAAGTTATTTTTATTCTTCATCATTGTTAATTGTATTGAAAAAGAAAATTACTGACCCTCATTGCTGTTGGGTTGCGAGAATAATCTACAGGCTGACATTTATAACTGTAGTCAAGAAGCCATCCACTCATCAAGTGCTGAAAAAATAAAAAAGAAGACAATAATTTTACTTTATTACAATATTTGTAATTATAATCTTAATTAGACATAAATGAGAATTATTAATTCATCAGAACATAGTTGGTAACTTGCTAAGACAGTTTTATTTATCTAACAAGAAAAATTTACCAATAAAATAACAAAATCGGTGGAATAGGCATACGAAAAGATGGATACTTCTATTGGTTGTTTGGTTAGTTTTTTTTTTGTGATAGAATCTCTGTACATTCTTTTGTAAATCAGAATCAAAATAATAAGGGGAATATTATTAGAAAAAGAAGGTAGGATTGCTGTAAAAGGTTTAATTATCGTTTAAAGAAAAATAGATTGTAACAGTGGTCCAAAACTTTGAAATTTTTTTAATACAAAAAGTATTTCAATATTGAAAAATGGTTATCTATTTCAGTAAATTCATAATTGGTAATTTATATTTTAAAAAAAAGAGGGTGTTTAGAAATTATTCAAGAATTTTTTTTTTTTTTTATATTATTTTATATTATTGATGTTTTATTAATATTAAACTAAAGTTCTTTGGTCCACTGATATTTATAAACTGGTTTATAGAAATTCAACAGAACTTTGTAGAAAAAGAACAATTGGAAGGTGAATGAGGGATACTGATCTTTTATGAAAAACTTCTAATAATAATTATGTTTTTTCAAAGTTTTAGTGCAACTTCAATTTCATTGAAAAAAAATTATAATATAAGATAAATAAAATTAACTTTGACTAGAGATGAATCCCTCCTTTTTGTTCTGGAGTGATTTGCTAAGGTGTGTTCAACCAAGAGTAAAGATTAATCCTGGTACTAATAATATAGCTAACAGAAATATTATAAATATTTATATTTATTATTAACTTCATAAATCCTTTGCTCTAAATGATCACCCCAACACTTTCAGCTTCACTTTTGAAAACCTAGTTATCACTATTGATCAAACCCTGTCCTGAAAACCCCATATTGGCCAAATTTCTTGACAGTCAATAAGTTTGTTTAAGTTATTCCATCGCTCTTGCCATCTTCTTCCCAATATGGCTTGTACCCTTTGGAATTCTCTCCATTCTTGTATCCGTCATGCTTCTTCTCTGCTGTTATTTAAATCCCTCCTTTTCCAACACCTTCTTGCATTCCAAACAGATTCTCTCTAATTGGATTCTCTCTAATTGTGTAATGTCAGTTTTAAGAAATTCAGAAGCAAATAATGTTTTTATTTCTATTACATTCAAGTTTTTTTAAGTTTCTAACAAGTTTAAGTTCTAAATGAGGATATGAATTCATTATTTTCTGTATTTTTATTATTATTTTTTTTAAAAATTACTTTAAATTAAATTTAATAATAAAATTTAAATTATATTTGTTATTATTATCTTTTGGCCAGATATGTTTTCTGGAATGTATGTACTGATATGTTATTCTAAAGGGACCAAGTCCCTGAATAAAATTTTTCACTGTCACTTACCTATAATGTATATGAAACATTATGAATCCGAGTTTTCAATGGAAATACAAGTTTTAAGGTCTTTCGACTCCAAATAACCAAGTCTCACAAAATGAATTGTCTGTGTGCATGTGAACAGCCTAGTTCAAAAATTGTTTAAAGTTGTACAAAACTGAAATTCTGTATTCTTTTCATTTAAAAAAAAATTAAATAAAATAAAACTTTTATTTCACCAAAATTTTTATTATCTGGAGCTTTATTTTATTGGCTTTAACTTAATTTTTACCATGCGATTTTCTTCACCAGATGACTTTTCATGAAAAAATTAACTTGATAATTTTGGTCATGAATAATTTTTCCACTTAAAACATTCCTGTACACTTGTTCCGCTTAATGTTAGAAAGATAAATTACAGCACAATTTCACAATATTTTGGGAACTATAAGGGTAATTCTGATGAAAATTGTAAGATGATGAAGCCCGGCTATCGAATGCTGTAGCAAGGTTGGCTGACCCTAGCTCTGTTTCTTTCAACTCTATATGTAGTCAACTTCTTGCAACATCCCATATAATAACCAAAACAGTTGCATGTTACTTCCATTTTGGTATTACTTATTTACCAAGTTTCAAATAAAGAATGGCAGATAACATGAAGCCCTAGGCTACATCTAGGTGTAATTATAAAAAATAGTGGCTTGTTACAATAATGAAGAAACATCTCTGAGGTAAGAAGAAAAATAGTTAAATTAATCTCCCTAGAACCATTGAAATAAGAAGAGACTGAATAATTTTTATCTGTCGAAATCATAATGAAATTAAAAAATCAGGAGGTACCTACAGTAGTTCAATAAGCAATCAAAAAACCTTAATTTATAAAGTATAATGACCACCTTTCCTTTGGTATTAGTCGTGATTAGCCAACAGAAAAACAGATCAATAACTTTTTGTTTTATTTATTCTGACAGCTTTAAATTAATTATTTTGTTTTACTGTTGATTCCAAAAAAAAAAAAAAAAAAAAAAAAAAAAAAAAAAAAAAAAAAAAAAAAAAAAAAAAAAAAAAAAAAAAAAAAAAAAATCATTAGAAATCATCAGAGAACTCATCACTTATAATTTATAAAAAAATGAGTGTAAACTGCACTCCTGGTGAACGAATAATTAAGATCTTTTTTAGTTTCGGAGCCTAATCAACGTTTTATTTTGATAATAGTAATAGGATTAGTTATATAAGAGAGTTAGAGATTATGTTACTCACTATTTGTCAACAAATGGATGTTTAAATTTTTTTCTTGATAGAATTCAATTCCATGTTCAGTCTGTTTTTGGTTCTTGTTTGCTGCGTACATCAAATATTTATTTTGAATGTTTATATTTTGTGATTTAATAGTGTGAAAATGAGCCGGTTAAAACCACGACGATTCATTAAGAATAGTAACTCTTCACAAAGAAGGAAAATATTTACGATACATTGCTAATCGTCTTGGTTTTCATTTATCTACGGCTTCAAGGGACATAAAAAAGTACAGGGAGACCGGAAGCCATTCAAGATGCTCAACAGTCATCAATCTCATTGAAGATCGGTTTATTAAAATGTAAGCACTCAGGAAACTTAATCTACAGCTTCTAGCATTAGAAACTTGGTTGCTGGTATTCAGTGGATTTCAATCTCCGAAGCAACCGTTAGAAGAAGATTCAGAGAGTCAATCCTTAGCTCAATAAGACCTGCGAAAGGGCCCCTTCTTACTGCAGAATAGGGCCATTCTAACAATAGGGCTAAATGGTCCCAGAGCTCAAGCATGTGGGGGCGGCAATTTTTATTTTTTTTATATTATTTTGTTTTTATCAGTTATCGAGTAATTTTTATTTAAATCTTTTCCTTACATAAATAATTATATGACCTGTTCTAAATAAAATAGAAAATACTGAAAAATAAATGAATGCAAATCTTACGAAGAGGGGCGCATTATTTTAGTAGCCCAGAGGTTCCAAATATCTTAGCAAGGTTCTGCTGCAGAACACCGTAAATAGAGACTAAGGTTTGTAAGAGAACACCAATCTTGGACTGAGATGGAATGGAAAAATGTCTTATTCACTGACGAGGTGAAAGTAAGCCTTAACAGTCCAGATAACCCTGAAAGAGTCTAGAGAAGGCCTGGAGAACGGTAGTCAGTGCTGCATGTCAGAAACTGTGGTATTTGGGAGGAACTGTGTCACCTTATGATGTGGCATGTCTTGAGAGCCACATACCGAGTTAGTCCCAATCCAAGGAGGGGCCTTGAATCAAGCAAGGGTATTCCTGCGATAATTACAAATAAATCAAGAACTTTAGTCCCATAAACTCTTCATGAGTCATATATGAGATTGGCTAAAATGAAATCTTTGCCCCGTGGCAAAGAGTGAATCAGGATATTGAAATGACTGTAGCTTCTTGTTTTAGTTGCAGAACGTTTACACAGAGGTAGCCTCAGAAGCTGTTTTATAATCCATGGAGAAAAGCTAATGATCCTGGAGAACGCATTAATATAGACTTCACCGGGCCCTTAATGAACCACTCGTGGTCGATACCTACAGTAGAGCGTCGATTATCCGAACTAATGTTGTCAGTGGTGGTTCGGATAATCAAAAGTTCGGATAATCAAAATTCACGTACTCGCACAGACACACTTATGAGCCAGATACAAATACTATTTAACGAAGCATTTTCTGAGAAATAATTAAGGATGGCTTCCTTTATAGACGTTCTGGGAAAAATAATTTTATTTTTCGTTTAATTTTATTCAAAATAACAATAATTTTAACAATACCAATAAGTAATTTACATGATCAAATTAATTAAAATTACGAACATAAAAAAAGACAAAAAAAAAAAAACGTTCCTAACGGATAACTGACATTCGGATAATCGACGCTCCACTGTATTCCCGAAAATTGTAAATTATGTACGATGCCGGGAAACAACACCATTTATCAGCTGAAACTTTTGATCAGGGAATATGAAATTCCAGAAACGATGGTAACTGTGAAGAGAGCCTTTACGTCAAGAGAGTTTTGGAGTAAGGTACATTGCTACACCATCATATAATACATCCGGTGTCAAACGGCCAGGTTGAAATCTTTCTGGAGTCCCAAAAGAAAGCCTGTTTCTAGTGGATTCTCCATCAATGTAGAGCGTTTTTCAGCTTTCACGAGAGAGTTTGTTGAGCTATGTGTGTCCCTTTATAACTAATAATCACTGCCAGCAAGTGTACATAAGCTATCAATCCCCGCACATAAAAAATATTTATTCGTGTTCCAGAGCAATTGGGATAATGTCCAAGGAAGCTCTCTAAGCGAGAAATAAGGATTTGAGAGGATTCAGAAAAAAAATCAGCCAAAAAAGTACGATGAACGATTTGTTCCACATCCTTCATTATTCTTTTGACCATTGCATTTCGATTTTCACAATTGAGGATGGTGATGCTTTATTTCATTCTACTTTTGAAGATAAATATTTTCCGGATGAATTATTAGATCTACTATCAGAGCTAGCTGACTAATGTCCTTATGAAGAGGATTATAAAAAGAGCTCAGACAGTAGTTTTATTTTATTCAGAGTACCGAAAAAACATCACATACGATACCAAACAGGCATTTTTCTGGTGAGAACACGATGCTGTCGCAATGCGACCTTCGCAACAGCCGCTGCGTCGCATCGGATCTGCACCGCAGCTTAGACAACTACTTTTATGCGTCTTAAGGAAATGCTCGCTTCAAGTGATTTCGACTATTTTTTCAGAAGATATGAACAATTATCAGCTAGATATGCCGCTTTTACCACTGTGCAACGTGGAATAAAAGAGGAGTATTTGAGGATGATGTTTTTTTTAAAGAAATGGGCCTACCAAACAGATTGTTCTCGGCAATATATCTCCGGAAAGGTTAATTGCACTCATTATCAGAGAATTATAGTCCTGTTTCGTAAGAGTTGGGCATAGCTGTGCCAGAAACTAGGTTAGTAAGACGAAGAGTGATCACGGCTGGAAATAAGAAATCTCTAGAAACCCGAAATGGCTTAATATATGCAGATACTCCTGATTGAAACTGATCGTTCATAGATTTTACCATTAGAGTTAAATTGTCTACGGAAAACATTAAGACATTTCTTGAACAAACCAGTTTTAAAAAATTATAGATTGAAATAAATCAATATTAAGTTAATAATTCAATATTAATTTATTTCCTGATAATTAGAAGTGATCTCATGACAGTGATGTGGATTACAAACTATGTTACATGAGCAATATAATTTTGCTTCATCAGGTCTAACATTTAGGACTAAAGAAGAGCTGCGTTTGGCTACTGGAAACTGAAACATCGAACCATCGGAGTCGAATGCGACCGGACTCTCACTAAAAGAAGGAAATAAGTTAATTTTGGTTATCTTCAATGGTGTATGCAAGGGGAGGAAGAGGTTGGAGACATCT
Organism: Rhaphigaster nebulosa; assembly: GCA_948150685.1. NCBI lineage: Eukaryota > Metazoa > Arthropoda > Insecta > Hemiptera > Pentatomidae > Rhaphigaster > Rhaphigaster nebulosa. The sequence goes on from OX411308.1 coordinate 65,720,732, forward strand.
CTCTCTCTCTCTCCCCCTCGTATCCCCGAAATATACGAAAAAAACATAAAGTTTGTATTTTAAGTAATATTTTTAACAATAATTTTTTATCCAATTTTCATGTTTATCCTTAAAACTCACCACCACTTTGGTTATTATAAACATTTATATAAACATTTATTATAAACATTTACTCGACAATGAAGTTCCAGTTAATTACAAAAAGCTCATCAACATGACTATAATGAGACCTATTTTTAGTTTTAAAAAAACAACTTCAATTTCATTCTACTTACTATACCACAAATTGAATTATTCATAAAGACCTTTAATATCAAAAGTTTTCCCGAAATAGATCACTATCTTTTCATTATAAATTTGATACCTTCATAAACTCTTTAGCTTCGAACTATGCTACTTAATCCACAGCCTGTAATTGCCTGGGATGAAGAAAATAAATAAAACCCAGGACCTTTCAACAGAGAACCTTAGAATGCTATCAATGGGTAGTTTCTCTACAAGTCACGGTCAAACGACATTATTATATTATCGCAGCATTTTTACTTTTTACGTATTATGAAAATAAATAGGTAAGGTTATGCTGGGTAAGTGCGCAATAGTCATTGCGCGTCAATTGTTGGATATCGTCCAATCCAAACCCTCAATTGTTAAGTGCTACTCATTAAGGAGTATGGATTCTCCACGGCTGATTTGTGAATGATGTATCACAAATCAGCCACTAGAGTTCGCTAAGGTAAAGTACAACTAATTGTAAAGATATTTGTTCTAATCTGTTGATGAAGTTGGATCTTTCAACTTGTGCTGTACACCTGTATCGGTATTTATACACCACTAGACCTTCTTTTTATTTTTGTGGTAAGTGGAACCTTCAGAAGTTGTTCTATAAAATACTTTATGATTCGCTATTCTACCTGACAGTTTCCAAGTTTTTAAGCGCTAGTCCGCAGTGGCCCAGGAAAAACATGATAGAAGGTGTAAGTAAAATCTCCGTTGTGGGACAGGTGATTGTTGTGGTGTACAGTGTACTAACGCTTTGAAATAAAAGTTCTTTTTTTGCGATATATTAATTAAATTATATTCTGCATCCCTCTTTCATAACTGTGACTGGAAATTGTAAAATGTGGGTATCAATCAAGTTTAAACTTTTTTCGATGATTAAAACAGTGTAATCCACCAGAAAAGAACTATTTTGTACTTGTCACGAAACCGTTACTGCTAGTCTAGACTAGATCTAGACTAGTCTAGATACATCGTACGCACTTACCCCTTAAGGCGGGGACAATCACAATAAAAATGGACGTGAATAAACGTGGGCTCAATGTTATATTAAAAAATAATCGTTTAGGTGATATTTTTTAAAAAAAGATGAACAATTCAGCTTCAAAAACAATGGGGTTACAGTCATCCAGAGTTTAACTTTGTAAAATCTAGTGCGCACTTCCTCCACATCACTTCAATTCATTTTGCTAAGGAATTTCGATTAGTTACATGATCTGAAGTTGTTATTTTATACTTCTCTCGCCCTGAAAACTGTTTTTCGAATGTCGTTGCAAGCAGTGGTTTGCGCAGAGAGGTAAGAGGGGGAGGGGAGCAGAGAGTTTTATATCCTCCCTCCTCCAAATTTTTTGTAAAATATGGTTTTCATATAGGTTATGTATTTTGAGAAATAATTTTTGATCCAATTTTCATTCTTAAAACTTACGCCCTATTTGGCGATTTTAGACACTAGACGATAACTTGCTTTATCATTAAATCCCTCCCCCCCCAAAAAAATGAAATCTCCCCTCGAAAAAAAGTTATGCCTACACGCCTCTGGTTGCAAAAATCTTTTAAATGAGGACAAGCTCGAGAAATCGTCCAAGATATCCAACAAGATGAAGGCGAGGCATATCGTACAGAGAGACAGCTCCGATCGACGGGATATTGAACCGACGATCAGTTACGTAATAGAATCGATATCAAACGAAAGTTGCCCAGCGACTTGAAAGGGAACGGCGTTCGGCATTGACCCACTATTGGAAGCTTCCTCGTCCATGCCGGCTTTCTAGACCTCAACCGTCCCATCTTCTGGTCCATACTCATCCAACGACCTGTATTCGTGTATAACCCTCAAAGTAACACAATAGGCCTGAGGGCCTGTGGACAACAGTCTTCCCCCTCCAGGCTTCCCCTTTGGCTTCCGGAGCTGGAGAATTTACAATTCCTGGAGAAGTTATGTTTGTATTGTAATTGATTTTCAACCACTTCAAAACCATCATTGAAAGGCTAGTTCTTCCATTTTTTTCTAAGACATACCAGGCCTGAGAGGCCTATGATGAACCTGCGAAGTAAATTTTTATATATGCTTGATAGGCCTGTCGTGTCCTGTCGTCTCATTGTTCTAGAATATTTATTTTTGTATTTGTACATTGAACCAATTTTCCAAGTTTATTTGGGTACTCAGTGTGAGAGCGAAAACATGCCAAACTAATTATGTAAATACCGGAAATAAAATTTTATAAGTGTTTAATATATTTGTAAATAAACACTGAGGAACTACTGCTCATTTTTTGCACTTACAAAAAAAAAACAGAGAAAATCTAAAATGGCGTTGTGGAAATCCTGTTTTTGGAGAATATCTGAAAAAATGGGTCTTAATTGAGTATAAAGTTATGATTACACCAGTTCATGACAGAAAATATTTTGCTCGTTTTTATGAATGAAAATATTTTTAAACATAAATTTTATTTTTTCGATTAAATTGTGATTTTATGTTATGTTAGTACCAAAAAAATTCAAATTTTTTACATTTCATAAATGTATTTTTTTCTGAACTGCTTATACTTATTTTCTATATCCAACAATAATTAAGAAAAGGTGAAATATTATATTACAATATGAGAAAAAATTAAACATTGTCTGAAATATGGAAAGTTTTTAATTTTTGAACCTTATGCTCACTAGGCCTGAAATTTTATTTTAATTTGGAAAATAATTAAAATGAATTCGATGATGGTACGGAACTATTCGTTATGTACTACACTCCCCAAAGACTTACACATTTCACGATCTGATTAAAGCCTATTAAGAAAAATGGTATATGGCATACCTACGAAACGATGACACACTGAAAATGTATACGATTAATATAAGATTTTTATGGAACAATTGAATTAATGAGGTACATGACTCTCCTGCCCGCAAATTAACCGATGAACGTTGAAACGAAACATGAAACAGGTAAAAAGGAGCTGGATAAGGAATACCGTGTAGCTAAGTAATTAAAACCCATTTTTGGTTCGGAAGTTCTACGAAGCTGAGCTGATATTTTTATTGACTTTTTAATTATGAAAGTTTTATTATTTTGTCCTATCGGTAACATGAAGTGTTACGGATGCAAACACACAAATAACGTATTTTTAAACAGCACAGTGTCAAATTCAATGGTTATAAATTATTTTCGTTTTTGATGGCTATGAATTTATAAATGAAATGATTTGTAAAAAAAAAAGAGGCTCCATGAATGTCTTGAAATAAAAAAAAATATTAAAATACTTATACTTGATACAGACTGCAATTAGCCCAGGTCATCAAAATGGAGTGTAATTAGATAAGGAAAAAAAATTAAGACTGATAATTCGAATGAATTGCAAAATGAAAATGGATTTGATTCCTATTCATGTCTGACATAAAAATATTTTAAATTTAATCAAATCACATATACTATATACTAATCATATATACTTATTGTATTCGTTTTTGTAATACAGGTGCTGTACTATTTTACAATTTATGAAAAATTTAATATGTGTTCGTTTACCCTCATACTCATCGTTAGTTTACCCGTGTAATAAAATTGTAATATGCATGCACACATGTAAAACCCAAGGGCATGGAAAATGTAAATAGTGAATTATATAAACTTATAATGTAGCAACTATAATTTTTCTTATTTATTAAATTTGTAATTACAGATTATTTTATTTTCTTATTGCCTCAAGTAATTAGCTGCGATAGAAATATATAGAAAATAGACAAACTTCACAATTTCTCAGAATATTTTTAATTCGAATCTTGGACGCTAGGATCTAAAATTCCATCAATTTTTAATAACATAGGAAGCCAAACATCAATGTCTGCAATACCGAACTGTAATGCCGGTTTAGGAGTAAACTGCGTTTGAAACAACAGATGATTTTTTAATTAAAAATTACTGTTTCGCGCAATTTTTAGAATATGTAAGGACCGTTGAAAATTAGTATGACAAGTTGTGTGTGTGTACCATCTTGTTGAAACCACATGACTTCTGTACCAATACAGTTTTCCTGCAGTTGAATGAAATCCTATCGGTACCGCATTACACGTTGGAGAGAGTGATGCGGAACTTCAGGGACCATAAAAAAATGCATTGCCGTCAAAATACGTTATTCATCTGACACAATTTCCTATAATTAATCCTTTTCTTTTGTTTAATAAAAATGTTCATATTTACTCTACAAATTGTGCTTAATTTCTACCATGTACCTTGAAAATTGATAAGTGTTTCAAATACGTCCAATTTCTCTTTCCCACCCTTTATTTATATTTTCTAATTTCCAACGATTATTATTGTAATATTAATATGTAAGTAAAAGGCAAAGATATTGTTGGATTAAACTTTATTATGGCAGTGGTTTATTGGTTTTTTTCTTTCAAAGATTAGCACTGCAAATCAGCATATGTTTTCTTCGCCTTTAATATGTAAATATATCTCTTACAAAGAAATAGTTTGTTATGTACGTATTCCTTGGCTAACACAACTCGCTGGTGTTATGTAAAAATCCGACATTAAAAATTTGTCACTAGAGGAAATTTCTAACATCATCCAATTTGATGTCAATTATAAAAATTCATTCCAAACTTGTATGTTTGAAAAAAAATATTTTTAAATGAAATAAAGTGTTTAAAGTTTTAAAGTTTTTTAGTTTTAAAGTTCGGAGCTTCCCATTTTTTTGAATTTGGGTATTCTTCAAACGCTTCTTTAACAAACTTGGATATATTTATATTTAAGAATCTATATTCTTATTAGAAAATTATTTATAAAAAAAATAACAATCATAGAATATACTTTTATTGAGCAAATGCATCAAATAAAAAATAAAGCTGGATTATGTTCTGGCAAAATGGATCTTCTTTTGCATCACCCTTATAGTGTCTTGCAGCGTAGGGAGCAAGTTATATCAATATAAAATATATGGGCATCCGATAGTGTATACAGAGAACACCTGTAGACAACATTATTAATAAATAAGGCTGAATAAATAACAAATTAAAGCTCAATAAACAAATATTTTGTTTCGTATTTTTATGTGATTACAAATGTGCTGGATACGAGACCCAACCCTAGTATAGATTAATAAAATATCAAAGACGTATAAATTAAAACTCAATAAATAATGATATATTTTTATTACACAGGGACCGGAATCGATTTATGTGCCAAAATAAAAAGTAATAAATTCTGTGTGCTATTAATTACGGATCGAGGGATGAAAACAACGTTAACATTACCAGCAGAGACGAAATAAAAAAATAATTATTTTTTAAAAATTTACTTGAAAGTAGGACAAATTAAGTGACCAAGACTGGCAATGTTAATTTATTAATTTAATTCCGTCCTCCGTACTTAATTTTAAATTAATTCCGTCCTGACCAATATTTCGTTTTCAAGGATATTTCCTTGAGATCACAAAAAAAAAGGAATAAAAAAAAGTATGTACTTCTGTAAATATAAGGATTTTTAATTTCTCCTTAAGGATTTTATTTTTTTTAACGGAAATCTTTTTTATTTTACATGTACCACTTAAATAAAAATCATAACTTAACCTGACATAACAGATCGAGCAGACGAAGAAGAAGAAGCAGATTCTGTGAGATCAGATAAAAGAAGTATATGGATTCTATGGAACTTAAGGAATAATTAAAACATTATTATATCGCCACTTATCATTCTTTGTGATCACTCTTAATTCAAAATAGTTAATATTATAAAGAGGAAGGAAAAAGTTTTTAAAATGTATTTTCTATATACTTATTAATATATACTTAAAAAGGTAGGTTGTTGTAAATCGTAATAGTATACGAAAAGCATTATTTTTTAGTGCAGAAAACTCATCATCCAAACTTGTCCAAAATTAAAAGAGTGATTTATTACTAAATTGTTTTTTGATTTCGCCACTTGCCGGGTAGTCTATGTAGATTTCTTCTTCAGCAGGTGAGAGACCTTCGGGAGTATTTTGAAATAGGTCCCAACCCATTCGTAACTTGCTATCAAGTTGAAGTCAGAAAGAAAATACTTTTTTAAATTCTTTTCCAGCATGGTTAAATGATTTTCAATGGTTACAAAAATAACTTCCACGTGCTTCAGTCTTGTAAGTTTTATCACATTCGTCCACATTTACAAACATTTCAAGTTTTTTTGCTTTACATTTCTTTTCCACAATTCAATTTTTCTTAAAAAAAAAACATTAACTTTATCACTCGTATCGAGCAAATGTGTATGTGTTCCTTGGAGTTGAAGATTCAAGGTATTTAATTTCTCGAATATGTCGACCAAGTAGCTCAATTTCATAAAAAAAACCATCTCGAAAGATCTTGGCTTTCGGTCGGTTTTCCTCTTCTAGAAAAGTGGCTACTTCATCTCTTATTTCGTGAACACGTTGCAAAAATCTTCGAAGTGATAACCATCTTGCCTCGCAATAAAATAGTAACGCTGAATGTGCTGCAAATTACAAAGTGCAGAAAACATTCTTGATTTTAGGGGTCTCATTTTTAAATAATTTACTACCGTTATCACCGTCGTTAGCACAATATTCAGACCAGGACTTATTTCTTTGGATGCCAGAGCTTCTCTATGGATCAGGCAATGTGTCCAGATATACTCTGGAGATTTTTGTTTCACAAGTGCTTGCACACTTAGGAATCTTCCAGACATTGTACGAGCACTATTGGTGCGTATGTGCGACGCAATTTTTCCACTCTATATTTGCCTCGTTTAGAAAATCATTTAAGATATTAAATAATGCAAGTGCTGTTGGTTTGAGTCTATAGATTTACAGAATAGTATTTCTTCTACTGCTGACATACCATAACAAAAACGAACATAGGCAATCAATCAAATGAGCATCTTTATTCTTTATTTATCTGTTACATTACAAGCTGAATAGAAAATAAATTGTCACACAACTTTCCGAAAAGCTGACGCTGTACATCTTCAGCTATGTCACAATTCGACCGGCAACAGTAACATTTGATAGAGGTCTGGACCGCAATTGTTTAGCAAAATTATCTCCAAACATAGTTTCTACAATCTCAGTTTTACATCTGGCTATTTGATATGAAACTTTGTAAGAGACAAGTAAGCTTTTTCATTCATTGACAAAGTTTTTTTAAAATGTGATTTTTGCATTTCATATGATTTTAATTTTAATTCGAAGAATTCTCGGAATTTGCTAACGTACTCACTATTGAAACGTTTCTAAATGTCGTTTAAGTTTATTAGGTTTCATGCTGTCAGCTGCCAAAATTGTTGAGCAAATTACACACAAAGACCTTTGTTCTCCATTTACTTCAATGTTGTTGAACTCAAAATTTAAATATTCTTCAAAATATTTTCTTGATTTTATCTTCGGAACAACAGTATTTTGGTGCACTTTTTAAATGAAAAAGAATTTTTCGCTTATCGTCTTCTAATCAAGAGGTGTAGAATTTTGGCCACTAATATAATAGCTATTAGAATATATATTTAATGGTACGAAGATCGCATTATTAATTTCTTTCGGAGACTTAAAAAAGTATCAAAGCTATAAATATCACGATGATATGTGACTATGTTATAGCGTGCTAAAAGGTAAAATAATATGCTATGTAGATCATTGCTGCTTGCTGTCTGTTGAAAATAATTGTTTTATGGATGAACATTAAAACGAAAAAAATAGAAGTTTTATGTTTCACTTTTAATTACATAATAAATTTTCCCAATTTGATGATTGTAAAAAATGTTTTTTCCACCGTTATACTATTGACAATCAGGATGATCGGAAAAGAAAATTGATAAAACGCTGCAAATTATTACACAATGGTTTATTATTTCCACTTATTTATTCCACTTGTTTATTATTCCACAAAAATATCTATTCTGTCAAAGTAAAAAATATGAAGCAGTAGGCACCAAAGGAAAAGAAATTTGAAGCTTGTCACAATATGTTCGCCGTGAGAGTGCCGAACTGTGTTAATAAAAAAAACTGCGTCAATGCAAGTAGGCTGTGATGTAAAATGATAGAGGGAATATTTGATGTGCACTTCAGTAGGAAAAAGTAATTTTTTGCGGACGGATTTTTTTTATTATTCGATATTTGGATTCTACGTATCTTGAAAAGTAAAACCTCAAATTTTGAGGGGGGTTATAAAAAAATTTTCCTTGATCGATTCCAAAGGTCTATTATTGAAAATAATAAACCAAAAGCATTTACAGATAGAGATTTCTTTATTTTTCTTTTTTGTTATTTTAATGCCTCGTTATGCTGATTCCAAAACACCTTACATTTCTCCTCTATGTTTATAAATGGCCGAGTTATGGGTATATAAGATCTTTAATCAGCAATCATTATAGATTTTTGTTTTTCAATTTTTTTTTTTTTTTTTTTTGCATGTCTCGTTATGTTGATTCCAAAAAACCTTACATTTTCTCTCTATCTTTATAAATGACCGAGTTATGGGCTTATGAGATCTCTAATCGGCCGCCATTTTGAAACAAACAGACGGATGGTAATGTCGAGTTCCGAGGATCATCCCGGGGTGACCTGTGACTTTGGTACCGAATCTCAAGAAAATCGGTCCAGTAGTCTCGGAGAAAAGCCGCGGACGGCGTACGGCGGACGGACGGATTTTTTTTTATTCGATATTTGGATTCTACGTATCTTGAAACGTAAAACCTCAAATTTTGAGGGGGGTTACAAAAAAAATTTCCTTGGTCGATTCCAAAGGTCCATTATTGAAAATAATAAACCAAAATAAATTAGAATGTGAAAAAATTGAAAATACTAAATATTTTTATAAATTAATTGTATTCTCGTTTTCATCAATATCCTTATTCTCATCGGATTCTTATTTTAATATAAATTTTTATGAGGTTTTGTTGCTCAAAAATATATAGTCACGGTATAGAGGGCAAACCTAAACTTTCCCCAGGCGCGATGTGGCTAATATCAATCTCCTTGATGACAGCACATGATATTTTCTTTTGCAATTTTTTACTGTGACTAAGATAAGTTTACTTGGAAACGATATCAACATTTGATAGTACTTTTAATTCCTAGCAAGAAGAAACTGCAATCTAAATTTTTACAAAAATCATTCATCTCGTGGACTCCTTATGACCTAGATGGTGAGAGAATAGCTCGAAAAGTAGACAAGAATATATAAACATGAAAAATAAAATTGATATAGGAAGATCATTCATTCACATAGTACTTAACATAAATATTATATAATCTTCCATTTATTATTAAAAAAAATTAAAGAGAGATCCAATAAAATGTATTAGAGATCAAATCGACAAAGAAGAAGAACCAGATTCTGTGATATAAAAGCTATGAAAAACTCCAACCTTATGATAAAATTAGAATGACATCTAATTGTGATAAGCTCAAATTCTGAATGAAAATTTCGAATATCGGTAATACAGATAGAAGGGGAAATTACTGGATACAGATATGAATGAGCGTTTACTGGTAGAAGAGAACGCAATGATATTTTATTTTTAATTTTATTTCACGTTATTTTATTTTATTATTGTATCATATATAAGCAGTAACTATTCAATTAATAATAAAAAATAATTATCTATTTTCACGTAGAACCTCACCACCTTGCTTTCGAGACAGGAAGACGCTCGTGGGACGCTCCCACTAATGAGATGGGTGGTATATCACGAACCATTTTATGTAACAGAACATCATCAAACAGGTATCAACGAACATTTAGCTGACCAAAATAACTAAAACGTACAAATATGCTGTACTACGTATAATATTTAATCTGTGTGTTATAGTTTACCATTGAAATTGGAATATAGATAAAATATAGATTGTATAATTTACTAGCATCCATGTAATTAATATATTATCTTTTTTTAAATGAGCTGATATAGTTTTTGTATGAGAGACATAACTGTAACATTAATTTCTGTTTAATTATATCATTGTTTTTTTTTATATAAATGTTTTTTATTTCATAAATAGTATTCGGGATATACAAAAGAGAAACAAAAAAACTGGCAATGTTTTTAAAATAAAATAAAATACAGTTTAATTTGTAAAGGTATTCTTCTATATAAGATAAATTTAGTTCGGAGTGCATCTTTGTCATTTTTGGTAAAATGAGGATAATTATTTATAATTCTGAGGGATTTATTTTGAAATACTTGCAATTTTATTAAAGTTTCATGAACTGGTGAAACACCAAATGGGTTAACTATAAGTTAGGATTGTTCTAAAAATAAATTAAAATTGATCTTTTATCTCTAGGAAATAATTATATGCCCATCAAACTTAAAAAAAAAAAAGAATTTGAATTTTTTTTATTTATTTCTGGAAAAAAGTTTTTAATAAGATAAATAGTTTCCTTTCTTTCTTGATATATATATCCTTATTATTATCTGTCTATTATTTGAATTTTTTTTTCCTGATTTAAATTTAATTTTTAAAATTGAATTATATTCAATTTTATTTTATCTACTTATCTGTATGTCATCAGATATATAGAACTTACGCAAGGGAATTTTTCAAAGTTTCAGATGAGAGCATTATAGTTGTTGTGGATGGTAGTCAATCTTTATATTTGAAGTGTTGCATATTTGATTAGCATTTTAGCTTATGTACGATACTTAAGAAATTTGGCCAGAATAATGAAAATATGATAGTAAAATAAAAATCAGCAAAATTGGACTTACGACAGTTTAGCTTTGTCGTACAGAATTGGAGGTAGACTTCCATATATTTTTAACATTTCCTTCTTCTACTCACATAAACTCAATTGGTGGCACAGAACTGAATTGATAAAGGTGTCAAGTGACGATACACAACGACCTTAGAGTGGGTAATGGTGACTGTATACGTAATTCAGTTTTACCCCCCAGAATTCGAAAATTATTTATCATCTTCATTCACTTGACCCTTCAATTATTAGTCTGTATTATCATTTTTTTCAAAATCCTTAGCCACCTTGTCTATTCCTCAATACTATTACTCATGATCTACTATCGTTCTAACTATATTTACATTTGACTATAAAACACATATAATTGTTAATAGCAATGTGATGAATATCAACATTATTGGTCGTCGGAATCTGTGGATTGCCCGTACCACTACATTAATAAATAAATATCTATAAAAATAGATAAGAATTTATTTTATTAAGTTCTGTTTGTAAATAATTAAAAAGAAGAAACTATTCATATTATATTACTACAGAATATACGTTTTCTATATTAAGGCTAATATTTATTTATTTCATCTCATATTTCAATAAACTATGCTGCATAAAAATTATCTTAATTATAAATTATTTTTCATCCAAACCAAAAAAATAAATAAAAAATTACTCTTTATCAAACGAATTTGCAGTTTTAATACTTTAAGGATTTATAAATGTTTTTTTTAAATTAATTAGTTATAAATAAGTAAGATTTAATTACTTGAATTTTAAGATCAAGTGGAGAAGGCAAAGTTATGTTTAATTCAACAAATCGTCTTTCAACAATATAAAATTATTCCTGGTGTCTGAATGTTCAATATTGCCCCTTTGAAATTAGGGTCTCAAAGATTTTAATGCAAAATAAAATTTCATACAAATTACTTAATAGAGCTGATTTAAAAAGACGTGTTGCATATGAACTTTTTTTATGTTACTGCAAATAAAAATTTTTTAAAAATAAATTTTCTAATTGAAAAACAAAATTTAAATTTAAAAAAATATAAACGAATTATACTGAAAATTAGGAGAATCTTAAGAAAGTATCATTACAAAGCTTTCAGTAAACATTTAAGAATTTACATTTATTTTTATTTACGAATAGTTTTATTTATTTTTTGTTAGCATAATTATCATGATTTAATAATCACCCTATGAATTAAAACAACCACAAAGCTGAATTGTAGTATATTTCATATCGGTATAAAGGGTATTTTAGACGTAATTGTTCCTGTACGTCAGAGGTAAACTGCCGTAAGTAACATTTTCCAGGAGAGTAAAAATAACTTTCAGATCGTATTGATTGTTGTGGTTAGTGGTAAACCTTATTATTTGAAGTGTTGCATATTTTATTACTCTTTTAGCATATATACGATACTTATACTTGAAAAATACGGCTAGAATAATGCAAATAGGATAATAAAATCAAAATGAGCAAAATCGGACTTACGACAGTTTATCCCTAACACGCAGATTGTTTTACGTCAAACACACTAAAAAAAGAAAGCATTGTTGTTTTAAAAAATAATATTTTGGCAAGGAGCGAAACGTAAACCACAAAAATAATATGGTTTATTTAAATACCAAAACTGCTAAAGTCGCTAAAATTCCCTTTTGAATTACTCAAATTATCTTAATTATAGTTCAATTATAGAACGGATTAAAACAATCGTAATAATGACCACCTCTTCAACACAAAATATTTTTATCTAAACTCTTACCGCCTAAATTATAATTTTTTTATTATTTACAATTTTTAATTTAAACTAAAAGTTTCATCAAGAACAACCACTTCAGTGGTTTGGAGAGCCTCTCTAATAAAAGAGACATACATCGGAAATATATATAAATACATTTTTTGAAAGGAAAATTCAGTAATATCTTGGAAAATATTTTTTCGAACGAATTAACATATTTCCTTAACTTACAATTAGATATTTGAAGAACTAATTTACAACATACTAAAAATAAAAAAATATTAATTTTGTTTTACATATTTGCGCCCTTTATTATTTTTATCAACAACTGCGCACATAAATGAACAATCACTCACCGGAATTACTGGGAAAACCCCGACCCCTAAACCGTTTACTTATAAACACCCCACCTTTCTTCCATTGCTAGTTCAGTGCGAGAACAAACCAATACAACTTTTTTCTGTTTGATATAATCTATTTAAACCTTGGTGAGTACCAACTTGTATTTGATTTCTCGTCTTAATCAAATTCATAAGTCATAAATGATTTATAATACTAATTTATATTACACTTAATTTAATATGCATAATAATACCAAACTATATTTTGAATTATACAAGTTTTGTGAACAACATTAGAAACTAGTTTTCAATAAAAACAAAATTATAGAAGTGGCAAATAATTTATCAAACCCTAATTATAAATGAACAATTTCTTTAAAATGAATTTTATTAATCAAATAGCCTAAATTTTTAAAACAATATTGTTTTCAATAGACAAGAAGAAACAATTAAATTAAATGCTGAGAGGACAAATCGGTTGTCAACCTTACAGATATAGTAAGTACAAATTTTATAATTTCGAGCAAAAAGAAATTTGAAGATTTGGTTACATCCTATTCCTCATTTATTAAAGTCTTTTAAAATAATGACCAAATTGGTATTTACTTAATGAAGCATTTCGTTAATACATAATTAATCATACATTACTCTCATAAAGTATTATACAAATTAAATTAAAAAAATACTTATTATTCTTCAAATGTATATTTCGAGTTGTGAAAAAACTGAATTCAAATCACCCTTATCCACTATAAGGCAGACATCAATTGGCGAATTTATCAATGTTCTGTTCTGAGCCAAATATTCAATTTATATGAATGGAAGGAGGAAAATATTTAAAACACATCACTGTACATCTTTATCCAAAGGAATAATTCAGTATTTCCGAAAATGCAACTTCTTACATCTATCAATTGGACTCTTTAATAAAATGAATATAAACCAAATTAAAGCAAAAAAGATAGAATATGCTACGGTAAAATGAATGCTTGAATATAAATTCAATTTGCCTAAATTCAGCATATTAACATCCTATCGTTTTATCAAACTTTTCTTTTTGCGATTTTCTTGGAGAAGGTAAAAGAAATCAAATATCTTTTAAAAATTTGGCTTCAGATCCAGGTATTCGCTATGTGATTTTTTATTTTTCGATCTATATAAAGGGTCTAATACTCGTGAGGGCTAATAACTATCTAAAACGATTTATTTACCGAGTTATTGTGAAAAACTTAAATTATGAAATATCGTTTTCGATCATAAATCATTAGGTTCTTTTTTGTTATATATATAGTATTATTTTTCACCTCAAAATTGTTTTTGATTTTGTATTCTATTTAAATGACGAAAGTAATTGAAACTCTGGAGAGAAAAATTACCAAAAAGAAAAAACAACAATAAAAAAACAAATAATGATGTATGAATAAGGAAACGTCAAAGTAAGGAAAGGTCAAAAAGTAGCTATAAGATTAACCCCACAGGCTAAAGGTCACACCACGGACAGTGCATACCGCAGGGGAAAGTCTTAAGGAGATATAATGTTGTTTCTTATCTTTTCGTCCGTTTTACAAATATAGTGATCTTTGATGTTCTTATGGACTTAAAATACTGCAAAAACTGCCTGGTTTTTACCTAAACTTAAATAACATGAAAATTATAATATGAACATACTATAATATTACACATATTATAATATTACACTATTTTGCCTGTTGCACTATCTCAATTTAGTCTTTTTTTAGGATGTAGAAATAAGATGTGCTACCTCTCGTCTGCATTTATATGATATCATGTTTACTGACCTGATGATGGCTGTATGAGCGAAACGTTGACTCATTAATTATTTACTGTTGTTGGAGAGACTTAAGCCTTTTAGTAAGATGCTTCATTTAATGACCTTGTAATAGTTTTTATCTCTTTTTTTTTATGAGATTTTGCTCTCATTAATAAATTTGAATATGAAATTACAAATAATTACCGTACCATTCGCCCAATTGGAAATATATTTCTGTAAATAATAGCTATTTTCGTCTTAGCATGTTAAAAAGTGTCAGTTCTGGTCAGCCGATTTTGACGAAAAAGTTGCTGTAACATCAATGGCGTTTACCTACCTTAAACATCTAATTTCAGTTTCGTACAACTTTTCGTTTTTGAGCATGGTTGTTCACATGAACAGGCCATTATACGAGAGTTGGTTATTTGGTCTCAGGAGGCCTTAAAACATATATTTCTTAAAATAAATAATGATTTTCGTTTGTATGTATCCTTATTTATTTTAATATGTATTGTTTTAATAAACCAAAAAAAAATTAAATTTACTATAAAATAATACGTTTCATTTTTAATCATCATCTTACAAGTAACAATATTATCTAAATTCATCTAAAACTAATTGGAATACTTTTCTCTTTAAATAAATTATTAGAGCGTCTAGCAGAAAGTTGCATCCGAGTGCTGCACGGTAGTCCAAAACTGGCCTTTTTGCGAAAAAACTAGCCTCATATAGTTTTTAGAATATCAATCACTACAAGAGGGTTGATCTAATGTATTTTTTAACGCTGAATCGATCCCGATTCAATAGGAGTTAAACATTTCAAGATATAATTCAAAAGATAAGGAAAATAATTGGGTAAAATATAAGGGACTGTTGAAAAAAATTATACGAAAATAATTTTTTTCTGAAAAATAATTTGAAATCTTTTAAAATAGTATAAATATATTTTTTTATATTTAATATAAATTAAATACAAAAAAAATAGTGCAAAATAAATAAAATATAAATTTAAAAAAAATTATCCGCAACTATATTAATTACATGCATTGTCGTTTATACTTTCCCTTACCTATATACGAAGTATATATTAAGGGGAAGTATTGCGATCGTGAAAATTTTCGAATTCGAGTTTTCAATGGAAATACACGTTTTAAGGTCTCCTGAGTCCAAATGACCAAGTCCCGCAAAATGGTCTGTGTGTCTGTGAACAGTCTAGCTCAAAAACGAAAAGTTGTATGATACTGAAATTACGTATTTAAGGTTCGCACATGCATATGATGTTACAGCAACATTTTTGTCAAAATCGACTAACCGGAAGTGCCACTTTATATAATCCATTTTACACTTTTTTACAATTTTCTCGAAAACGGCTCTAACGATTTTGATGAAACTTGCCTAAATTATTCTTCATAAAGACCTTTAGCTTTTCATATATGTTGTACATCATCAAGGAAATGCAGGGAAAAAGTTATGATGAAAAGAATATTTTATTTACGCATAACTTCAAAAGCGTGCAATTTATAGTAAATTATCTATAGACTTGTATGAACTGGAAATGGTAATTATATCATGGATATTACAATTGTTTACAATTTTCTCGTAAACGTCTCCAACGATTTTGATGATTCATGCCTAATGTCTTCTCCTTAAAGGCCTTTAACTTTTCATTTATGTAGTATATCACTGAGGGAATGCAGCGAAAAAAGTTATGATGAAAAGAATATTATATTTGCGCTTAACTTAAAAAGCATGCAATTTACAGTAACTTATGTATATAGAATTGCATGAAAGATTATTAAATTATCTAAAAAACAAAAAAAGAATCATCAAAATCGGACCAGTATGAGCAAAGATACAGCGTATTTTATGAGGAGCACAAGACCCTAGATGAATAACCGAGTGCATCTGAAAGGAAACGGATGCGACCGAGCCTAAACAATATATATAAACAATATACTCTGTAATAAAGTAATTTAAGAATACAAAAGCGGAAATTAACTTAATAATTTCTACTTTCATATTATTTAATGGAAAGAAAATATTTCCATGAAAACTAAACCGAAACTTTTAAAATATATTTGCAACTTGACGAAATTAAAATATATAGGTAGTGTACAGAATTGTTGTACTACAATTGTTTAAAAAACTGTTTTATTGTACTGAAGTGGGAGAAGATGTGAAGAAGTGAATGCTGCTGAGTTTATGTGAACTCTTTAAAATTATATTAAAAAGATAATTATTATAGGACAGTAAGGGAAAGTTATGTGATGCGCGCACCGCACCAGAGTTTTTGGTTTGTTTTTAATTTATTAAAAAACGAGGATGCCACTTATAAGTTGATGTTGATGACATCCTCATTGGCAGCAACCCTGCTCAAATTTCGGTAATGCCTTTTGCTATACTCTCGATAATTTTTTTCCTAGCTTCCTGGGTTTCTTTTCCTAGCTTCCTGGGTTTCTTTTCCTAGCTTCCTGGGTTTCTTTTGTGAGCTTCCCTATAAGTTGAATAGCTGAAATTATAGAGCTTCCAAGCTGAAGAATCTTGTGGACCTTATTAGGCATGTTGGAGTTGTACATATAGATCAGATGGGTACTATTTCCCCACGTAAATACAGGCCTGTAAGGTTAAGAGAAACAAGTGTGAACACTGCGCTCGGTTGCGTTCAGAAGATACACTATTTTAAAAAAAAGCTATTTAAATAATTTCAAAAAAATACTTTTAAAATAGCCCTTTAATCACCCACAAGTGTTTTATGTCAAATAGATGTGCCGACAGTGTCATTGCATATTCATAGATAAAGTAATAGAAATGAAGTGACACAGCATTTTGACATCAAATTCGATACTTCAGAGTATGAATGATAGCAGTTTGAGGTAAGGTAATATAACTGTAGAAATGCCATTTCCCTCTGTAAACCTAGGAATGATCACGTGAAATATTCTAAAATGATGGGATATACTTGAATCGGCATTTTCAGAGGGTTGCGATTTAGATTTTTTTTTTTTTTTTTTCGCCACTCTGCGGAAGCCCATGTCTATAATGCACCTGAACATGTAGCCATAATAAAAGCGTCAGTGTCGGTAACCTGAACCGAAATGTGTCCGTGCAGAAGGCTCGATTTTATAAAGTCTTCCATTTATAGATTTCTAAAATGTCAAAGCCAATTAAAGAGAAGGGATAGCATGGGATCAATAACAGTCAGTGAGCCTGATACAAAAAAAGTCTGGTGCGGTGCGCGCATCTCACAATTTCCCTTACCGTCCTATAATGATTATCTTTTTAATATAATTTTAAAGAGTTCACATAAATAATACTTGAAATAATCACCGAGGCAGCATTCACTTCTTCACAACTTCTCCCTCATAAGTACAATAAAACAATTTTAGTAGGTCAATTCGGTATACTATCTATAAAGTGTAAGTTTATCAAGTTGAACATATATTTTAAAAGTTTCAGTTTAGTTTCTATGGAAACATTTTGTTTCCATTAAATAATATAAAAGTGGAAATTATTAAGTAAATTTATGCTTTTGTATTCTAACATTACATTATTATAGAGCGTGTTTTTGACGACAGATTGGCAGATTGGTGGGAGGAGGTTCGGTCGCAACCGTCTCCTTTTGGATGTAGTCTTCATAAGATACTCTGTATTTTTGCTAATTCCGGTCCGATTTCGACCATTCCTATCTGTATTTTAGAGAGTTTAATCACATTTCATATGATTTCCTACATAATTTACTATAAAATACTTACTTTTTGAATTATGCGCAAATAAAATTTTCTTTTCACTATGACTTTTTTCCCTACATTTTTTCGTTGATATAGTACATATATGAAAAGTTTTCAGGATAAGGCATTAGACAAGTTTTATCAAAATCGTTACACCCGTTTACGAGAAAATTGTAAAATCCATGATATAATTACCACTTGCGGTTAGTCCGATGCGCTGTGTCTTTGCTATTACTGGTCCGATTTCGATGATTACTTTTTTTGTTTTTTGGGCAATTTAATTGCCTTTCATACAAGACTTTACATAATTTACCATAAAATGCATGCTTTTTAAGTTATGCGAAAATAAAATATTCTTTTCATCATAACTTTTTTCGCTGCATTTCCTCGGTGATGTACTACAGATATGAAAAGCGAAAGGCCTTTATGAAGAATAATTGAGGCAAGTTTCATAAAAATCGTTTGAGCCGTTTCCGAGAAAATTTTAAAAAAGTGTAAAATCGATTAAATAAAGTGGAATTTCCGGTTAGTCGATTTTGACGAAACTGATGCTGTAACATCACATGCCATCGTACAAATTTTCGTTTTTGAGGTAGGCTGTTCACATACGAGGTTTGTCCAAAAGAAAAGGTGAAGTTTGAATTTTTTTGAAAAGTATTTATTTATTCATCGATATCCATTTTGCCCCCTTCAAAGTAATCCCCCTCAGATATAATGCACTTATGCCAGCGCTTCTTCCAATCCTCGAAGCACTTCTGAAATGCGCTTTTCGGTATGGCCGTCAGCTCGTTCTTCGATTCTGACTTTATCTCATCAATTGTGGCAAAACGCTTTCCTTTCATTGGTCTCTTCAGTTTTGGGAATAGGAAAAAGTCGCATGGAGCCAAATCTGGTGAATAAGGTGGTTGAGGCATGATTAGGCTGTTGTTTTTGGCCAAAAAATCACGAACAAGCATTGACGTGTGAGCTAGTGCATTATCGTGATGCAGAATCCATGATTATTTTTTTCCCCAATTCCGATCGTTTGAGCCGTATTGCTTCACGCAAACGTTGCATAACTTCCTTGTAGTATTCCTTATTAACCATACGGCCTGTTGGCAAGAACTCATGATCCACCACGCCATTGTAATCGAAGAAAACAGTAAATTCAAAATTCACCTTTTCTTTTCAACAGACCTCGCACACACAGACTCACAGACCATTTTGCGAGACTTGGATATCTGGACTCAGGGGCCTTAAAACGTGCATTTCCGTTGAAAACTCAAATTCGAAAATTTTCACGATCACAATACTTCCCCTTACTGTATACTTCGTATATAGGTAAGGTAAAGTAAAATGGGACAAAGTCAAAATGGATTCAGGGATGTTCAAAATGGTTATGTTGATATATTATGGATATTACCGTTAAAATCTGAAAATCAAAATTTTTCGCGATTGCAATACTTACTTTACTATGTACAAGAAAGTAAAAACTGATAAAGTTTCTGAGGAGTTCCATAATAATGCATGTTAATTGAAGTTCGTTGTTCAGTTTTATTACAATTACCACCGATTAAGTGCCACAATAAGTTATAAAAATTGGATATATTTCAAACGAAATTAGAGATATAATGTGAGCTGCTATGCAACAGTAATATCTGATTGTGAAGTCAATGTTGCTCATTGCCTTACTGCCCCTAGCCTCAGTGAAAGACCACATTTCGCAAGCATGGGATAACAAGATTAGGTAACAGTTTCCACTTATTTCACATTTAACACGGTACCGTCCGACATATGACCTTTTTCAACTGATTCAATGGTGCTAAATAAAAAAAAAACCTGTACGGTAGGTACCATATGTTTTGGAAACCGCACAGGTGTCTGAGAACGAAGCCAAAATTTCGACAAAATTATGTTCATTCAAATTCAGATTCATGAATTAATATTCGGCTAACAAGACGTCCTTGAGCTCTGACAGAAATCTGGGACTGCTGACCCAATAACCACTAATTCGGCCAAGGGTTTTACTTGGAGGAAGTGAATTTCTAGTGTGTCCGTTCTAATCTTTTTCCTTTTCGATGTCAAATTCGACGGTTTTTTTGATTTCTGAGGTTTTAGACGTCCTATAGAAATCAGTCGATACATAGGAAGTACAGAGGTACATATATAACAGAAAAAAAATAACCAAAATTTGAATTTTTTTCTACCGCACCCAAACCAAATCGATAATGTTATTTATATAACAACATTTTATCAGCTAAAGTTTTGGTTACAAAGTTTACAAAAACCGAAAAAAAATATTGACAGATCTCATCACTTAATCCCATACATACACAGTACATAAAAAAAAATCTTAAATAAATACTTGTTAGAATTATGATATATCGCAGGACTGAAATATGTGAAAACTTAAAATATGAAGAAAATAATATTTGAGATAAATCGATTGAGTAATTCCTTTAAAAAAAATAAAAATTATAAATTTCAGAAAATTTACATATTTTTGTTAAGTTGTAAGTTATTAATTACGATTTATTAATTTTAATTAATAAATTACAAAAAGCATTAAGAAGACACACATTGGAAAGTAATTCAATAAAACTTCGTTCTGTGATTTCTGATTTATTTATGCTTCCAGAGTATGTAATATCTATGCAATCATTCATTTTTTCTTTTTTTGTAACGAATCATAAATGAAAAACTCACAATATTTTAAATGTATCCGGAATACAGAAGGAGGAATAAATGATTTAAAAATAATTAACCAAATAAAATTAAGATAGAAATGAATCAAAAAGAAAAGGAAATGGGGGGAGGAAGCAAAAATAAAGATGATTAAAGTAATATGAACATAAAAAAGTAATATGAAATAGTGGAGACTTATCTGTAATACATTACACATTCTAGAACCAGTAACTGCAAAAGTAAAACCAACTGGAAACTCACCTAAAATTAAAAAAAAGTTCAATTAGTATTTACTTAAATAATCAGACAATATAGTTGAATCGGTTATTTCAGAAACAACGCATGTTCCATTTTTACCGCTTTTGAATTGAGAGTTGTCGGATTATTTCGTCTGAACTATTTTTATTGATATTTCTATTACTAAAACCTGCCATAAATCACCTAAAGTTCAAACCATATATTTTATGTAGATTTGTATTATTTAGAATTAGTGATTATTAGTTTTTTGCGTGAAATTATGAAAATGTGTCGTTTCTGAAATAACCGATTCATTTATCGTTATAGACCAAACTTTTTTTTTTGGCGAATTTATATAAATATATGAATGTTAAGAAGTAATAGAATCGAAGCGACTGAAATGGGCGTTTAAAGTTGTTGGATTGAATAAGGAGCGAATCTCTAAAAAATAATTGGCAGTGAAGGTGAATATAACCGACAGTAGGTGGGTGAAGACGTGGTTGTGTCGGCATCGAGCCTCTAGGATTCCTAAGCTCGTCAATGCGTCTCATCATCTTACCCCCCTTTTTGAAACAATATTCTCTGATGTCTTTCCCCTCACTTATAAGACGCATTAAGCGCCATTTATTGTTATGCTGATAAGGAATATTATGATTCCAGAGTATTCTTCGCGGTTTATGCTGTCATATGTTGATTTGAAATCAATCAAGGGATGATGTGTCTTGACCATTTTCCAGTATGTTTCCCAACTAATAATATGGTACATCATAAGTTTCCCTCTTATAAATCCACAGTGGTACGGCCCAATTTCACGTTCAGCATGAAGAAGGAAGCGGTGGAAGAGGACATTCAAAAGTATTTTATAGAAACACGAATGCAGCGATTTACCACGACAGTTTTCACATTTCACTCTATCTCCTTTTTTGAGAATCGGACAAATAACACACTTACAAACATCAGGCACAACTTCTTCGACCCTTATTATCATAATAAAGATATATATTGTTTGGACAAACTTGGATCCAAAGATAGACAAGATTGTCAATTTCGTCTTCGTCAGGTGGCCCGATATCTTCCTCTGGGTCTTGGCTAGGCGATATATGACCCTCATTTGCTACTCCCAGGTTATTAAGCATGCTCTCATAATATGTCTTCCATTGCTTGCAGGCGATTTTCTTCCCATCTCTTATCACGATATTCATGTGAGGATCTTCCTGGTTCTTCTATTTATCATGTTCCTTAAACTGAATTTTTAGTATCTGTTGTGGGAGGGCATTCCTCATCGAACCATGATTCTGCTAATTCCTCTCCGACGACTTCAGATGTTGCTTGAGTGATTGCTGAGGCACATCTGGCCCAGGTCATTAATCCCTTCATCTGAGACTGATTGGAGTCTCAAGCTCCGCATGAGGGATTCAGCATATACTATTATCAGTTTGAATTATAATTTAAAAAAAATATCTTTATCCACATTACGTATTACCTTAATAAATTATTCATGCTCTTCCATAACCCTAACAGAATGAAAATATACAATAAAGCACAGATATAATTGTTAATGGCAATATAACAAATATCAACATTTTTGTATGTCCGCAAGCATCGCTTTTGTTGTGGATTCAAGTACTAATAAACAATAATGTAAAATTTATAAATTTTCAAGAAAAACATAACCAACTATAATTTTATTATAATAATTTAAACGAAATTTTATGTGCATAATTTAAAAATGGCCTATGCTCAATAATCGAAGTATTTGGGATAAAAGATGGATAACAATTTTTGTTTAATTAGGCTAATTAAAATAATTTTTTAATGATAAAAAAGAAAAATTAAGAAGAAAACTATTACGTAAAATACAAATTTTGTACATTTTAATCATCTCAACTTCACGTCTTCTCTTGAGAATTTGCAGGAGATACTAATCATACTCGTTTTTCCCCAGCAATATTTAATCCTTTAATATACAAGTTCTAGCAAAGCAAACATAATAGATACCATAGGAAATTCAAAATTTCATGAACAGCTGATAGAAAATATTAAATAAATTTAAATTCCTACATAAATACTTAAGTACACGTACGGATAGTGTAGTTAAATGAAAGTGGGATCGGATAAGAGGTAGCGAATAAGCTGAAGAATTGGCAAAATAATATAAATATCAAAATAAAATTATAAGAAGTAAACAATATAAATATATGAGTATAATCAGAATTTATCACGGTAACATTTGCCTGAATTAAAAATGTCGATTTGAGTCAATAATTTCTTAATTTGATGGTTTGTTCATGCATATTAACAAAATAAACATAAGACTTGCTTCTACCTTCCCCAATGACCAATCTTATGTTATATTATCTTATGATATTCAAGACCTCGTCTAGCAAATTTTCACAAAGCAATACTATTAAGCGCTTTAAAAAATCCTAAATTTCATAAGTTACTAATAATAAGAGAATACAAAATAAATGAAAATTAACACATAAATACGTATGCAGTTACATTATCATGTATTAAAACGTTATAAACGTTATTTGGGTTTTCCCATAACCCACCAAACTCATAATCACCAGTTAACTCCAAGGATTGTTCATTTCATTATTTTATTTGTTTATAGTATTTCTTGATCAATTTCATATGTTAAATTAAATCCGCATTTCTCGCCTTAAGAGGTTGGCACAAGAGCATGCTATGGTTAACTAAACGTAAATTCCTTACATTACTTTAAATTTCACAGATCTGACCGCTACTTCTTTTATTAATTTTCAATTAATTGGTGGATTGGATTTCGATAAATCCGAAAGTAATAGAGAGAACCAGAAATCAAAACCGAGCCATGACTATAAAAGAGCTTAGGAACAAAGTAACTTAAATATAAAGCACCTTAGATGCTATTAGTTACACACCTTTCCGTCTTGTTTACTCAACTACTTAGGGTAAAAAAAAAAAGTGTGGTGATATCGAAAAAAAAATATTTCCGAAATCTATTTAAGACGTGAAATTTCGAAGAAAAAAATCTGCAGATAAAGGCTGTCGAATAAATAATGCTCTTGTATAAAGGCAACTTTTGACAAACTCTTAATCGAGATATTATCAAGAATTACCATTTTGTATGTTACTTTTTGTTTCAGAACTTTTCTATAGAAATGATTCTACAGAAAAAAAACACAAAAAAACAAAACAATAAGAAATACATTGGAAGTGAAAGATGTTTGTAAACCTGACTGAAAAAAACTACTTTAGCAATAACTAAATCCGACGGTAATACTCGGGTTAATTTGTAACGAAACGGGAATATAGAAATCATGAAGTGTTTTGATAAAGAAAAGTCGGGATTTGAAAAACTTAAAATTTGGAATTTTCATTAAATGTTTGTACTGTTACATCTTTCACTAGATGTTATTGGAAATTTAATTACCGTTTTAAAAAATAATTTATAATAACGATAATTGGTAGTTTAAAGATGATTAAGAAACACGCGCGCTTGAATCAATTTTTTTTTTTTTTCAATGAAAAATTATTTAGTAGAAACCGACGATAGAATCATGGCTCATAAACACCATTTAGATCGCTTGATTAGCTAGTTTAAAGAAACTTTTAAATTTCATCATGGTTGCTTGCCATTATAAATTCTTACCGTCATCATATTTTGTACTTCAAAATTCATCATTATAAAAAGAAATGCCATCTGAAAAAAAATTAATTTTGAAAAGGAAATATGGTTATAACCATTTATAAATGAAATTTTGAATCTATTGGATGATATTGAAAAAATATATGCATAAAAGGGGAACAGAAGATTTATAATTATTAAAGATATTTTCTACTCACATGAATGTTGACAACGAAAATAAAACACCAATGATATTAAGCTTGACGTGATCCAATTTTATATATTTCATTGTATTATTTCAATGATGCATTTGATTTAAGCTTCGCGCTGAGTTAACATTTTTTACGAACCTCCTTATGCATGCAACCTTGCACAGTAATTAAGCGAGATAAACAACATATGAACAAGGAGCAGGAAAACCAAATAATTAACATCTATTTTTTTTTCTTTGAACTAGTATCCGATGCGAGTTTCAGTATTTTTAATGAGACTGCTGTTTTTACTTGCAATTAACGACGTCACGTAGTGATTACTTAGCCATTACATTCGTCGTTTTTTTTTTTCTTTCCTTTCGTTACGGCAATGGATATAAAGAGATCTTATATTTTGGAAATAAATCTATTTCATACATACAAATGTTCAAAATGAATACAAGTTTGTCAGTCTAGACGTTGAAGCTGTAACGCCAATGGAGTTTTGTAAAGCGAGTGTTTAAACTTGTTTAGACTTGTATGTAAAACGAAGCGTGCATGAGTGAAATAAGATTGACGATCCAAAGTTGGTACTGCCCAATATCATTTATAGGTTAGACAGATAATGATTAAAAAAAAGAGAACCCGAAGGTTCGAGGTGTATCTCACCAATCGCTGTTTACATAACTTTCTTCGCCGACCACCGTGCAAAATCTAATCCATAACATCACCCTTAACACATTCTTCATATATTTTGTCTGGTTTTGACCCACCTACCTGACCAAGTTTTCCTATTTTACAATCCAATGTAATGTATTAAACTCAATTTTATAAATATTAGTCGGTATTTAATATATTAGTCAAATTGCTTAAACATCATTATATACTGAACTTGCAATATTGTTATTGGTGACTATAAGGGCTTATTGCTTAGCTAATTAATATCATAATTAGTACATATGTTTATTGGTGGAATTTTCAGGTTTGATATTTTATTAATTGATGCTATAAAGTCGAAAAGAGACCAGTGTGATTCTCAATTTTAACGTATTTTATAAAAATATTACTTTGATAAGAATAAGTATTTCGTTATTGCTTATTGCTGAAACAAAAAAAAAATATATATTTTTTTTCCGATTGACAAAATATTATATAAGGTAGATCAGAAGGTGTAAATATTCGTCTATATCTGTATATCGGTAATATATCTAGGAAATATAACAATTATGTTTTAAAATTAGCACTACTAATGGCGCATATCGACGCTAAAATTTAGAAGCACTAAATCAAAACCTTCTTTAAAATTTAATACAAATTTTTTTAAAGATCTAGACCAAGGAGACAGTAAGCCGAAAAATTGCAATAAGATCAGACAATTCGGTTCCAAAATATGCAATACCCAAAATGGTACCAGAATAATTAAACCCCTATTTTTATACTTCATCTTTGATCTCATCTTCCCATGTCTTCATTCCAGACGTTTTGTCCATTTTCAAGACTTTTTTAATCTACTAATTCATTTAAATTAGTGGCATTCTTATCGAAACTTTAATATACTTTGTAATTACATTAAAAAAATGTATTAATATATCAATGTTTATTACATTACAAAATTTTTCTTTTGAAACATTATGAGAAAAAGCCAAACAATAATTAAAATATTTTACTTAGTTTATAATTTAGTAATAGCACTTTCGTGTTCGTGATTCTTGCTTTTTTTTTTTTTTTTTTTTTTCCAGAATCCTACATCCCCCGTCATAATTTTAAAATTTCTGCAATTTTGATATTAATATAACATTATTCATTTTATCAAGGCTTAATTATTTTTTAAAATATACGATTATTATAAAACTCTTTTTGCCCTTGGAAAATTTAAGATGACATTAAACAAAACTGATATTTTTTTCTTTATATATGTTTGATATGGCCGTTGCTGAATTTTTCTTGTAATATCCTTAAAATATTGATATTGGTCTTGAGTCTGATAATATAACTGATACGATCATAAATTATCCAAAGAATAAAGAAGGTTTACTTCAATTTTTTTATGCTTTATGTAAGTATGGAACATTAAATCTAAATTTTAAACGCGATATAGCGATCAACAAGCTCACGAGAATCAGAAAAAAAAAGTTCGTTCAAGAATGTCCCTTGCACAACCCCAAGATGAGGAAACGCATCCTGTCTAGATAATCTGATAGACTCCAATTAGTCACCACAAGCCACGCAGCTCGGAAGATTGGGTTTAACGGGGCATTTAAAAGGGAAAGTGGACCGATAAAACTATCGATCTATAAGGCAGACGACATGATTATCGACGTTTATTATCACATTTTTTTTTCTGACTTTTCTCTTAGAAACGAATGAGGTGACGAATGTAAAACCTCGCTGTAATTATCCAAACATATTTTAGTTGTGGTTACCCTTGCTCTGAAGGTGCAGCCAGTTCCTCAGTTATGATGAAGGATATTTCCGCTACTTCTGTGGCCTTCTGCTGACTTGAGGGTTGGATAGAAATCACCATGATCGTTTTCACGGAGGTGGAAAATAGGTACGATATCCATTTCATACATATTCAATGAGAATATTTAATATTAGTGTTTATCCACCCACAAAAACATTAGTCCACGTAATTTTTCTTCATTGTCGTAGAATAATACACGTGAGCTGTTGTACGATGGAGCATTTTCGTTTCCTATCCTTTTAGCTCCCGTTCACGCCAATTAAGAATTGTATGATTTCCACTATTAAGACTCGAGATGTAGCACATCTCGCATGAACAGTCTAAAGGTATAACCAATAAATTAATAAACAGCATAACCAAGACAGGTCAACTTGCACTGAAGGAAAAGTGACATTGGCACTGGTGAGAAAGGTTATTACAATTAACATCAGAAAAATTGGAAAAAAAAAACTAAGGATATAAAATTAGTTTAAAAAGGCTATTTAGTTAAACTTGTTAGACCATTTAAATTTATCCAATTTTCTATTGATATTTATTATCACTCCATTTTTTTTAAATATATTATAAAATTAGAAGATGGTTCAGTGAAAAATAATCAGAGTCAATAGAATATAATCTTGAAGAAAGTATAGCTATACTGAAGATGGGGCAGAACCCCTAAACATTTGTTTTAAAATAAAACCACAATAAAGAAGAAGACAAATTTTCACATCCTATTATTGATTGAAATTTATTATTCCTTCAATTTATAAAATATATTATTAAAATAACCTATATGTTATTCAGTCTCATTTCTTGCAAACATTACCAAGGGAATAGGGTCAGAATAACAATAAACTTTCATGAACGGCAGTAAAGATTTACTTAAATAAGTTTTATGTCTTCAAGCTTGTTTTTCCTCTTACCACTTTTTTTACAAACTAATCTTAATGTAAAAGTGAACAAAATTTCATCCTTGTTACAAAATATTTTCATATGGATACGAAGTTTAAAAGGAAAATGCATAAAAAAAATTTATAATTGTGAACTTCTGAAAAACATAAGATTGGACCTAGAAGATGAGGCAAATGGTCACGAAATGCAGTTTATAACGTAAAAATGTTAATAAAGACATTATAAATAAATCTTCAGAAATAAGTTAAATTATTATCTTGCAAAATCCTTTCTTTTTTTTTTCTTGCTCTCCCCTTTTATATTAGTAAAAGCTAAACCAATAATGTGAAAACGATTTCAAACTAACGTTTTCATACCTATTGAAAGTTTGTGCAGCCAAATTGCTTCCACGGGTATGAAGATGTCATGAAGACACATACACAAGTTGGAAACTTTTTCTCTTAGCAATTTATTTGTGGTTATTGCTCTGTTCCTATGCGTCGTAGCGTGATGTTAAAAACCCTACAGCCTTTCTCAGTAAACGGTCTATCTGACGCAAAAAGACTTTTCCTAGTTGGACTGGTAGTTCCTAAAAACAAACCCTTCAGCTTTATATATTATTTTAGATAACTGTAAAATGTTGTAATCTGAAGAAAATAACGCTACTTGACTACATGATTGCAGTTTTGAGAGGTAAGAAAAATCGAAATCTACATTAATACATTGATGTAGTCGGGCGCCTTCCATAATACGTTACGGCCTCTTGCAGATAAATTCCGCCCCATTAATCTGTGCATATCAAAATACAGAAAGTTCCTTGCATCTGTGCATGTAAACCCATAGAGAGTAAATTAACGGGCTGAGTAAAAGGAATTGAAGTGGAAGGCGACTACAACACCAAGTTTCAATATTAATGGGCATCAATTTCACTAACAATCACCAATGGGCTGATGTAGAAATGCAAATACAATAAGTCCTTTCGGACGGATAGAGTTTTGAGATGTTAAAGTTATTTCCGCAATCAGGCTTTTTATTTGTTGTTAAATTAAATTTGTGTGGATTCTTCTGACGACCTCCCTAATAAAGAACTCTTCTGGTAACTAAAAGCTTCTGAAAACTAATCTATGGAGGGGACCAAGATATGATACACAAAAAAAACATATTTTTGGTGTCAATAGTTAACTTCCAATATTATATGGTTACATAATATTATTGAAAGAAAGTATTGAAGAAAATAATGAATTGAACGCAATATAAGAACGCCACTACTTACACTTATTTTGTTCTTGAATGAGGAAATATTAGAAATTGAAAACTTCCAGGAGAAATATGAAAATGTAAATAATCGGTGTCATCATTAACGATTTAACTGAAAAGTATTGAACGAAATAAAATCAAATTTAATATATGTATACTATGGTTGATAATAATAATATAATGGTTTTCACTAGCGAAATTTATATTTACTGGATAAGTAGTGAATTCGGCAAACGTTAATAAATTAACGTTAGTTCAAATTAGGGTTACAAGAGAGCCTAAAGAAATCTTCATGACTAGTCTTGAATCGAAAAGAAAAAAAAATATAGCTTAATATAGATAAAAAAATAGTATAGCTTTTGGATTGTAATTAAGTGTTACTGGAGTTATCCTAAATATTATAATAAAAGAAATACTTAAAAAATTTAATTTAATTTATTTCTCCAAGATAACCGAGTTAGTTTGAAAAAATGTTGTTAAACCCTTTCACAAGAAAATTTGATTAAATGAAGGAGTTAGAAGCCAGAGGGTCCAAGCAATAAAATGTAAATATTGAGTTATTTTCATTTAAAGTTCCAAACGTATTGCTTTGGAAAATAACAGCGTATTTTTTTTTTTTTTTTGAGATTGCTTATTATTGTCTTTCCTATACTTTAATATTTTAGCAACGTAATAATTAAAAAAAATACTATATAATTACTTACGGAAGTTTTAAAACTTATTTTATACACTTGGATTTCTTTGTAACTAAGTGCATTTATATATGTATATATATATATATATATATATATATATATATATATATATATATATATATATATATATACACATAGGGAGGGCGTAGGAGTGATTTCACCCTACCTCGTGTTCCTAAATTACAAAGGACGTAAAATAGCCCCCCGGAGGTTCGGTCCGTTGACGGTCTGCTTCGGGGAAAGAATATAAGTCCTCGTGCGCCTGCAGACCCCGAGCACTGTCACTGTCCTTGAACCCGACTGAGTCGGTGGGAAGGACACTGCCGTATTGGCCCTGAAGGAACCTTCTATGGAGCTATGGTTAGCCTGCCGCTGCACCATGGAAACCATGGCTCCTAACAACGTTAAGTTGTGTGATCCCCTCCAGGCTGTCTGTGTTCTCGCAGGCAAAAAATGATGTAAGAATACCTTATCGCGCGGACAGTGATCTCCATATCTCCATGGTCTACAGTGCCAACAGAAAAAAAACATATATATATATATATATATATACCTAGTGTTATTTTCTATCCTTGATCCAATTTTGAAAAAAAAATCGACTTGAATCTCTTGGATTCTCACCTCCTCAAATATTGTTTATTGTGAAATATAATCCATCAGAATACTTTTTTGACGAATTGTATTTTTATGTGTTATAAATAAGTTATGCATATGCATATGTGCATAATTAATCTAGAAAACAGAGGTAAAGATGTTACATTTTCCTTTTCTTTTAGGAGAGCAATTTGACCGCATATTTCTCTCCGGATAAAAGTGTACTTATTGTTCAGGATTTTTGCTTAAGGGGAGGTAAGCCTTAATTTGTCTTCCCTTCATTCAGCACCCTTCCCTCAATAAATGTCAAAAACAGCAGTTTAGATAATATATTTATAAATAAAAATCGTCATCTTACAATATGTAAATATAATAATGAGTAATCATTTTATAGACTGAATTAAGGTCAAAACAATAAAAAAAAAATAAAAAAACAGAAGCAAACATTTTTTTTGCTTAGTCCCAAAATAAAATTTCTTTCGAAACTTGCCGTCCCGGGCAAGTGCCCCCTCCATAAATATGGCCTTGTTATTGTTGGTGTTCTTTTAAAAGCGTGTAACTATCTACACAATTGGTCTAGAACATGGTTACCTATACCTCTGGTAGATCCAAAAACAGCCAAACACAAATGTGTAGTAATACAAAACCGATAAAAAAATTGACGTAGTGTCGTTTAACTCCGAAGTACTGATACTCATATTAGAATTCAATATATAGGAAATTTCCTGTACGTACAGATGTAGTAAAGAAAATTTCAATAGAAAGTGAGTGTCGTCTTTTCCATCCACATTTAACATTTAATATTAAATATGTTGATACATTTTTTTCTGTAAAATATTATATACTACATTGCTTTCTAGTCTTTTACGATGAAATCAAGTGCTATTGAATATTGATGTAAATGTAAATTGTATACATTTATATAATTGGTAACACGTCTTAGTAATCTACCCAAGTTTCTATAATGTACGCACTATATAATGCCATATGGTATTTAATTTAAATAATGCAGCCTATAATAATTTATTATTATTATAATTGTATTTTATAAGAAATATATAATGAAGTACTTGTTCTATAATTAATCCCTAAAAAGGCAATATAAAACAGATATGTTCCATAAGTTTTATTTAACATGATTTTTAATACTGATGTGTTAATGAATTTTTGAAAAATTAAAAGCATGAAATATGCGATATTGTCCCATTTTGCGAAAAACAGTTTCACTCGAAAGGAAAACTTCCTTAAGTCAGACAATATGCGACAGTAGCAACTGGATTTGCTGATAGTAGAGGTGTCCCCTTCCCTCTTCCAAAGTCAAAGACGCAACCCTCCGCCCCTTATTCGAGGACGCAATCCTGCTCTATAAACTTACCGCTACTGCTCTTTAATGTGAATCCCATATTATTATTATTTATGAATATATTACGTTATTTTCATTTTTATTTTATATTGCAATGTGTGGAAAAATAGAGGATGCAAAAGACTTCAAAATTTTGTATTTTTTTTTTTGGCCTATATCTCTGAAACTATTAGTTTTTCCGAGAAGACCACCTTATACGAAATTAAAGTAGACAAAATTACTACATTTTATGCTTATAAAAAATGTCTTTACGATCAGCCGTTAAGCCACTATAGAGCGCTGAAGAAATATAAAAAAATGGCAAAAAGCGATTTATAGCGTCCTATTTCCATAAAAAATTTCTAAGTTACCCTATGTTTAACCATAAATAGTATTAAACTTCACGAAATATACATTAAATAAATGAAAAGTTCATATTACCTATGTACATTGTGCTTGTATTCTGTTTCGTTTTTAAAATCAAAAGAAAAGGGAAAATTATGAAAAATATGAAGACAAATGATGAAAATAAACTTGAGGGTGAGAACTGCAAAACTCTTTACTTGTTGAAGAGTCTAAATATGTCTAAACGACGGTCTTCCCGTTACTGGTCCTCTTCCATTTCAGTTACCTGGATTGTAGTGAGGTAGTCCCACCGTCACGACGCGCCGCCTCCAGTCATATATGAATTCATTGAACCGCAGGAAATTTTCTTCATTCACCAACCGAGGAATTCTTTCTAGGACGTGGATTTCCGCGGTTCTCATCATCTTAGCCCTTAATTCTTGAAATACGATACAGGTCGTGATCATATGCTCAGCAGTCTCCGAAATTCCGCATATGGGGTATTGGAGATCATTATATATTTGAAAAGGTATCTGTCTGAAGTTATGTAAAGGGAAAAGGCTTTCCGCCTTTATTTTATAGATATGCCTTCAGCATAATCTCCTGCCCGCAAAGGTTCCTTCTCCAAAGGTTCTTGATCTTGATCCGAGTTTATCAGGCTGAAGAACAGAGAAGTCGAAACCCAGTTTCGCCTGGAGGTCCATGTCGACAATATCGTATTCGTCTCTGTCCACTAACATATTTCTGCAAGAACCAAGGTCTGTCTATTGTAGCCACAGTTCTTTGAGCATATTTGGCGCTTCGCAATGCAGGGAAATCAGTGATGATTGGCTCGTTTCTGTTTCCCTTCCAACCACTCTCTTCCGCACGTTTTTCTACCACTATCCATTGCTGAACCTTGTGGTACACTCTAAAATTGTGCTGAGTGGCTACAGCTGTTGAGGGTGGTAGTTCTGCTACTTTGGACGAGGCACTGAACGCTGACTTCTTGTATGATACGAATCCGAATTAGTTTGAAGAGAGTGCAGTCCTCTCACTTTAATTATATGCAAGGGCGTACGCAGAAATTTCTTCAGAGGGAGGGCAGGTCCTGGAGAAATATAGCTATATTGAATATCAAATATATAGATATAGCTCAAGACAATGTTTGAGTATTGGAAGCAAATGTGAGTATATTGCGGATTTGTAGAGCAGAATTCAACAATCAGAATTATAATATCACCGATTTCAAGAGATTTAAAAAAAAAAAAAAAAAAAAAAAAAAAAAATGGATGAAAATGTTAGCAGAATTAGGCTGGTTATAATGACGATTTTTCCAAGAAAATTGAAGAAATAAGGACGAAGATTTACGATTTACGTCATCTAAGGATTTCAAGAGCAGAATATTTAGCTTTAATTTCGC
This sequence comes from Rhaphigaster nebulosa, assembly GCA_948150685.1. Classification (NCBI taxonomy): domain Eukaryota; kingdom Metazoa; phylum Arthropoda; class Insecta; order Hemiptera; family Pentatomidae; genus Rhaphigaster; species Rhaphigaster nebulosa. The sequence goes on from OX411308.1 coordinate 65,754,938, forward strand.
CCGTTTCAAGAGAATTTTTAAAATTCGCCCGCAATTTTTGAAAATTTGGGTGTTTTGACGATTTATGGGACAGAATTCAACTCATTACATTTTTCATAATCAGGGTCGAATAGTCAAGGTTTTGAACCTTTCAGGAGCAGAGGTTAGTTTGTTATAATTTATATCTGATGTGAATTCGGCTGTTTTGGTACTGTCTGGAGCAGAATTCAGCTGGTTTTAATTTCAGGATGTCATACTACGTTTTTCATAATCGTGATTTCAGCACATGTTCGCCAATGATGTAGAAATTCATGTGAAAGCTGCTTGGTTCCCTGAGGATACCGTTTCTTCAAGGTTAAAAATTTTACTTGACGCATTATGTCCGGTAAAATTGTCGATTACTTAATAATGTCGTTGGTTTGTTTCAGTTGAAGCTAAAACTTGCATTATAAATCGAAGTTAGTAGAGGCTAACAAAAGGCATCGCAAGATCCTAAAACTCCACTAATAGCGATAAATTAAAAACCATTAGATTGAGCAATTTTAAAAATTAAGTTCAAGTTTTGAAATAAAAACATGTATTTATATTAATCGAACAGGACGACATTGTCTCACAGCCACTTATATTATCTAAGAACAAATGCTTTTAAAAAGTTTGTTGTTAACAGCGTGCAATGGAGAGTATGACGAATATTATAGCTTTTTAGTCGACATTTTTTTTTTTTTTTTTTTTCTGAAAACCAACAAGCGAGAGTTACAGAAGATAAGTTTGTTGGGCCTCTGCTTATTCAGATACACCAAATATTAATGTAACTTTCATGAAGTTCAATATCACGTATGATCATATGTAGTGTAACCATGGATACTTTTTATAGAAATTGGACGTGAAGAGCCTTAAATCGCGTTTTTACCACTTTTTGGGAATTATGACTCATTTTCGGCGGGTTATAAAGGCTAATAGTACAGAAAAATTTGATGGGCATCAAATGTATAACATTTTGTCTACTTTAATTTGGTAGAGAATGGTCTTGCTTGAATAAAACAATAGTTTCCAAGATATAGATGGAAAACCAAGGTTTAGGACAAAATACTTGTCAGAAAACCTCAGATTCAAGTTCAGAGACACAAAAAACTGGAATTTACCAACATTTATTTCTACAACAAACCTTGTCCCTGTTCTGTCCTAGTTTGTCTTATATAATTTTAGTTTTAGAGTACGTTTTTATATTTCTTATTTCCCCCTCCCACTCTCCTGGAAAACTCAAAAAAGGTCACTTTTCGCTCCCCCCCAAGAATTTTTACGACGCAGGTTGCGTCGTAACCCTCTCCCTCCCACTCTGTGGGCATCACTGGCTGGTAGTAAATGTGTTTCTACATTACATTCAAATGTGCACATAAATAATTAATCATATTCTTTATATCATGATGTTGTTTAATAATATAAGATATAATTTATCTATATTAATGCTATTAAAATTACTATACCTTCTCTGGCACTGGTAAGTTGTGATTAGAACTCAAAGTATATTAGGTAAAATGGTATAAGCGCTATGAAGATTTTGGTATTATCCTATTTTCATTCAATTAATTTTACATTTTTTTCTACATTACTTTCAAAAACTTATATAAATAATAAGCCATATTCTTGATATTGGGTTTTGTTAATGCTTTTTGAAAATGCAGCCATTTTAACTCAATTAATTTAAAAGAATGACATATTTGAAATTATTTGATTATGTTGGTCACTCAAATATGATAGTTAAATGTAACTAGTTTGTTAAGAAAAATAAATAAATGAGAATTTCCATTTTCGATAAGGAATACTATAGTTCACGGAATAACTTCTTTTGAAATGAATCTCTCATTTATTTATTGTTGAGTTTTTCGTAACTTACATATCTACGGCGTTCAAGCAAAAGCCACCAAGACCAAAATTGAGAGAAAATTCACATCTCACATTACATTAAACAGTACATTTCCTCACTTAGAAAATCATATATTTTCACCTGGCAAACATCACTAAGTCATTCAATTCATGTTTTGCTTTAATTTGATGGATAAATTCATGTTGTTTTTTTTCAGCTGGCAGAAATCATTATCATAAAAAATTCAACTGGATTGACTTTTGATTGAATGGCGACGATATTTATTATCGGTTATCTGTTAGCTATGGTAAATTAATGAACCTGACGTTAAAAAGGTTCACTAAAAATATATATATATATATATATATATATATATATATATATATATATATATATATATATATATATATATATATATATATATGACTATACCAATGATACTGATTGTCAAATAAGCTGTATTGAAGCCTTCTATAATTAGGCACCCTCACATATTGTTCTAGAATTTGTTTTTCTCCCTTTTAATAATTTACAAAGTTGTATAAGGTATGTCTTTATTTTCTCTTTAACATATTTATATCCATGCTTATTTTTATATATACAGGAGTTAAACAAATACAAATAAAATATAATGATAATATCTTTATTATTATTATTATAATTAATATTATTAATGGACCAACATTAAAGCTAAAGGAAGAAAACAGTTGGAATAACGTAGTCTCAAGCTGGCTGTAACGAAAAAAAAAATCTTTGTTATTTTAACTCTTTATTCTCGAACCCTAAAAATAATGCAACAACTTCAAGATAATTGAAGTCTGGCTGAAACAAAATGCATCCTAATACAATTGATAACTGGTCGATTTTCAAAATATAGACAACTTCGCAATAACCAACATCAAGACTGTGTTAAAATGCATTAAAATGTGTGGTAGACTGTACTGAAACTAGGACTACGAACGGAAATACCACCAGTTACCTACTAATATTATCCTTAATAGCCGTAAAACAACTTATTAGCTTCATAATTTCAATGAATTTATGAGGTACGGACACTTAAAAAAAAAAATCTAGTCTACCCATGAGCATGGAAAAACGTAGTCTGCCAATTAAAAGTAGTTTTGTTCCGTCGGAAGACATAGGTCAAAATACAAATTTTAGGATTCAATAATTTTACATATATAAAGAGAAACAGGCACCTATTTTCAAACAAATTAATCAGGCCAGAGGCATAAAAAGATAAAGTTTTCCAGCCGAAAGTAGTTGTGTTCCTTCCTCTGGCATAAATCAAATACCAACTTGTAGGATTCAACATTTACCTTACGTTACGATAAATGGGTACCTTTTCAAAACAAATAAAGTAGTTGTGTTCACTCGGCAGTCGTAAGTCAAAAAAACAATTAATTTGCTTCATAATTTGGACGAATTTAAGAGGAATAGACGCTAAAAATAACAAAAAAAAAAACTACTTCATCCAGAAGTATAAGAAAACGTAGTCTGACAATTTAAAGTAGTTTAGTACCGTCGGAAGACGAAAATCAAAAACCAAATTTTAGGATTCAAAATTTAACGTATATTAAGGTATACGTATACCTTAATCCAAATCAATTAGTCCGGGCCAGAGTCTTAAAAAAAGTAAGTTTTCCAGCCGAAAGTAGTTGAGTTCCTTTCGCAGCCATAAGTCAAATATCAACTTTTAGGATTCAAAATCAAATTTACATAAAGATAAATGGGCATCATCTCCAAATAAATTAGTACGGCCAGAGGACGAAGTAATTGTGTTCAGTCGGCCGACGTGGGCCGACAATTTATTTGTTTCATAATTTATGATGGACGGACACTTAAAAAAAAAAAAAAAAAAAAACGTACCCCACCCATGAGCATTTAAAATCGTAGTTTGCCAATTCAAAGTTGTTTCGTTTGTCGGAAGACTTAATAAATTAAAATAAATTATATGATTCAAAATTAAACTTATATTAAGATAAACCTTTCCAGGATACGGCAACGCTTTCTTGTCAGCATCAAAACTACAGCAGCCACTAAAAGAGGCCATATTCAAAGATTGGCAGGCACTGTGGGACACCTGGTGGCCCACCTAGCAAACTGGGGACTAGGAAGTTAGGGTCGTGGAGCAGTTCCAGCCGCAGAGAAGAGGTAGCCCTCACGCGACTGAGAATCGGTCATACAAAATTGACAAATCGCCACTTAATAACAAAAGAAGCTCCTCCCAGATGTGGACAATGTATTCCGTTACAGAAAGTGTACCTTCTTACATATTGACGATATCACACATTTTAGAGGATTGTCCTTTCCACATCAGAAAGTTAAAGAAATGTGGAATACCATGGAATACGCCAGTATTTCTGGGTAATAAGGAGGAAACGGCTTATCAAGATTATCAACTTTCATTCCAAAGAAGGTTTATTGATAAACATCTAATTTTTTTAGCCGATTTATTATTAATTATTTTCTTACTTTTTTTAATATTGTCTATAGTATAATATAATATTGACAAATAAATAGGAATAAATAAAAATAGAAGGCGTTGATGACCAATAGGTTGTACGCCATCCAAATAACTAACTAACTTTTAATTTATTTATCTATTCAGAATAATATCGAGTTTATTTATTTTTTAGATTTTTCAATAGCTTAAATAATTTTAAAAAAAATTGATAATGATTAAATAAAGATCCTTTGATGCCCCCCGACGTCCAACGCCCCGAGGCATTGCCTTGGTTGCCTCGGCGTTATTTACGATTGTGCTTATTTTGCTAATCTGAAATTAATACAGAATGACGAGCAAAAAGAACAGCATTTGCCAATGAATTTATATCGCTGTTTATGTGGCTATTACAGACCGCAAAGAAAATTGGAATGCTGTCAGCTTATTTAATTTAGTTCTGAAGGATAAAGGTGCAGCTACATCGTCAAAACCGGACTTTTTTTGACTAGAATCCTGTAGTGAATCCGTATCGTGAATGTAAGCAGGTAGGTGAAGCCATTATTTACACTTTACCCATTTAATGATTTGCATATGATTGCATAAGTTAGAAAAACAGTCCAGAAGAAATGGATTGGTTATTAGCATTGGATTAACTCCTTCTGATTTCAAATATTAGAAATTGATTAAGTCACTAACAAAAGAATACGAAAAAAAAATGTTGGCCGAAGTGAATTAAACTGGTTTTCGCAACACCCAATCTAATGGTTTAAACGAGCGTTTAAAACAAACTTTGGTGAAGAGAATATTCCATAGACCAAAATTGCTGAAGAGTGTTTGAATGAATATGATAATATAGTAAATAGGTGGTAAAACAAAATTCTCACCGACATTGAACAGAAATTGTATTCCGTTACAGAAAGTGTACCTTCTTCATTAAAACAAGAATATGATTTAGAATGGGATAGAGAAGTATTCAAAAACTGAGAAAAATGTTTTGGAAGAAACAAGTAGAGGATATACAAGTATATATATGTAGCAAACGGCAATAAATTAAATAGGATGAGATTAAACTGGATGAGGTTAGAGGTGTACCATTTGCTATAAAAAAAGAGTTTCAAAATCAATTTATGAAGTGAGATATAAGAAGAAACATAATCTAGCGAATCTCTACCATAGCCCTAAATTTATACCTTACTCTTTTCCTAATGGGCTTGAGTGGAATTCACTGCCGTCTGTGTCCTGTTATATACACGGTTAGTATTCAAAATGAAGAAATGGCATTGGAAAAAAAAGGGTACAAAACAAGTTTAGTTTATTTATAAGTCCATAAAATGCTTAAAATTTATGTTTGGATATTATTGGATATGATTTCAAAATGCTAAGTCTTTCAAATAGCGATAAATAGCTAATCAGGCAACATTATGCAAATTATGATATCATTAGATCAAAAAAATGCAGTAGATAGTACATCTCTAATCAACAGTCTAAAAAAAACTATCCGAATTAAGAGAGTACATCACTCCAAGACTTCAATTTCCCCGAAATATTCAACTGTTGAACATTAAACAGTTACAGAGTTATTTGCTCTTTTTCGTTAGTGTCTTTTAGACTGTTGTCTGAGATGCGCTATTTCCAGTTTGCATTTTGTTGTCTCTTTTTGGAATTTTTGTTATGTTTACTTATAATTCAAACTAATTTTCTGAGTTCCATAGTATTCAGATACGCCCCCTTTGGCATTGCACCGACGATGTACTCGTATGAGCAACTCGGCCAGTGGCTGCGTGATGAAGACACAACAGTGTAAAAGTTTTCATTTTGTTAGTTACCATGTTTTACCACCGAGTGCCTCATATATATAATTTATATATTTGTGTAACCACTATAGACAAACAGAGAAGATTTCCGTATGAATCCACCAATATCACAATAACACCAAGCATCATGCGTTACAGAATCATGGTTTCTAGGGTGCATTGGCTGGCTACCGGTAAGTTGATTATCGGACAGGTTGAGATATCAATAAATGTTCAATTGTTTTGGACTTATCTTCGAGTTATTGACCTATTTATGAGCACAGACCTTCAGATGCTATCATCAGTTGATAACATCAGTCCTTGCCACTACTTTTCGGACGAAGAATTGCAATGTAGATTGTAAATTACGTATCTACAACATGACGTATTTTCAAATTAAATATTTGCTTTATATTATGGATATGGAAGTTTAACAGTTTGCAAAAAAATTCTGCAGAACAGTAAAACTAAACTTCATGATTCTTAGATCCCAGCTTCTATTATTAACTTTATTCATAGTCAGTATTTATTTATATAAATAAATATATCTGGATCACACTGTTCCTCGTATAATATTTTTGAAAATAAAAGAGAAAAGATCACAGTTAACATCCGAGAGATAGACCGAAATTTACATAGCAGTGTTAAAGTCGACCTTGAAAATTTTATTTTGACGGGGTCTAAGTGATAGTTTGTAGCATCGGCGTTGAACCTTCGGGTTGGTTTAGCTTTATATCTGCTAACAATATAGACAATAGTTAAGAAATACATTATTAGATTAATAGTTATTTTTGAATTTCTGCATTTTTTTATTGCCTATAATTTATAGAGGTAAATGATGACAGATTAGGTTATACATACACAGTTGGGTACGCAAGAGAGGAATGAGGTGGTTATATATCTACCAACTTAAGGCAATATGTATTTTTGAGTAATATTTTTGCAGTAAAATGACAAGTTACAAAAACAAATCAATTGGCGAATGGAAATATCTATGCATTAAATATTTAACGGGCATTGGCCATATTTGATTGATCAAAACCATTTCTAAGAATCTTGCGTACGGTGAATTCCAAACTCCTTTTTCCATATCCTCACTTTAATATTAGTTATATCTAACTTTTATCTATCAGATAAAAGGTATGTGTGCTATGTGTATGTGTACCCAACTTCACCGCGCAGGAACACATATAATTTAATAAAGCTATTATAAATATGACACGTATTCTATACAATATATGGGGTGGGGTAGGAATAACTGCCACATTTTGAAGAGTTGAAAAAACAAACCAATGTCTCTAGAAAAAAATACTAGGAAGATGTAATTTTTAAAAACCACTGAAATAAAACTATTTTAAATGTACTTTTTGAAAATCAAACTTTATTTTTTAGACATAGATTAGTTTTTTGCAGCTCTTGTGTCAGTTATTTCTTCTACAGCCTTTAATTTGCTGGAAATATAATGAATGGAGTATGGCCAAACAGACAAAGTCTACGCATGCACAATCGAACCGATATTATGCATTTTAATCGTATTAAAATAACATCGCATTTCATATAAAAGGCTATATCAATTATTTTATCGTAGAATTAATTAATAAAATGGAACGGAATTCAATGCTAGCTTTCATAAAACGGGTGAACAAATCTGTTAACATCATATAATTAATATTTAATAGTAGTAAATGAATATATGCATCTTGCCAATAGAGAACGTAAAATTCGATTGAAGATTTCACACATCTATAATGAAAGGGAAACAACACAACAAATGTATTTATGTTAGAACGAAAATTAGACAGGGATTAAGTTCCACACACGTAGAAGCCCCCAGAGTGTTTCCTTCCACATATGTTGCTAGTAGATCATCTATTGTGTCTCTTGGCCAGATATTTGAGGACCAGCTGCTCTTTGAATGGTAGAGATCAATCTATAAGAATTTCTGAGGTTAGAAATTTTTGAGTTGTGCCTCTATGGATGTGAAATATGAACAGCGTAAGTAGTATCTTTGTCTTCACCGAGCCATTATAATTATTAAACTAGAAGAATGTTGAAATTGATACTAAAAGGAAAATGATAATTAATATTGATAATACAATGATAATATTGCTAAATTGATAGTAGATAAAAAAACCCTCAAAAAATAAATTATTAATTGTGAAAAATCGAAACAATATAATTTGCATTTCAAACTTAAATTACATATGCCAAACATATCAAATTACTAAATAACAATCAATGTATAAAAGTAAAGTATTATTACGTCAAAAAGGTGAATAATTTATTTAATAATTTTAAGATATATTATAATTTATTATATAAGATATTATAATTATAATTTTAAGATATAAGACAAATTTCGGCCTTTGGTGTTAAAGAAATTCTGCTTAGTTAACATTCTAAATTAATCAGCAATGTGAATTATACAACTAGATAACTACAATTCAGCGTTTCAAGTAGATTGGATATTTGTACATTTCTAGTCAAATAATGAATTTTTTTTTCTGATAATCAACTTATCTATTTTTGAAAAGGATATATCGGTGGATCGTCTTCAACAGTTACCTAGTTGTGTGTTGTTGCTCTAACCTAATTGAACCTTCCTGTGCAATTACTCATGCTAGGCAAAACTATAGTTACCTAGCTGTAGAACTCACTAGCTGTATACGTTCACAAACATCCGGACTAGCTAAAAAACATTGTCCTGAAACGACTACGACATCAAACAGTGTGAACAATTAAAAAAATATTAATGTTACCGACCTTCGTGTACAGTAGAACCCCGTATATTTGGAATAATATGACCAGGGTAAGAACATTTATATATCGGAGTTGGGTCTGAATCCGATTTAGTTTACGCAGAAAGCATACGTTCCTTTCACACGGTCCGATAATTATCATTATCATTAGAACAACTATTGTTTATTGTTAAAAAAAGGTCTGAATACTAAAATATCCAAAATACCTCACAAAAAACTAATAAGGGAGAACATAAAAATAACTTCCGATTTTTTTTTTTTATACGACTAACTCGGAAAGCAAGGTGTATCGTGTATAGAGGTTATTAATAGCTATAATGTATGATTTGTTTATAATATCTAATGACAATGTTACATAATTATAATTATAGGAGTTCGATCCTACAATCCCTTCGAAAAATCTGATGTCGATCCAACATCTGATTTATCGGACCGTAGGAAATCGGCCTAACGCAAAATTTCGTGTAATAGATTGTATAATCAGTAAATAAAAAAAAACTTGATATCAATGACATTTATTAAATTATTGCGTCTAAAAATATTAGTAATTACATACATATGTAATTCGGACAGTTTTCAACATTTAATTTATCGATATAATAGGTAATCAGAAATTTTAGATTTGCGTTTGTCTTCCGCAATTTTTTTTTTCGCAACAATGCTTGATTACAGTTTTGCCAATAACTTATCGGGAGGGGTAGTCTCTTCATACTGTTCTATGAAATGTTAAAGAACATTACATTATATGCTACAAATTAAAATGATATTTTTAGAACAACTATTATTAATAGTTAGAAAAAGGTCTGAATATTAAAATACCTAACAAAAAACTGATTAGGGAGGACAAAAAAGTTAACGTTCCAGATAATAATTTGTTTTTATATGACGGACTCGGAAATCTGTGTTCTTCTGTACTGAACGATGCATTCATGTAATAAACAGATAAATAGCTCAATCGTATGTAGAGGACAGCAATTGTTGTAATATATGATTCGTTTATACTATCTAATGACAATGTTACAAATTATGTATTTGGGGGATGCTTTAATGTATTTAAAAAAGACAATATTTCAGTAATAAAATAACTGCGTTTTTGAACAAGAAAATGATTCCCCCTTCTATAACTGAATTGTATTCAATTCATATATTACAATCTTATATTTCTAATTTTGTATGTATTACAATTCTAGTGCATTTTATATCTGTTACCTTATGAATATTATTATTATAAAATATTACGTATTTTATGAATTAAAAAAATATATAAAAATTCTGGAATAGTTTCCCTGATCAGTGAGGTTACATTTCATCATTCATCATGCAGAGCTTACATCATTTAAGTGTTCTAATGTTTATCAAATACAGCATGAATAAGAAGTGAAGTCATGAGGTAGGTCATAGGACGCAGAATCAATACAGATAAAAGAAATTAGTCTTATATTCATGTTGAGCGCAATTAAAAACTTATGCCTTATTTTTAAATTATGCTGCATTACTAGATTAAAAATAAAATAGAAATAAAAGAATAAAGAAATGTTTAAGACGCAGGAAAACTGATTCCAGGAGCTTATCATGACTTCTGAAGAATCATTATCCGTAGTAATAAATTGATGCAACTCAATATTTCTTGGACCATCTTCATTAGCTTCCATGATTTATGAACTGATGCTATCTCAATGTATCTTGACAAACGATTTTATGTATTTGATCAATTATCATGGAGCTGGAATATAAGTGATGATGTGTTTGAGCAATTTCCTGCAGGAAAAGTAATTCTCTTTCCATTATCCGTTTTTTTTTAATAATCTATATTTTTTTAGATGAATCGGTAAATATACTGACCCATTGATATTGATACTAATTGCTCTGACTTATGACCTTATAAACCTGAGTGCGTCGGAAGTCATTAGAATGCTTATTACATACTTCCTACAGGTTCCTGAGTTAGATACACTTTAATTTATCGAGTCCTCCAAAGAAGGTTAACCGGTTATGGCAATGTAAAACTTTTTTCGATTAAGTCACGACATGGTGCAGTTTTGAAGAATATCCTCTGAATGTAAACGTATTCTGAGGTAAAAGGTGTGTGAAAAGGTAGCGTATATATATTTATATATACAATATTACAATTTATGGTTGACCACTTTAGCTCTATATTACACAGGCCAACGATGAAAAAATTTCTGTACTGAAAATATGTGACTGAATCCAAATATGATATTAAAAAATCTGTATCATCCACAATTTCTTCACATTTTATAGTTAAATTTATTAAATTATGCGGTTTTTAAAGAATTGAACAGCTTCACAGGCCAACGATGAAAAAACGTTTGTACTGAATATACCTTATTCCTATAGTTTTTAGGGTGCTGAATCCAAATATGATATTAAAAAAGCTGTATCACCCAAAATTTCTTCACATTTTATAGTTAAATTTATTAAATTAAGCGATTTTTAAAGAATTAAACAGCTTTCAGTCTTCCTGAAAAGGGAAGACCTATATATAAAGTTAGGCCTCATGAAACAATTTGTAATGCCTTTGCCTAAAGATGGACCATGTTTCAAGTATCTCTGCCAAAAGTTTCCATGCCTTTCAGAAGCTAAACTAAAAGAAGGCGTCTTTGTCGGACCTGACATTAGAAAAATGATGTTTGATGCTAACTTTGAAACCACAATGACCTTAAATGAGAAAGCAGCATGGGTATTATTCAAGCAAGTCGTTACAAAGTTCTTGGGAAATGAAAAAGACCCAGAGTATGTTTCTATTGTAGCTAACATGTTACAGAAATTTAAAAAGTTAGGATGTTTGATGAGCCAGAAATCTACGGGTGATGCAAAAAAACTAACGCCTTAGATTCAGCACATAAAAATCTATAAAGATCAACTATTAAAGTTAAAAAAGTTTTCAAAAAAAATTTTTTTGTTGGCCTCTGTTATTGTTTCTTTTTACCTGAAATTTAATCTTTGTCATAGAAAGAAATAGATTGAATCGAAATAAGCACTAAGGAAATGAAGCTTGGAGAGAAAAATAACAAATATAATAAAAATATAGAATTGTTTGTTTCTTTTGTTTAAGGCACTTTTGTATCTAAGTAAGGTTTATAATTATTTCTTTAAAAGGTTGCCCTATCTATAGTTTACTTATAAGATGTTAGCCGGACATATTTATTTCTTAGTTCACCCAAAATAAGAAAGCCAACCAAAAGGATTCAAACCAGCTCCGCTTCTGACTCGAGAATGTTGAGGTCACTACGGCCTCAAATTATCGAATTAAACTACGAAGAGAAAAAGAGAAAATAAAAAGTTCAGAAATATTTACGATACAATATAACACCAATATATGAATAATATTAATTAGCCACAAGAGTATTAACTTGAAAGTATTGTAGTTTATTTACTACAAAACAGTCTCTTTCAAAAATGCCTATCGCCGATTCTTCAAATATAATACATTATTAAAATTTTTGTTTATGTCAGGCTTTAAACATCACCTTCTATTCGTGCAAAATAACCAATCCAACAGTTTTTTTGTATAGATTTTGTTGTATGGATTCCATTTTATAGTTATATACACAAAGATTTAAGAACTGATAGCGAAGCGGAGAAATCTGCATCAATGATTCCACTTGGATATTCCTCACTCTGACAGGTACTTAACAATAAGAAAACATAAATATATAACGTAAGACAAACATAGCCCAACATGATTGGGCAAACCCAACTGACAATAAACTTCATCAGATTTGCGGACGAGAATTATTATTGACAAAACTCAGAATTGACCAAACACGGCTAAGCCATCAATATTTTTACTCAATGAAAACCTAAGCTGAATGTGCTCAAGATTCAGCAAGTGGAAACTTCAAACCGGTCAGGCATATATACCGGTAGGAGTGTTTTTAATAAGAGAAAAGTACATTTTTCAACGATTACCAATAATTGAAGACATGAGTGGATGAAAGTGTTATGCTGAAAATTTGAAGTTTTGAGGAAACGACGGATGACATTTTTTCTATGTAATTATTTAAGACATGCTTTACCCAATAAATTGAAAAAACATGTTATTTGCCATGAATCTGGGGTTTTAAAGTTACCAGGCGAAGATAAGCACATAACACCTTTATTCATGAGAAAAAACAATTTTCGAAAATTTGTTACATAGCACCTTCATCCAATCATGTCTTCAATTCATTGTAGCATTCGTCTCAAAACATCGTTGTGTTTTTGCACCGAAACTACTGAGCTATTTAATATGGACATTTGGGGGATAATATTTGGTTATCGTTGGTAATGTGTAGCTCCAGCCCTGTGTCTGTTTGTGAGACAACTGCAGACAACTAATATTGTGGGGGAAATAAATAAATAAGGCTAAATAAGTAAATCAATTCATAAAGTAAGGCTTAGTAAATAAATAATATGCTCTGTATGTTTTTCCTAGTTATTACAGCCGTTCTTGGGACGGGGTACACCTAATATTATATTTTCAATAAAATTCATTGTTGTTTCATAAAATGCAAATACATTGGTTTAAACATAAAATAAATCTTGAAAAATAAAATAAGATTCAAATGAATCATTGCTGTGATTAACAATTGGTTGAAAGAGATCTGACATCAAATGGAATTTTTTACAATTAAGTACATATTATTATTTTTTATCTAATACCCATGTCAAAGAAAGACAGTAATATAAAGTATATACTACTTAAAAGGGGCCGCAAATTTTAGTATTTAAATAAATAAATATAACAGAAAACAATTTATTTTTTGTATATTATCGGAAGATTCCAAAAACAAAGCCTTAGGTCTCTGAAATGTCAGTAAATAATGAACCATTAAAAGTTTCTTAGATTAAGTGTTGAATTATTAGAATGACGTTTATCTCTTTTAGTTTAGAGTTTTTTAGGCTGTTGATATGATATTTGCTATCTCTGGCTTGCATTGATTTCATCACTTTTTTTCCCCCTCCTGATGATACTTGAATTGGAGAAACCTTGATTAGTTATTTACTGGTATTTGAGAAACTTGATTCTTTGTTATTGGAATATTACAATTATATCTATACAATAATTTTTTTTTCTTTATGAGTTGTGTTTTTTGTTAATTAACAGTATTTTTATTACTAATGTTAATTATTGTTGACAAGTCGCTACCCAATATTATGTTGCGATATAGCATCATTCTGTACTTGTAAAGCATGTTGCGATCATACACACGCAATTTTTTTGTTTTCTGAAACCACTTTTTACGCAGCATATTAAATGAATAAAGTTTGCTCCTCTTTCATTTCTAGGTTAACAATAATCTGAGAAACGAAAAGAAAGATGTTTTGTGGTTGAAATATCGTTTTATGCTACTTAGAAAATTTTGAAGATTAGATGAAACTTAACAAAACTGAGAAATGCATCAATGTTATTCAGTAGTTTCGAATATCGATATGATGGATGACATTACAGTTGAAGGTTCAGAAAGGGTTTCATTAAACCCCCACAGATGGCACTGATATCTCAGATTTGAAAAAATGGACTCTGATCGTTATTCCCCTGCACTCTTCAGTTGGAGTCTGAATCAAGTGGAGAACTGGTAATGATACTGTGGGTACCTAGGCCGACAATGACTGCCGATTCTTTTTGCCATTCTCGAACGTGTTGGTAATTCATAATCCCGGAATTTGAGCGAAATAAAAAAAAATCAATTTAGCTGGACTAAACTCTAAGCTGTTGCCTCTTATTCTACTGTCATCGAGGAGTGCAAACATACATTTCATAAGATAAAGTGGATTATAAAATTGTAATGTTGTTGTTTTTACAACATTTGCTTTCGAATATTCTTTGATGAAGGAAAATATTAAGAGCTCACTTTCTCGCCCCTTATTTTAAATATTGGGAGGAATTTGCCCGACCCGCCTTAAAACTGAACAACCAGGAATGGTTTTCGGGCGACCTGGATCTTTATCGTAAACAAAAAACAACACGTCAAAAAAATAAACAGATTTAACCAGCAGATTTTAGCAAAAATTCAGGAGCAGATTTCCTTAAAACTGATGATAATATGATCGCAACAGATGATCCAGAAACCGAGGAGAGTTAATGTGACAGTGTAGGAATGACTGATCCAGAGTGAGCTTCAGTGTAAATATCTTCAATTTTGTATATTGATTAGTATATTGACACGTTTTTATAAATTTTTAAATATTTTATTTAAAATAAATTGGCAGCAGCCAAAGTTTTTAGAAATTTTTTATTAAAATAATTTTTTAAAGCAATTTAGTTTTTGCAATAAATATATATATTGTTATATTCCTCTAAACCGAATATGCACTTAAACCAATTTTGGTTCATGTAAAATGATTTTCAAAGGAGTAATTAATATTGAATACATATTTTTCAATTTGGACCACTGTGAAACTGCTGTCTTAAGGTTATCCTCCTATTCAAAGATGAAAATGCGAGATTTAGTTTGATGAGTCAGGATTTATTTCGCTGGGTCACCACGAAATAAATATTAACTTACTTAGGTAGGAATCGATACCACACCGCTTCGAACCGAAAGCTCTGTGAAAACCTCGCCCCAACATGAACTGTCATCACAGTCCCATAATTAGTAGCAAGATTGGCAAGACTTTTTTTTTTTTCAAGTTCACGGGCAGATGTGAATGCACCATGCCATCGTTTGCGAGATACAAATGGCTTCATCACATGTAATTGACAGTATAATTGATGGCGTTTAAAACTATTTTTACCTATTCATTAATTCATCACAGATGCCACTTTCGGGACTTGTTGTTGACTGGTTTTCCCCTCCTCCTACTTCAATGAATTCTGCTTTTTGAATTGATCTTTTTTTTTAGTTTTGTATAATAATGCCCAAGACCAATCTCCTTGTATTGTATCATAATATATGTTAAGGTTTTTCCGATTAATTATTTTATTTTAATTAACCAATTTATTGAACAGCTTTCCAGATATGGATTTAAATTTCTTTAAGTGAAGAGATTCATAGCTCAAAGCACACATCAAGACTATACAATATATTCTGCTAAATTGTATATTCTATACCTTGTTCCATTAAAAAATGAAAAAAAATCAGTCATATATAACAACCCAAAATCAAAGGGAATAAATTAATAACATACATAAAATTAAAAGCTGCATTGCACCAGATTATGAATTTTGTTTCAAATTTTATTTAAGATTAATCAATCAAATTATCTCAATAATTAATGTATGATGAGAAGCGATTAATAAATTTCATTCGAATTTTACTTACTGTTTTAGAAAGAGTAGGTATACATTATTGCTTTTTGATTTTTATCAGTTTTTATTCAAGATTGTTTGTTATTATTAAAAAAAATATATAAATACAATTAACTAATGTGTATATGCGCACATGGCTTATTAATCTGTGAAGAAGATTAATTAATCTGCGGGGGTCCGTTTGAAACGATAGTATATAAAAATTGGTGCTTATTGAGAAGTCATGCCGGATGGTTGTCACTTTGTACTTTTTCAAACTTAAACAATTAGTTATTTTGCATGTTTGAAGTACGTCCTGGTTCTATATAACGCGAAAAATACATTAGGTCAGGTTTTATTAGAAGACACCGGACAAAATCTCATTTGTCATTCAAATATCAGTTAATGCCTAACCCATCAAAGCTTCGTCGCTTCAAGTATTATATATCAGGACCACAAGTCACATCTCACGTCAGAAGCCTGATGCAGATTAACCAAATAGATGTTATACATCTCCTTTTATTCAGAATTAATGTGATTTTGTGGTTTACCGTCGCACATAGGAGTATTTGAGGCTTAAAAACGGACAAAATTATTTGAAGCTTTATTTACTTTCATACAGTTGGAAATAGGCATTTTTGAACCATAAACCGGGAAAAGTTCGAATCAGGAAGTTAGTGAAAAACTCCCCCATCATTCTTCAAGCTTGACAGTCCATTTTTGTCCCTCTGAATTCTTTCATGCTGTCATACAATTATCTCCTGGTGAAGTTCAATTGAAATTTGATCTATCGTGGACTTTCCTCTTTTTTAATCCCGTTTCATACTCTCCTATTTCTCTTTCTGCAAACGAAAGTAGCTTTGAACACAATACATTCGATAGGACTTTATATGCACATTGAAATAGGCTAATGCCCCAACAGTTCTAAAATATTCCCTTTCTTGTGAAGGGGATAAATTAATCCCTTCGTCCACTGGTCTGGCATATGTTCCTCAAGCCAATATATCCATATCTATACAAACCGTTTAATCAATAATATTATTCAAAACAATTTGATTTGTGATAGGGTACTTTTGTATCACGCTTATTCCAAATTATGCCTCCACACCAGTGTCAAATAGTTTGTGGCAAACAATTGGCCAAACGATTAGGCACTGGTGTGTAGCTGGAGTCACAAAAATGAAATGAACAGAAACGAACCTATTATACAACATTTATAAATAATTAGGGAAAATTCTATTAGGTACATCTATTTTCATTGTTTACATTCTATTAAATCAATTATTTTTCCAGACATAAATTTCATGCACTTCATTAACTTTCTTGATAATTCCATCGGTACAAACAATCTTATGTGGAATCTATCCTTCCAAGGTTATGTTCATAATTAAATTTAGCATATATTTAAATGTTAGTCATTATTAAATTAATATTACATATTATTAAAAACTTAAAAAACAAAACAAATATTATTATATGTCTAAATTATTTACTTTAATTAATTACTTTTTTTTTTATTATGCTATGAACACGAAACTCTAGCATAACAGCAACTAAATTTACATCAAACAGTCGCACTAATATAATAACTTACTTAATTATTCCATTGTTCATCTCCTTCAATAATTATTCATTAATCATCATTTTTTTTTGTGAATTGAATAAATAATTCAAATGTATTATTTAAATTTCTAACGACTTAAAAACAGATATTAATTTTGGCCTCCATCCTAATTTCATTTCATCCACTTTTTTAAAATAATTATATATATATATATATATATATATATATATATATATATATATATATATATATATATATATATATACATATATCTATTTTTATTTTTAAAAACAATTCTAATAATCCCTGCAGAACATAAAACTTAAATATTTTAAAAACCAAACATGATATTTACTCATTAATTCAACCAAGTATCTCAGAATAATGCTGGTTTAAAATTTTAATATCAGATTTGAAATTTGCTGCATGCTTCATATTTTCTGAAATATATATCATTTCGAGAATTTTTCTTTTAAAAATATTATATTTTTTACGTAATATATATATGTATTATCAAAATTTAACGTTTCATTATTATATATGATATATTTCACTAAAATGTTATTCGATCAATAAATTATGCATATCAAATGTTGGTCGATTTTGTGTTTCATAATATTGACATCTGCAATACATTGGAAGTGCTGCTGGCATAAATTTTTCAGGAGATAAACTTTAATTCCTCTGGAGCCTTCTAAATTTAAGGTGGCTATACCCTCAGAGGAATTCCTCAAGGTTTGGACCGAAGAGGCTAGGCCTTGAGGAATTCCCTAAATTACACGGTCAATATTATTGAGTCAATATCGATTATTGAGTAAATATTCCGCTAATGGGTTTATTGTTATAATCTATGTGATTGAAAGGGCTTTGTAAAGTTGTTGGGCTCAGTAACGAACAAATTCCTAAAAAGTTAATAAACGCTGAGTCGACTGGTAAATGTCCGAGGGATCGAAACGTAGTTGGTAGGATTGCGTTAATGGTGATCGAAGTTTGTAGACAGCGATTGGTGGTATCGGCATCGAACCTTCGAGTTCGCTAAGCCTTTTATTATTATTATTATCAAGAACATTAACCGTATAAGGTGGGCTTACCGTGTATAATGGGTTCCTTAGGGCAGCTATTATTAAGTATTAGTTATTAATACTTTATTTACTTACTGTATTATTCATTGTACTATTTTATTACTTCTTGTATTAATCAGGGGCATTAGGCCATAAATTTATTACCTAATACCTGAATAATAATAATACTAATAAAAAAAATTAATTATATATATAATATGTATATGTATTATGAAAAAAAAAAAAAATTCATTTATAATAAATAAATATACTGTCGATGTACTGCTTTGTTTTATTTTCTAGATTCCATTGTTTAGTTCTCCGTTTTCACCATAAAATATTATTTACTATAAACAATTGGAAAATTCCAAAACACAAAGCCTCAAGTCTCTAAAATACCGGCAACCAACTAACCAGTCAACGTTTCGCCAATTCAGGCATAATCAAAGGACATACATCAATAATTACATCTATGAAGATCACCTATGTATGTCCTGGTGATGCCTGAATTGGCGAAACGTTTACTGGCTAGTTGGTTGCCGGTATTTTAGAGACTTGAGGCTTTGTGTTTTGCAATTTTCCAATTGTTTATATTAATAAATTTATGTCTCTTGTTGAGTTTTTGCTCTTTTATATTTATAAAATATTAGCTTTTTCAAAATTAAACTAATGTCAATTAGATATATTATATGTTTTGTTTCAATACAGTAAGTATTATTGATGATTGTAATTAACTCGTCAGATGGCCTTTACTTAATATTTAAATAATTACAAAATAATTGGAGCAGGAATTGTTAAATGCTAATATGTCGTGACTTTTATAAGTAAATATGATATACCTACATATGCCTAATGCTAAGTAAAATGTTGATGTTAAATTAAATTAGTGTTATTTCGATGTTTTACTGTCTGAACATAATCAAAAACGTTGAGTTTGTGCTCTTAATGTGTTTTCTAATCTGCTTGTCGACACTAAATATTATAATTCATCTTAATCTTATTTTTTTTTACTTAATATAAAGATATTTGAAGTATTCAACCTCAAGTATAAAGAAATGTATAAAATATTCTCAAAACAACCGATTTATTGTGATAAAAATGTTCAATAAGTATCATAAAAATCAAGATTTTCGTATATAACTTTAATTGCAGTTTCTAAAATGGAATATGGATCTTGATCGTCATATTATGAAGAGGCAAATAATAAAATAGAAAATGTATGTAATCTGAAAGCCACGCGTATGTTTCTGGCAAACCTTAGATATAATTTTTTTTCATAAATAATGGTTGTTTTCACATAATGCATTAGGTGATTTTTAATTTAAGATTAAAATATATAAAAAATCTAGCTCGTTCAAAAGTTGTAAACCTCCGATTTGAGGAGACGTATCCAAAATTTCCTTAACTCCTAAAGGTCGAAGAATAGAGGCATTTTGGTCAAGGCAAACTGGACACAATCCAGTCTCAGTAAGCTTTAGAAATTTGAAAAAAGAAATATTAATTTAAATTAATAATTTATAAATAAATAATTCATTCAAATGATTTGTATGCAGCTTCTAATTCAATAATCCCTAATAAGAAAATATAGTGGAATAATAGTTTGTAAAATCAAAGAGTTGTCGGTCATGGTCGTCCTGATTGAGTAACGTATGCTCCTTGGCATGTGTATTTGGGAAGAAGGGGAGGATGTCATAAAGACCTTAAATAAATCAGACACTAAGTCCACTTGACCATTCAATTAACTAAAATAAGCCATGGTCCACCGTCTCCTTTTTTTTTAAAGATAAACTGTTTCAATTTATAATGATACAATCAACCACATTTAAGGGTGCTACGTGTTTATGCCATATTTATAGGAAAAGTAAATAAATAAATAGAAATAAAAATTAAATATTTTTAAATGCGGAATATATAAAATACAATAAAACTCAAAATCAGATAAAAAATACAATAATCGGGTTTTATTTCGAAGATTTAATATATAACTAGCAAAAACCACATGACAAGCTGTGGGGACCACTTGTAAGTTAGAAAGATTGCATACCCGTGATACAAAGTAATGTCGGAAAAGGAGGAAAGCCGTTCACCAGCTTCGGAATACCAGAGATAAGATTATAATAGCAACACTATGGAATTATTGATACTTTTCTTTGAATAATATATGTTATAAAATCGATATTATGTTTCTGATAATATCGGAAAAGCGATATTTAATTCTCGATAATATCAAATAACAAATTTTCAAAAGTAAATAAATCAATTTAAAACAATCATAATTTGTAGATATCCAGTTGAAAATTTTTAAAACTAAACAAAATAGCATAAGCTCAATAATCCTACATAATTAAGGTATTGTTTTTATTATGTTCATTTAGAACAGGATCTAAATATTAAGAAACAGGTTATCTCCTAAATATTCTCCCAATTTGTTTAAAAGTTTTTTTAAAATTAAATAAAAAAAATTATCGATATTTCTTCGCTGACATAATTAAGATATCGATATTTTTAAGCGATATTAATACCGTTACTAATATAGATATATTGCTTTTGATATCCCATCCCTATGCACAGAGGGCATTTATACAGTTGTTGGATATCATGGGTGCCACTATATGCATTCAAGAAACTTTGAGTCTCCGGCTCTCCGGAGTGCATTTGTTAATTCCGACAATAATTACTCAGAAATATTTGTATTATTAAAAGTTTCACTGGGTTACCAAAAGAAAACAAAATCAAATTCAAGGGACCTCGGCATAATGAAATTTATAAATTTTTGGAATTAGGGATTGATAAATTATTTGCCACTTCTATAAATTTGTTTTATTGAAAACTAGTTTCGAATGCTGTACATTCATCCTCAGTTCAAGGTTTAAATGTATTAATGGATATAGTCCATTTAAACCTGGAACTGAGGATGAATGTATAACAAACGAAACTAGTTTTCAATAAAACAAATTTATAGAAGTGTCAACTGATTAGTTGCTAATTCGACTTCAGGGACGTGAAGTTTTGGATTATGAAACATTAAAAGCTAATGACTTCTTTACTCTAAAAGGGAGGGTATCCATTAAATTTCACATTGCAATGAAAGCTATACTCTTGTTTGAGATACATTATCTTTAGGAATTGTAATACTTGTATCCTAATAAATTAATTCAGGATGATACAATTATGA
Organism: Rhaphigaster nebulosa; assembly: GCA_948150685.1. Lineage (NCBI taxonomy): Eukaryota > Metazoa > Arthropoda > Insecta > Hemiptera > Pentatomidae > Rhaphigaster > Rhaphigaster nebulosa. The sequence goes on from OX411308.1 coordinate 65,776,813, forward strand.
TTTATATGATAAATAAATTCGGGAAAAGCAACCATGGAAAAGAGATTGCAACTTCCAAATAGACTTTTTATACCCGTCTTAAAAAAAATATTTCTACAGTGAATTTGAAAATACAAATTTTTCGCAAAAATTAATATTGTGAATTTATTCTTGTATTGTGCCGTCTTAGCCTTAAAGAACGGAGGCAATCTCTAAGGATAATCAGAATAATATTCCGCAACAATAATTTAATGATTCTTAATATTGCAAAATTCATTAAAATGTGAAACGAATATGAATGAATGTATATGTACGAAAATTGTAGTTAAAGGAGTGCGTAGAGGTTTACGAGAATTGTTTATTAAAAAGTTACTGATCCTTAATTCTATACATCCAAGGATGGCACTATTCTCATCCCAGAACCCAAAAAAGTCTTTAAATGGTCACGGTTCTTTATTCTTATATTAAGCCAATATTAAAAGAATAGGTAAGTGATCATGGAGGAAAAAAAATGACATCAATAAATGGTTAGGAAAGCTTTAACCCTATTTATAAAATTTAGAGACTATCGATTCAAGCTTTATATTATACTGATAGTAGGTTTAAAATAATAACATAAAGAACATACCAATAAGATCATAAATATCAAAATTAATAATTTTAAGCAACCCTTTTTCACGATTCTGTTGCATATACCAGCAATTATTTAAAAGCATTGGTCATTCAACATAATCCTGGTTTTATGTAAGCGAATGGGGAATGATGCCATCTCTGATGTCCGCCATAATGAGTACATTTCCACCTTATGCTTCCTAGCTCTTAAGAAGTTGTAATATTCTTGAGGTTCATTCGTGATTACTTACGTAAATGACTTTTGCACATCTAGCCGGACTTTCTCCGATATTTTACTATGGCTGCTCTAAAAAGTACGATTTACGGAATATGTTAGCAAATAATCATTGTAAATTATCATTTTTAATTTTTTTTTTTTATAAAGAACAATGGAGATATAAGGAAAGAAATATTGAAATATAACATCAGTATCGTGTGGATGATCTTTATGTTAATAGTTAACTGTCATCGTCTGCGTTGAATCGGTGCCAAAAATCATAAATAAGGGCAATGTTACAATAAATTGACCTTGACAATTTTTTCTCTTAAATGCAATTTAATTACGGATCAGTTATTTGATTCAGTTTAGCAATTTAGTAACTTCACTTTGTAATTATAACTATTATTGTCATAACCCATAAGAATAAAATAAATTAAAAAAAAATTGAAATGGAGCATTCAATATGGAGGGATTTGTTTGCGGAGTTGGGTTTTGACAAGGAGTAGCAAGCGAGCAGTCAGTGGAAGAAGGAATGAAGGCAGCGATCGTTGGAGTTATCGGGATCGAACCTTCCGTTAGGCAAAGCCTCATGTTATTATTATTATAAGTAATATACCCTCAGGTAAACAAAACAAGCCAGAATAACTCAGAAGATAACCCAGAGAAGAAATTTAGGAAACACATTACCTATATATCTTCTACCAATTGCACAAAAATATCATATTCTCATAAACAAGAGTCATGATAACTGCCACATTATACGATCATATCCATTCCTGGAAACATGTATACATATATACTCGGCATATATGTTTCCGAAGCACCTCAGCTATTTTTTTTTCAAGAAATCTTAAAAAACGTATTACTATTTTTTTTTTTATCTCTTTCGATTTCTCACTTTCCATACCTAATTTTAATGTTACTGTTGGGTTGGTCTTCCTGACCCTACTGGGCTACTGTAATGAACATTGAGCAGATTTTACTTATTGGGGATAACTATTTTCGTTATCTAACAAAAATATAATTGAGACGAATTTGTTTAAAAATCTATAATAAAACAAAGACATTGAAACAAATTCAAATATTTAAACAAACAATTATAAACGTGTACTTTAATACATGGTCATATCTTTTAGTTCTTTCCGTTTTTAACTTATCTTCTACAGTTTAAGTTCAAAATTATCTTTAAAAAGGCACAAACTAATCCATTATTAGATTTTAATAAAACCAATATGTACGTACGGGATAGAACTGTAGGATTCTGCTATATTCACTGAATATAAAGTCCTTTCGGTTAAATGCACAAAATAAAATAGTAAACGCACCCATCTACGTCAAAGACGAAGTACTATGAAAGGACCTGGTGCTAAACCCTGTCAAAGAATAATGATAACAAAGGCTTACCGAACCCGAAGGTACGATGCCGATACCACCAATCGCTATTTACAAACCTTCGTTCACCGACTATTGTCCAAATCCAAATCTGTAAGATCACCCTTAATGCAATCTTCTCACCTACGTTTCAGTCTGTCCTTCGGAAGTTAATCAGCTGGCTCAGCGTTTATTAACATTTTAGGGATTCGTTCCAAACTAAGTCCAGCAACTAACTCCAACTAAGCCCATTTCCGTGACAAATATTATACGCATTACCTTATCCTTGAAGATCATAAGGCGTTATTCCTTCAACGTTAGCGGTCACGTTTCACGTCCATCCAAAACAGAAGAAAGAATAATAGTTTTGTAACTTCTAACTTACAAAAAAGAAAAAGGGAAAAAAGGGACGAGCGAGTTAAGTAATGTCGAGATCGAAAAATAACAAGAATTCCCCGCCTTTATTTCCTCTTGAATTTCGTTTCTGTTTTTAGTAATAGTAGATCCCAAATACTTAAATTTCTCAACGTGTTCAAACATATTCCCTCTTATAGCTGTATCTCCAAAATCGCCATACTTCTTTACCGGTTTTCATCAACGTTGGTATGTATTTTATAGTTTCGGCGTCTATATGACCAAATCATTTGCAATTCCAAACATGGATATTTTACCATAAAGATTTAAAGCTTTTTCAGTATGCATCACTTTTTTAATGACATACTCTGGAGCTAAATTGAATAGGAACGGTGGAAAGGAATCACAGTTTTAATCCCGAGCGAACCTCAAACTTCTCCGAAAAATAATTACGGATTCTATCCTTACTGAATGTTTCGATCATGCACGTCTCTACTAGATTTACCTTCAGCATTCCTAGCTCAATGAAAATATTATACTTTCTCTGGCGGTCAATGGAATCATAAGCCTTTTTGAAATTATTATAAAGCTGATGTTTGCGGGGGAAAATTAGAATACAATGGAGTAATTCAACAACTTTATATCGATTTCAAAATGGTTCATCAGCTTTATATCGATTTCAATATTGTTAAAGAATGCCGCGATAATTTTCAAGAAAAATTGACTTACAGAATGAGCTTAGTCCCCGAAACCTTAAAATCTCCCAGGACCCAAACGGTCCAATCTGTAATTGTGAGAGATGGTGGCCAAAAGATGCCTATATTGGTATTGGTTACAACGCTACCTAAGCTGATATAAAATTTACTTATTTCCAAATAATTAGTAATAATATAGTTTTATGTTAAATTGCATTCATTCAATTGGTTAATGATTGTTACAATGTTAAACATACATAAATCTTGTATTGCTAAAAGGATATTCCGATTTCGGAACAAAAATTTAAAAAAAGGTAAATATCATTGTTATAAACCTATCACCTAAAATAATATAAATAATTATATTATTTTAATTATTTAAAATAATTAACAATGAAGTATTGAGAAAATAATATAAATAATTCGTCTAAGCCCATTGAATTTACTTAGTGATATTATCAACGAATAATTATCATTTTTATCGAAATGCTGAAAAATAATAATCATAATTGAATGATTATATCTTTTTCGTTGGTAGTAAGTTATTTTTGAACATATTTTTTTGAGAGATTTATAAAAAGTTTCTTCACCTGCTGAATCTAAGAGATAATTTTTATTGAAAACTGCATCAATTAATCATTCATTCACTGGATCATTTATTTGTATGATTTTCTATTCAACTTAGTTTCATCATTATTATATCTCTGGCATTACCGAAAAAAATAGATAAGTCGAATTATTTAAAAATTACTTCGCGATATAAAAAAAAATAGGTTTGAGTTGAAAAACTTAGGGTTCATCACTCTCGCACATTTCTTGTACAATATACACGTGCCAACAACCTAACCACAGCTTATGAACCCAGGTCATATTTCTTTGTTAATCCAGAAATAGAAGTATGGTTATTAGTTGGAATTAATATATATATATATATAAGTGGATTAACTATAGCACATATTCGTATTTATACTGAAAATTATAGCATATATTCGTTTTTGTACCGATAACAAATAGTTAAATTAAAACCCCATAACTTATATTTGATATAAGCAAGGATGAAAAATAAGCTTCTAAACAATTGAAGAATTATGGGAAACTATTACAAAAAATCTCATTTGAAGAAAATGTATCGAAAATAAATGTTTATATAATAATAACTTGCCAGAAAATAACTGTAAAAGTCTAACTAAAAGAATATTAGCTTAATAATTTTTATAAATTATTTTGAATTTAGTTTTATAAAGGACGTTAAAAAAATAAATTAAAAAAATAGAACAAAAAAACAAACATATTTTTATTTGCTATATTACATTGTAGTAGAGCAATCGTAAATTACATACCGAAAATTTGACAGTGCATGGTCTTAATTTCATTAAATACATTCGGGAAGGGCCATTTTCTTTATATTAATTATTATAATAAAATATAATAAATACCAATATGCATAAAAATATCTATTTACAGGAATATTAAATTCCCTTATCCAAATATATTTAGCATTAAATCGAGAAATCGTCCAACAGGAGGCAATACCTCTATTACCATGAAACGTTTCAATAATACTAAATATTCATCGGAAATGACAACCAGAAATCCGTTAGGAAATTACACATAGCAATAGTATACCCTATGGATACCAGTATACAGAGATGGATCTCAAAATGGAAAATAAACTTAATCAATCAATGTCGAAGCATGTTGATTTCACTAACAAGAAAATCAAACATCTGTCGATTACGATGAATAACAAAGTGATCCCCTGTTCAAATCACGCCAAATATCTCGGAATGACATTGGACGCAAAACTCCCTTGGAAAGAGCATGTAAAAAAAAAAAAATAAAAAATAAAAAAATACAGCTTAACTTAATGTATCAAAGTGTGTATTGGCTCTTAGTCAGGCATTCCATTCTTTCAGTATACAATAAATTTATTCTCTACAACCAAGTCCAAAAACATATCTGGACATGTGGAATCCAACTATAGGGATGCACGAGGAACTCCAAAATACAAATTTCTTAGGAGCGTTGTCAATGCGCCCTATTACATCAGAAATGGTGATCTTCCCCGAGATCTTCAAATGCTTACAGCTGAAAAAGAAATTAACGCCCGGTCACATCAAGAGCGACAACGTTGCATTGGCACAAGAACGTTGAGGCCGTCCATCTCCTCAACTTTAATGCACTAGCAAGAAGAAAAAACGACGGAAACCGCATGAACTTGTGTGATAAAGTGATAGTTTGAGGCCGATTTGTGGGAAAATTAAAACTAATAATTAATACTATTAAAAGTTTGCTAATAAGCTCATAATTAGCTTGATTTTAATTTCAATAAATTAAAAAAAAAACTTTTGACATTTAAGATGTATAAAATAAAATAATCACTTTAAAAGCATTCATCATCATCAAATAAACCATGAAAGAAACAAAAATCAACTTACGATGTATTTGATAGCTTTTGTATTAAACTGCAAACATTTTTGCTTACCTGAAAAAAAAAATAAAGACAAAATTATATATTGAAATTTATTTTGTGACATGTTGCAATTTTATTATTTATATAAATCAAATTTAGAACATATTATTTGTACTGATATGAATGTGAATTACGCTTTTTGCTCATAAAGAAAACAGATGTTTGAAATAAATCTAGTTGGTGAAATATTACTAATTAAAACTATATAAAGTTCTCGCTTTTTTTTTTTCCAACTAAACATGATAAAACCTGTTTGAAGAATTTCTGTAGCAGGAATATATTGATTTCTGTATTATTAGACATGTCGATTTCTATCCTTAAATACAAGAATCCGTTTAAACAAATATATATTAAACGAAAAAACGCCATCATAACGTAACAGAATAAAATTAATAAACGAACATTAACTATTGAGATATGTCATAAAAATAAACAATGCGTTAGTAAAATAGGCATTGACATAAAACAGTGCTATCTTAAAAATAATGTACTGGGCTCCTAACTTTTCAGAGCGTAAATTCGAGCCTGGCTGTGACAGAAGATATATTTTCTGTTGATATAGTGGTGTCTCTAATCTGGGGTAGCAAGACATCTAGGAGCCCACAAAGTCTGTATAAAATGGGCACCTACCTGATTTTTTCGGTTTGGGGTAAAATACTGGCTGCTTATCTGTTGGTCAAAAAGAAGCAATTCCATTGTTCCCAAGTCATTCCGTGAGGTATAGTTGTGGTACAGATTTTTTTTATTTCTTTAATTTTTTTTATAACGGTGTCCTAAAGTTTGGTTTGTTTTTACAAGATTATGTTTATAATACCTATTGCGAAAGACCAATGTCTTAAGTAAGGTGTTGGTGATAGGAAGTTTGAATCGTTGATTTGAGAAACTCCATACTTTTTGGCGGATATTTAAAATTTGACGGGTTTCCAATCTGTTGAGGTGTTTTGAAAGCATATCCCAAATAAGTCCGACGCTTTTTCGCTATTTATAATGGCAGATTGTTATAATTTATTTGAGAAACCCCTATTGTCAGATACTTTCCAGTGGCCACGTTTGTTAGAGATAACGTTTGAGAAACTGACAGATCTAGCCAGCATATACTTTTATAAACAATTTTTTACATATCTATTGGTAATTATTATTTTCCTTGTTTCCGTAAAGTTGATTGGTTTAAGAAATCCTATAAGTCGGGCAAATTTAAATTTCAACGCCATAATGACTCTTATTGTCTTAATGGGTAAAATAATAGATACAGAGTCAATCAAATTTTTATTAGCAGTCGATTCGGGTTGCCTTGAACGATTACGCTTTGGCCTGGACAATTGGTTTACAAAAATTTGGTCTGGATGATTATGGGTTTACCCAAACCACCGATTAATTTTATATTATTGCTTGTTTTATTTCATTAATTTATTTATATTTTTACCAATTTTGTTGGTTTATTATTTTCAATAATAGACCTTTGGAATCGACCAAGGAAAACATTTTTGTAACTCCCCTCTCCCCCTCAAAATTTGAGGTTTTACGTTTCAAGATACGTAGAATCCAAATATCGAATAAAAAAAAAAATCCGTCCGCAAAAAACGATAGCATAGTTAAACATAGTTCGTAAGTAAAGTTTGTCTGTCGTGATTATACATAAGTCATCATACTTATGAAAGTGTAGTTCACCTTACAAATGAAGAAAAAGACTTTTTACAATTAACTGAAGAAGGCAACGCTAGCAATATAATTCATCAATGGTGATGTAAAATGAATTACTGATTTCAGAACAACTGTTAAATTTTAGCGGCATCAGTTAAATTATATCCAAGGGTTTAACAGAGGCTCAAATTCCCGAACAGGAAGGTGAATAAATAGAAATTCCCTTTAAATCTTCATTTAATTACAATTATTATAACTTGAAACACACGCTTTTAATGAAATAAGTAAATGAAGAAAAGTAAACATAAGCCAATTTTTTTTTTTGAAAAATGTCTGCATTTGATACCGAATTTGCTATAATTAATAAGCAGGGCACGAAATCTTGGAAACTTCTATAATTTCAAGTGTTAGTCGTCAAAACAATGCATTATAAATAATAAAATAAAACAATAAAAAGGAATTGCGACCAAAAAAGGACAGCTAAAGATTTGGCAAATTATGTTTCTTTTATGAATGAAATTTATTTATTTTTTTAAATATTAATAATAAAAACTTTGGACAGAATATAATTTTTGTAACCAGTTAAAAATGAAATTATTGTAGTTAATCTCAATTAACAATGTAAAGATTACTTAGAATTCAGCTATTCCCGTAAAGGTTTTCAATATATTGTATTTCAATATTTACAATATGGTAACATATTAATAATTTCTAATATAAATAAAATCACTTAAAAATCGCGTCACAAAACTGCAGTATGCCAATTCGTTTTAATTCAAAGCTGATGAAAATCAGGTAGAAACGCCGCCATTTCCCGTCTGTTCATCAAAATATAAAATACTTTTCTTTCGTCAGATCTGTTTGATGTTTTTATAACGGACTGAATTTTCAAATTTTCTATTTATCTAAGTTTTTTTATACTTATACTAACTTATACTTACTTTTACTTATACTTATAATTTTGAAAATAAATGTTAAAAAATGTATACTAAATGTTTATAAATATTTTAATGTAATTGATTTAAAACTTTACAATAAATGTGTGAATTCTGTTAAATTTTATAACCATAATTATTCTTGTAACTTCTTTTTAACTGTGTCCATCATAAAATATATTTATTATCACTAGAGCCCGGATTCTGGTGCAATTGCACTTTTCGGTTGCTTGTAATCGATGGGGGACAAGTTATTTACACGAATTAAGGCCTCCGGTTAAACATATGTAAGTTTTATTTTGCACGAAATTGCACATTTTATATAATTTTGGGTAAATTGCATGTTTTATATTTTATATTTAGCCGTAATTAAAGAAAATATTAGTAAATTGCTTGAAAATATAAACATTGAACTAAAATTACATAGGACAGATTCAAGAAGTAATACCTGACTGTTTATAACACATTAAATATAATCCAATTTTCTGGAAAATTCTAGGACTGAAATTGAAAATTGAAGTTTGTTTTGCTCTTTTTAGATTAGTTGAAAGATATTTAATTGTAATCAATCCATTCACTTTTAGGTTCTAAAGTGCTACACTCAGTCTATAGTTGGCAAAATAATTATGCAAACACGGTGTTTCGGACAAAAATAATTTATTGAAAATAAATTAAGTAGTAGATATGATAACAAATGACATTCCTCACAAATTTTTACGAATGAAGGGAATTAAAGATCCGTACAACCTAACTAAAAACAAATATCGGAAATTGTTAGAGCAAACAAATTATTCATGCTGTAACAGTTGTGATAATTAGTTAGTTAGTTAACTGCTCATGGTTTTCGTCTGATTAATTATATCTTATACAAATATAAATCATATAAACATATAAACATATAATTCAAAATAGGAAAAATGATTACAGAATTGAAAGACAGTCCACCAAAATGGATCGTAAATCCAAAGAGTTAAGTTCTACCGGCAAAGATGAATGGTTCAAATTTTTAGACAAGGATTGAGTTATCGATATACCGGCAGAAATCTGGGATTGTCTCACTTAACCATGCGACACCTTATTAAAAAATTTATCAGTCGGTAATAAAAAACACTTTGGCAGAAAGTGCGTTGCCATAGTGCGTGAATCACGTATGATCGTCCGAAAAATAGCAAAAAACACCCCAATAAGAGCTCGTGAGGTTTTCACATTTTACACAACAATGCTCCTACCTACCTAATTTATTAAGAAAAAATATAGTCAAAAATTTTGTTTTTCTCAAAACAATGAATTTAACTATGAGTCCTTCTTCCAGAGTAAGTATCAATTGTAAATGGAACAGAAACTGCAATTCAACTTTTAAAAACTAAATTCAACATTTTTGTAAATGTCATTTTACTATACTGGTACAATATATTGAGGTTAATTACAATTACAACGCCGATACACGTAAATTATTTAACTTATGTTTTTAATCCATTGACTCCAAAAACATAGAGGGAGGGAGTATTAATAGACACCCAAGTATATTAAGTACTAGAATCAAGACCCTTCATGGGTTACAGTCCATTTATTTAATCTTTTTTTTGTCCAAACAGTATAAAGTCAAAAGAAAAAAACATTTCTTTTAATTTTATAGCAGTAATTAATTAAGAACAGATAACATGTTATTTTCCATTTGGTACTCTAGAAATCACGAACTTATATACTCGTAGATGGTCCGATATTGGAAACTATTTTAGAATTGGGTCCTTAGATATTTTGATACTGTTAAAAACCAGTTCGGGAAACTTATTGAGAAAAGCATAAATAACAGAATTATTACACAGATACTACTTCAAGAGAATTACTTAATATTCTCTATTGAAAATGTGATACGATGGCGAATTTTCAGGTAAAAGCATTTGATAATTTTCATCAAGATCTTATTATTTTTTTATAATTAATTCTGTAGAATTTCAATAGATCTAAACTATAAAACTTTCTTATAGTCATCAAATTTGCTGATTATCAGTTTTATCTTTGACAAAGGGTGAAATAGTAGAAGTTAGACAAAAAAATAAAAAAAAGTCTATAATAAAAAAAGTAACATAAGTAACGTAACTTGGTACATCCATAACAAGTTATGGTGGCACATTTATTTATTTATTTTTTTTTAATTTGATATTAGTACTTATTCCATTAAAAAATTCTCACATATGTATTTCAGTGGTTGTCGAAAAAACAACAAATTGATATTTTTAAACGATTTTAAAATAAAACCATTATTGATAATTTCATCATTCAATGAATGGCATCATTTTTTATATTTATTTAAAGTATTTTATTTAGCTTAATCATATTCAGATTGGAAGTAAATGATGGAGGATGAAAGTTTTGGAAAAGAAGTAACTGCGAAATTCTTGTAAAAAAAAATATATATATATATATATATATATATATATATATATATATATATATATATATATATATATATATATATATATAAATTATTGTTTTTTAAACTTCGACTATAAGTCAACATAAAATTGCGATAATTTAAGCAAACTATTAATATATAAAAACAAACAAATCAGGCTGTATTTAAGTTGTTTTTATATATAATTCTTAATGGCCCTATTTATTATATATCTAAACATACCAAAATTTTTTAATGAACTTACCGTCGCATTATCCAAGTTTTATTGAAATTCGTTTAAATATTTTAGGGTGATATAGATCCTTAAGCTGTCAGAAACAGGGGTCAAATATAAAATAATGACCTTTAAGAAACTACTTTTTTGAACTAAGGCCTTAAAACGTCATAATTAAGTGTTTCATGTGTTGTAATTCTCTCTTGAAATATACTAATATACAATTAAACCTTGAAAGTGAATTAATTTGAAAGAATGTTAATTATAAATTATGCGTCTTTACCCTTGCATAGGTACTTATTGCTTTCATTATTTTAATTTGTACAAAAGAGAAAATAAAATAATTTTCATTGACTTGTATATTAAACATTAATAATTATTTCAAATCTGAAAATTGGGTTAATATTTCAATAGGTATCTAATGTTAGACTTTGAATGTTAATAGTTAAAAATAATATTTTTCGGAATTCTATTCAGAAAGTTTTACGCAGGTCTTCGTGCACCCTAGGCTTCAACTTCAACTTAAAATGTCCTATTTTAACTTCATTTACGCCCCCAGTCACAAAAAATGGGAATAGGCTTTCTTTTTTTTTTTTTTTGTAAACCTGTGATAATACTGATTTTAAGGTAAAGTAATACTTTCACATTACATTTTAAATTTTTTTTATAATTATTTATTCTTCTAAATGTTTTCATTACAAGTAAGAGTAGCCTACATCGTAATTATACATTATGAGATCATATAATGTTATACACAAATCACAAAAATAATATTTGGTGTAAACTTCCAATTGCAGTTATGCATTTTATTTTTATTCTCCACTATTATACCCCTCCTCCCATGGTGTCCGCAGGATCGCCCCCGCCAAGGCAATTCAATGGTTCTAAGTACGAAAATTTTGAACTGAGGTAAGTTTAAAGTGCCAATATATTAAGGAACTTAGTTAGTTTATGGAAATATTAACAATAAAGGTAAACATATGTAATGCTAAACTGGATTATGACGCAATGTATAAAGACTATTACAAAGACACGCAGATAATAAATTAGTAGCTTATATAAACAAATGAAATCTCTTTCGGAACAGGATGAGTACGTTAAGTGTATTGAGCAAAGATTGCGACAAACTCTACAGAACCAGTTTCTCCATCCATTTGTCCGAACGTTGAACACTTGGTACAACAGTTGAGTGAACAACGTAGACCATCTTATTAGCTAATCAGGGGCTACTCTTGGTTTTCTGACGCACTAGGCGAAAAAAAAAAATGCGTTCCATAATCTTGCCCCTCTCCCCCTCTATCCCTCCCTCTGCCCTCCAACACTAAACCTAACTATGGTCACCCCTGTCATTGTCGCCAAATCATCCCATTATTTACTATTTGTCTAAGCGTAAAACTAAATAAAACGTTCCTGATTAGTGACTATCTAGTTCAAAAAAATTGAAGATTAAAGACTTTTAGTCAGTCGGTTCTGTAAATAATATAACACACACACAGTCGAACCTACCTCTAAATAACGAAAATGATAGTTCCTTGTAAAAAAATTCGATATATGTAAATTTCGATTTATAGAAAGATTTCAATTTTTCAAACTTATCGAGCTAAAAACAATTACAGCTATTCAATAAAGTTGAAGAATTATGAAAGGCAATTTTTAGGAATTAGTGATGCAACAAAGGGAATTTTTTAGGGTCAAAGAAAAACAAAAGTGAACAATCATTGACACTAGAAAAATTGAACAAATCACATTTGTGGTTGCAGATTTTTTTACAAATGTACATTTTGATTTAATAAGAATATGTATTAAAACTAAGCAAGCATACATAAAAATTAATTTATTTTTATGTTCGCGCAAATTAGCTTGTAATGTCTTCCTGTTTATAATTCTTTACCGAAGTCAGGTTTAACTAAAACGGCAAGAAAGGCAGAGCAGAGTTAAACTGAATTTAAAATGAAAATTTCGCTCTCTGTTAGGAAAGAGTTAAAGAAAATTTAGGGACTCCTGTACTTCTTCTGAAACAGGAGCTTCCCTGAATTTCCATTGCTTTGCAAACTAGTGGAACATTTTTTCTTCTTTAAATATTACCCATTCGTATGTACGTAAACTGAAGTCTATTTTTGATAACAATCACATTTTATATTTTTTTAAATGGCAATTTTTTGTTTGATATATGGAAATTTTATTCGATATACGGAATATTTTTTCTAATGAAAATTCAAGATTCCTGAAGAAAGTTCAATGTATAGAGATTTTCGTTATAAGGAAATTCGACATACAAAGGTTATACTGTATACAAACAGAAATTGACTGGAAGGTCAAAGTATACTCATTAATACTTTTAATAAAAAACTCCATGTTCATATTACATGAATAGTTGATATTAATCCATGAACTAATACATACATGAGTAAATTTAATTATAAATAGCAATAAATTTCATTGTTAATAAAGAAGCACTTGGCATAATAATAACATGAATTCAATTAGAATAAAAAAAAGAATTTACATTTATATTTATTTAGTTAAATACAACCACAGGTAAATAAAAATATGAAGATAGATGACATTAATATCATCCCTATTTTGCCCCTCTGAAGCAATGGATTTTGTCGAACTAGAAGCCAAAAGAAAGAAATTTCACGAATAATTATTCAATTAAATTGGCGAATCCCAATTTCGGTTCTAAAATTCTTACTAAAACTTTAAGAAAAGTGATTAAAACATGTTGGTGGTTTTGTATCTCTGATGGTGGCAAGTCGGCGGATCGAAAAGGAAAAAGTTGGGTTTTAAAGATTTGGCACGCGGACATAAAGACACAATACGGAACGTACGGGACCCTGCTTTTTATAGCCCTAAAATTTACTGTTTTAGAGATAATGCACGATACAGTACCGCCTGTCGCACGGGATCTTCCGTGATTGTTGTCATGACAACTTCACACTTCATACCCGAAAGTCAGTAAACTACACAAACCATTTAATAAGTACGAAATTATTGTATGGAAACTTTATTTTGTAAATACAATTAAAGAGTAAGGAGGAAAAAGAAGTGTGACACTTTATTGCCGTTTACAGAAATTAATCATAGTTCTGACCCGGTTACTTCAGTGAGACTAAAAAACGTACTATGGGCTATTATTTTAAGGGTTATTTTATATATTGGGAATTAATCCAAATTGTGGCACAACCTAGGTAGATAATTCCTATCATATTACTTTTAACTTTTTTTTTTTTTATCCAATCGTCCCTTATAAAATAATTAATTTGTTCATTTATTTATATGAAAAAAAAACAATCTGTAACTTAAAAATAAACACTTCAAGCTTGAAAGATCTAGTATTAATTTAAAAGGTTTTGCACTACCTAAGAATCTGTGCCTAGTTCACGGTAAAAGGTTATTTCAAGTTTAACTCAAAAAGAAACATGCAATTATTTTTTTGGACATAATCTCCTCGAGACATCACATATCATCAAAATTAATTAAGTTATTCAACAACCTGATAAAAAAACGTTACATTCGTTTATGAGATCGCTTATTAGTTTAGATTATGATGTTCCCGATTCTAGACAGCAAAGAAAAATCTTTTTTATTTTTTTTATTTCCTTATTCTTCTTATTCCATCCGAATTTGTCAGGTTTCATTACTTTAACCATCACATTAATCCATTATTCTAATTCGCATTAGGACACATCACTAGTTCTACCCATTCCTAAAATCCTCTTCAAAAGTTGAAACGGCAACGATATGGAGACCTTCAATGGCTTTAAAACCAATGACGCAATTAAGAGAGAAGGACTGGAATCACTCGAGTCCTCCTTTTCCTTCCATAAATTGTAAGAGACACGGTCGTTACAAAGTATCCCTGATTGATTGCTTATATCGTATATCAGAATTTCCTAATGTTTTAATCAGTTTATAACGTTTTATTACAGTTTATTTTAACATTTGTTTATTTATTTTGCAATTTCTTTTTCTGAAAACATGTTATGAATGGAGGCATTGATCTCAGTTTCTTATTGTCCCTGAATGTGGCATATAGTAATATTTGATCATTTAAATATCTTATCTAAGAGGAAAAATTGAATGAGTTCTGGAATTGTTTTTGTGGCTGTTACATCGGAAACATGAAGAAAATTTAAAACTTTACATCAAAAATAATTTTAGTTTTAGTCATTTATTAAAACAATATGAAACATATTTTTTCAAATTAGAAAATAATTGAACCTTCTCTGTATAATAGGGTAGACAAATAATTTCCGCTTACATGTATTGCTTCTTCAGAATCTTATCTTATAATGTTCTGTTCAAGGACAGTAATTAATTAATTAATCCATCTATAAAATCTTTTATTACAACTACATCATACAATAAGTCTGGCTGTCAAAAGTTTGGGGTTAATAACAGTAATAAAATCTTCAAAGAAAAAATATTGTACCTACAAAGACCTTTGGAGTGTATTTTTGGCGGTCCTGAAAAACTAAAATTTCTTCACAATATCTTAATTTTAAACGTTTTTATTCAAACCAGGAACTAATTTTATATTCAAGTAAAATTTAGTCTTACAAGATCACCAGAGAAATTAACATTAAGACTTAATTGTTAGCAGTTAGAGAGAACCCAGGTATCTCATTCTTTAAATAAAAAATTATGTCAAACACAACATAAGCACAATCCGATTCTGAAAGACCATTTGACAAAATAAAGAAGAAAAATACCAATAAACCTTATCAAAATGATCCTTGTTATATGACAATAAAAACTGATTTTTAATGTATTACTGACATTCATTGTTTTTCTCTAGATATTAGTAAATTAAGTATTCAATTTTTTTTTCTCGAGATTTGATCAATAAATCAATTTTTGCTTCTCCTACTTAAACATTAACAACGATGATCGTCAATTGACGTCCTCATAATAATATAGAAGGATCAATCTAATTAGATTGATCCTTCTATATGATGATTTATTTACCACTTCTGTAGTCTAATGATTTACCACTTCTATAGTTTTGTTTTCATTGAAAACTAGTTTCAAATGTTATATATCCATCTTCAGTTCTAAAAACACACAAAAATTCAAAAATAATCAATTTAAAATACAGTATTTAAAATTTCTTGATTTTTAGAATTGAAGATGAATGTATATATATATATATATATATATATATATATATATATATATATATATATATATATATATATATGTATTTGATTATGTATATGTATGTATATGCATTTGAAATTAGTTTTCAATAAAAACAAAATTATAGAAGTGGCAAATCATTTATGAATCCCTAACGATGATCGTATTTGTAAATAGTGGTCGGGAAAGTACGCAATCATATACAAAATAATATTTTGAGTCTCGAAATAACGAATACAAACATATAAATTTATTCTAATAAAATTAGCACCAAATAAGTATTCATATGCTTTCGTTACTTAATGACTGAATACATTTTAATTTTTTTAAGTATGCACTGCCAAATATCATTGCCAAGATTTTTTTCTCTTTTCATATGGTTACTAAATTTTTCATTTTATTTCTTTATGTAATGAATCATTACTATTAATGTGTGAATAGCTTTATTTATAAATTATGCATTGTAAATGAAAAAGATAAAATAATAATATTTTTTATATCAAGGCTATTGCTTTCCATAAAACGTATTTGTGTATTATGGAATATTAAGATTTTCATGTTTAAAAAAAAAAAAAGTTAACAAAAGCGTATATAATGCTTTTTTTCTATCGTATTTAACCATGCAGAAGAGGCTTATTTGCATACAAATTTTATACTTAAGCGATTAATAACAGCTTCAATTATAACATAAAATTATATCAACATTTTAGAAATATTTATGGGTAATAATAAATTTATATTGAGAACCAAGAAATAACCCTGATGAGTAAGCTCCAGAATTAGCTCAATCGCGATCACAAATATTATAAAGAGTTTCATTAGCATGGATCAAGTACATTTTTCACGTATCCATAACGGAACTTTTTAATTGTAAATATTTAATACTAAGACGCAAGCATATGAAGAGTCCACGGAAGAAAGGAGGGCTACATTTTATTTCGTAATCGAGTTATGCTCATAAATATGTTCATATCGTTCTGTAAAATAAGATGGTAAAAAAACAACAAAAAAAAACAGTAATGTGGATGGTCGGTTTTTTTAGAAGCCTTTGAAGGCTAATACGTACAAGAAATAAGAAAATAGAAGCACCAAAGTTTAAAACTTGATTTTAACGAAATGCATTACTGATGACATTATCTTTTCTTCCACGGACTCTTTATATGTTTTGTTTCTATGCACAGTCCTTATTTCTTTACTTTATGTACAAAGAACACCAAAATGATTATTGTACAATCATAATAATACTCAAAATGTTATGTGGCTACAATAAAATAGTGTAAAAAACGACGAAACTGACAGACAATAAATATGTATAAAAAATAAATCTTTACAGAAATATTCAGGTACAACTTTACAATGTAGCCACCTATCAGCGGCCGTCGCACTATAACTCGCCAACTAATTGCTTTGTATTCAATTGTAAAATGCTTATTCGTTGGAATTATTAAAATTATTACTCCTCTAATTTGATAAAATTTATAATTATGAGTGCTGCCGATTTCCGTAGGTCTGGGGAAGTTGTACTTAAAGTAGTGATAATATAAATTACGGTAAGGGCCTGACCTCAACTGAAAAGGAACCGCTGGAGGTTTGTATATCTATTGAGCTAGCGGAAGTCGACAGCTGTGATCTAATTAAAGAAGTAATAATTCAATTTACGGTAAGGTCCCGACCTCCACTGAAAAGGATCCGTTGGGGTTTTGTTTACCTCTTGAGCGAGCGAAGCGAGCGGATGTCGACAGCACTAATAATTTTAAATAATATCTAATTAATGGAGTCATAATTTTAATAGTTCCAATTAATAGGAGTTTTACAATTGAATACAAAGCAGTTTATTAGCACAAATGGCCCTAGAGAGCGGTGGTACGGCGACAGCTACTGATAAGGCTGCTGCATTGTATAATTAATCCACGACATTTCTTTCCTATTTTCTCGTAAATGCTATGTGTTGCCCAAGTAGTTTTTACGACAATACCTAATAGATACAATAAAATAATGACAACAAAAGGTAAATTTTAATTTACAGCCTCGTGTTGTAAAGTATGTATTTTCATACATAGCCATAAACTTCATTAAAGAAATAAGGTGTACACTGATCTTTCCCAGCCAAGTACAACCAATGCATAAACGATTCCATTGAAAAGCACATTGGTACATATGCGGGTGTGTATGCGTTTATATATATATATATTGTTTTTCTTTGACCCTAAAAAATTCCCTTTGTTGCATCACTAATTCCTAAAAATTGCCTTTCATAATTCTTCAACTTTATTGAATAGCTGTAATTGTTTTAGCCCGATAAGTTTGAAAAATTGAAATCTTTCTATAAATCGAAATTTACATATATCGAATTTTTTTACAAGGAACTATCATTTTCGTTATTTAGAGGTAGGTTCGACTGTGTGTGTGTTATATTATTTACAGAACCGACTGACTAAAAGTCTTTAATCTTCAATTTTTTTGAACTAGATAGTCACTAATCAGGAACGTTTTATTTAGTTTTACGCTTAGACAAATAGTAAATAATGGGATGATTTGGCGACAATGACAGGGGTGACCATAGTTAGGTTTAGTGTTGGAGGGCAGAGGGAGGGATAGAGGGGGAGAGGGGCAAGATTATGGAACGCATTTTTTTTTTTCGCCTAGTGCGTCAGAAAACCAAGAGTAGCCCCTGATTAGCTAATAAGATGGTCTACGTTGTTCACTCAACTGTTGTACCAAGTGTTCAACGTTCGGACAAATGGATGGAGAAACTGGTTCTGTAGAGTTTGTCGCAATCTTTGCTCAATACACTTAACGTACTCATCCTGTTCCGAAAGAGATTTCATTTGTTTATATAAGCTACTAATTTATTATCTGCGTGTCTTTGTAATAGTCTTTATACATTGCGTCATAATCCAGTTTAGCATTACATATGTTTACCTTTATTGTTAATATTTCCATAAACTAACTAAGTTCCTTAATATATTGGCACTTTAAACTTACCTCAGTTCAAAATTTTCGTACTTAGAACCATTGAATTGCCTTGGCGGGGGCGATCCTGCGGACACCATGGGAGGAGGGGTATAATAGTGGAGAATAAAAATAAAATGCATAACTGCAATTGGAAGTTTACACCAAATATTATTTTTGTGATTTGTGTATAACATTATATGATCTCATAATGTATAATTACGATGTAGGCTACTCTTACTTGTAATGAAAACATTTAGAAGAATAAATAATTATAAAAAAAATTTAAAATGTAATGTGAAAGTATTACTTTACCTTAAAATCAGTATTATCACAGGTTTACAAAAAAAAAAAAAAAGAAAGCCTATTCCCATTTTTTGTGACTTGAAAAAAATTGAAAGTTTGAAAAATTGAAATCTTTCTATAAATCGAAATTTACATATATCGAATTTTTTTACAAGGAATTATCATTTTCGTTATTTAGAGGTAGGTTCGACTGTATGTTCGACAAATATACCATAATTATTCTTGTAACTTCTTTTTAACTGTGTCCATCATAAAATATATTTATTATCACTAGAGCCCGGATTCTGGTGCAATTGCACTTTTCGGTTGCTTGTAATCGATGGGGGACAAGTTATTTACACGAATTAAGGCCTCCGGTTAAACATATGTAAGTTTTATTTTGCACGAAATTGCACATTTTATATAATTTTGGGTAAATTGCATGTTTTATATTTTATATTTAGCCGTAATTAAAGAAAATATTAGTAAATTGCTTGAAAATATAAACATTGAACTAAAATTACATAGGACAGATTCAAGAAGTAATACCTGACTGTTTATAACACATTAAATATAATCCAATTTTCTGGAAAATTCTAGGACTGAAATTGAAAATTGAAGTTTGTTTTGCTCTTTTTAGATTAGTTGAAAGATATTTAATTGTAATCAATCCATTCACTTTTAGGTTCTAAAGTGCTACACTCAGTCTATAGTTGGCAAAATAATTATGCAAACACGGTGTTTCGGACAAAAATAATTTATTGAAAATAAATTAAGTAGTAGATATGATAACAAATGACATTCCTCACAAATTTTTACGAATGAAGGGAATTAAAGATCCGTACAACCTAACTAAAAACAAATATCGGAAATTGTTAGAGCAAACAAATTATTCATGCTGTAACAGTTGTGATAATTAGTTAGTTAGTTAACTGCTCATGGTTTTCGTCTGATTAATTATATCTTATACAAATATAAATCATATAAACATATAAACATATAATTCAAAATAGGAAAAATGATTACAGAATTGAAAGACAGTCCACCAAAATGGATCGTAAATCCAAAGAGTTAAGTTCTACCGGCAAAGATGAATGGTTCAAATTTTTAGACAAGGATTGAGTTATCGATATACCGGCAGAAATCTGGGATTGTCTCACTTAACCATGCGACACCTTATTAAAAAATTTATCAGTCGGTAATAAAAAACACTTTGGCAGAAAGTGCGTTGCCATAGTGCGTGAATCACGTATGATCGTCCGAAAAATAGCAAAAAACACCCCAATAAGAGCTCGTGAGGTTTTCACATTTTACACAACAATGCTCCTACCTACCTAATTTATTAAGAAAAAATATAGTCAAAAATTTTGTTTTTCTCAAAACAATGAATTTAACTATGAGTCCTTCTTCCAGAGTAAGTATCAATTGTAAATGGAACAGAAACTGCAATTCAACTTTTAAAAACTAAATTCAACATTTTTGTAAATGTCATTTTACTATACTGGTACAATATATTGAGGTTAATTACAATTACAACGCCGATACACGTAAATTATTTAACTTATGTTTTTAATCCATTGACTCCAAAAACATAGAGGGAGGGAGTATTAATAGACACCCAAGTATATTAAGTACTAGAATCAAGACCCTTCATGGGTTACAGTCCATTTATTTAATCTTTTTTTTGTCCAAACAGTATAAAGTCAAAAGAAAAAAACATTTCTTTTAATTTTATAGCAGTAATTAATTAAGAACAGATAACATGTTATTTTCCATTTGGTACTCTAGAAATCACGAACTTATATACTCGTAGATGGTCCGATATTGGAAACTATTTTAGAATTGGGTCCTTAGATATTTTGATACTGTTAAAAACCAGTTCGGGAAACTTATTGAGAAAAGCATAAATAACAGAATTATTACACAGATACTACTTCAAGAGAATTACTTAATATTCTCTATTGAAAATGTGATACGATGGCGAATTTTCAGGTAAAAGCATTTGATAATTTTCATCAAGATCTTATTATTTTTTTATAATTAATTCTGTAGAATTTCAATAGATCTAAACTATAAAACTTTCTTATAGTCATCAAATTTGCTGATTATCAGTTTTATCTTTGACAAAGGGTGAAATAGTAGAAGTTAGACAAAAAAATAAAAAAAAGTCTATAATAAAAAAAGTAACATAAGTAACGTAACTTGGTACATCCATAACAAGTTATGGTGGCACATTTATTTATTTATTTTTTTTTAATTTGATATTAGTACTTATTCCATTAAAAAATTCTCACATATGTATTTCAGTGGTTGTCGAAAAAACAACAAATTGATATTTTTAAACGATTTTAAAATAAAACCATTATTGATAATTTCATCATTCAATGAATGGCATCATTTTTTATATTTATTTAAAGTATTTTATTTAGCTTAATCATATTCAGATTGGAAGTAAATGATGGAGGATGAAAGTTTTGGAAAAGAAGTAACTGCGAAATTCTTGTAAATATATATATATATATATATATATATATATATATATATATATATATATATATATATATATATATAAATTATTGTTTTTTAAACTTCGACTATAAGTCAACATAAAATTGCGATAATTTAAGCAAACTATTAATATATAAAAACAAACAAATCAGGCTGTATTTAAGTTGTTTTTATATATAATTCTTAATGGCCCTATTTATTATATATCTAAACATACCAAAATTTTTTAATGAACTTACCGTCGCATTATCCAAGTTTTATTGAAATTCGTTTAAATATTTTAGGGTGATATAGATCCTTAAGCTGTCAGAAACAGGGGTCAAATATAAAAAAACATGACCTTTAAAAAACTACTTTTTTGAACTAAGGCCTTAAAACGTCATAATTAAGTGTTTCATGTGTTGTAATTCTCTCTTGAAATATACTAATATACAATTAAACCTTGAAAGTGAATTAATTTGAAAGAATGTTAATTATAAATTATGCGTCTTTACCCTTGCATAGGTACTTATTGCTTTCATTATTTTAATTTGTACAAAAGAGAAAATAAAATAATTTTCATTGACTTGTATATTAAACATTAATAATTATTTCAAATCTGAAAATTGGGTTAATATTTCAATAGGTATCTAATGTTAGACTTTGAATGTTAATAGTTAAAAATAATATTTTTCGGAATTCTATTCAGAAAGTTTTACGCAGGTCTTCGTGCACCCTAGGCTTCAACTTCAACTTAAAATGCCCTATTTTAACTTCATTTACGCCCCCAGTCACAAAAAAATGGGAATAGGCTTTCTTTTTTTTTTTTTGTAAACCTCTGATAATACTGATTTTAAGGTAAAGTAATACTTTCACATTACATTTTAACTTTTTTTTATAGTTATTTATTCTTCTAAATGTTTTTATTACAAGTAAGAGTAGCCTACATCGTAATTATACATTATGAGATCATACAATGTTATACACAAATCACAAAAATAATATTTGGTGTAAACTTCCAATTGCAGTAATGCATTTTATTTGTATTCTCCACTATTGATACCCCTTCTCCCATGGTGTCCGCAGGACCGCCCCCGCCAAGACAAGCCAATGGTTTTAAGTATGAAAATTTTGAACTGAGGTAAGTTTAAAGTGCCAATATATTAAGGAACTTAGTTAGTTTATGGAAATATTAACGATAAAGGTAAACATATGTAATGCTAAACTGGATTATGACGCAATGTATAAAGACTATTACAAAGACACGCAGATAATAAATTAGTAGCTTATATAAACAAATGAAATCTCCTTCGGAACAGGATGAGTACGTTAAGTGTATTGAGCAAAGATTGCGACAAACTCTACAGAACCAGTTTCTCCATCCATTTGTCCGAACGTTGAACACTTGGTACAACAGTTGAGTGAACAACGTAGACCATCTTATTAGCTAATCAGGGGCTACTCTTGGTTTTCTGACGCACTAGGCGAAAAAAAAAAAATGCGTTCCATAATCTTGCCTCTCTCCCCCTCTATCCCTCCCTCTGTCCTCCAACACTAAACCTAACTATGGTCACCCCTGTCATTGTCGCCAAATCATCCCATTATTTACTATTTGTCTAAGCGTAAAACTAAATAAAACTTTCCTGATTAGTGACTATCTAGTTCAAAAAAATTGAAGATTAAACACTTTTAGTCAGTCGGTTCTGTAAATAATATAACACACACACAGTCGAACCTACCTCTAAATAACGAAAATGATAGTTCCTTGTAAAAAAATTCGATATATGTAAATTTCGATTTATAGAAAGATTTCAATTTTTCAAACTTATCGGGCTAAAAACAATTACAGCTATTCAACAAAGTTGAAGAATTATGAAGGGCAATTTTTAGAGGTTAGTGATGCAACAAAGGGAATTTTTTAGGGTCAAAGAAAAACAAAAGTGAACAATCATTGACACTAGAAAAATTGAACAAATCACATTTGTGGTTGCAGATTTTTTTTACAAATGTACATTTTGATTTAATAAGAATATGTATTAAAACTAAGCAAAGATACATAAAAATTAATTTATTTTTATGTTCGCGCAAACTAACTTGTAATGTCTTCCAGTGTATAATTCATTACCGAATTCAGGTTTAACTAAAACGGCAAGAAAGGCAGAGCAGAGTTAAACTGAATTTAAAATGAAAATTTCGCTCTCTGTTAGGAAGGAGATAAAGAAAATTTAGGGACTCCTGTACTTCTTCTGAAACAGGAGCTTCCATGAATTTCCATTGCTTTGCAAACTAGTGGAACATTTTTTCTTCTTTTATTGTTATCCATTCGTACGTACGTAAACTGAAGTCTATTTTTGATGACAATCACATTTTATATTTTTTTAAATGGCAATTTCCATTTTATTCGATATACGGAATATTTTTTCTAATGAAAATTCAAGATTCCTGAAGAAAGTTCAATGTATAGAGATTTTCGTTATAAGAAAATTCGACATACAAAGGTTATACTGTATACAAACAGAAATTGACTGGAAGGTCAAAGTATACTCATTAATACTTTTAATAAAAAACTCCATATTCATATTACATGAATAGTTGATATTAATCTATGAACTAATACATACATGAGTAAATTTAATCATAAACAGCAATAAATTTCATTGTTAATAAAGAAGCACTTGGCATAATAATAACATGAATTCACTGAGAATAAAAAAAGAATTTACAGTTATATTTATTTAGTTAAATACAACCACAGGTAAATAAAAATGTGAAGATAGATGACATTAATATCATCCCTATTTTGCCCCTCTGAAGCAATGGATTTTGACGAACGAGAAGCCAAAAGAAAGGAATTTCACGAATAATTATTCAATTAAATTGGCGAATCCCAATTTCGGTTCTAAACTTCTTACTAAAACTAAGAAAAGTGATTAAAAAATGTTGGTGGTTTTGTATCTCTGATGGTGGCAAGTCGGCGGATCGAAAAGGAAAAAGTTGGGTTTTAAAGATTTGGTACGCGGACATCAAGACCCAGTACGGAACGTACGGGA
Organism: Rhaphigaster nebulosa; assembly: GCA_948150685.1. Classification (NCBI taxonomy): domain Eukaryota; kingdom Metazoa; phylum Arthropoda; class Insecta; order Hemiptera; family Pentatomidae; genus Rhaphigaster; species Rhaphigaster nebulosa. The sequence goes on from OX411308.1 coordinate 65,801,639, forward strand.
CCCTGCTTTTTATAGCCCTAATATTTACTGTTTTAGAGATAATGCACGATACAGTACAGCCTGTCGCACGGGATCTTCCGTGCTTGCTGTTGTCATGACAACTTCACATTTCATACCCGAAAGTCAGTAAGATAATGAGATAATGCACGATACAGTACCGCCTGTCGCACGGGATCTTCCGTGCTAACTGTTGTCATGACAACTTCACACTTCATACCCGAAAGTCAGTAAGATAATGAGATAATGCACGATAAAGTACCGCCTGTCGCACGGGATCTTCCGTGCTTGTTGTCATGACAACTTCACACTTCATACCCGAAAGTCAGTAAAATACACAAACCATTTAATAAGTACGAAATTATTGTATGGAAACTTTATTTTGTAAATACAATTAAAGAGTAAGGAGGAAAAAGAAGTGTGACACTTTATTGCCGTTTACAAAAATTAATCATAGTTTTGACCCTGTTACTTCAGTGAGACTAAAAAACATATTATGGGCCATTATTTTAAGGGTTATTTTATATATTGGGAATTAATCCAAATTGTGGCACAACCTAGGTAGATAATTCCTATCATATTACTTTTAACTTTTTTTTTTATCCAATCGTCCCTTATCAAATAATTAATTTGATCATTTATTTATATGAAAAAAAAAAAACAATCTGTAACTTGAAAATAAACACATCAAGCTTGAAAGATCTAGTATTAATTTCAAAGGTTTTGCACTACCTAAGAATCTGTGCCTAGTTCACGGTAAAAGGTTATTTCAAGTTTAACTCAAAAAGAAACATGCAATAATTTTTTTGGACATAATCTCCTCGAGACATCACATATCATCAAAATTAATTAAGTTATTCAACAACCTGATAAAAAAACTTAATATTCGTTTATGAGATCGCTCATTAGTTCAGATTATGATGTTCCCGATTCTAGACAGCAAAGAAAAATCTTTTTTATTTTTTTTATTTCCTTATTCTTCTTATTCCATCCGAATTTGTCAGGTTTCATTACTTTAACCATCACATTAATCCATTATTCTAATTCACATTAGGACACATCACTAGTTCTACCCATTCCTAGAATCCTCTTAAAAAGTTAAAACGGCAACGATATGGAGACCTTCAATGGCTTTAAAACCAATGACGCAATTAAGAGAGAAGGACTGGAATCACTCGAGTCCTCCTTTTCCTTCCGTAAATTGTAAGAGACACGGTCGTTACAAAGTATCCCTGATTGATTGCTTATATCGTATATCAGAATTTCCTAATGTTTTAATCAGTTTATAACGTTTTATTACAGTTTATTTTAACATTTGTTTATTTATTTTGCAATTTCTTTTTCTGAAAACATGTTATGAATGGAGGCATTGATCTCAGTTTCTTATAGTCCCTGAATGTGGCATATAGTAATATTTGATCATTTAAATATCTTATCTAAGAGGAAAAATTGAATGAGTTCTGGAATTGTTTTTGTGGCTGTTACATCGGAAACATGAAGAAAATTTAAAACTTTACATCAAAAATAATTTTAGTTTTAGTCACTTATTTATTAAAACAATATGAAACATATTTTTTCAAATTAGAAAATAATTGAACCTTCTCTGTATAATAGGGTAGACAAATAATTTCCGCTTACATGTATTTCTTCTTCAGAATCTTATAATGTTCTGTTCAAGGACAGTAATTAATTAATTAATTAATATATAAAATCTTTTATTACAACTACATCATAAAAGAAGTCTAGCTGTCAAAAGTTTGGGGTTAATAACAGTAATAAAATCTTCAAAGAAAAAATATTGTACCTACAAAGAACTTTGGAATGTATTTTTGGCGGTCCTGAAAAACTAAAATTTCTTCGCAATATCTTAATTTTAAACGTTTTTATTCAAACCAGGAACTAATTTTATATTCAAGTAAAATTTAGTTTTACAAGATCACCAGAGAAATTAAAATTAAGACTTAATTGTTAGCAGTTAGAGAGAACCCAGGTATCTCATTCTTTAAATAAAAAATTATGTCAAACACAACATAAGCACAATCCGATTCTGAAAGACCATTTGACAAAATAAAGAAGAAAAATATCAATAAACCTTATCAAAATGATCCTTGTTATATGACAATAAAAACTGATTTTTAATGTATTACTGACTTTCATTTTTTTTCCCTAGATATTAGTAAATTAAGTATTCAATTTTTTTTTTCTCGAGATTTGATCAATAAATCAATTTTTGCTTCTCCTACTTAAACATTAACAACGATGATCGTTAATTGACGTCCTCATAATAATATAGAAGGATCAATCTAATTAGATTGATCCTTCTATATGATGATTTATTTACCACTTCTGTAGTCTAATGATTTACCACTTCTATAGTTTTATTTTTATTGAAAACTAGTTTCAAATGTTATATATCCATCTTCAGTTCTAAAAACACACAAAAATTCAAAAATAATCAATTTAAAATAAATTATTTTAAATTGCTTGATTTTTAGAATTGAAGATGAATGTGTATATATATATATATATATATATATATATATATATATATATATATATATATATATATATATATATATATATATATATGTATTTGATTATGTATATGCATTTGAAATTAGTTTTCAATAAAAACAAAATTATAGAAGTGGCAAATCATTTATGAATCCCTAACGATGATCGTATTTGTAAATAGTGGTCGGGAAAGTACGCAATCATGTACAAAATAATATTTTGAGTCTTGAAATAACGAATACAAACATATAAATTTATTCTAATAAAATTAGCACCAAATAAGTATTCATATGCTTTCGTTACTTAATGACTGAATACATTTTAATTTTTTTAAGTATGCACTGCCAAATATCATTGCCAAGATTTTTTCTCTTTTCATATGGTTACTAAATTTTTCATTTTATTTCTTTATGTAATGAATCATTACTATTAATGTGTGAATAGCTTTATTTATAAATTATGCATTGTAAATGAAAAAGATAAAATAATAATATTTTTTCTATCAAGGCTATTGCTTTCCATAAAACGTATTTGTGTATTATGGAATATTAAGATTTTCATGTTTAAAAAAAAAAAAGTTAACAAAAGCGTATATAATGCTTTTTTTCTATCGTATTTAACCATGCAGAAGAGGCTTATTTACACAAAAATTTTATACTTGAGCAATTAATAACAGCTTCAATTATAACATAAAATTATATCAACATTTTAGAAATATTTATAGGTAATAATAAATTTATATTGAGAACCAAGAAATAACCCTGATGAGTAAGCTCCAGAATTAGCTCAATCACTATTATTATAAAGAATTTCATTAGCATGGATCAAGTACATTTTTCACGTATCCATAACAGAACTTTTTAATTGTAAATATTTAATACTAAGACGCAAGCATATGAAGAGTCCACGGAAGAAAGGAGGGCTACATTTTATTTCGTAATCGAGTTATGCTCATAAATATGTTCATATCGTTCTGTAAAATAAGATGGTAAAAAAACAACAAAAAAAAAACAGTAATGTGGATGGTCGGTTTTTTAGAAGCCTTTGAAGGCTAATACGTGCAAGAAATAAGAAAATAGAAGCACCAAAGTTTAAAACTTGATTTTAACGAAATGCATTACTGATGACATTATCTTTTCTTCCACGGACTCTTTATATGTTTTGTTTCTATGCACAGTCCTTATTTCTTTACTTTATGTACAAAGAACACCAAAATGATTATTGTACAATCATAATAATTCTCAAAATGTTATGTGGCTACAATAAAATAGTGTAAAAAACGACAAAACTGACAGACAATAAATATGTATAAAAAATAAATCTTTACAAAAATATTTAGGTACAACTTTACAATGTAGTAGCCACCTATCAGCGGTCGTCGCACTATAACTCGCCAACTAATTGCTTTGTATTCAATTGTAAAATGCTTATTCGTTGGAATTATTAAAATTATTACTCCTCTAATTTGATAAAATTTATAATTATGAGTGCTGCCGACTTCCGTAGGTCTGGGGAAGTTGTACTTAAAGCAGTGATAATATAAATCACGGTAAGGGCCTGACCTCAACTGAAAAGGAACCGCTGGAGGTTTGTATATCTATTGAGCTAGCGGAAGTCGACAGCTGTGATCTAATTAAAGAAATAATAATTCAATTTACGGTAAGGTCCCGACCTCCACTGAAAAGGATCCGTTGGGGTTTTGTTTACCTCTTGAGCGAGCGTAGCGAGCGGATGTCGACAGCACTAAAAATTTTAAATAATATCTAATTAATGGAGTCATAATTTTAATAGTTCCAATTAATAAGAGTTTTACAATTGAATACAAAGCAGTTTATTAGCACAAATGACGCTAGAGAGCGGTGGCAAGGCGACCGCTACTGATAAGGCATTGTATAGTTGTACCGTCCATAATTAATCCACAGCCTCTGTTCACATTTCTTTCCTATTTTCTCATAAATGTTATACATGTATTGCACAAGTAGTTTTTACGACAATACGTAATAGATACAATAAAATAATGACAACAAAAGGTAAATTTTAATTTACAGTCTCGTGTTGTAAAGTATTTTCATAACATAGCCATAAACTTCGTTAAAGAAATAAGGTGTACACTGATCTTTCCCAGCCAAGTACAACCAATGCATAAACGATTCCATTGAAAAGCACATTGGTACATATGCGGGTGTGTATGCGTATATATATATATATATATATATATATATATATATATATATATATATATATATATATTCTGTAGTGCCAACAGGGGAAAAAAGTATATATATTATTTCATTTATTTCTTGTCTAGATATTATCTAACTAATGTATAATATTAATTATGTAAGAGAAGGTTAGTAAATTGCGATTGAAATAATGCAAACAATTAATCTAATTAATTAAAAAATACATTTTTTTTTTAATGGTGTAATCAAATGTTCTAATCCTATACATTTTCCTTACTTTGCTGATTTTTAAAGTTCTTAATCATCGATTATATTATAAAAATTTCAAAAATAAATAATGTAAATTAAGGTTTTGATTCAAATATATGACAAATAATAATAACATGTATCCCTAATATTGTATAGAAAATTAGACAGCTAAGATGTCGAGCATTATTGACCCAATGCATATGTACATATATGTATATATAAACAGAGAGAAAGAGAGAAAATATACGTTTATTAAATATAATTTATAATGTGTACAAAATCAAATAACATTAGTTATTTGTAGATAAATTAACAATGGAAGAAAGTCGGTCGGTCAAACTGTCCGTTTTTTGGGGTTAAACAAGTGAACAATTGATAAAAAACCTTGTTTGTCGAGAGATATGAGTGGAAGTTAACAAAAGTTAGTTTGAATAAAAATGATATCGTTGGAGTTTGTTTTTTGCACATTTTCCTTGGCATTTTATAATTTCCAACCAATATATTATTACACTTCAATACGATATAATATAGATAATAAAGTATGATAGAGTTTTATTTAATCAATGAACAATATCTCTGGACATACATACAAAATAATCTTTTGGGTTCTATTTAAATTTATTTTTTTAAAGCAAAGAATTTGGGTGAAGAATTAAAACTTTAATGAAAGTAGTTAGTTCAGGATATGGTAAAGCAATATTAACCTTACAATTAATAAACCTTAATTAATTAACCTTAAATTAATGCTTACTTTTTTCTATTAAATTAAATATACAACCATTTGTTATTTGTTAACTGTGTATAATTATTAAATATTTTGTGTGATAATATTCACACATCTTTATTGAATTCTAATTTGAATATTTTTTATAATAAATGCATTGATAATGACCATTCCTGAGGTAATGGGTGTGAAATGCATTAATTATATGAGTCAAGAACCTGTGAAGTCCATATTGCCTAACAAAATAAGGATTTTAAATGTATGCATACCTTGAAGTTTTACTAAAAGTTACTCAAGAAGAAAGTGATTTATGAAATATATAATAACATTTCAAAAAGACCTGCTAAAAGGAATATGAGAAATCATCTTTCTCTTTATCAAATGATTTAAGTAAATATCATTTACTTAATATCATATCATTATCATCTGACGAAGAAACTATTACAATTAATAATTATTTATCAATAAAAATTAAAACAGAAATAGAGGTTTTGAAACAGTTTGGAAGTCAACTATTTGTTTGGAATGAATAGCTGTCACCACAGCGTGTTTTGCAGCTTCTGATAGGAATGAGAAACACAGGAAGCCTTTCGGTTTGAAATATGTGAGTAAAGTTAAGTCAGTAAAATATTTTTTGTTTCTTGTTAAATAAATCATGAACATTTAACCCCTGAAGCGTCAACCAGCATTCACTTAAAATTACTATTCTTAAAAAAAATAACAAAATAATTTCCTACAGATCCTTTTAACAACCTAAGGAAGCGGGCCAAATACTTCAATTCACATAAAATGTCAGATAGGATGTTTTACGACTGAGTGCCTCATTTATATCTATCATAAATCGATATCCCCGTAGGCTTTTATTAGTATCGGATACAATAGAACCGTAACGTAAAGAATTTTGTATCCATTTTCTGAAATAAGTTAACGAGGAAATACACTACCCTTTTCTCTAAACTATCTACTATTACTCTAGAATAGGTATGCCTTCCTGTATTTCTAAAAAGGAAATACAATAATTTAGAAGTATCACGAAGTGATATGCCTTTCAACACTGTAATCAAAAGTAATAAATATTGACTTGTTGTTTTATTTGACAGACCCGCTTTTCTTCTTTCGACTAGTAATCTGAATGAAGATTTTGTTGAAACTGATTTTTTCCTCAAAGACTTAAATTATTAAAATTTAAAACCAATACCAATTGGGCTAGGAAATTGGTATTTTATCGATACAATGCCTTTGAATAGAATTTTTTTTTTAATAAACTGTCAATATTCACAAAAGTTCAAATTCAAAAGAGTTGAGGAATATTAAATATTTCACAATATAGGAAAATTTGTAGCAACGTCCCTGGTGGCGATGTATCACAGCCAAAAATGTTTCTTCCGACCAATACCTGCCACTAACCCTATAACTAAGCATTCCCCATCCGTCTACCGCTTTGGTGCGAACATTTTTTTTACTAATTAGACGGCTTAAACTTTTTCTTTTCTTTTTTTTGAACCAAAATAATCTTAAGATCTATCCTTAAAGCTGTATAACACTTTTTTTTTTTAATTAAAATTCAAACGTCCATTTTTTTCTATTTAAATATCGTTAAATCCCATACTGAAATCTTCAAATATAGTTATTGGTAATTCAATGTTAAAAGGAGTAAGTCGCAGCTTACAAAATGAAAATCGAATATTCCGTCGAGAAAGTTCGTTAAGGATTTATTTAAAAAAATAAACTATCATGCCTCGAATAATTCAATAATGTGAATAACTCGATTTCGATTGATATTTTGTCCCGTCTTAAGCGATGACATTTCGTTTGTCAGAAGACAGTTTCTTACAAAATCAGGTTGTTAAAGTACATTGCAAAAAATTGAGATGTGAGGTTTCGTTCTTGCCAAATCGAATAAGTATGCCATTTAATTCTCATTGAAGTTCAGTAGTTTAATATCTCGTCGCCCAAGAACTGCAAGATAAAATAAACGTACATCATCTTCAGGTAGGTCAGGAATAAGATCTGCGCCCTAGTAGAAACTGTTGGGAAACTTCGGAGATACAAAACGTTACCATCTCGAAGCCGGTTTTGCGGAACTTCTCAGTTTCTCCTCGGCCTATTACGCCAAGCGATGACCCAGTCACCGAGAGTCGGTTATCTAATACTTTCGAAAGTAGTACCACGGTCACTACTTTCATTGATGTCGTCTGTTCAAACAGGTCGTTTGAAATTCGCCGCTTTTCTCTATCAATTGACTCGTAATTTTTCAGAACAAAATTAAGCCTGAATGATTTTTGAACGAAGATCTTATTATAATCGTTTATATAATTTTTTACATCCATAAGAAACGAAAATAAAGGTTCGAAACACCTTACGCCAGCTTGTGAATAAGATTTACTTAATATTTATTAAACGACTAGGTGTACCCGCACGGCCTGGACTGTGAAGAATTGCGAGTTAAATTCCTCCCAAATTTCAAGTTTTTTTTTTTTTTTTTTTATGTATAACTTTTAAAAGATAATGTGAGTGACAGAAGACAGAAATATTATTTTCATTATTTCTAATCATCATTCATCATCATACTGTAAAGTTTGTACAAAACTTTAACAAACAATATTAAAAAAAGAAGAAAAGACCTAAGTTAAAGTTTGACTTTTATTTTATTTTTAACACATTAATTATATATTCCCCATTTGCTCACACTTATTGCTAATTGAAATGAATGGAAAAGTAAATAAAAGTATTATAGTAAACATAGATTCACCGAGGAAACACACTCAATTCAAAACCCTGACTTCCTTCTCCGTGGCTATGTGGAATTAAACGAAAGGAAGAAAAAAGATTTGATTATTCTAAAGCTCGTACTA